>BSBN01000261.1:3750000-5000000 GCA_027924645.1 Cunninghamia lanceolata | reverse complement strand
GGTATGGGTTTTTGAAAGTCAACAATATGTAGATAAAGAACATGGCGCTGCTCATAAAAGCAATAACAAGACTCAGCAGATCATTGAAGGTAGTTTCCATAGAGATGCAACCATTCAAAAGGTAAAGCCACATCTTATCAGGAGAAGGTGCTTAGTATCAAAGGAAAATGATAGTACCTCTATAGAAATAAGCATAGAGAATAAAACATGTGAGAAAGAATGAAGCCATCAACATATAGTAAATGGCCATTGAAGATCTCCCATGTGGTTTTGACTAGAAACCCTAAAAGAATTCACAATGCAGCAACAATGCCACTGTAGGATTAGATTCAAATCAATGGCTTGGGCCGGTTCAGAATAGAGAAAGCGAAGCTTGCCACATGGTTTAACCACAGGCATTTGGAAAAGAAGCAGAGGATGCATCAGAATCCACCAGATGTCAAAACTACGGGAGTTGAAGAGGCAAAGAAAGTTTCTTCCCAAGTGAGCATGGAATGCACCACGTGGAGGCTGTGGGAGGAAGAGAAATGGATTTTATTTCATTTTTCTATGAAATCCATAAAAAGAGTCACGTGAGCCATAAGAGTCATTAAAATAATGTGTCTCTTAAATGGTGGGCCCTCCTTTAAGGAGCTATTTTCAAATATTAAATAGAGTCTTTTTTAACGCCTACAAGTAAGAAAATAAGGTGGAGTCTTTTATTGTCAAAGAGATAAGTGGCACCCTCAAAACAATATAGCTAAAGCTTTATTATATATGATTTAATTCATTTGACTCTCACTGTATACAACCCTAAAAACAAATGCAACCCCCTTATTTTCACTGCAGCCACAAAGAGAACTATGGGAGTTTTTTCACACTGCTAGCCAAAGATAACAGCAAAGGTATTTTTCTAGCCATGGAAGCTACAACTAGTTCGTTGGGAGTTTTAGTTGCCAGATCCGTTACTGGATCAGGATTTTGCACAGATTTTATGGGTTTTTAGTTGTGAATTTTTTGGGCAGTTAGAGAAGATTGAAGGAAGATTTTTGGCTTTAAATATGATAGATCTGAGATAGAGGAAAGTATCTCTACAGTTCTACATAGATCAGAGACTAGAAATTATTAGCAACAGAGATATTTTCTTACCTGAGTATGCTTCTCAAAAACCATTTTATTTTGTGCAGATATTCTTGCTTTGTGTAGATCCAAATGTGTTTCTGTTCTTTCTTCTCATTTTTTGTTCTAGGCATTTGTTGAATCTGTTTTAAATACTGGGTAATTAATCATGCACTTTACTCTTTAATTTTTCCAGTTAGTCTTATAGGGTTTGACATTGTGCTACTGGTTAGGTTTTAAATTCAGCGCATCACCTTAGCAATTTAGGCATTTATTTCTATAATCTTGTTCTCTCTTCCCTTTCCCAAAACCCCATTGAAAAGAAGAGCCGACTTCTTTAAAATCTAGAGGTTGCTTCATGGATCATCCCACATCTTTGAAGTTTCCCATGTTGGTGATGGATTAAACCAACAAATTTATGCATCAACAGTAAGCAACAAAGTTACATTATTTTGGCCAAAGGTTTGATATATTATTTGTAACATCAAAAAATGTCCCCTTGGGGGCTTTTCCTATAAGGAAAGCAGAGGTGTGGAATACAGCTTCCCTAATGTTAATTCTTAGGGGATAATACAGACAGGTAAATTTCAATTTAAAAAACTATAGATAAACACACCAGAAAAATAGAATAAACATTCCAGACAATAAAGAATGACACCAGATTTACATGGGAAAACCCTTTCAGGTAAAAAACCCACCACCACAATAGAAGCTATCTTTATTACAGCAAACTGAAATATTACAATAAAGATCCTAGCTCTTTTGCTCAGGTATCAATACTCTACAATTATACAAAACTATTTTCTAACATCTGTACATCTACAAAAAAACTATATAATCAAATCGTTTCACCAATTATGACGAGCTCACCAAATCTATATATAAACCACAGTCTTCAAGAGCAAAAAACTATTTTCACTTCTGCCCTAACTGCTCATTTCAACTGACTCAACATCGCTGTCACAACCGTCGCGTAACTACCTTCTGACAATTCACATTCCAGTGAGATGATTAATCCCACATGCATTAGACATCAGGCGTAATAGTAGTATATATACACACCCAAAAGAATATAGACTGTCGACACATATGTCAACAAAACCAACGGGTTTACCATTCACCGTCCATCAGAAAGAAACTGGCAGTCGGAGATATATCTCTAAACTTCACCGATGATAATTTTCTTACCGATGTCCAAACCTTCAATCTCCATTGATTAAACCATTGAACCTGTGGAACCATCGAACCATCGGTTGAACCATTGAACCTTGAACCAATGGTTGAACCATTGAACCTGTGGAAACAGCGAACAGTTCACTGAACCATTGAACCCAAGTTTTGACATTGAACCTTGAACCCGATGAACAGTTCAATGAACCATTGAACCCGTTGAATAGTTCAAGCCTTAAATGAAGTAACCAATGGATAGCGATTGAACCATTGAACCCGATGAACCAATTTCAAGAGTTCGCTGACAGTTCAACTTTTGCTGATGGAATGATGAACAAGAAACACAAAAGGAAATAGGTTCCAACCAATAATTTGAGACATTAAGTCTCTTCAATCTCCCACTTGTCGAAGTGATTACTGCTACCTCATAATCCTCATTCGATTACTGAAAATTATGGGCCCAAAGACCCATTTCATCTAAACACCATTTGAACTTGGCCATGCTCACTGGTTTATTTAAGGCATCAGCGGCATTTTCCAAAGTGTCAATCTTTTCAAGCTTCACCTTCCTATCTTCCACCATATCACAAACAAAGTGATATTGGACATCAATATGTTTTGTCCTAGCATGAAATGTAGGATTCTTCGCCAAACATATAGTACTTTGACTGTCACAGTGTATTTGTATCTGCCCTGCATTAAAACCAACATCAGAACATAACCTCTTCAACCAAATGGCTTCTTGGCATGCACGAGTAGCTACCATGTACTCTACCTCTGTTATGGACAAAGCGACTACAGCCTGCTACTTGCTCATCCAACTGATAGCACCACCATTTAACGTGAACACATATCCACTAGTAGACCTTCTACTGTCAATATCCCCTGCCCAATCAGAATCAACATATCCTTGAATGTTTATAGATCTCTGAGATCCAACTGAGTTTCCATGATAGCAAATAGAATAGTCAGAAGTTCCCTTCAAATACCTCATAACTCTTTTCACAGCATCCCAATGTGATCTACCTGGATTTGCCATAAACCGGCTCAAAACTCCCACTGCTTGGGCAATGTCTAGTTTGGTACAGACCATTGCGTACATTAAACTACCAATAGCACTTGCATAAAGCATGTTTTTCATGTCGTCAATTTCATTCAAAGATTCAGGACAATCTTCAACAGATAGTTTCATTCCCTGCAAAACTAGAACAACTAGCTGTTTGGAATCAGACATATTAAATTTATGAAGAACATTGGTAATATATTTTCTCTGGTTGAGCCAAAGCTTTCTCTTAGATCTGTCCCTTTTGATTTCCATTCCCATAATGTACTTTGTTGCCCCCAGATTCTTCATTTCAAATTTCAAGGACAACTGAGCTTTTAAATCTGAGATCATCCCCTTACTGTTGCGAATGAATAACATGTCATCCACATATAGTGCAATTATAAGAATTCAATCACCATCAGTTTTATAATAAACACAGTGATCAGATATAGATCTCACATATCCTAAAGATAGAACATACATATCGAATTTTTGATACCACATTTTGGGAAATTGCTTCAAACCATAAAGAGACTTCTTAAGTTTACATACCAGATGTTCTTTACCTTTTACCACAAAATGCTCTGGCTGGGACATATAAATTTCTTCTTCAAGGTCCCCATGAAGAAATGTTGTCGTCACATCCATCTACTCAATTTCAAAATCATATGCTACTGCAAGTGACAAAAGAAATCTAATGGATGTCAACTTAGCTACAGGAGAAAAGATTTCTCCATAATCAATACCTTCCTTTTGGGAATACCCCTTAGCAACCAGTCTTGCCTTGTACTTATCAACACTACCATCTGGACCATATTTCCTTTTAAATACCCACTTACAACCCACCAGTTTTCTACCTTCAGGCAAGGGCACCAGATCCCAGGTTCCATTCTTCTCCAATGATGACATTTCATTATCCATGGCTTCCAACCAAGAATCTGAATCAGATAAACTAATAGCTTCTTTCACAGTCCTAGGTTCATCAATATCAATAAGTAAAGCATAGGCACAACTTGAATCAAGTACTAAAAATCCATACCTATCTGGTTGTCTTCTTTCACATGTAGATCTCCTTAATGGTTGAGGTGCAGGTTCATGTTCTTGCTCTGGATCTGAATCTTCGGAGCTACTTGAACTCACATCTGAATCATCTACACTTGGTGTTTGTTGTTCCTCTTTTACAGGGGTTAGAGGAATATTAACAACACTCTTTTCTTTCTTCTTTTCTGTCTTCTCCGGATGAGGATCAATAACCAAAGGTTTCAGCTCTCTGAAAATTACATTCCTACTGTAAATTACTTTTTTAGTTTTAGGATTCCAAAGCTTGTACCCTTTAAGATCGACTCCATAGCCAATAAAGATACATTTAACTGCCTTGTAATCCATCTTAGACCTTTTTACCTTAGGAATATGAGCATATGCCTCATAGCCAAAAACATGAAGATGTCTCAAAGAGGGCTTCTTTCTAGACCACGCTTCCATAGGTGTCTTATCAACCAATGCTAAAGTAGGAGAGTGGTTTAGCAAGTAACAAGCTGTAGCAACTGCCTCAGCCCAGAACCTTTGTTCAATACTAGCATAACTCAACATACTTCTTGCTTTCTCCATCAATGATCTATTCAACCTTTCAGCAACTCCATTTTGCTGTGGAGTATAAGGTGTAGTCTTATGCCTTTTTATACCATGATCTATACAGTATTTCTCAAAATCCGCATTGCAATATTCACCACCATTATCTGTTCTCAAACATTTTATTTTTCTACCAGTCTGATTTTCCACAAGAGTTTTAAATTCTTTAAACTGACTGAACACTTCTGATTTGTTTTTCAAAAAATATACAAATGCCCTCCTTGAATAATCATCAATAAACAATACGTAGTATCTTGATTTAGCTAAAGAAGGAACATCAATTGGACCAAAGACATCAGAATGTACATAGCCCAGAACACCAAAAGATTTATGAGAACTAGAGTAAAAAGAAACACAATTCTATTTTCCATATATACAATGTTCACAGAAAACAAACTCTAGATTACAATCAATCAGTCCATCTACCAGGGTTTTTTTTTTCAAGGTTTTTAAACCTTTTTCACCTATGTGACCAAGTCTATGATGCCAGAGCATTGTTTTCTCTACAGGAAGTTTAACTTCCATAGAGTTTGCATCATGTGTTACAATAGTAGCTTTTTCAGATTTTGCAGAGACACTGTTACAGCACACTGGTTTAGCATCTAACCTATACAGAGTTCCAATGTGTTCACCCTTTTCTAGTACAATAGAACCTCTAGTAATTTTACAGCCACCATTCACAAAAGTAACTTTCACTCCAACATCATTAAGCTTACTAACAGAATGTAAATTTTGAGCCAGACTTGGTATGTGTAGCACTCCATTCATTCCCTTTATTCTTCCATCCAGGAACTGGATTCTAACTCTTCCTCGGCCAAGAATTTCCAGTGTTGAATCACTTGCCAAGAACACCTTCCCACCAGCATATGGTTCATACTTTGTGAACCACTCTCTGTGAGATGTCATATGAAAAGATGCTCCCAAATCCACCAGCCACACATCTTCAGATGTAGGCATTGCCAAGGCAGCAATGAAGGCATCAACATCACTCTAAGAAGATTCATTGTCAGAAGAGTTCTTCTTCTTCTTTTTGTCCTCTTTATAGTCTCTTCTAATGTGTCCTTTCTACCCACAATTCTAGCACTTCACCTTGGACTTTGTGCTAGGAGATTTTGATTTCCCCTCTGATTTGGACTTAGACTTGTTGTCCTTCTTCTTGCCTCTTTCCTTTGATCTACCTCGAATAGACAGAGCCTCTTTGGCTATCTTAGAAGATTTCCTCCGCATCTTTTTGGATAATGACGAGGTAACAACCACTTCAGTTGTAAACGCGGTTGTTGTACTTCCAATAGCCATCACAAGATGATCCCATGAGTTATGTAAGGAACACAATAGAAGCATACAGCGGTCTTCCTCTTCTATTTTTACACCTATAGACGTCAACTGTGCAACAATCAGATTAAATGTGTTTAGATGGTCTGCTACAGATGCACCTTCATCCATCTTTAGAGAATACAACTTGTTTCTGAGGAACAGTTTATTCACCAAGGACTTGCCCTGGTAAATATCTCCCAACTTCTTCCACAAATCTTTGGCTAACTTCTCTTCATGGACATTCAATAGAATAGAATCTGCAAGACTTAATCTTATCAGTCCTCTGGCTTTTATGTCAGCTAGGTCCCAATCTTCTTGTTTCATGCTTGTAGGTTTAACCCCAGACACAGCAATCCAAATATCTTTGTCGACTAGCAAATCTTTAGCCTTAATCTTCCACAACTCAAAGTTTGTGCCATTAAATTTTTCAATGTCTATTTTTCCTGATGTACTTGCCAACTTATTTAACAGAATAGACCTCTATAAAAGTCCCACTTTCTGAACTAACACAAAAAACCCAACCTACCAACAAGGATAACACAACTAGCCAGGCTCTGATACCACTTGTAAGGAAAGCAGAGGTGCAGAATATAGCTTCCCTAATGTTAATTTTAAGGGGATAATGTAGACAGGTAAATTTCAACTTAAAAAACTATAGATAAACAAACCAAAAAAATAGAATAAACATTCCAGACAATAAAGAATGACACCAGATTTACGTGGGAAAACCCTTTCAGGTAAAAAACCCACCACCACAATAGAAGCTATCTTTATTACAGCAAACTGAAAGATTACAATAAAGATCCCAGCTCTTTTGCTCAGGTATCGATACTCTACAATTATACAAAACTGTTTTCTAACATCTGTACATCTACAGAAAAATGTATAATCGAATCGTTTCATCAATTATGATGAGCTCACCAAATCTGTATATAAAACACAGTCTTCAAGAGCAAAAAACCATTTTCACTTCTGCCCTGACTACTCGTTTCAACTGACTTAGCATCGCTGTCACAACCGTCACGTAACTGCCTTTTGACAGTTCACATTGTAGTGAGATGATTAATCCCACATGCATCGGACATCGAGCGTAACAGTAGTATATATACACGCCCAAAAGAATATAGACTGTCGACACATATGCCGACAAAACCAACAAGTTTACCATTCACCGTCCATCAAAAAGAAACTGGTAGTCAGAGATATATCTCTAAACTTCACAGATGATAATTTTCTTACCGATGTCCAAACCTTCAATCTCCATCGATTAAACCATTGAACCTGTGGAAACAGCGAACAGTTCACTGAACCATTGAACCCAAGTTTCGACATTGAACCTTGAACCCGATGAACAGTTCAATGAACCATTGAACCCATTGAATAGTTCAAGCCTTAAATGAAGTAACCAATGGATAGTGATTGAACCATTGAACCTGATGAACCAAGTTCAAGAGTTCGCCGACAGTTCAACTTTTGTTGATGGAATGGTGAACAAGAAACACAAGGAAATAGGTTCCAAGCAGTAATTTGAGACATTAAGTCTCTTCATTTCCATCATAAGGTTTAGCTCCCAGGTCTTTAGAGTGCATTTAGGATATTTTAGTTCATATTTTAGCATCCCGATGGAATGAGACCTAAGTCCCATGGCAAATAGGACCAAGGAGGACCCCTTGAGTTATACCCTTCCTAAAATAGGGGGGGAGGACTTGGGCAATTGGGCATCAGTTAGTGACCATTATTAGGTCCCTTTTCCAACACGGTAAGTTTGAATTTCAAATATCTTGGTGGGAGTGCTTGTAGATGCATATATAAGCATGTGTACGAATTCATTTGTAAACTAGATTTCAACTAGATGATTACTAGCAAGCTATTGTGTTCTCAAGGTGATTCAAGGTTTTCTATTGTGTTGCAAGAGCAGACTTGTATGTTTTGTGTGTTGATATTTTCATATTTGAGCATCAATCTCATCATGGCATGAAGAGCATCTTCCTCCATGAGAGCTTCACTACAAGGTGACATATCATTGTGTTTTTATCATTGATTCCTTTGGTTTTTGGCCTCTACCTCACAAGGGCATGCCCTCTTTATCTGACAATGGTGTTTAGAGACTTAAGTGTCCTTTGGGGTTTGACTGAGGCAAACCTCTAAACACCACAACCTCCAAACCAAGTCTTGTGATTGCAGGTTACAGGTGTCGCATCCGAAAAAAGTAGAGTTGTAGGAAGGCTTGACAGACATTAGGGATTTAGGATCTAAAGAAAAGTCAAACAAAGGAGCACTTCTAGGACTTGGGCATTCACTCCAGTGTCCTCTGCAAACAGATTCTAGAAAATAGAAGTTACAGGGCTGATCAGTGTCTGAAGAAGGTCCAGATTCCCAAAAAAAGTAGGTACCTTGGATTTGGGTGCCCGCTCCAGTGTCCTTGATTGTTTCACTTTAGAACCCCGAAAACATGTATTCTATAATTTGGCATTTTACTCCCGTTTGCAAGAGCTTTTTCCATAATTCATTAATTTGTTGTTGTATTTGCATAATTAGGGTTTTAATGGTCAATTGAGCATAAGAGAAGGAAAAATTGATAATTAATTCCCTAATCCAAGTTTTCCCTCATTTTCAAGTGACCTAGGGTATGATAGTGCTTGCCACTTGACCCTAGATCCTTCAATGTTAGGGTGAAATGAGGATTTTAACATCTAAACCACAAAAAATCAAGAAATCCAATTTTACCCTAAACATTTTGGTGAACCCATGTCTTTGAACTTAAATTACAACTTTATGAGTATTTTTCTATAGATTTGGTGTGATTTCATTCATTCATATAGACATTTAATTTATTGCATTGAGAAAATTTCAAAAAAATTGAAAAAATTTGGGAAAATACAAAAAAATTGCATTGTTGGGCTTACTAAATTGTGTCAATTCTTTCTAAATTTTCCTAATTCATGATTTTTACATCAGATATAATATAAACTACAGGAAAAATACAAAAATTTAAAATTTTGCTTTGCATTTTCATCATTCAATTGCTAGGGTTTTGTGGAAATTTTGACAATTTTTAGATTACCTAGTAATTCCAATATCTAGGGTTTGTAGGCAAAATCTTTTATCAGATTTTTCTACTAATTTTAGAGGCTCATTCAAATTTTCATTTGTATTTAGTCTTTCATTTTATTGTGAATTTGCATTTAAATTTAAATTATTTGCATTTTTGTATTGAAAATTTCAACAAAAACTAGCAATTTTGGTCCATTTTCATTAAATTTGCAAGGGAATTTTGCATGATTAAGCTTGAAAATAATTTTTAGATCTGGGAGTATGTAATTTCCATCAAAATTCAGACTTCAAATCATCCACATAGCATTTTGTTCCAAAATCTCAAACCTAGGGCTTCGGAAACAACGATTTTCACCAATTTTGGCCTTATCGCCTTCATAAATTTGTACCATATGTGTGTTGTGAAAGATATTTTTGCATTAATTTTCTATTATTAGGGTAATAATTTTCTTCCCCTCATAAAAATCTTCACAGCACCCTTTTAACGGGCTCTTGTAGTGAAAATTTGGCGAAAAACTACACATTTTGGCTATTTTGGCCCTAGGGTTTGACCTACTTTGCACTCCAAGTGTGTTGTGATCAATTTTATGGATTGAAGTGATTGATATTATTTATATTGTTCAATTTACCTCCTAAAATTCCTTACAACACCTCCTTTACTAGGTCTTGGAATTAAAAAATCATGAAAAATAGCTTATTTTTGCTATATTTTCACTAGGGTTTGACCTTAAGTGGCACTGAAAGCGTGTTGTGTTGGATATTTTAGCACCAAGAGGCTGTTATTTCTGATATTATTCACTTTACATCAACATTTTTCTCACAACACCCTTTTTTATGCTCTTTTGCATTGAATTTTGGTGAAAAAAATGCCTATTTTGACTTATTTTCACTATATTTTGATTGGGCATTATCTTGAATTTGCATCAAGAGTGTGTTGAGAGTGATTATATTGATGTTTTGTACTGATATCAGATGTATAACTTTCTTCCCTTGACTTAAATCCTCATAGCATCCTTTGTTTCATTCATTTGCATTGAAAAGCATAAAAAAATCAAGCGTTTTTGCATAAATTTTACATTAATGGATTCTCCTAATGGTACATCTTTAGAATACCTATATGATTACATTGTGAATTATGAGAATTTTTTAAAATTCACTAACAAATATCCTCAAGTCTTGCATCAAATAGCATACATCTATGGCATTGACATAACCAACACTGCTCCATGTGATATCCTTTGATCAATAGCCTACTTTGATAACTTTCGTGATACTGTGGATGTTTTTCCTTCAATCATGGAGAATCTCAAAAATTTTATAGCTAAAGACAATGATGGGGAAAGTAGTGATGATAACTTTACTCCCACTCCCCCTTCGTTTCATGATGATATAATGCAAATCCTCTCTGAGACCTATGAGAATGACATAGCAATGGGTGATTTATCAAACAAAGAGACTTGTCCCAACATAACCCCACTTGGTGAGGATATATTGGCACAAGAAAAAGACTTCATTGATACATTTCTCCATAGTACTCTGCCATCCTTTCCTACTCTACCTAAACAAGAGAAAGCTCTAGATGATGAAGATTCTCTTTGTGACCATTTGCTTGATAACTTGCCACCCGATGTTCAAGAGATTCTCAATTACATTCTAAATAAGGAAATTGATCATGAACCATCACATACTTTGGAAAGAAATGAAATCCTACATACTATGGAAGAACAAGCTATCCCTCTAATTCAATCCATTCTAACACCCTATATAGGGACTGAAATGGGTATCGTTTGGATGCCTCCACAAGCTCATTTAAATGGCATTTCCAATGTTCCTATAGATGACATAGACAATGGAAACATTCCCTCTCAACCATCATTAAGAGAAACCTTTCCTACATGGTTACCCTCGTAAACTCATGAACATATGGAAGAGAGAAGAAGTGATAACACCTTAACCATTAAAATAAAGATCAAGATTCGTGATACCCGCTAGCCCGATAGGGGCCCTATAGGTAAGTATCACTAACCCTTTATCTCTCTCATGATGTGCTTCCTCCGTGATGTGTTATGTGTTATTTAGGCCTCTTGGGATGACCTAGGATTCTCTCGTAAGGTTCAGGATACCAGGAGACCGCCTCTGTTGTGACCTTCTTCTATTTGTATCTTCATTCTTCTATATTGCCTCTCTCTCTTATTTCATGGTTGTATGTTGTGTCTGATTGACATAGCATTGTGGTTGGTGACTTGGGGGAACCCTCCTATGTGACTGTCCCTAAGACACTTGTTTCTCCTCTCTTATTTATTGTTTCCCTTCCTCTAGTGTTTCCATCTAGCAAGCAGATGATGACAAACATTTATACTGATGCGGATCTAGTGTCCCTTTTGAGAGCAATCAAAAAATGGACTTAGTTCCTAATATGACGATGGGGTTGTATATTTTATTTAACGCTTGGCTAGTGGAAGCACTCGTGCTTTCCGCATAGTGAATTTTATGTTGTTTCTATTGCATTTACAAACCTTAACAATACTACTACTCTATGCACCTTTGTTTGCCTTTGAATCTAGCTTTGACGGTACTTGATTCGGAGAACTTCGTGATATAGCCCCTCATTATCCTCAAACTCTGAATTCATTGTATAACCTTGGCTCTTTGTGTGGTTAATCATATGCATTGATGTTGTGTTTATCATAATGTTGTAGACAATAACATGTTTCTTGCAGGGATGTGTTTGTGGGAACATTTGGTGATCGTAAAATACATGTCACCTCCAAGGGGCATGGGCTTTGTGAAAGTCAGTGTTCCCTTTTGTGTTTTCTTCCTACCTTAATGTGCTTGATATCAATAACTGATATCAACCACCTTAAGGTGGAGGCATATAAGGTAAGTTGTCTGTTATAGATGTTAGCAATGTGTTTGACCTTAGATGCATAGACTTGCACCCCAGAGTAGTGCATCATGCATCCTAAGTTTGTTTGCAATCAATCAATCAATCAATCATGTAAGCCCTCTGCAGAGACAGGATATTGAGCATATCCTTTTTCTTAAGCCCTCTGTAGAGGCAGGGATGGTGTATTTCTCAGAGCAGATTGTATCATCATGTCATTTTCAAAAGTCCTCTGTGGAGGTGAGGAATGGTTCTATGACTGACTCAACCCTTAAGCATGTCTTTGGCGATTGTTGTGGTGAAACCCAATCATCGTGTGTGCCTGTAATGTGCCTGAGATGGTGTTGGACCTAGAAATAGGTACACTTCGTCGCTTGTCTGCCGTGTTTTCTCCATGTCTTCAAGTGTGTGTGCTTTGGTGTGCTTGTTTTGTATGGCATGTTTATTGCCCCATTTGCATAGACCAGCGCCTTTGAGTAGTGCTTTGTGCATTTTGGGAGGTTTTGCATGTATTGCATGTGTGTTGCCCCATATGCAGAGACTAGCACCTTCGAGTAGTGCTTCCTACATTTTGGGAGGCTTGTTTACTTTCCAATACTTGCATTCACATTTCATATATATGAGAAAAAGAAAAGATATCATTTCTATCTTCGATGCATTAATGTGTCTTCCATGCATTAACGGTCTACTCTGTGTTCTGCGTGACTATAACTGTCTTCTCATGTTTTGTGTGCCTGTTACTATCTACTATGTGATTGGCATGTCTTCTTCATGTTTGGTGTGTTTGGTGTGTTTGTAACCTTACTTTAATGCATGTATTGGCCTTGCATTTATACATACATTAAAGTGGGGGCTAAATGTAACGTCAAAAAATGTCCCCTTGGGGGCTTTTCCCTCATAAGGTTTAGCTCTCAGGTCTTAAGAGTGCATTTAGGACATATTAGTTCATATTTTAGCATCCCAATGGAATGAGACCTAAGTCCCATGGCAAAGAGGACCTAGGTGGACCCCTTGAGCTATACCCTGCCTAAAATAGGGGGGAGGACTTGGGCGCCCGCGCCCTAGTCCTGCCCTATTTTAGGGCAACTCTAATTTTTGGGTGTCAGTTAGTGACTGTTATTAGGTCCCTTTTCTGACACAGTAAGTTTGAATTTCAAATATCTTGGCGAGAGTGCTTGTAGATGCATATATAAGCATGTGTAGGAATTCATTTGTAAACTAGATTTCAACTAGATGATTACTAGCAAGCTATTGTGTTCTCAAGGTGATTCAAGGTTTTCTATTGTGTTCCAAGAGCAGACTTGTATGTTTTGTGTGTTGATATTTGTAGATTTGAGCATTAATCTCCTCATGGCATGAAGAGCATCTTCCTCCATGAGAGCTTCACTACAAGGTGACATATCATTGTGTTTTTATCATTGATTCCTTTGGTTTTTGGCCTCTGCCTCACAAGGGCATGTCCTCTTTATCTGACAATGGTGTTCAGAGACTTAAGTGTCCTCTGGGGTTTGACTGAGGCAAACCTCTAAACACCACAACCCCCAAACCAAGTCTTGTGATTGCAGGTTACAAGTGTTGCATACAGAAAAAGTGGAGTTGCAGGAAGGCTTGGTAGACATTAGGGATTCAGGATCTGAAGAAATGTTAGACAAAGGAGCGCTTCCAAGACTTGGGTGCTTGCTCTAGTGTCCTCTGCAAACAGATTTTGGAAAATAGAAGTTACAGGGCTGATCAGTGTCTGAAGAAGGTCCAGATTCCCTGAAAAACCAGGTACCTTGGACTTGGGTGCCTGCTCCAGTGTCCTCAATTGTTCCACTTTGGAACCCCAAAAATAGGTATTCTGTAATTTGGCATTTTACTCCCGTTTGCAAGAGCTTTTTCCATAATTCATTAATTTGTTGTCGTATTTGCATAATTAGGGTTTTAATGGTCAATTGAGCATAGGAGAAGGAAAAATTGATAATTAATTCCCTAATCCAAGCTTCCCCTCATTTGCAAGTGACCTAGGGTATGATAGTGCTCGCCACTCGACCCTAGATCCTTCAATGTTAAGGTGAAAGGAGGATTTTAACATCTAAATCACAAAAGATCAACAAATCCAATTTTACCCTAAACATTATTACCACATTCCTATTCAAAGATGTTTGTCATTGTTCACACACCTCTATGTCAACATTATCAACAAGATTCACATTATTTACATACACATTCACAAAACATATTGCTTATGACATAAGTATTTTTGCACTATAAAAAACAACCTTCCTATCACTGACTCGGTTGGTTGGTATTTTAGTAAACTATGCCAATTCAAACAAATATAGTCAAGTAAGTGATAAAGAGACTTTCTCAACAACTAAGATCAATGACTTAGTTTAATAGTATCATGTTGTTATGATATACATCAACATTAAGCTAATGCACAAATTCAGTCATAATTTTGGGCTCATAACTTGAGATAAGAAAATCATAATTGGAACTCTTTTTAATTCCATACCAGAGAATTCTTAACATTCTCCCTTCTAAAGGATAGTATCCCTCATGAATCCATAGGATATAAAATCAATCTCAACTGAAGTAACTTCACATGCAAGTTTGAATATAATTTAGCAACAGTCAAGACTTTATCTCAAACCAAAACTTAACTATGGTTTAACTGAGTCAACAAATCTCCCAATATAATGGTTTTAAAACAAAACGTATTATAATATCTCAAGTTTATTTCTCTATTGCTTCATCTCTACAATTTTTTTATGTTTACACATTGTTTAGGCATAGAGAAGTTACACAAACTACCTCTTTACTAATAGTCCAATAGAATAGGATAAATATCAAATCTAAAAATCCTATAGCACAAGGAAACATTCAATTTTTATACTAATAACATAGTAGTCGCACTATTTAAGAAAAGAAGAGTATTTCCAAAGATGTCCCTACCCATCCAAGTTTACTCCTCAAGTTGATTGAGTTATGAAAGAGGTGACTACTGTATCAGTCATCTCTTAAATAATTCACTCACTGAGCTATTGGTTTGCATTTAAATAGATATCTAGATACATATTTATTTATGTATATATGTATATACGTTTTATACACATATACCTATATAAATATATATTATATTAAATCAAAACAACTAAAGGTATTGGTAAATCTCTGTACTCAAGAGTATCACAAGGTCTCAAAACCAATTTCATATTTCTAATAATATTGTAGACAATCCCGATTAGAATTCTGTAAGATAGTTGTAAATGAAGATGAATATTTAGATCATCTAATGACCAATCACGACTAAAGTACTTTCACATATCCCATATGAATTCAAAACAAAAGCTAGTATTATTTTCATCAAAGAGAATGATTCATATATCATAACCCAAGTCAATAATCTCCATAATAATTAGCATATTAGTGGCCCTTTATTAGTTGGCATGTATGTGGTTATAAAAAGGAAAAATGACTCATGTTCTATATTGGTAGGCATAAATAGACACAGACCTGTATATGTTCATTTAAAAGGATAACCAAATTCATGCTTTTAGATGTAGAATGTAGACCTATATATGGTCGAAATAATGGATACCCAACTCATATTTTTATATGTAGAAAGCTAACCTATATGTGGTCAAAATATTGGATACTTATATTTTTTATGGCAACAATACATAGACCTAGATAAGGTCAATCTAATAACTGAATATCTTTTAACATAGTAACAAAGCATAGACCCTATTAAGGTCTTTAAACGTTCAAAAAAAATTCATTTAAATATCAATTCATAGACCTATGTTTGATCCTCAACAAGTCTATGGATCTTACAATATGATAACACTACTTAGATCAAAATATGGCCTTTAGATATAACAAGATATTATTGATACACAAATTTGTCATGGTCTGTAAAATATGCCATGGTATTACCAAACCACAAACCTAAAATGGTCTTACATATATTATTGTCGTATCAACATATAGATTAATCATGGTCTCATAATATTCACTATGTTATAAAAATGTAGACCTATTATGTTCTTAAACATATAATAATATATTCCCAATACCTAGACCCAGTATGGGATCGACATAAAACAAGGTTTTAAACTAAAACAATCTATTGAAAACAAAGATAAATACCCTTCTCAAAGTTGCCAAATACATTCATTTAAAAGAATGATTCATATGAGACGAAACCATATCTTGTAAATGTAGAGGATTGAAGTTTAAAATCACAAATTTAGTGCTTGAAAACTCTACAAAAACATACCCATATCACAATCTTAATACTTCTATAGAATTTCAAAGCTCCTCCATTCTTCCTCTTCCACTATGTTTATTTTTCCTTGCTTCCTCTATTCTTCACCTAGTTTTCCCTCATTTTTGGGTAGTGATTGTAGACACCTGAAACTGGTCACAACCACCTTCATCTATTTTTTGCATTCTAAAGCTAATAATTCTCACTATTCCACCCGACACACATGTTAATTAAATCATTTATAATTATTTAATTAATATTTCCCTATCTTTCCCCCAATGCCAAAAATCAATTTCTTCTACTATAGTTCAAAAAATTAAATATTTTGGATGACTATAGTTCATATACATTCCCAAGAATTAAATAAATATTCCTATTCATTTAACTCCCTATTTGGTGAACTTTTGATTACTTTTAGTAATCATCATTATTTTCCTCCTAATCATGTGCACATGGGTTAGTTAAAATTAACCCACCATTACATCTCTCCATGTTTCTAAAAGTCCATCTGTCATTCAATGTACATGCATGTACATGACAAGTGATACTTTGGAAGCATGGGCAAATCTTCCAAAAGAGTCCATTTGTCCTATTTTCTTCTCATCCACTCCGAGTGTAACTATTCATGAAAATTTAAATTCCATGTGGCACTATTCTGCCACTATTCATCTAATTTTAAATTGCATGTGTCCTCTTATGACAAATTTAAAATTCTCACAAAATCCAAACCATACATTTTCATAAATGAATCCTTACATGTCATACACCTACTCAATCTTAGTCATCCATCCATTTAACAATTCAATTTCATTCATTGATCTTCCTTTAAATCTTGGAGCATCCTTCTCATCCAACCTCGTTATGACACTTGTCCAATTCTCCTTGCTTGAGGATCCTCAAGCAATGTGAGCCCTTGATCTTCCAATTCAATCCTAACCCTCCATCCTCACCTCCAAAAATCTATAAATTGGTCTTCCCTGTCCATTTCCAACAAGCAATTAGAATGTAATGAAATTTGCCTCATTAAGAACTGACATTTAGCAATTAGCATATAGCTTAGCATACCATAGGGCAAATCAAGAGAGTTGCATAGTGATAGGGTGCAAATTTAGTTAGTTCGTACATCTCTCTTTAGTCCTATCAAGAGGTTCCAAGAGTTGTGAATTGAATAGGTTAGAATCATTCTAGCTTGTTTAGGATAGTTCACATCTTTTTGCATACATTTTTGGCATGCCCAATGGAACGCCCACCACCTTAACACACCATTTCCACAATGTTTTTGGCTTGTTTTTTTATGTGTGCAGGTTGGAAAAACACCATATTTTCACAAAATAATGCTCAACCAACAGATTTCAGCACCCAGACCTCCAGATTCAACGCCCAGCTCCGCTACTCATCTAATATACTTTTGTGCCAAAATTTTGTCTTTTAGTGCCCATCTTGCCTGTTTCAGTGCCCGAGCATAATGGGGTATAGAATTTCTTATTTCATGTTTTTATTGCATCTTTTTGGCTTCATTGGGTTTTATGTGACTACTAATCTTGCTAACAACAAAATTATAGGCCTTTAGCTCTCTGTTTTGTAGGTTTTAGCCATTTTACAAGCCTCCATAATGTCTAATCCATTTTAGCACCCATCCTACATGCAGTAGCGCCCAACCTTGATTAATTAGCACCCGATCTTTGAAGTCACTAAAACTTGCATTTTCATCATCTTAGGGACTAATTACCAAGTTTTTGGGTTTTATGATTTGCTAACCCTCCTAACAACACTTTTGCAGGTCTTTTTCTCTCTATTTTATAGAATTTATTCAAATTACAAGCCACCATATTGTCCCTGTTAGATTAGCACTCAAATAGACCACATCAGTGCCCATAGGTTAGGTATAATAGTTTATTTTAGCACCTAGTTTTTTTGGATAAGCACCTAACCCCCCTATTTCAGTGCCTAAACCCTCTGTCTCAGTGCCTAGCTCTATTAGCACCGAGATAGTCTATTTTAGTGCCATGTCTCTGTTTCACACATTTGCCAACTTGTTTGTATTTGTTTTGGCCTAATCCTTGTTTTTGTAGCATTCTCCATGTGTCCAAGACAACATACAAACTACTAACACTTTTTTACAGCCCTGCGTGTCAACGAGTTTTCCTTTTTTCACTAATTTAGGCACTAAATTAAAGTAGTTTGAATTAATTTTTCTTTCTTTTTTTAGGGTGTTAGGAGGTGTATGCTCTCTCCTCACACCATTTGGTGATCTTGGGAAAACCTCCTCTCACTCTCTTTATTTCTTGTTAATTCTAGGGGTCTTGAGGTGTATGCTCTCCCCTTGTGCATCGTGTGATCTTGGGTGACCAAAATCATCTTGGATGCTTCCCTTTATGAGGCCTTCCTTAGAATTCATTCCCAAGGGGATGACCTCAATTGTGTGTTCTGACACGGTATATAAATGTTGTGAGAATTGAAAGAATCACTTCAAAGGAAGGACCCTCTCCCTCCTTGTAAAGACCCCAAGACCCTTAGTCTACTGAGACTTGTGTTGGTTGGCACTTGGTTGGATAGGGACACCCTTATTCATGGATTCATCCCCCATACCTCATGTATATTGGGACATCCCCTAGAAGCTTGTTCATCCTAGTTAAGTCCTTCAGCCATCATATCCTTCAATGCATCATAGCCACATGGAGGAGAAGAGCTCATGCTAGTACCTTCATTGGTTGAGATAAAATACACTTTGGAAAAGACTTTTGTCTCCAAAGTAAGGGGTGTAAGGTGGTACATGACCTTACATTCTCTACCTATCCAAGCAATGATAAATGGTATCAAGGGGATGGAAACCACCATTATCTAAAGAGTGGGGGTTAAAGTCACACCTGAGCACGAGTCTACGGGATATGACAGACCTTGCTTGATTAAATACTAGGCTTGTACACAAGTGTTTGGTATGTCTTCTTGTGAAATACCCGTATTCACCATTTTTCATCTGTGGAGGTTCATAACCTCTCATACCCATTTCTGAAAGTGTCAAAATAACCGTTATGATTGCTTGATTGAAATATCTTGCAAAATATCAACCAAAAATATTTAAAAATTAGGACAACTCCTATCAGTCCCTAATTTTCACCTATCAGCACCTATCAACCCTCTATTAGCACATATATGGCCTCTATTAGTGTCCTGCTTGATCTCTGTCAACTCCCATTAAGTCCTTGTCAGTGCCCAGTCAGGTGGATTGGCACCATTTGGTGCCCCGTAGTGCCCACCATCCTTCTATCAGTGCTTAAACCCTCTGTTTTAGCGCCTAGTCCAAGACTACCACAAAACCTACGGAATTTGTCATTTTGGTCATCAATTTGGTCCTCTCACTTCATCTAGTGTCCTTCCACATTTGAAATCACTTACATTTTCATCATTTTCAATCATGCATGTCCACTTAGACCTTATCTTATGATCTAATCATTGTTCTCAAAATCAAACATCCATTAGCCTAAATCAAATCAACCTCAATCACCTAAATCAAATCAACCTTCACAAAGATCCAATTATCCAAATCATCCAACAAATCCAACCCAATCTTTCTAAAGTCAGGATCTAGATTATTTCATCCTCTTGTTTATATTAGGCTTAAGAACTTGTCTATCTTAAGTTTAGTATAAACTTGAAATCATCCCACTTGGATAAACTAGCTTAGGAGCTTAGACTCTTCCTAAGTTAGTGGAATTTAAGAATCTCATCTTCCTCGGTGTGTCTTGTCTACCCCAAGTAAGACAATCTCATTATCCCCTTGCTTAGGTCCTTTGTCCACCCTAAGTTTGTAAGGATAACGTTTCATCTACACTTATAAGTGATCTAGATTTGAGATTAGGAAAATTGTCATCCCCAAACATTTGTCCACATCAACCAACTTCAATCATCTTCATCTTTTTAGTCCTCCCGTCACACAATCACAAGCTAAGAGAAAAATAGATTCTCCTTATCAACCCCTCTCTCGACAAGGATCCACCACAAGAAACATGGAGGGATACGTCAACCAACCTGAAATGAGTGAAGAATCCATATCACAACATATCTACTCCCCCACATTTATTGATTTCAGTAATGAAAGACAATTGCATCACAAATTCATCCAATTCCATGACAATCATAAGGATGAATTCCTTGAATGCCTCATCAAACATGGAGCATGCCTCCCCTACTCATTTGACCAAGACAAACTCAAAACAATCATACATGATAAGCCACCATCACTCATCTTCAATCAGCCTTGGGGGCATGTCCCTAATCCCAACAATTCCATCTATGATAATCCATGGGCTAACATCGTTAAAACTATCAATACCATCCATGCCATTGATCAAATCATAGGAGGTAATACCACTTCGCAACCACAAGTGTTGGATCCTCATTATGGTCTACCATACCATAGCTACCATCCAACTTTCCAACTTCCACCATCCCTCTAATGCAAGTACACTTGTTGTGTAACCTCTGTCAAACATTCCTCAAAGAACTTCCAACACTAACACCATTCCACAAACACTTCCCCCCTTGGTCATCCCATAAAGGATGACTATCACCCAAACAACCTTACCTCATACGGTACCTTCACAATGTTGTAAGTATGTGCCTAATTGGTGTTGTCATTGGTGTTAAATGTGCTCTTATTTTGTTGCTTGTTTGTAATGAGTGAGATGCTATGTATTTACCTATGTAAATGATCCTGATGTTAAGGATATTGAGAAAATTATCTCCTCCGGTGGAAATAGTGTGTTGCAGTGGAAACAGTGTATTGTATTCAGAAGAACAATCCAGAAGTTTGCTCCCCATTTCCTGAAGATTGAATATCTTTGCCTGTGGTTCAAAAGTTATTTAGAGTCATGTCTGAAGATGTTATGTTTTGAGTTTGAGCTCTCTGCATGAAGATTTGGGTGAGTTGTGTTTACTAGAGTGAAACCTACATTTTCTGTGTATTCAATTATGACAGAAGGAAAGTATTCTACTCCACATTTCTCTACATTGATGTTTTAGAGTCTGTGGTTGTAGAATTAAGTTTGTAATGATGATAAGTGCCTTCAACTCTAATGGTTCATGGTTTGGTGGTCAGCAAGCAATTTTTCCTTTATGGAAGTTGATGATAGTTAAGTTCATGTGCTCTGGATTGAAGAATCTCATGGAGAAAGTGATTAGATGTTGTGCAGATGTTCCTAGTGATTACAGTGTGCTTGTCGATGTCTCTTGATCGTGTTCCTACCTTCGTATTGGTTTTGTAGAGAGAAATCTGGATCATGGTTGAAGATTGTTCCTAAAATACGTAGTGTGAACACTAGTCTTGGCTGACTTGGTTGTTTTCACTAATTACAGAGATGCATTGAAGATTGTAGAAGCATGTCATGGTGTGAAAGATTGTATCTGAGTCCCAGCTAAGGCATGATGTGATCTGCATACATCTTTACATCTTTTCCTTAGCAAATTTTTGTATTAGGTCCAAACCTAGTTTATGTATGTTTGTAATGCTAACCTTGGAGATTGTTCCAACAATTAAAGAATGTAATGTTGACCTTGATGTACGTTCCAAGGTTGATGAATTGTATAAAGGCATGTAATGAAATTGTGAAAATGATATCCTTGGGAAAAAATGTGAAGATAAGTGCGAAGTGTAAAGGCAGAGCAGAGTAGAGGAAATGTATTGCGCTTCAATGGAATTGAACCTTGGCATAGAGTAGATGCTATTATCTCAGTTCAGAAACACTTGGTAGTGAGCCACCCCTTGGCAGTGATCCGATCTTTGCAATGAGCATTTTGGGCAGTGAGCCTCCGATTTTTACCATTGTTATAACTTATATATTTTGGTGGGCTAACACCCACTGTGGTTTTTCCCTTATAGGGTTTTCCATGTAAAAATCTGGTGTCTCCTGTGTTGAATGTGTGATTGTGATTAAGTTTATGGTTTCATGCTTTCATGGTTAAATCTAATTATCAGTAATTGAATATTTGATGGTTTGATAATTATATGAAGTCAAGTTTTTGTGACAACTAATTCAACCCCCCTCTCAGTTGTCATGTGTATTTCAAAAATTGGTATCAGAGCAGGTTCCTCGAAAGAAAGCCTAACAGCTTGAGGAAGATCTAGGATGTCGTTTAAGAAGGAAGCTCCATAGTTTGATGGGACGAATTATGCTCTCTGGAAGGTACAAATGAAAAGTCATCTCTTTTGTCTTGGTTATAAAGTGTGGAAAGCTACAGAGACAAAATATACCATGCCTCAAAATGGTTTGACAACTGAAGATGAAATCAAAGAATATGAGTTGAATATAAAGGCTAGAGATGCCTTGTTAAGTGCATTGACTGACACTGAGTTGATAAAGGTTATGGATCTAGAATCTACAAATGAATTTTGGGAAAAGTTCAAGAAATTGTATGAAGGAGATGATTTTGTCAAAGAAGCCAAGCTACAAGGCTTGAAAGCAAAGTATGAGAGTTTAAAGATGAATGAAGATGAAAACGTAACATCCTTCATGCAAAGAGTTGATGAACTTGTCAATGGAATAAAAGGTATGGGAGGAACTATTAGTGATAAGGAAGTTGTAATGAACATTCTTAGGTTACTACCAAAGTCCTATAGTCACAAGGTAGCTGCAATTGAAGAAGTAATGACTATAAAAACTATCGACAGAGATCAATTACTTGGAAAGCTTACAGCCTTTGAGATGAGAGATTTTGGTGATGCCCTACCAAAAGTTGAGACTGTTTTCAAAGTCAGTACTTCTGATAAGATCTTCAGAGCTGAAAAAATACAAAGTGGAGCCTATTGATGAATTTGATGAAAATGAAGCTAACTTTGTTGACAGATTGCAAAGAGGCTCCAGTAAGTTCAAAGACAAATTACCTTTCAAATGTTTTTCATGTGGTAAAGTAGGTCATTATGCTTCTAGATGTCCTGAAAGAATTGAAAGGAATAGAAAAAGATTTGAGAACAGGCCTAGAGCTCCAAAGAAATGCTACTATGTTAGAGATTTTGATGATGAAGGTGTGACTAATGATTAATTTGATGATGCTAGCACTAGTGCAAATGAATGCTTGTTTATCGCTATTAAAGAAGAACGTGTGTCTACTAATTTTGCTAATTGTGTGAAGGAAGAAAAACTAGTGGAAGAAAGTGCTTTGGCTATTTAGGTTGAGAAAGATAAGGATGAATTGATTATTGATAGTGGATTCTCACATCACATGACTAGTGACAAAAGTAAGTTTGTGAGTTTGGAAAAATATGATGGAGGATTGGTTAGGTTTGGAGACAATGCGGCTGGTAAGATTTGTGGAAAAAGATCTATTTCATTTGATGGAAAGCATAATACTGACAATGTCCTATATGTGAAGGATTTTAAGAATAATATTTTGAGTGTTGGTCAGATGTGTGATAAAGGTTATGATCTGAGATTCAAAGACAGTGGGTGCAAGATCATGGAAAGCTCCGTAACTATGATTGCTACTGGAAAGAAGACCAGAGATAACATCTATCAATTAAGAGGAACTAATGATTACTATTTATTATCCCAAGTAGATGAGAGTTGGTTGTGGCATAGAAGGATGTGTCATATAAACTTTGATAATCTGGTAAAGATAAGTTTAGGTCAAACTGTGAGAGATTTACCAAAACTTGTGAAACCCACCAATACAATTTGTAAGGAATGTCAGTTAGGGAAGCAGATAAGAACATGTTTCAAGAGCAAAGAGCAATTTTCTACTAGTTTCCTGGATCTAGTACATATAGATCTATGTGGTCCTACAAGGATAAGAAGTCTACAAGGTGACTGGTACTTCATGTTTCTTATTGATGATTATTCTAGGATGACTTGGGTTACTTTTCTAAGAGACAAATTTGAAGCCCTAGAGAAATTCAAATCCTTCAAGGTAATTAAAAATGAAATAGAGATGAAAATCAAATGCTTGAGGTATAATAGAGGACGTGAGTTCATATCAAATGAATTCAACATTTTCTATGAAGAGAAAGGATTAAAAAGACAGTTGTCTACACCTAGGACTCCTCAACATAATGGAGTTGTGGAAAGAAATAACAGGATAGTTCAAGAGGCTACTAGAACAATGATGAAGGAAGGAGGTCTGACGGAAGTTTTCTAGAAAGAAGCTATACATACTACTGTTTACATTCAAAACAAAGTTCAAGTGAAATGAAATGGTACTAAAAATCCCTATGAATTGTGGTATGGAAGAACTCCTACAATAAAATATTTTAAATTCTTTGGAATCAAATACTATATCAAAAGAGATGAAGATCTAGGGAAACTTGATGCAAGGTGTGATGAAGGAATCTTTCTTAGATACTCTAATAAGAGTAAGGCCTACCAATGCTACAACAAGAGATTGAAGAAGATTATTTAAAGTGCTAATGTGAAAGTTGATGAAGACAGAGGATAAATATCATATCTGAGTGACTATAAATTAGATGAACATGCTGTTATAGCAAGTGAAGAAAAAGTTGAATAAGATAGTCAAGATGAAGAAGAAAAGGCTCCAAAAAATGCTCCTAAGACTCCCAGGTATATAAGAATTAATCATTTTGAAGATCAGATTATAGGAGACAAAACCAATGGAGTACTGACAAGGAAAAGAGCTACAAAAGAACAAGTGAATTACTATTTGCTCTCTACAGTTGAACCAAAAACTATGAATGAAACCTGTAATGATGAAAATTGGGTAAAGGCAATAAGGAAGAACTAATGCAGATAGAGAAGAATGAAACTTGGGAAATAGTTCCTAGACTTGCTGACAAAAATGTTATTGGGACCAAATGGGTTTTCAGGAATAAGTTGAATGAGAATGGAGAAGTTGTAAGGAATAAAGCAAGGCTTGTGTGCAAAGGATATTCTCAAATTGAAGGAATAGATTTTGAAGATACTTTTTCTCTAGTAGTTCAGATTGAAGTAATCAGAATGTTTCTGGCATTTGCAACTCACAAAGATTTTAAAGTGTATTAGATGGATGTGAAGTCTGCATTTCTGAATGGTGAGTTGGAATAGTAAGTCTACATTGAGCAACTAGAAGGATTCCAACTATCAGATCAAGGTGATATGGTATAGAGGTTGAAGAAAGCATTGTATGGACTTAAGCAAGCTCCTAGAGCCTGGTATGCAAGGTTGGATTGGTACTTACTAAAGTTAGGGTTCAATAAAGGTACCACTAACAGTAATCTCTATTTCAAGATTAATGGTGATCAAATTTTGATTGTTGAAGTCTTTGTTGATGATATCATCTTTGGAGGCAATGAAGCTATGTGTATGAAATTTGCTGGTGAAGTGCAGAAAGAGTTTGAGATGTCTATGCTTGGTGAGATGAATTTCTTTTTGTGTTTGCAAATCAATCAATCAGATAAAGGAATCTTCATATCTCAGTTTAAGTATGTGAAAGAGTTGTTGAAGAAGTTTGGGATGGAAGACTCTAAGCCGGTATGTACTCCCAAGGTGACTGGCTGCAAGTTAAGTAAAACTGATGAATCACCCAAGACTAATCAGAAAAAGTATAGATCCATGATTGGAGAATTGCTTTATCTAACTCAAACCAGACCTGATATTATGCATGCAGTTTGTCTTGTTGCAAGATTTCAAGCAGATCCAAGAGAATCACATGTGATGGTAGTATAGAGAATCTTGAGGTATTTAAAAGGCACACCGGATCATGGCTTATGGTATCTAAAGAATAATGATTTCACTCTTAGTGCTTATATAGATGCTGATTGGGTCAGAGATGTTGATGACAGAAAAAGTACAAGTGGAGGTGCTTTCTTTTTGGGTAATAGATTGGTTTCATGGCTAAGCAAGAAACAAGACTCAATCTCTTTGTCAACTGTAGAAGCAGAATATATTGCAGAAGCATGTTGTTGTACTAAAGTGTTATGGATGAAGCAGACTTTGAGGGACATAAGAGTTGTGTATGAAGATCCAGTTGCAATCTTTTGTGACAATATAAGTGTTATAAATATTTCAAAGAATCTAGTGATGCACTCAAGAACAAAGCATATATCTATAAGCTATCACTTTCTAAGAGAAAAGGTGACAGAAAATGAAGTAAAGTTGGAATATGTGACCATAAAGGATTAGATTGCAGATATCTTCACCAAGCCTCTTCCTAAGGATACTTTTGAGTATCTCAGAGAAAAGCTAGGGGTCATTACCCCTCCTACCCTAAACTAAGATGCATAGAATTGCATCAGTCCAGTGGTGCCCCAAAGTCTCATTCTTTGATCTGGATTGATGTTCTAAGAGCTACCTCTCAGGGGGAGTAGCTAAATGTTACTAGTATGAGTTCCTAAAAAAGAAAGTATTGATATCAGAGAAAGTTCAGTTGGAGCAGAGTAGTAGGATGCAAGTATGTGCCCTTTGCCATTGATGTCAAAGGGGGAGAGAAATCATGTGAAAAAATTAGAAAAGAAAGGGTACAAATGTGTAAAGAGAAAGGGGAGAATCTTGTCTTGATGGTATTTATAGTTTTTCACATCATATGTTGCCATCAATGACAAAGGGGGAGATTGTTGCAAGTATGTGCCTAATCGGTGTTGTCATTGGTGTCAACTGTGCTCTTATTTTGTTGCTTGATTGTAATGAGTGAGATGCTGTGTATTTAGCTATGTAAGTGATCTTGATGTTAAGGATATCAAGAAAATTAGCTCCTTCAGTGGAAACAATGTGTTGCAGTGGAAACAATGTATTGTACTCAGAAGAGTAGTCCAGAGGTTTTCTCTGCATTTCCTAAAGATTGAATATCTTTTCCTGTGGTTTGGCAGTTATTTAGAGTCATGTATAAAGATGTTATGTTTTGAGTTTGAGCTCTCTGCATGAAGATTTGGGTGAGTTATGTTTACCAGAGTGAAACATACTTTTTCTATGTATTTGGTTGTGCCAGAAGGAAAGTATTCTGCTTCGCATTTCTCTACATTGATGTTTTATAGTCTACAACTCTGGAATTAAGTTTGTAATGATGATAAGTGCCTTCAACTCTAATGGTTCATGGTTTGGTGGTCCGCAAGCGATTTTTCCTTTATGGTAATTGATGATAGTTAAGTTCATGTTCTCTGAATTGAAGAATCTCATGGATAAAGTGGTTAGAAGTTGTGTAGATGTTCCTGGTGATTACAGTGTGCTTGTGGATGTCTCTTGATCATGTTCCTACCTTTAGATTGGTCCACGAAGAGAAATCTGGATCATGGTTGAAGACTATTCCTAAAAGACTGTGTGAACACCAATCTTGGCTGACTTGGTTGTTTTCACTAATTGTGAAGATGCATTGAAGATTGTATAAGCATGTCATGGTGTAAAGATTGTGTTTGAGTCCCATCTAAGGTACAATGTGATCCGCATACATCTTTACATCTTTTCCTTAGCAAATTTTTGTATTAGGTCTAGACCTATTTTATGTATGTTTTTAATGCTGACCTTGGAGATTGTTCCAACAATTGATGAATGTAATGTTGACCTTGATGTACATTCCAAGGTTGATGAATTGTATAAAGGCATGTAATGAAATCGTGAAAATGATATCCATGGGAAAAAATGTGAAGATAAGTGCGAAGTGTAAAGGTAGAGTAGAGCAGAGGAAATGTATTGTACTTCAATGGAACTAAACCCTGGCATGGAGTAGATGCTATTGTCTTGGTTCAAAAACACTTGGTAGTGAGCCACCCCCTGGCAATGAGCTGATCTTTGCAGTGAGCATTTTGGGTAGTGAGCCTCTAATTTTTAGTATTGTTATAACTTATATATTTATGTGGGCTATCACCCACCATGGTTTTTCCCTTATAGGGTTTTTGATATAAAAAATCTGGCATCTCCTGTGTTGAATGTGTGATTGTGATTAAGTTTATGGTTTCATGCTTTCATGGTTAAATCTTATTATCAGTAATTGAATAGTTGATGGTTTGATAATTATATGAAGTCAAGTTTTTGTGACAACTGATTCACCCCCCCTCTCAGTTGTCCTGTGTATTTCAATACACAAGCACCTCTCCAATCACAACATCCATTCAGATCTCAACCACACCATCAACCTCAAAATCCTTTAACAAGCTATATATGTCCCACACAAACATATCACTTGACCACTCATCGAAAACCTCCCCATGTTGCTTGTATGCAACATCAACATGCTACCCAACACCAACAACCACCTTTCCAATCACAACATGTGTATCACTCATCTACCCACACCTCACCACAACATCAAACATATGGATCCCATGTTTACTCACAAGCTATAGGTCTACCTCCATATATCCCACAAAAATATGCTATCCCACAACAACAATCATCATTCCATCAACAACCGCAACAACCACCACTTCAATCCACACCACAACCTCCCCTTGCCAATACTTTTGATCAAGAATGGTAGGAAATGAAAAATACTCTCAAGAACCTCCAACTAGGGACTCAAAAGAAACACTATAAGTTTGAAGACTTATGTCCCTATCCGTTTGATCGAAACATGGCAACCATACCGTTTCCTCAACACTTTGAAGTACCCAAATTTGATAAATACAAAAGAAAATGAGATCCTTGTGACCACATCAAGGAATTCTTCATGGAATGCCAAGAAGTGCCCTACGATGATCAATTCCTCCTTTGTATTTTCCCATGAAGCTTAGGAGGCCAAGCCTTAGAATGGTTTATGCACTTTCCTTATGGCTCCATCTCCACCTTTACCAACCGATTGGAAATATTTGTCACCCATTTCTCATACAATATAGAGCACGAAATCACCATGCTCAACCTTTGCAACACCAAATGACGAAATGGTGAAAGTTTTTCCACATACTTACAAAGATGGAGAGCCATTTCTAGTAGGCTACCTTAGAAAACACCTAAAAAGCAACTTGTACATATTTTCATCCAAAACTTGAACCAATAAATGTCCTTCCACCTACAAGTGAATTGGGCATCCACCTTTGATGAAATCATAGAGAAAGGTATCACCATTGAAAAGGCCCTTATAGAAAAAGGTTTAGTCAAGATCTACACTAGAAATGACAACAACAAACCATGCAATGACAAACCTAAATTTTGGGCTAAGAAAAAAAATGTTGTAAGAGATGGGGCTATTAATTCCAAGTTCATTCAAATAGGCACTCCTAAACCTAAAGAAGCACATGTTGTACAAAATGTTTCAAACAATGTCTTGGTGCCATCCACTCAACCAAAAAGAAACCCTCCCAACAATCCAAAATGTAAGTACACTCCTTTGGGTGAACCTCTGGAAGTTGTGTTCCAAAAACTTGTCCAAGCCAACATGGTTGAGTTTTCCATGATCAAAACTTTTAATGAAAACCAACCTAAACCCACATGGTATAAAGAAAAGGAGTATTGTGACTACCATTGTATCAAAGGACACTCCATGAGAAAATGTATGAAATTAAAGAACTATATCCAAGAGCTCGTCGATTGCAGCAATATCCTACTGGAAGGGAATAACAATATCTCATCCAATGATGGCTTAGGAGTTTACCTAGACCCTCTTCCAAATTGAAATAACCAATCCACATCCAAACCATCATCCTCTAACACCAATCCCAACAACCAAGCTAACAACATCAACTACAACAACATTCCACCTCCTTACAATAATGTAGTAGGCTGGATTGATTTCAACTCTACTCACATTGCAACCATAAAAATAAAAAAACAACACCCCCAAATGTGCCGATACCACCCGATGTGGGTGTATAACCATTAAGGGACTATCCCATCCTCCACCACTACCACTTCTAAATACAACCTCCTTGACTATCTTGGGAAGACACTGCACAAATCTCCATCTTGGAACTCCTTAAGACATCTACCATCTATCGCAAAATCCTTGACAAAGCCCTCTAAGAATCCCATGTTTCCACCAACATTCCACCCACATAATTCCAAAACTTGGAGGCCCAATTTTCCTCATCCTACCATCTCACTTTTAGCCAATTCGACAAGCCACCTATTGACCCCATCCATAACAAAGCAATCCATATCGAAGTCTAAATCACCAATCACAAAGTCAAGAGGGTCCTCTTGGATAATGGATTTGGTTTGAGCATATGTACATTAAAGTTTATAAAACTTTTGGGGTATTCAACAGCTGATCTAGAATCTTTGGTCATCTCCATCAAAGCATATGACAACATAGAGTGAGAATTAGAAGGTACTATATGTCTCCCTATCAAAGTGAGTTCCCTCACACTACCCACTCTATGTCATGTAGTTGATCTTGACCTCTCCTACAATATTCTCATTGACCAACCATGGTTTTACACCATGCAAGCTGTCCCCTCCAACTATCACCAATGTGTCAAGTTTCCCCATAACGACATCGAAGTAACTATTCGCGCCAATCAAAAACCATTTGAGTATTGTAAAGTTTTGGAGGTTGTCTATGATAGACAATTTCATTGTCCAACACCTCAAAGACCCCTCATACACATCATACACCTCATCTAATCCTTCATCCACTACATGCACCATAACCAATCCATCACCCGCCTCCAGTTCATCATCTACTCTGATACCTCAAGTATCCTAGGTCAAGATCATAGACAAAGGGTGTGGTGAATATGAGCTTCATAATGCCTTCCATGTGGGACAATTGCCTTTGTCCCTCTACTCCCATGGCTATCACCTATAGAAAAGGGCTCAACAACATAAGTGCAAGGTTGATAACATGATCCCCTTCATCCCAGCACAGGTCTTTCATGAAGAAGAAGCCGCAAAAACATCCTTGAATGATTGGTTATACCGTGATGAGACCGTTCTAGCAAAGCAGATCTTGAATATTTCAAGGGTAAATATCTTGTACCATTCCAAATATATACCAAGATGCCCTACCATGGAAAATGACTTGGTATCAATAAACAAGGCACCACAGAACCCATCATGGTCAATCCCAGATCTCCCAAGCAATATGTAAAGTATTTTTGTTTAGGATACGCATTGCCCACTGTGACTATCCATGGACACACTAAAACTTTGGTAGATGTGACCAAATCCTCTTCTATTATTAAGAAAATTACATCGAGTGTCATCATAGCTTCATGCGAAGATCTTTATCTTTCATGCATATTCCCTGACAATGCCATCTTCCTCATTGACCTTCCCCTCATCCATCTTGATCCCATTGCCTGTGATTACTAAGGACCACCACCTCTCTATGTGTTCCTAAATGATGAGGCCCTCTCTGCATTCCTAGAACTCTACGATACCTCATAATATGGCATATTCTTGCATGCTAATATCTACTTTGGGGAAGAGGATATCCTTAGTCCAAATAAAAAATAAAAAAATAGAAAATTATCCCCTAGTGAAAACCTCTCTGAGGCACTATTAGACACAAGGGAGAAAAATAAAGACGTATCTCCTGGTGAAAACCTCTATAAGGTGCTAGGAGATGAGGATCTCCATCTTACTCCCATATCCTCCTACCGGTAGGAATGTTCCACCATCCTAATTGAAGGCACACAAGAAATCAACCCTGGCACACATGAACAACCTAAGCTCACCCATATTGCAGAAAACCTCGCTATCAAAGAAGAATCCAATCTTTCAATCATGCTCCATGAGGCACCTAATGTATTTTCTTGGTCTAATGCAGACATGCGAGGGTTAGATCCTTCCTTAGTGGTCCATCATCTTGTGGTACATCCAAAAGCACAACAAGTCAAACAAAAACATTGCAAGATGCATCCTCAAGTTGTCCTTCCTATCAAAGAAGAATTGTAGAAAATATTGGAAGTCAGATTTAGTAACCCTATAGACTACCCTGAATGGGTCTCCAACATTGTTCTAGTTTCTAAGAAACTTAGGGGCATCCGAGTATGTACAAATTTTTGTGACCTAAACAAAGCATGTCCAAAAGAGGACTTCCCACTTCCCAATATTGACATTATTAAGGATTTAATAGCTGGACATGAAATGCTCTCCCTCATGGATGGATTCTCATGATATAATCAAATTAGAATTACCCCTAAAGATCAACATAAAATGACTTTCACCTATCCATAGGGTAGCTATTGCTGTAAGTTATGCACTTTGGCCTTAAAAATGTAGGAGCAACTTATCAACGTGCCATGACTACCATCTTCCATGACATGCTGCACAAAATCATGGAAGACTATGTGGATGATATCCTTGTGATGCAGAGGAAAATAACAAATCAACTTCATACTAGCATTTTGCATAACACAACATGACCAACACATGGTCTCTGACCCAATAACTTCATTCTACACCTTCCAAGATGTCCAACTCCAATCAAGACTCTTCTAACCCAATGTGTAGGGTCTGCAGGATATCAATTCCTACCATACCTTTCAAGGACAGTCACACTAAACTCCTAGAATGATCTATATTGGGGACAAACCCAAACTCATTCAACTAGCCAAATCAACAATATGGTACACACACATCTAGTGCCTTCATTGGCAAATCAAAAAAAATACCTAATTTACCTAGTTTCTTTCTCAAGGTGACTATCTTCAGAGATGACTGTCAGAGACAGATGTAGGCAGCAAGAACAGGTTTCATGGAGGATTTTGTTCTATCCTCTATCTTAGGATCCTTGCAGGACTTAGAACACCTTGCATCAATAGCAATGATTAACATTTCATAGGGTTTTTGCCTCCACATTCTGTGGTCTCCATCATCCAAGTGTTGTTGTCCTCTACTCCATCCAAAACATAATTCTGCAGGGTCATTTACAGGTTAAACTTAGACCACACCATCCTCCTACCTCCCCAAACCTCTAGAAGGCATTGCCCTCACTAACATACAACCCATTCCATTGATTAGGGAAAACAAAGATCAATGGAATGGGCAGAAATCCATCGGGTATTCAAACAAAGCCCTAACTTAGGTTTTCCAACCTGTTTACAGAGAAAGGAAGAATACAGAGATGTAAATGAGTGTCAAAAGCCCAAATCACTTGCAAAAGGAAGGTTACTCACCCCACTAATTCTCCATTACAAGAACCAATCACCATTCGACTGTACAGGTATGGGGCATGCAAGATAATAGCGAGTTCTTTAACTGTAACAACAGATTTAAAAGTAGTTTAATGTTCTATGGTCATAACATTCTTTTCTTTCAATATCAAGGGTCCAAACTTATCTTGATGGATAGTCAACTCATCCCTCTTTACTTCCAAAGATTCAAAGCTTCATGACAAAGCCGTACTACACAGAGGTATGGGCTTTAATGCACAAAAACTCAGAAAAAAGCAGAAAAACTCAAGAAAGGCAGGAAAATAGTTGTTCTTGTTATTTTCTTCAATTCCTCTGAATGGTCGTTCTTACCATGAGTCATCTTTGGCTTCAAATATCCTTCTATAAAGCATGGAGTCATTTGGGATTCCATATAACTCCTCAACCATCAAATTTTACTTACTTTCTAACTGTAACACTAGATGACAGTTTTAGAAACTGTCCATTCTTGGACTGCACTGGTGGCTTTTTTGAGTTTAACAAGCTTTTTAATATGTGGTTTAACCTTTGATTAACCTTGGACAAGGATTTTAATGACCTCCTAACTTTTGACAAGGTGTTAACACATCTACACACCTTAGACATGCCTTTAAAGGCTTACAAACACTAAAAACTTTAAATGACTACCTATGACTACAAGGCTGTCCTACCTAGGACTAATAACATAACCATAGTAGATTCTAGCTATTTGGACATAGTCTATTACAAATATGGCTTTCAAGCCTTATTACACCATTGAAAATGGTCTCAAGGACCCAATTGACTCAACAACCAACTTGAACATTTAACCAAAACTTAGACATCTAGGTGCTCCTGCACCACCTTGGGAAGTCAAGAACAAGATAAGAACACACTAAGATTCTATGATAGATATTTGAATGCCTTAGAGAATATAAGCGCCATCTCAATCCTAAGAAATGTGTCTTTGGCATTACATTAGGTAAACTCTTAGGATTCATTGTCTCCCTTAGAGGTATTGAAGTACACCCAACTCAGGTCACCGCTATTATAGAAATGCCACCTCCAAAGACTCTCAAGCATATTTGTAGTCTCCAAGGAATACTTCAGGCTATTCGAAGGTTCATCTCTCAACTCGTAGATAAATGCCAACCATTTGACTACATCAAGGAACAATTAGCTTCACCTCCAATCCTTATGGCACCCATCCCTGGAAAGCCCCTACTATTGTACATATATTAAAAACTTCAATATTAATGGGGGCACTTTTAGCACAACATGATGACACTGGCCATGAAAGGGCTATATACTACATCAATAGGACTTGTTTTATATGAGCTTAATTACACATCCATGGAACGAGCATGTCTAGTTGTTGTCTTCTGCTCTCAAAAGCTATGACACTACATGTTAAGTCACTCAATCAATCTCATCTCCAAAGTCAACCCTCTCACTTGTACCTACTTTCCAAGACCTCACTCACAAGATGAATGGCAAAATGGGTAATTTTACGCAACAAGTTTGACATTAAGTATGTTGATCGAAAAGCAATCAAAGGACAACTAGTAGTAGACCAGTTAGCTGAAGCACCTCTCATAGATCATCAACTTCTTTCCATCGATTTCCTAGATGAATCCATCCTCACTACTATAGAGTCAAGAGTCTAGAAATTGTACTTTGATGGCTCCTTCTCAAATCACGGTTCAAGGGCAAGAATACTTTTGGTCACTCCCCAAGGAGATTACATTCCCAAAGCATACAAGCTTTCCTTCCCTTGCACAAACAATGTGGTTGAATATGAAGCCTTGATCATTGGTCTTAAAACAACATCTCAATGGAACATCTAGCAATTACAAGTCTGGAGACTCCTAGTTGGTTATCAAATAGGTCAGTGGTGAATACCTCACTAAGGATAACAAACTAGTACCCTATAAGAAAATGGTTGATGAATACAAGTAATTCTTCACCTACATTCAGTTTGAACAAGTGCCTCACCTTCATAAAAAAGTAGTTGATGCCATGGTCACAATTGGGTCCCTCTTGGATATGCCTCATGATAGTCATTAGTGTTAGTTTCTTGTGGAACAACTCCTTAAGCCAACATACTAAGTCATCGAGTCAAACATTACATGCAAGATTGTTGGTCCTAAAAATCCTTGGTATCATGATATTTATGCCTATCTCCAACATCACACCTTTCCCCCTGATTCCTCTCACAAACAACAAAGATCCCTCATCCTCTGAGCCTCTCTCTACACCATTCTCATTGATACCCTTTATCGCTGAAGCTATGATGGCAGTCTCCTACGATGTTTAAACATAGAAGAAGCTTACCTCACACTACACAATTTCCACATAGGTATCTGTGGTGCCCATACAAGCAGTATAGTCTTATCCAAAAAATCTTATACATATAGGATATTATTAGCCAACAATGGAGCATGATGCATGTGGATATGTAAAGAAATGTAGGCCTTGTCAGCAGCACAGAGATATCATAGATGCTCCCTCTCAAGCATTGCAACCAATCACCACACTATGGCCCTTTTCTCAATGGGGCCTAGATCTCCTTAGCAAGATTCACCTACCCTCTTCTGATGGACACAAGTTCATCATCACCTCCATTGAGTACTTTACCATGTGAGTTGTGTTATGCTTGAATTTAGCTGACTCAATTTATAGGATAACCCCTACAAAACTTGTCCTTTTCGTAGCCCATGAGCTCTAAGCACACAAAATGAGGAAAAATTCAATTGGCCTCATGCATGGTTAAACGCCTCAGAAAGTCATTTTGAATCGCATTGAGTTTGCCCCTTTCAAAAAAGTAAATCAAGTTTTGCTCATACTTAGCATTTTTACCTGATGTGCAAAGTTAGAGAATTTCTTTGACATTGCACTTTTGAATGTTTTTAGTTGTGTAGTTGCAGAGAAATTCTCTGCTACTACATATGCAGGCATGGAGGAATTCTTCGTAAATGCATATTAAGACAACATGTGCAACATTAATAGCAATTAAATGTAGGTTTTATATATATTTTTCCCTCATTTAATTTCATTTTAACCTTGGTTTTTTACCATTTCTTGTTGCCATTTTCAAAGCTTCCTTCAACCCTCCTATTTGTCGTGAGTTTTCTTGTTTATACGGATTTTTGATTGTGGATTTCCTTCAATCTACTATAATCACATGTAAGTCCTTTTTGCTCTTTTCATTTGTTTCTTTTTGTTTCTTTTTCCTTTCATTTTTTTTCTATTGAGTTCAAACCCCAGGTTTTATGTTTGTCGGCCGTTGTGAACCCAGTCGAGGGTCTCAGAGATTTTCTCCAACCCCCAAGGATAATGATCATATGTATTGTTGCTTGGAGAATAATCTCCAAGCAACATTGTTATACCACTATTGAAGCCTTGCTTACGATGTCGTTTTAAATAGTCATGTTGTTTTAAACCCTGTAAATAAAGGTTTAAACTACTGTTTCAACCACATTGAACTAATGTGTTGTTCAAAGAATTTTCTCTGAACAACATTACTAGTCTTTAAGTCCGGTGTTGTTCGAAGACAATTCTCCAAACAACACCCCTAAAACAACACCTAACCTTGGTCAAAAGTTAGCCTTGGTTGAAGTGACAAAGAAATGACTTTTCAGAGAAAATTCTTCAAAAGTCATAACCTAAGTATTACCCAAAAATGACTTTCGAAGAATTTTCTCTGAAAGTCATAAATATGCATTTCCCATTCTGTACTTTAGAGAAAATTCTTTGAAGTACATAACTCATATCAACCCAATATGTACTTCAGAGAATTTTCTCCAAAGTACATAATCTCTACACTAAGTCAAAATGCAGGTCAGAGAAACTTCACTGGCCTGCATCTAAATGATCTACCTCAAATGCAGTTTGGAGAATTTTCTCTGATCTACATCTTGTTGAATTTTTTCCCTTATACAAGGGTAGAGAAATTCTCTGTCGCTACACTTCGATTTCTACCCAATGTAGTTCAAAGAATTTTCTCTGAACTACTCAAATTGATCTATCTCATGTAATACAAAGAATTTTCTCTGACCTAAACAAATTGCTATTTTGATGGAGAAGTGCAATTTTTCTCTAAAATTACATATTTCCCATCAAGAGAAAATACTCTTAACTCAGCAGAATTTCAACATCATCTTGCAGTTTCTCACCAAATGTCAAAGGCCTCTCCTGTGAAGAAGAACATGAAGTTCAAATATCAAAGGGTAGTTCCAGTGTCCTATATGGAATCAAATGTAGAAAACATTAGGGAAACTGATATTGGCCATGTGGATATTGCTGAATTTGTAGAGAGGTTGAACAAGAAACCACTTGCACCTCACATGCAGGTTGTTCTTGACAATAGTATTCACTTGGCATCTACTTTCCTAGTGTCAACGTAGAATCCAAAATTTGTCTTGGCAACAGCTACTCACTTTGACCCAGAGAGTAAGTCCATAAAGGATGTCGATGGTAAAGTACTAATTCAACTAGAGGAAGAATTCTTTGACAAGATTTTTAGTTGCCCAAATATTGAAGAGACTCAGATGTTACCATGGAATTAGCTCAATATTATTATGACAAGAACATGGAGAGGTGCAAGAAAAACATTAACTCTCGGTGGCTAAAGACTTCTAGTCCTACTATAGAAAGGTGGCCTAAAAGAATATATCGAAGTGAGTTCCATGAAGAGATAGGAGATTTGATTAAACTCTTGAGTACAGTCAAAGGGCTCCCAACATCCAATACATTTCAGGATTAGATGTATCAGTATATTTCATCATCAAGAAGGGCAATTTCAGAAGATCTACTGGGGTAAACAAATCAGCAATGCTATTTTCCAACAACTCTCTAAGGTAACTACTTCTCTAAAGTTCTATATGACATCTTATTTGGTATATGTTGTTGCTTGCATGAGGTATTTTCCTATCTTGTCTTCCATTGGTGATAGAAGACAAGTACCAGTGTATGAATATCATCCATAATTGACACTGAAGGAGAGTCTAAAATATTTTAGAAGGGTCAATGATGCCTTCTTCTACAAGTACATTTGCATGATTGATAAGGATCTGATAAAGAAGAGAGTTTCAAATACAACATGGGAACAGGTGAAGAAGGTTGGCTACATATTCCTTTAATTTCCAACCTTTACCTATATCATAGTTGGGTGTTTCAGTGAACAACCCTATATGTTGCCAAGGTATCTGGGTGACAAATTGATATTGATGGAATTATGCAAGAAAATGATGAATGTACACAAAAAGAAAGCATAGTCTCACAGATCCAGCTTCATGTTTCCAGTTACTATTGGTTGGTACACAGTGTCAACTACCCCAAAGGCCAAGTTAATGGAAGCTGAGTTACAATGGATCACCCTCAAAAGATTCAAGAGACAAGTTGATTTTGACTACAAGGGGATGACGGATAAGCTAAAAAGGTAACTACACTCATGTACATAAAATTGAAGAAATATGGGTTGAGTGTAGGAATGATGAAGAAGTAAGGAAGCTAGACTACAATCGACTAACCTTAGAACAAATCATAGATTTCTATCTTGTAGATATTCTTGAAGATATGTAGGATAATGGTGATATATTGGATCCTCTGTATGAGAGTAATAAAACTGATTCAACCCCTCTTCCACCAATTCAATGGTCACATTAGGAGTCCACTTCCATAAGGGATAGGTTTCAACTTGTCCTTACTAATACCAATATCTAGTTAGAAAGGAAAGGGATAAAGATAGAGCTATTCAAGATAGGTTTAGAAGAGGAGCATGTTGAAGGAGCTTCTAGCAAGAGAGAGGAGTTTAGGACTAAGAATAAAGAAGATACTCTTGGATCTGCACAAAAGCTGAAATTTGTTTTCAAGAACAAAGGTGAGAAAGGCACGGGTAAAGAGAAAGAAGGAACATCTACTCAAGTAGATGTTGAAGAAAATCCTATTGTGGATGAAGCATAAGTTTCTCTAGTAACTTCTTAGTTGGAGTCATCCCAGGTGTTATCTTCTACCTCACCTCCTGTTGTTTAAGCAGTGCAATCTCCACCTATTGTGTCTCTTACTCCTACTATTTCTGTACAAACCATTTATTCATCTCCTTCCTCACCCACAAGTGATTCATTTTTCCAAAGCCCACCTCATGGCACCGTGGACCAAATGTTTGGATCACTTTCCTCTTTTCCCACTCCCACACGTTTATCACCTCCACCTTCCAGTCCATTCATTACTACCCAGTTGGACATTGATAAGTTCATGTCTACTTTCGCACCCAATATGCCAAGCAATGTGAACCCCACTACTATTTTGACCCAAACACCACCCATTGTCACCGCTACTCCCTTGGTATCCACTACATTATTGAATACTTCTGTTTCATTTTCCATTCCATCCATCTCACAAACCATTGATCCTACCCAGTCGTCATAATCATTGGTGACACAAACTAAAAAAGAATTGTCCACTCTTCCCCCTTGGTTAATTTCTCAGAAGCTAAAGAGGAAGAAACAAGTAGTGTCCCCTGATGACTTTAATTTTGGTCAACTAGTTCTAGCAAAGCCTAAATCAGCAAAGAAGGCTAAAACAATATCAAGGGTGATCATTGAATCATCTAGTAATAAGTATGTTGAGGTTGCTATGCCTCCAAAGGATTAAAATATTGAAGATGTCCAAGCTAATGATTATGCAATTTCATGGATAGAACTTGGTAAGCAAACACTTGAAGGTGCCAAGGAGGACCTGCAAGCAGTATTGACCACTTTGCTTGAGAGGTATGACAAAGACAAGTTGATCAAGGATCAACTCAAGATTTAGGTAGAACAACTAACTTTTGTTCTACTAAAGATAGTCCAATCTTTTGAACAAATAGAACCAGTTGGTACCAGTGTTGATGAAGAAGTCATTTAATGTTAGGAATTTGCAGGTCAAATAAAACCAATTCCACATAACCAAATAGGAGAAAAGATGTAGAAAATAACCATAATGCAAAGTCCAAATGAACAATCAACGAGATAACACATGATATACCCTGGGAAAACCCCCAAGATGGAAAAACCCAGCCTCCAAAAGCATCCAAACTCATATGTATTATTCAATAATAAAGATATTACAATACATGCCATGAGTATCCATGAATACCTCTAAACCAACAAGGCCTCCAATGCATCCTCCATATGTCCAAGCATGAATCCATACATCACCTACCATGCTTCACAATATGTACTTACAGGAGAGAGCTCAATACAATGGCAGCCTCCTACAAACCTCCAATCCACCTACAATGAAATAGCCAACCCTTTTCCAACCACTAACCATGTGCTTGCTTTTATAGACCAAGCTCACACAAATAAAACTTGTATTGGATAAAACCATGTATTCCAAAACCATGGGTAACACAAAACCATTAGCCTATAAAAAAATTGACCCCACATTTGATTATTGGTACTACATTTTCCCAATTAATAAAATAATACAAATAAATAATTAATCACTCTGTGTCCCACACATATAAAATAATTAACCCAATGTTACATACAACTTATACAAGTATTAACCAAATAAAATAATACAATATTATGTAAGGTGTACAACACCTATTTCCCAACATTCAGAAGGCTAAGAGGATTGGAGCATAAGGGCAGGTAGTTAGTGCCTAGATAGAAAGACTATTGGCACAAGGTACTCAACTAATACAGTCTTCTATCAAGATTTTTGATTACTTGGGAGAAGTGAAAGGAAAATTGAACCAGACACTTGATATGCTCTCCCAAGACTTGTAGCTGATGGAGAAAAACATTCATACGTGGACTCAACTGTGGCAATTCAAGTTGGATTTTTGATAGAACATGGGGTGATCACCAATAGAAATATGTTTGTAGAATACATGGAGGCCATGAAGAACAAGAAATAAGTCCTCTAGAATTTGATCAAGGATCTCAAGGAAGCCCTAGATATGATCATAGACAAGGGGCTAGATATTCCAGATAAGATTGGGGAACTTCCTTGCCAAATGTTGGATGACAATCAAAAGACTCTCCCTGTAGAAATAGTTATCCAAGAATTCACTTCACTAGTTTACATTGAAGTTGAGATAGAAGCCTTCACATTGGCATATATTGATAAGCTGGTGGGTTTTCAAGCGATTTTGGATAAGTTACAAAGGATTCTAGACATACACAAAGGCGTGCCTATTAACATTGTAGACTCCATCACAAGAGTCCTTACCATCTCTAGATACACACTGGGACTAGATGATAATGAAGTCTAGGAGGGCCTGAAAAGATATGAAGACTTACTGGAGAAAGATAAAGAGCAAGAAATTCCTGTGTCTTCAGACACTTAGATTATTTTCAAAGCTTTCCATATGTAGTTTTGTTATACATGTAATTAACATCTTATATGTCTTTTTGTAATATGTAATTTGCACGTAGGAAGAGTATAGAGCCCTATGCAAAATCAGAGTTTATCTAAACTAAGTCAAAGTAGTTAGAACTTTCCTATTTTTGTTCATAGCTCCTCTCGATAAATAAGAGGGTGCTCTTTGTAAATATTATCTTTTAGCTATTGAAGTGAAATGTTGTCGCATTGAGAAACATTTTGAGACTTCGTGTTCAAATTGTAAAATCTTTATTCAATCAATACAAGAAAATCAAGTGGCCATTCAATCTTTGAGTTGGAATAAGCATGTGGTGTATTGGGAATGTTCTTACGTCTTTTCCATTGCATTTTCTTGTATGTTCAATTGAATCATGGTGTGAATCTACATAACCTGGAAGGTGCTAGAAATCTAATTTTTAAGTCTTTGAGCTGCAATATCATTTCTAGATTTGTATCTTGTGTCATGATTGGAGGTGACTTTATAGACTTTGGGCTATGAGTTATTTTCCATGATTATTTAATCTTCTTTGGCAATAAGGTGAAGACTTTAGGTTGTACTTGTTCCATTCCTTTTTATTTTCCAATTAGTCTTAGGAGTAACAAAAGTCTTTGAGCTTTCGTAGGTTTCTTGTGGTTGACATGCACTGGTATTATTTTAGTTATTCTTACATCTAAATAATCTAAATTTTGGTTATTATTGCTCTAATAAGTAGTTGTATGTCTAATGATACATTGTAAGAATCAAAGGGTTTTTATTATAAGTTTGTAAGTGAACATAAATTCTGAAAAAAAAGAATTGGATGATATGGAAACACCCACATGATAGAGTTAGTCTAAATAAGTATACTTAATTACCTGTTGATCTTAGTTAGCAATAAGAAGGATGCCTCCCCTTTCCTCGAGGAGAGATGTAATCTCATCATACTATGGTTGAAAGTATCATTTTGTTACCATTTTGTCAGTGACAAAATATTCACCAAATTTTTTTTGGGACTCTACTGGGGCCCTAGACATGCAACCAAGAGCCACACACATTGGTTGAAGCACACAAATGCCTCTTTCTTTGTAATTATTTTTTTGTTTATGATTTCTCTTGCTTGTGCTAAGTCTACAATCTGGCAGAGCATAATTACACCTGTGGAAAAAGTGCAAAAGGACACATTGATCCTATATTCAAGTTGTTGCAGAAGAATAACTTTGATCTTTTTCCTACACATGCAAGGTCATCTCTTCAATGTACAAGAAGTTTTCCTCCTACTAATACAAGATCTCCTATACTAGTGGAAGCTTTCAACACTCGTAGGATCTTGCCTTTTACACCGTTGTAAGGTTTGTCTATTCCTCCATATAACCCTAGTAGAATGGCTTCCTAGGGTCCATGGGGAACTGCATATGGTCTATTGAATTTGACACCACCAACACATGATCTACCCCGTGGTTCAAGGAAGAACTTTCCCAAGTTCTATGGTGATGGCAAGTAACACCTAGATAAACACATCGCCGTATTCTACATTGCATGCAGAGTTCTTGGGGAGGAACATGAAGATGCTTCAATAAGATTGTTCATGGAAACACTCCAAGGGATTGTAGCTGATTGGCTTTACCATCTTACCACAGGGAGTATCACAAGTTGGGCAACACTTTGAACCAAGTTTGAAGAGAGATTCAAGATAGTAGAAGATGCTCATGCCTTGTTAGCCCAACTCACACAAATGAATAAAGAACCACATGAGCCCATGTGTGAGTTCATGGTGAAGTTCAATAAGCTAAAAATAGGATTCCAACTATTGCACAACCCATAACTGAGAACTTGAAGTGCTTCTTCATCAATTCTCAATTACAAGAAGTAAGTTTTCTTTTATGAAGAGAAAACCTAGTTGATCTTTTAGTTTCTCAAAGTTTGGCTACTGAAGTAGAGGATGATTTGATCTTGGAAAGAAAATTGAGAAAGGATTCTATCAAGCCTAGAGGGTAGCCCCCTTTGGCTTTACCTTCCACTAGCACCATGGATCCTATTTTGTAAAAGCTTTCAAATGAATTGCTAGCACTCAAGAAGCAAATGTCCCAAGGTCTGTTCATTCCTCCATACAAGGGCATTCCAAGGAGAACATATCTAAATACTTCTAACTATCCCCATAATGTTGCAAGGAACCAGAATCAGAATAGGCTTCCAACACCACAAGCAAGACTTGCACTGGAGGTACCACTTGTTAATACACTAGTAGGCTTGTTTGAATTAGAACAAGATGATCTTTCAGAGTTAGAATATACCCTAGAAGATGGTTCTAATCTCTTCATAGAGGATGAAGCATAAATAGCTGGTGCCTCAAATATTAGGTTTCTGAACTATGAAGAAGAATTCGAATAGGAAGACGCTACATATAGTGAATTTTATGCCATTTTCACCCACTTGTAGAATCATCTGAATCAACAATAGGATGTTGATAAAGCTAAGTATAAAGATTAATCACATTTGGTGATCACAATTACTAAAAGGGGAACCCCTTTACTAGTTAAACCAAAGAATATAGCAAGGAATAAACAAGTACACCCTATCCTCCTCCTTCTCCTATGTCTAGACCCAGTGCCCAAAATCCAAAATCTAAAAATGAAAATCCCTCGTCTTCCTTCTACCAAGATTTTGACATCATAGATCATACTAAGAAGACAAAAATTCAAATATCCAAGGTTGAATATCTTCAAGCCAACCCCGAACAATTTGAAAGATTGGCTAAGTTTGTAAAAAATAAGGGAGCTAATTTTGGTCAAGATTCCTTTAAAAGTGCACCTGTTTCCCTAAGATCGAAACCTGCACAAAATAACCTAGCTGCAATCCCCCATCTATTCCTGGAAAAATAGAACCTTTCTATATTTCCCTGCTTATTAATGGTCACAAGCTCAGTAATTGCATCATTGATTCAAGTGCCTCTAATAATGTGATTCTAGCCAAAGTAGTTAATGCTTTGGGGCTAACTCTGACAAAAAAAATTGGTCGTTGCTTTTCAATGGAATCCAAGCAAGTGCCCCTCATAGGTCAAATAAAAGATGCTCAGTTTACATTTGCTACTTTTTTGGAGAAGAGGATGAAGATGACAGTTCTTGTAGCTGATGTTCCAACTTCATAGGGAGTGTTGTTGGGATGAAATTTTTGCAAAGATATTGGGGGTGAAATCAACATGGATTGGTCTAAGGCTAGAATTCCTGTCAAAGGTGTTATGCACAAACTTCATCCAAAGAGTGAAGCAAAGTACACTGTGACAAAGATTGAGGATCCAAAAACTTAGATTCTCTTTGAATCCTCCAGGATGGCCACTTATTTCTTTACCACAGATGAAGATCCTGAGTCATCAAACGATGTTTCAAAAAAAGATCTAGGAATAGATTACTCATTCTCTTCAAGTGAAGAGAATTTAGATTTTGAAACTCTCAAGGTAAGAAGTTCAAATGATGTTTGGACTCTAGAGTTTGATGGAAGTTGTTCTTTAACTAGATCTGGAGCATGGATAGTCCTTATATCTCCAGAAGGAAAGATTTTCCCTTTTTCTTTCAAATTACAATTTGATAATACTAACAACAATGCAGACTATGAAGACTTGTTGTTAGGGATGCATTTTTGTGCAAAAGAAAGGAATTAAAAATCTTCATGTGCCTCAAGGTGATGTTGAGCTTGTCATGTATCAAGTAAGGAATTTGTATCAAATAAAGAATGAAAGGCTAAGGCATTACCACAATCAAGTTTGGGATTGCATTCAAGATTTTGATGCCTTTGATATATCAATAGTCCCAAGGGAGTACAATGATAAGGCAAATTCTTTGGCTATATCGGCCACTCTCTTAGTTCCTCACAAGGATTTTCAAGGAAACAAGTATACCATTGAGTTGGTTTTTCGACCCAGTGTTCCTAATAATGCCAATCATTGGAAAATTTTCAACAGTGGTGATCAAATCATTGCCTTTTTGGAGAAGGTGGATAATTTCAATGAATTATACTTTGAAGGGAGTGACTATCCTCCTCGAGAATCAATCTCCAAGGTAAATGAGCAAACTGGTGAAGAAATTTTGCAGCTGAAAGGGAATAAGATTCCCAAAGGATTGGTTTCTCTAGAGAAACTCTTTGATAAGCATGATCACTTTATCAAATAGCAACAATAGTCTAGACCAGATTCATCAGCAGAAGTTGAGCAAATTAATCTAGGTATAGAGGAGGATCCCAAAATGGTAAACATTGGGAAATGTTGCTCAATGGAGGAAAGAAAGAAGTTTGTGACACTTCTATGGTGATACATTGATGTGTTAGAATATTCATATGCTGATTTGAAATCATTTCATCCCAAGGAAGTTCAACATGATATTCCTCTCAAGTCTAGGTCTCTACTTCATAAGCAGAAGCAACAACAATATAATCCTAAGATCTCATGTACTATTCTTTCTGAGATAAAAATAATGTTAGATGCTAGAATCATTTTTCCTATCCATCACTCAATATGGATAGCTAATATCATTTCTATGAGAAAGAAGAATGGAGAAATCCACATCTGTGTGGATTTCCATAATTTGAACTAGTCATCACTGAAGGATAATTACCCATTGCTAGTAATGGAACAAGTACTACAAACAGTGACGAGTTTAGAGATGCTGTCTATGTTAGATGGATTTTTAGGATATAACTAAGTGGAGGTGTGTGAGGAAGACCAGAACAAAACGACCTTCACTACTCCATGGGGCACCTTTGCCTATCACAGAATGCCTTTTGGGTTGATCAATGCTGGTGCCACCTTTCAAAGGGCGATGGACCTGACTTTCTGAGATGAAATGGGTAAGATCATTGTGGTTTACCTTGATGATTTAACTATCTTCTAAAAGAAGTGTCAAGATCATTGGAATCATTTACAATAAGTGCTTGAAAGGTGTCGTCAACATGGGATCTCTCTCAATCCCAAGAAGTCTATTTTTGGGGTTATTGAAGGTAAGTTTCTTGGACACATTGTGTCTAAGGAAGGAACTAAGATTGATCTTGAATAGGTCAAGTCTATTCAGAGTCTTACCCTACCATCCAGCAAAAAAGGAGTGCATTCTTTCTTTGGGAAGCTTAACTTCTTGCGAAGATTCATACCTAATTTTGCTGAGAAGACACATCACATTCTTGATATGATGAAAGGAACATCAACTTTCTATTGGAATGTGGAAGGAAAAACTACATTTCACGAGATAAAGGAAGGAATTTCTCATGCTCCAGTCTTAGTCTACCCAAACTATACTAAAGACTTCATCATGTATAGTTATGCTTCAGAGCACACTTTATCCACCATTTTGGTGCAGTAGAACAGAGAAGGGATTGAATCTGCTATAGCTTTCATGAACTATCCCCTAAAGGTTCATGAGCTCAAGTATTCACCATTGGAGAAACATGCTTACATCATGGTGAAAGTGGTTAAGCACTTCAGGTATTACATTCTCAATTCTCATACCATAGCACTGGTACCTGATTCAATAGTCAAGTCCATCTTGACTCAATAGGAATTTGGAAGTAAGAGAGGTAAATGGATCGCCAAGATCCAAGAATATGATATGGAGATCAAGCCTACAAAGCTAGTGCATGGAAAAGGTTTGTGTAAGGTTATTGTGAACAACAAACTAGAAGAAATATCTAGTGATGAGGAAGAAGATACTGAAGAACTTCCCATAGTCTTGTTCATAAGCATAACAGATAAGTGGTATTCTGACATTGCACATTTCCTCACATATGGAGAATGTCTAGAACATTTGTCTTACAAAGAGAAAAGAACAATCAAGCTTAAGGCTACAAACTTCATTCTTTGGGATAATGGTTTGTACAAGCAAATCATTGACAGATTTTTTTATGGTGTGTGGACAAAGTGTAACAAGACAAGTTGTTGGAATCTTTTCACAACTTGGCATGTGGAGGACATTTCTCAGCTCTGGTCACAGCTCACAATTTTTTGTGAGAAAGGTACTATTGGCCGACACTTTATCAAGATGCATATGCCTGGGTGCGTAAATGTGAGTTGTACCAAAAGTTTGTGGGGAAACCCAAGTTGGCAGCCCTACCCCTTAAACCAGTGGTAATTGAAAAGCCCTTCCAGCAATGGGGCATTGACTTCATTGGTGCAATGAATCCATCATCAAGTGCAGATCATAGTTATGTTCTCACGACTACCGATTACTTCACTAAGTGGGTGGAGGCAATTCCAGCCAAGCATGCCACTTCAGGGGTTGTTTGTAACTTCCTCAAGGAAAACATTATCTCAAGGTTTGGAGTACCTAAAAAGATAGTAGCAGACAATGCTACTTGTTTCTCATCTCATGAGATAACTGAGTTTTGTTTTGACTATGGGATTACTCTTTCTCATTCTTTTGACTATTATTCCCAAGGGAATGGTCAAGCTGAGTCGAGCAACAATAATCTGGTCACCATTATTAGGAAGTTGGTAGAAGAAAATTAGAGGTCCTGGCACAAGGCATTGTATGATGCATTGTGGGTTGATCGCATCACTCTCAAGTGAGCAATTGGTATGTCTCTGTTTCAAATCCTGTATGGTTTGAATACAGAGATACCCATCACATTGGAGTTTTCCACTCTTAGATTGGCCAAGGCAATTGAAGATGAGACATTTGAAAGTTCCATAGAAAAGCATGTCATGTTCCTTACTGAACTAGAGGAACAATGCACAAAGGTGGTGGACAACATTGTTGATCATCAAAGTCAAGTCAAGAAGATTTTTGACAAGAAGGCCAAGCCACAAGATTTGTAGGTTGGGGATCTAGTTCTTTTTTGGGACAAGAGAAGAGAGCCAAAAGGAATGCATGGAAAGTTTGATTCTTTATAGAGAGGCCCTTTCCTTATTCACCAACTCTTTGGTGAAAATAGTTTCTATTTGGCATATTAGGATGGAACACCATTCCGCTTTGCCCCATAGCAGACAACATCTAAATCTTTTCACTTAGTGAAGTTCCAGATACGTTTGTATATCTTTGTATAGTCTTTTTGTTTTTGTCATCATTGTCAAGTCTGTCACCTAACTCTATATGCTCAAAATCACGATATTAGTGGTTTGGGGCTATCGAGTCAGATTTTGGCACACACATGGACTCTTCCCTCCTTTTCACAGAGCAAATTGCCACATCACTCTCGCTCTCATGGAAGTAGCCAGTCAAGAGAAGGAAAGACATGAGGTGGAATAGCTCGTTGGAGAGCTAGACTTTGTAGAGAGGGGTTGGCACGTCCTAGGGCCTATGTTTTAGTGTGCTTGTGTAGATGTGTTGTTCAATGATTGTGGTTGTAAATATAACTATATGACCCAAAGGGTCACTAGTCACTGTTCTCCTGTTTGGATTCATGATATTCCACCTTTGTGTGGGTAAGATATTGTTCTAGTTGATTGCCTATTCACATTAGCATTGTCTTTCAAACTGTTGGATGGATGCTTGTTGTATTAAGAGTTGTCTAAATGCTTCTTGTTGTTGGATGAATAATGGGTCTTGTTGTGATCTTGGGTGGATTTCATCTATATCATCGAGGATTTCCCTCACCCACTCACCTCTTAATCTAGGGTACTTTCGTGAGCCAAGACAAGAGATAGGTGATTGTGAGCTAACCTTGACTTGACCTAGAGTTTGACTTAGGGTTTGTTTGACCTAAGGTTTGACTATGTGTTGACTATGGTTGATCTTGTGATGGAATCAAGGGTTCACAAATTTTCTAAGTTACTAATGTTTTTTGTTCTTTTTTTTGGTTTTTATGAATAAAAGTCTAAATGAATGCAAAACTTCCTTTTGTGTTTTTTTTTTTTGGAATTGAGGATGCTTTTTTCTAATCTAGGAATCAAAGAATGTATGTAAGGTATGATAAATTTACCTAATGCAATGTAAACTATGTTTTTAGGGTTTTCTGAATATTTAGAACAAATTAATCTAAGAAAAGAAAAATTTCTTTTAAATGAATTAATCTAAGAACTTTGAAAGCAAATTACTCTAAGAATGCAAGATCTATCTATTTTATCAAGGAAAAAGCAATAAGATTAATGATTCCAAGAGAAATTTTGGTTATCTAATTACTATGAAATAAGAAAAAAGCATAAAGGAACTTAAAGACATGTGAGCTTCCACTACCCTCAAAAATCCTTGTGATGACAACCTTGTATCCTCTTATAGCAGCAAAGAATCCTCTTGGCGACAAGATGACAATGGAAGCAAAAGAAACTTTGAAGCTTTGAAGAGAGATTAGTGAGAGGTTTGATGAGCACTATGGCTTGATATGAGTAGCATATGGATGCATGATGAGCTTTGTATGAAAATATAGATGAAGCAATGAACATAACAAAAGGCTCCTATTTTCTATATGAGCATGAGAATGATTGATGTGGAGAGCAATAACTTGCAAGAGTTGTGTGCACAAATAAAATTGCCTCCCTTTGTGCTTGAGGGAGGGGGTATTTGTAGGTTAGAAGGGATGAGAGGTGAAGAAGGAGAGTTAACTCAATTTGATTGGAGAGTTAACATAGAGGATTCAAGAGTGATCTGGGCTAAAATTGGAGTGATCTACCTAATAAAATCTTATCACTCAAGAAGAAGTTAAGAAGAAGGAGTGCATGGGAATGCATGAGAATACATGAGTTATTAATTAAAGATAAAATAGAGATAATTATGCATGTGTAGGTGCATGAAATAGTTAACTCTATATTTGGCATGAAAATCCATGCAAATAGGAAGAAAAATGGGTGAAAACAAAGCTTTTTCAAGTTAGAAACTCAAGTTTTTCCATGGCTGGAAACATAATAGGGCCACCCAGGGGTCACCCCTTTAACCAATCAGGTTGCTCGGGGGGTGACCCATGGGCGACCCTTAGAGGAGGGCACCTAGGTTGAAGTGCATGATGGGAGATGGAAGAAGGGGAGAAAATAAGGGGATCTACCTCCGATAACTGGTCAGTCATATGTGAAAATCCAAATCTCCACTTGCAAAGTAGGATCTCCCAAGGGGAGATCTGGAAATAATAGGGGGAGATTTGGATTGGTTGAGTGAAACTAAAAACCCAAAGTGGGAGATGGCTAGGGGGGACCTCTAGAAGGCTTCTAGGGGGTGGAGAAGATGAAAAACACTAAGGAGAGGTGAAAACTCACCTACAAGATGCATACAAAGCTTAGGACTAGGGTCGCAAGCTCAAAAAATGCAAATTGACATGTGTCAAAAAATGTTGACAACAAAGAGAGAAAATGACAAAGGGGAAACAACACAAGATGAAAAAAAAGACACATCACCAAGAGAATTGCTGCTAAGAGGATCTTATTTCATGCTTACATGTATGTGACAAGGAATATGACTCATCATAGGGGTCCTCGTGGAGGTTGTGCATGATTTTGGTGCTGACATATTTGCCCCCTCGAGGATGGTAGTCTACATGAAAGGTAGGTACCATTCCCAAACTAGGCCTTAGTTGTTGTCAATTTTCCCGCAATTGTACCTACAATAACTAGTATTAGTCCAGCATCTAGGTATATCGAAATGAATAATGAAAACTGAAACGATGAACTTACCATAGATTGTGAGAGTTTGACTAGTTGTTTGCCTTTGTCGATGAGACTTGTAGGAATGAATGCACGTAAAATGAAGGCATGAGAGATCCATAAAAGAAAAACTAATTTAAGAACGCATAAAAGAAACTAAGCTAAGGGAGAGAAAAAAGAAAGAAAATTAGTGAAATTCGAGTGAATCGATGATGAAAATGATCGTGTGAATAGTCATTGGGTAGATATTGCCGAGGAGATCGCGAAGATGGCCACCGCTTCTTCTGCCACTGAGAATTAGGTGCACAAAATGTGATAAACTCTTCTCTAAACCCTAGGTTGAATTTTGTGAAAAATCTCTTGAAATTGTCCATTTTTTATGATTTTCTCTATTGCATTGTCTTTGTTTCATCGTTTAGAGTAAAATCGGTCTTTCATTTACTAAAATTGGTTGAGAAACAAGGTTTTTAGAGTGTTTTTAATTCAAGGGGTAACCACATAGGGTCACCCCTTTTGCTAGGCAGGTTGCCTGGGGGGAGATCCTACTGAGCGATAAGGTTGCCCAATGGAGATCTACCTGTGCAGTAGGGTTGCCCGGGGGAGATCCAGACTAATGAAAGGGGTGACCCTGACAGATCATTTCTAATTGAAATTTGATGCTTTCTGATGTTTAGTTCATTATTTTTTGATCTAGTTTGAATACTGTATTCATCTGTTTATTGTAATTTTGATGGTTTATAAGCTTTTTATGTATGATTTTCTGCAAGTTTTACGATATTTAGAATTTTTGTAAGTCGACAAGATCTAATCTAAAGTTCTTTTCTGATTGGCAGGATATGCACATTCAATGGAATGCTTTCCAAGAGCAGTTGTGCCTCTCAGAGATGTATGCTTCATTGAACAATGATGAGCATGCCATCTTGAGAAGAGTAGGCTTAGCTAGTGTTTGCCATGTGCCAGTCGTACATTCTGTGGCATGTATTTAGTGTGATATCCTAACATATTGAGATGCATATAGGAATACTTTTAGGTTTCCACAAGTTTCAGGAAAGTGGAAAATCACTCTATTTGATGTTTACTGCATTCTAGGAATTCATGTGAGAGGGCACCCACTTGTTCTACTAGCTAGAAAGTCCTCCGAGGACAAGGCTTCTTGGGAACAGTTCATGGGAGTGAGTCATCCTAAGGATCAAATAGGTGTTTAGCTTACCTCTGTGCCACGACTTAGCATTCCTTGCTTGAGGAAGTTTATGATCAGTTTGGGAACAGTTTATGATCAGTTTGATTGCATTCCTAGCTCACTTGAGATGGTGTTGGGCACCAATTATACAGGGTCTTGTGCAGGATGTTGGGAACTAAGGTGTCTCAACCTTGGTAATTCCTTGTATTATTTTCATTGTATTTATTTATTTATTGCCTATGTTGTAAATTAAATTGTAAATTCATAGTGTCATCTTGTGGGATGTGGCATGGTGATGTGTCATCCTACATGGAAGGTGACAACTTGTAATTTTGTCCTCACATGAGGAGATAGGCATCCCACTTTGTGGTAGGAATATTTTGCCATGTGTCAGCATCTTGGATGTTGTGTAGGGAATATTGACTGAAACAATAATGATAGATTCCTATGATGAAGTTATGACATGTAAGAGTCAGAAATAGGAGATTCTATGACAAGTGAAGACATGTGTCGAAGAGCATCTTTAAAAAAGGCATCTTTGGGCACCCCAAGGTGGACTATGACATGTTGTAAGAGAATATGCTATTTATAGCCTGTGTATGACAGATTCTCTTATAGCTGTAAGTTATGACAGCTATGACAGATTCTATGACGGTCACAAGAGTTGTAAGAGCATCTGTCATAGCCCATTTTGGAAATAGGTGACCTCTTTGGGATGGGGTGAGTGGACAAGTGTTAGAAGCATCTTACAATATTGACCAAGTGTCCATAGGTGTCAGTTTTGGGCCATGAGGCCAAGTTGGATGCCCATTCCAAGATAGAGGCAATTTTGCCTTGTATTTTCTATATAAACAGGTTGTTTGAGGAGGAGTTGCATTATGTGATTGACAGGTACTATTATGCTGCCGGAATAGCTCTGGATATGAGTGTCGAAGACAACTAAGAGCTTGCATTTCAAGTGTATTGTAAACAACATTTGGATTTGTTAATACATTGTACAGGTTTTGGAGTGTGAGGTTTTTCTCCCAAAAGGGTTTTCCCCACATTAAATCTTGTCTCTCTCTTCTTTTGTGTCATTCCATGTGTATGTTGTTTGCTGTAATATCTCTATTATTGGGTTGATATCACTGTAATTGTAAGGATTTAAAAGAATTTGTACTCTACTTCCCTCATTAGATTAGCATAGGAAGTGTGTTCCGTGTACCTTGCTTCCTTTCACAAGACAGAGTTTATGCTTAGAGCCAGACATTTTGGCCATGGTATATAGGGATTTCTATCATATCACATGACAAGGGGCTCTTTCTTTCAGCCATTCTTCCTTGATCATGACTTGGATCTTTGAGCACATCAAGCCTTATCAAAAAGGGGTTTTGCTTCCTGACAGATGATTATCGAGAGCAGTTAGGTGGGCTCATTGGGCCACTTTGATACTTCTTTACATATTGTGGCTACTCTTACAGATGCGGATATGATTTCTAATCCTTACTTAGATATGGAGGGGACATGGTCACATGATAGTGAGATTAGGGAGCATTGCCTTGGTGTATCAGAGATTTCAAACCATAATGGTCTAGTTCAAGCTCATCATGTTGAGTGTATCCCACAAGAGTTTGGTGAGGATTTCCTTGAGGAGTTTCCTCTAGTGGCTACTTGTTATAGATTTTTCCAGGTGATGGATGAGATTTACCAAAGGGTTGTTACTTGGACCCCCTTGACTTTCAAAGTTTTTATTACTAGAGCTTCTAGAACTTTGAGAGGAGGACAGAGGGGAGGGAGAGGAACTCCTCGAGCATTGATTGTGGTTAATGATTCAGACTCTATTGATGAGGACTATGTTCCTGATGGGGATGATTCGTCAAACAAGGGGCCAATAGAGGATGCATAGGGTAATAGTTCTGATGGTGCCAATGATGTTGATGATGCTCCTGAGGGTCCGCTTGTTGTTCCTAGACCTCCTCTCTCTGATGAGGTGATGCAACAACTTGACCCTACCTGGCAGCCTAGTAACCCACATAAGTCTACATTTGCTTTACTGTTTTCACATTTTGTCCTTCCTTTTCTTTCCTTTTCGTCAAGAACTAACACATTTTTTTCATCTTTTGGTTTGCTTTGTAGGTAATGTTGAGGAGTGGAGGGATTTTGTTCATAAGGTTAATATTATCTTGGTTGTCCCCTTCACAGGATGACTTGAGAGAAGCTTTTGACTAATCCTAGTGTGCCCCCTTCTGCTGGACGAAATGCTGACATTTTTTCTCTTGCCTATCATGAATTTCAGGTGAATGCTAATTTGAAGGCCAAGAATCTCATCCTTAAGGGTGAGAATCAAATACTTCATGAGATGGCTCACCTTGGGTTTAGACAACGAGATCTTAATGATATGGAGCCTTCGCAATCACGCACTCATAGCAAGGTACCTTGCTCCCATAGGTCTCATGGAGTGACTAGTGGTATAAATAGGTAGAGGAGTAGGAGCCCTGAGGGTTCTATTGGAGGGACCCACCCTTGAGTTTATCTTGTTCTTCTTTGAAACCATGCCCCCTTGCATGAGGAGCCTTTACTTTCCTTGAGAGCATTTTGTCTTAGTTCTTGTACTCTTATACATGTAAACCTTGGATGTATCAATGAAAGTTTATCTTTTTATGGTTTTAGCTATCGTATGGGTACTCATCTCTTGTGCATTTTGGAAGTTTAAGAACTCTTTGATTATGTTTTGACCTTCAACTCTAACAATGCAAGTATGATAACGATGACATGTTTTTGTAATTTTTTTGGCATATATCTGAAATGTAATTTTTGATATATGCAAGAACACAAGGGATGCTGGAATGAAACTTTTACTTCTATGGAATGTCACGAGTTATGACATTAAATTTATTTCTTTGGGACTCTTTTTCTGATTTTGATATGAATGTAATGCGAAACAAACAATATGATTGCTCTTTAATATGATTTTCAATCCATGGGATTGCAAGTTGTCATGATATAAGAGACCTAATCAAGGCTGTGAGATCAATGTTTAGAATTCAAGTGGGGAGTGGGAGTGAAATGGAGTGCTTGTGAATTTGGGATTTGTTGAAGGCTAAACATTGATCCTTATCTAGATAAGACAATCTGACAAGCTTTCAACTTAGACAAGTAACAAATTTTATTGATGTTCGCTAGACTTGGATCATATATGGCAAGCAAGATAGATCCAAGGAAAAGGATAAATGGGAAAGAAGTGTTGGAAACAAGGTAGATAACTGAGAGGGGGGGTGAATCAGTTATCTTAAATATTTTAACTTTCTTTCCTCGTTAACAATTAGTGCAGCATTAAAACATATAAGCATACATAACTAGGAGAGCAGAAATAAAATCAACACACATAACATAGTAATTTTTACATGGAAAACCTTGTTAAGGGAAAAACCAAGGGGTGACTAACCCAAGATTGTATTCTCTATTAAAAGAATAAGAAGTACAAAATGGCACTTGCCAATTAGGGCTCACTGCCTGAGCACACTGCTCACAAGAGGCACACTGCCTACAAGAGACTCACTGTCTACAATGTTTATAGAAGGTAACTAGGTGTTTGAACTGAAGAGAGGCATCCACACATGTTGAGGTTCAATTCTGGTTAGGCTCAATATATTGATCTAATGCACTTCATTCTTCCTCTACTTTAGTGCTATTGTTCTATCACATACTAGACTTGTATTACTGCTTCCACACTTCTTTCTGCCTTTCCTCACACACTATATCATCACACACACCTTCACACCAAAATCCATTTGGTATATATATCCGCATCAAGGATTTCAACATATATCTAGTCAGCAACTGAAATGCTCAAGATATTTCCAAGACATAGATCTGTTGGCTGAATCCATGCTTAATATGTGATGCATATCAAAGACATAGACATAGAAGTCATCAATCATGTCGGCCAACCATGTATGATCCGTCAAATAGCTTGATCACCATCAATTTCTCATCCAGATTAAAGCCTGATGCTCTGCTGATCAGTTCTTCCTCAGTCTACTCTGCCTATTAGGAACCCAACACTTAGATGCTCATATCTTTTCACTCATTCATCATCGGAGGCTCAATCTCTAGAATATATTAGTCATGATACTCCTCTTGACTTTCCTAAGTCTGTACTTTTCTGAGTTACACCATCTGAGAGATCTAGACTTGATTGTCAGACCTTGCTGCATACTCTGTTCTTACTCACCAAACCAAAACACTCTTCAATCTGTCTTCTGGTAGAGACATACTATGTGCTGCGGATGTGTGGGAAAGACTTTGTTGCCATCAATGACAACATTCATGAAGCCACATAGTGTCTCTTACCAACAATCTCCCCCTTTGGCATTGAAGGCAACACTTAGTGAAAAATGACTAAGTGTCATAGCAAACTCCCGCTTGGCTGATGCTCTGTCTTATGTACACTTTTACCGAAGCTCCCCCTTGGCTAGATTCTACATTTTTCACTACTCCTCACTCCCCCTTTGACATCAATGGAAAAGGGTGGAATCCGCAAACCAAAATCTTCAAAAATCAACCTATACATAGCCGCATAAGTATATAAACATGTTATATTTACATATATTTAAGTATATCCGTAAAGGTGGTCTTTAACTATACAAATTCTGTCGCCCAACTCTACTTCATCCTTTCCAAAATTGAAATGTGACCACTCAACAAGAATGCATAAGATTCTGCCCTTCTTAATGTAGCACATTTCACAGTTGAGTATATTGTCTTTTCATTGATGTCAAAATATCAGGAAATCAGGATGTTGCATTACACAGTTTTTACAAGATGCAGTTGACAGATGTGTTGATCACATTATATTTCAGAAGATGCAGTTGACAGATGTGTTGATCACATTATATTTCAGAAGGATTCTTCATAGGAAAGTTTAAGTTATGCTTTCAGTGAAAGTGGCTAAGGTTGGCATTATGAGTGGTCTTCATGCAATTATGACACACTTTTGAATGTGACTTGTTGTAATCACAGTGGTTTGATACCTTCTCAGTTTTCAAGTTGTAAAACTCTTACAAGTGGTCCTTCATGATAATGACATCAGTGACACATCAGTGTTGATTCTATGTGAGTTTGTTCTGACTTAGTCATTTCAGAAGATGACACTCATTGCATCAATATTGAATCAGGAGGAGGGCTTATGTCATTTAATAAAAGTTAACTTGCATCATATCAACTTGATGACAGTGGCAGATCAGTTGAAGCTTGGTTTACAAGGTTGAGGTTTAAATATGTTTTGAGGTGTGTTGAGGTTTAAATATGTGTTGAGGTGTGTTGAGGTTTAAATATGTGTTGAGGTGTGTTGAGGTTAACACTTAACAAGTCATAAACTTTGTGTTCAACATTACCTTATTGCCCGTCATGCACTTTATGTTATAAACTTAAACTGACCGGTCGAGAAGGTCATCGGGCCTTAAGTTGCAATGTAAGGGTATGAAGCTCGTCGGTTTTACCGGCCCCATTGCCTAGGGTGCCCGGTAACCAGTCAATGCATTGTGTGGTCCGCGGGAAACACAAAATCAACGGTTATATTTGAATCCTCAGTTGGTGGGCACCGAAGATCGAAAGGTTGGTTTTTAAATAGAAAGTATCTCCAAACGGTTAGCTTGTCCCGTTAAAATTGACGGTTACTGTTGTTAAAAAGGCAATAAAACATGTTTGTCTTAGCCATTCTAACCGAAATTCAAGGGGCACTGAAGTTTTTTTTTGTGTAAAGGAAAGAGTAAGTTTTTAGAAGGTTTCTAAATGATAAGAAGATGAAAAGGCAGAATTCTACGAAGGGATTTCATTTTTTGTTTTATGTTTTTTTGTTTTTGGTAAGAGAGAAGATGAGAAGTTTGAGAAGAAATGTAATGTTGAAGTTGAACCAGTTTTTGAAGATTTTGGTTTTTTGATTGAAATTCTTTTTGCATATAGTGATTTTGTTTGAATGGCAGATATAAGAAGAGTTGCAGATGAAAGATAAGTAATGAGAATTTTTGAAGAAGTTCTTTTGGAGAATGGAATTGTTATGTAATTTTTGCAGGAATGGAGAATCATTCTTCAGGGATTTATGTTGAGATTCTTCAATGATCATGATGGAGTAATGTTTGTTCAGAGAAAGTGAAGGTGTCAGAGAAAGTGAAGGTGATTAAAGACTATAATTTTTCAGAGAAGATAAATTGTTCAGTTTGTAGAGAGAGAAAGCTCAAAATGGTGAATTAGTTTGAAATGGTGTTGCAGAGGTATGAAATATATTGAAGATCAAAATTTATTGACTGTAGGAGTTGAAGACAGTTAAAGGTTGATTGAAAAATTTATTTTGTTTATCTTAAAAGGGAGAAATAAGTTTTTGGTTTTTATTGAAACAGGGAAATCCCCTGAGTTATAATTTTTCATTGAATGTTGATGATGTCAGTGAGACATGCAGAGAGATAAAATTTGCCAGTGAGGCAGAATTGTAATGTCAGTGAGACATTTGTAATCTGAATTTTGTGTTAAGCCAGTGAGGCAGTTGAGTGGTTTTTATACCCCAGGAGGGTTTTCCACTCGGGAAATTTCTTGTGTCAAATCTGTGTGTTGATACTCTGCATATTTACTTTGTTCCTTCTGAAGAATTCTAAATTGTGAAATTAGATTAATCAAAAGTTTTAAAAAGTGTTAAAATTGTTAACAACACTGATTCACCCCCCCTCTTAGTGTTGTGTGTATTCCTACACTTAAGTCTGCAGGATCACCGGTCCGGGCTGTGGTCTGAGCATCAGTTAAGGCCTCATGCATGGCCTCTAAATTAGGGATAATTATCCCTCTAATTTCACTCATCCTACTTATTATATTCTTCCTCTCCTTTTCAAGCCTCTTTATTTCATTTATAATGGCAATGGTCTGGCACTCTTGATTCATTATAGAAGTGGTGAGGGGATCAAAATTCTGAGATAAACTTGACAGTTTATCTTCTTGTTCTTTCACCTTCTTTTCAATATCCTCTGTCACTTTAGACCAGGATAAACAAAATTTATACATTTTTCCACCATCTTTAAGAGCATTTTCTAGGCTCTTTATCCCAATATCAGGGTCCTCCTATCATTAGTTATAAGTCCCTATATTTCAGTGAATCTCTTTCTTAAAAATTCTTCCCAGACTTTCTCTTCTGTCAATTTCTCCAAAGAATCAAAATGGGTACTAACAGAGTTAACCAAAGATTTCAAGTTACTGGATGGAGAGGCCAAGGGATCCTTTTGGAAGGATGGCATGATCTTCTCCAGCATCCCAGATACAATCTCTATCAGCTCACAGTCTTCCATGTGAGACTTGAGAAGCTTCTCTTTTGCTTTAGCTTGAGCAAAAGATGCTATCTTCATTGTCTAGATTGGAGAAAGGGAATCAAAATTTAGTGGTACTTGAAAAAATTCTTGTTCATCTATCTCTATCATTTCTTTGTTCAAGAATCTCTTTATTGCTTCTGCAATGTCTCTTTCTAGAGACTGAGTCTTCTTTCCTTTTGCAACCTTAGAACTGTCATCAGGAGTCTTCTCTGTTTGATCTTCTTCTCTTCCCTTTACCTCCTCTTCTTGACTCAATTTCTCCTCTTCTCTTCCTTCTCCTTTAGTACTTGAGTCTGCAGAGGGATCCAGAGGAGAGATGTTAACTTCTTCATGGACTTTCTCTTCTGGAATAGAGGAATCCAAGTCCTTAGATTTCTCCTCACCTATCTCTTTGGACTCTTCGACATTTTTCTCAGTGGATTCTTCTTTTGATGCACTTAATCCTTCGACATCCATGGTAGAAGGTTATGTATCTATTTCCTCTATAATAGGAAGATTGAATCTCATGAAGGCATTCCAGAGGATGTCTTCTATTTCTTTTGCCACCTGATCAGTCTCTCCAAGCATAAGTTTGTTTATTCTTTCTTTGCTTCGGAACTCATCCTTACAGTCCTTAAAGATCATGGTCATTTGTTTTGGAGTAATGGAAGGATACAACTGAATTGCAATCTATTCTTGGATTTCTAGGTCCTTTGCCTTAGCATTCTCCTTTCTCAGTTCTAGTACCTTCTCTAGACTTTTGGGAATTAGAGAGATGATTTCAATGAATGCTTTATTATAAATGTTTAGATACCTGACTGTAGCATCTTCCAAGATCTTCTTGTCAGTATCACTATATTCATCATAAAATTCAGTGACTGGTTGCAGGTTCCCATCCACTGTGACTTCCTTAATGATATCATCAATAGAGAGAGTGGGCCTTTCAAAAAATTCTTCTGCCTCTTCTTCCTTGTTTTTACTGCAGAGGATTCCCCGGAAGTTTTCTTCTTCTTCTTCATTTTCTTAACTTCCTCATCCGACTTTGTTTCTTCATCATTCTTTTGGCTTATGTAGGACCTTGTGGCCTTTGTTTTCATTGTCTTTTCTCTCTTTTTGAATGTCATGGCTTTCAATTTTGAGGCTCTTGAGCTCTTAGAGGTGGCAGGTGCAGAGCCCTTGGAGGATCTAGTCTAGGAGGATGCTTGCACCGGAACACTTTCTTTTTTTGCTTCTTGTCTCTCTTTCTCAGCTCTTTCTATTTTCTCCCTGTTTACATCAACTGCTTCTTTTCATATGCCATATCTTTTGGCAATTTCCTCTACTTCCCTTCTCACTTTTCTTTTTATCTCTGGTTGTCTCAATTCAACATGTATCTTTACACTTAATTCTTCAAAGGTTCCAAATCTTTCTGCCTTAGAGTCCTTTGGCTGACTCAGCAAGTGTTGAACATGTAGCTCAGAATTTTATCATCTACTTCGTAGCCCATTGGCATTATCCATACTATTCTAGGCTCAACTGCCTCCATTAGGCATTGATCAGTGTCTACCATAAAACACATTGTATCCTTGTATTTTTCAACTAGAGATTGAGGAATTCTTTCTCTGGTTTGCATCATACTTTGGAAGTTCTTGAAGTATCCCCAGAGTGCTGTACTTTGAGTCTTGGCATCACCAAGCCCATACATATAGTCTCTGATTTGTATGGCAACTGGTCTGTCATTTTGCCATACCCAACCACTTGATCTGGGTAGCTCATTCATATAGTAAAAAAATAGACACATTATTAAGCCACCATACTTGAATGAGTTCTTCTTGTCCTTTTTGATCTTCTGCAAGTTTTCTAACAGTTGGTTCAGGAGAAGGTCGCATAGATCATAATCTACATTTTCCCTTAGCATCTAATATGCAGTATATATTACAGTTCTAGACATAGAATTCTCCCTGCTGGAATGATAGATTTTGTAACCAATTATCATAGAGGTAAACTTTATACCCGGATTTGTGATATCCTCTATTGTCAAACTTAGATCCGGTAGCCTCACTTACTATCTGGTTCTTGATAGATTTGAGAGTAGGAAACCCACCGAATGAGTGCAATCTAGTTACTGCCCTAATGACATCTTTTGTTAACTTTAAGGGCTTCATCAACCACATGAAGTTATCATGTATTTTGCTAAGAACATATCAGACCCATTCATCCTCTGCAAAACAGGGAAAGTGGATGCAATGTCTAAAATGCTTATCCCGGAGGGCCTTGTATTGAGGTTTAAGTTCAAACGTTTCATCTATTAATTGTTTGAGATAGATATCCATCAGCTTGGATTCCCCAAATTCCTCAATATTTGCATGTATGTACACCCTAACATCTTCTATGTGTAGAACCTCATGCGGAATGCTAGAGAAGGCACCTAAGGGATCAACTTCTAGGGATTTGTAGGGGTGTTTCTTGAACTTTGGGTATGGCCTATCAGTGATCTTAACAACATTTGGAGTAGCCATCTTTGCAAAAGATTCAGAGAGAGATATTCAAGAATGGAAATACCTTTTTACACTTCTAGGGTTCACAAAATGAGCTGAAAAGATCACTGGTTGAATTGGATTCTGTGGTTGATCTTTGAGAAGGTTGAAACAATCTTGATGCAGAGCTCTTCCTTTCTTCTCCTCAAATGCAAATGTGCAAATGATGAATAAAGAAACCCTTTTATCTTTGCGCAAACCCTAATTTCGTATTGCAATAAATGCACAACTTAAGTTATTCCAATTGCCTTGTTCTTCCTTGTTCTGAGAGAGATCTTTTTGAATCACTAATATACACTTAGAATTATTTTTAGTGATAATTGACAATGTATCTCCTTTCCTCCAATCATGCCATTTATCCACAGATCAAGATATTTCAATTTTGAATCATACCAGATCTAACTGTGAAAATCCCACTTTTATCAGATGGCTATCAAATCGGATCAATCTTGGATGAATAAACTCTTCAAAACTCCTTGCAGATCTTTCATATTTTTACCAAGGGTTATTTAGATATTTCTTTGAGAACCCTCTAATCCGCAACATTCCATGTGCCAAATTTTAGGCACCAATTGACTCGCTGGGGGAATTTACTTTTCTTTGTGACTCCCCCTGAGCCAGAGCTCATTTGTTTAGTTTCTAGAAGAAATATCAGCACCAGATTCTGGTGTGGAACCATCCCCAACATTTTATGTACTCTTCTTCACCCAAATCTTGTTCATCTCCCTTTGAACTTCATCTGCGTTCAATTTACCTTTTCCTTTATCTTGATTTTGATTATGATGCACCAGACCCTTTTTATCCCGATTCTTACTTCTGCAAAATTTGGCAATATGACTGGATCTATTGCAATTGTAGCAAACAATATTTCTTTGCATATTTGACTAATATCCTTTTGATCTGCATTGATTAGCCATATGTCCCATTATATTGCATGTAAAGCATCTACCATTGAATGAATTGTTTATTTGCATATTTCTGCATTCATGAGATTTGTGACCATACCTTTTGCAGTTGAAACATTGTCCAGAGAAGGATGAATTAGTCTGATTCATTCTTCTTCTGCTCTGAGTTGCTTTATGATCGAAGTTGTTGCAATTGTAGCAGTACCCATTGAAGGATGGATATCTTTGATCATTTGGTTGTCTTACCAGAGGTCTTCTAGGCTTGTTTCTTTGATTTCCTAATCTAGAGTTCTTCTGACCAGATCTAGAGCTTTCACCTTTCTCATAACCCAAACCATGCTTGTCATCTACCCTCTTTTGGCTTTCAAGAAGAACTTCAAGTTGAGCTGAGCTTATCTTGAATTTTTCTTTGTATTCATTTGTTGTTTGAAGATCTTGTTTTAGAGTGTCTATCTGATTCTCAAGTTGTTCTTCATTATCTCTAGCTTCTTCAAGATCAGATTCTAGATGTCTGATTATTCTGTCCATTTTGTGGCAGTCTTCTGACTTCTTCTTGAGAGATTGTTTTAGATTATCTTCAATTTTTCTTTTCTCTTCAATTTCTTGGGTGAATCTCATAACCCCTAATTCCATTTCATGCCTTACCATAATGACCTCTTTTGATAGCTTCTCACATATCTTTTTTTTCTCATTCAGATCTTCATTAGTATCATTGGCTTCACTTTGACTTGCTAATTGTTGAAAAAGTTCCTTTCTCTTTTTCACAGAGATACTCAATTTTTCTTTTAGCTCATTTATGAAATCATCAGCTTGTTTGAGGCTTTCTCTCAAGTTATTGACTTCAGAGTGAGATTGCTCAAGATCATCTAGGGTAGACTGAAGTTGTTCCTTCATACCATACATATCCATTGAGATTCCCAGATCTTCCTCAAGCTGTTAGGCTATTGTTTGGAGGAACTTATCTCTGATACCAATTGTTGGAAACAAGGTAGATAACTGAGAGGGGGGTGAATTAGTTATCTTAAATATTTTAACTTTCTTTCCTCATTAACAATTAGTGTAACATTAAAACATATAAGCATACATAACCAAGAGAGAAAAAATAAAATCAACACACATAACACAGTAATTTTTACATGGAAAACACTATTAAGGGAAAAACCATGGGGTGACTAACCCAAGATTGTATTCTCTATTAAAAGAATAAGAAGTACAAAATGGCACTTGCCAATTAGGGCTCACTGCCCGAGCACACTGCTCACAAGAGGCACACTGTCTACAAGAGACTCACTATCTACAATATTTATAGAAGGTAACTAGGTGTTTGAACTAAAGAGAGGCATCCACACATGTTGAGGTTTAGTTCCAGTTAGGCTCAATATACTGATCTAATGCACTTCATTCTTCCTCTGCTTTAGTGCTACTGTTCTATCACATACCAAACTTGTATTACTGCTTCCACACTTCTTTCTTCCTTTCCTCACACACTATATCATCACACACACACCTTCACACCAAAATCCATTTGGTATATATATCCGCATCAAGGATTTCAACATCTATCTAGTCAGCAACCGGAATGCTCAAGATATTTCCAAGACACTGATCTGTCAGCTGAATCCATGGTTAATATGTGATGTGTATCAAAGAAATAGACATAGAAGTCATCAATCATGTTGGCCAACCATTTATGATCCCTCAAATAGCTTGATCACCATCAATTTCTCATCCGGATTAAAGTCTGATGCTCTGCCAATCAGTACTTCCTCAGTCTACTTTGCATGTCAGGAACCCAACACTTAAATGCTCATATCTTTTCACTCATTCATCACTGAAGGCTCAATCTCTGGAATATAGTAGTCATGATACTCCCATTGACTTTCCCAAGTCTACACTTTGTTGAGTTACACCCTCTGAGAGATCTGGACCTGATTGTTAGACCTTGTTGCATGCTCTGTTCTTACTCACCAGACCAAAACACTCTTCAATCTTTCTTCCGGTAGAGACATACTATGTGCTACGGATGTGTGGGAAAGACTTTGTTGCCATCAATGAAAACATTCATGAAGCCACATAGTCTCTCTTGCCAACAAGAAGTAGGATCCCTAGATAGAAAATGATCCTAAAGACTACTAGACTCTTGGTTTTTCTCAGCTAGTGCGTGTGTGTGATTTGTACCTTTCTCTTTTATTTCCTCTATTAGAATGTCACCCTTGTAGCTTTGAGCTTAGACTAATCTCCACCCAAGAGTACGAACATTACAATCTTCTCTCTTTCACTCTTTTTTATACCTCTTTCTTTTTTTTTTGCTTTTTCTCTTTTTTTGTATTTTCTAGAATGCCTCACTTAATTTTCTCATTTTTTAAATTTTTGACTTTTATAAAAATGAATTGTTTTAGAACTTTGGATATGTAGTAATTTGATCTCTCAATTTTCTTTCCCAACACTCTTATTTTGATCACTCATTTTTTTATTCACTCAGATTTTATATTTCTTCCTTCAGAGTTTTGATCCTCCTAACATTTTTCGCTAGGAAAGATAAGGGGTTGAGCATCACCTAAAGTTTTTGTAATCCAGTCGGACTTCTCTTCTACTAGGGAAGAATTGGGATGGTCTACTTGCAATCTTCCTTTGAACACTGTAGGTTTGAATACTGACTTTCTTAGACCTAACATCATGGCTTATTAAGACTGTGATCAATGTAAATCTAAGAGCTAGGCTTTGATTAGAATCACTGGGAATGAAAAGGGAATGGTGATTGTGAAAATGGGGAATCTCTAGGACCTAAAAGCATCTCGTATACCTAGAAAACCTTAAACGCCTTACTAAAATGAAAATGATATAAGAGCAAGTCATTCACTACAATGCAAGATGAAAAGAATGATACTGAAATGCAAGAAACAAAAATCTTTTTGGTATTTTTGATTTTTTTGTATTTTTTTTGTATTTTTGGGATATTTGATTTTTTTGGTATTTTTATGTTTTATGATTTTTATTTTTTTAGACATAGTATTTCTTGAGGTGAAAGGCATTGACTGTTTCTCCAAATTCCTCTCCCTCCATTGTGCACAAGAGATAGACATCATTTCTGACATCTTCTTTAACCATGTAAGGACCTATCCAGTTGGGTCTGAACTTGCATCTTTCACTAGCTCTTTTATCGATTAGATTGTTAATTTTGAGTACTATGTATGCCACCTGAAAAGGTATTGGGAAAACCTTCTTGTTATATTGTTTATTCATCCTTGTGAGATAGGAATCATGTCTTTGAACAACTCTTGACCATTTTTCATCCATCATCTCTAGCTCAACTAATCTTACTGCTTGATATTCCTCATTATCCAACAAGCCTTGTAATGACGCTCTTAAGCTAGGCAATTCTACCTCTAATGGCAACACTGCCTCTAACCCAAAAGTGAGGGCATAAGAGGTGGTTCCCATCAAAGTTCTTATGCTTGTTGTATAAGCCCAAAGAGCTTGGTATAACTGTAAGTGCCAGTCTCTTTTGGAGTCCTTCACAATTTTGACGAATATCGATTTCAATTTTTTGTTTGTGGCTTCTGCTTGTCCATTCCCTTGACGATAGTAAACTGAGGGAGAGTTATGATTGATGGGGAATATCTCACACAACTCTCTCACTTGTGGATTTTTGAATGAAGATGTGTTATCAGTCACTATCACTTGAGGAACCCTGAAGCAACATATACTTTGATTTAATATGAACATGGTGATTACGGTCCCTAAAACTGTAGTGAGAGGCATGGTCTTTATCCATTTGGTAAAATAGTCTGTTGCAGTGATGATGAACAAATTTCCATCCATTGATGGGGGAGATATCTTCCCCACCAAGTCCAAGCCCCACATGGAAAAGGGCCAAGGGGTAAGTATAGGTTGCAAGTCTCCTATTGGTGTGTGATGGACATGTGCATAGGCTTGACATTTTGGGCATCTTTTTATGAATTTGATTGCATCCCCTTGTAAACATGGCCAGAACTAACCCAATTGATGTATTTTCTTATTATAGTGTGACCACCAAAATATCCTCCATAGATTCCACTATGACATTCTTCTAGGATTTTATGTGCCTCTTCTTTGTCAACACATCGAAGCAACATCCCATCCAAAGTTCTTTGATATAACACATCATCAATCAAGACATATCTTGTAGTGAGGACACGTAAGCATCTTTTTTCTAAGGGAGTCATGTTTTCGGAGTAAGTTTTATTTGCAAGGTCATTCACAATATCTCTGTACCAATATGAAGCAACATATTTTTCAAGATCAATTACGCAAATTACTTCGCCAAGGTAGTCTTCATTTATGGGCTCCTCTTGAGGAACTAGATTGTCTACTAGCTAATTTGCTATCACTTGTCCTTTGTTCAAATTTTGATTGACGTAAGTTAATTCAAACTCACTTAGTAATGTTACAAACTAACCAACTCTTCTTGACAACATTGGTTGGTTTAAGAATGTCCTTAATTGTTTGGATCGTATCATGACTCTAGTTTCCTAGTTTAGCATGTAATGTCGCAGTCTCTGAGTTGTGAAGACTATGGCCAAACATTTTTTTTGGCTTGAGTGTAGTTCTTCTCATATTCTAGCAAAGTTCAACTTATGAAATATATGGCTCTTTCCCTTCCACCTTCATCTTCCTGAGCCAACATGAAAGCTATGGAGATGTTAGTTTCTCTGAAATATAAGATGAAAGGTTTGTCATGTTTTGGTGGCATTAGTATAGGAGGAGTCAACAAGAATTTCTTTACTTACTCAAATGCAATTTGATAGTCCACAGTCCAAGCTATTCCTACTTGCTTCTTCAACAATTGATTAACTAGGTGAATTTTGAAAGTCATGTATCTTGTATAAAACGCCTGATGGCACCTAGTTGTCTGAAGAAAGTCCTTACCACCATCTCACTTGTTGGCGGGGTTGCGTTTAAAACTTCTCTAACTTTTGTTGGGTCTACATCAATCCCTCTTCATGAAACAATGAAACCCAACAACTTACCTATCGTGACTCTGAAAACACACTTCTTAGGATTTAGTCTTACCTTATATTCTCAAAGTTGATTGAATATTTTGCGAAGATCATCCACATGTGTTGATCTTTGCTCTGACTTAGCCAAAAGATCATCAATGTATGTCTCTACTATCTTGTGAATGTGGTCGTGGAAGATGTGTGTCATTACTCTTTGATAGGTAGCCCCCGCATTTTTTAGCCTAAATGGCATGATTGCGTAACAGAATGTTCCCCATGGGGTGGTGAATGTTGTTTTGTTTTGATCTACTTTCGAGATTCTAATCTGATTGTATCCTGAGAACCCATCCATAAGAGATAGTACTTCATATCCTATGGTTGAATCGACAATTTGATCTATGGATGGTAAGGGGAAGCTATCTTTTGGGAAAGCTTGATTGATATCCCTAAAATCGAGGCATATCCAAATTTTTCCATTCTTCTTTAAAACTGGTACAATGCTTGATACCCAACTTGAATAATTCACTAATTTGATAAAGCTGGCATTCAACAATTTCTTCAATTCTTCCTTTACCATTTCAGCTACTTGAGGCTTTATGGGTCTCAATTTCTATTTTATGGGTTTTGCATAAAGTTTCATTACTAAATTGTGTAACATAATTTTTTTGTCTAACCCCAGCATGTCTCAGTATGTTCAAGCAAAGACATCAGAATATTTGATAAGGAACTCAGTGTATTATTCCAATTCTTCATCATTTAACTCCCCTCCCAATTTAACATCTTTGGTTTCTCAGGAGTTCCTACATTGATATCAATGGTATCTCCAATTAGTGATGGATGTCCCTCTTTGAATTTCTGAAGACTAGGTGGTAAATCTAAATTTGCTTCAATCTGGAGGATATCTTTTTCAATTCCAAAATAATCTTTTGGATGTGGGATGAGCATTTATCCTTTCTTGTGGTATACTCTTGGGAGGTCATCATAAGCATGTAGATATTCTAAGATGGCTTCATCATTCTCAGCATAGTCTCGAGTTGGTTTCTCTATTTGATCCACAGTGTAATTTAGAATGCTTGGTAATTCTTCACTTTCCAACAATGGCTCTCCATGAACTTACACAATGTATTCTAAGTTCCAAAGTTGAGCATGTGGTGAAAATGGTGCGGCCAATGCAGCCATTGAGTTTGCTACTTGGTTCTCTTCTCTGGGTATGGCTTTTATGGAAAAAAAAGTCAAAGAATTGAACCAATTTCCTAATGGTTTCCTTGTAAGGTCATAGTTGTTTTGATTTTGTTTCATAATTCTCTGTAACTTGGTTGATCACCAATTGGGAATCTCCAAAGGTAGAGATTCTCTTGATTTCCATTCTCATGGCTAACATGACTCCTAGGGATAAGGCTTCGTACTTATCAATATTGTTTGTGCAAAAGAAATCCAACCTAAAAGCAAAGGGGAGGACTTTTCCTTTAGGGGAAGTAAGGATTATTCCCTAGATCTTTATTTCTTTGTGATTGGGATGATTCTCCAAACTCGTAAGTTGATTTTCACTTTAAATCTTTTTCTTCTCCTTCTTCAATGATTTCTATTGTTCCAATTGAAATATTCTTAACATCATACTCATTTATGCAGGGGATGGCTACTAGGGGAATAAAGCATGAGACTTAGTGGTGTGAGGATTGAATGGGAACTCTCTAAGGTCGTCCATGATTTGATATGATATGTTGAGAGTACTTGTGTCTGTGTGAAGATTATGAGTTTCTTCTTTTACTTGTTCTTGTATTTTTAGCTTCTTATCGTTCTCTTCCTGTCCCTTCTTGAAGACACCGAAATGATCAGGATCTACTTTAACAACACAGATTTTTCTCAAGTGGTGGAAATGTATTTCTTGAAACAACGTAGAGGCCACAGCTTTCATGGAATGAATCCAAGGTCTTTCGAGGACCATATTATAATTGGTTTCTTTATTGATGACATAGAAATTTGTGGAGATGGTTTTTTTATGTGAGAATGATTAGTAGACTAATCTTCCCAACCATTTGTATTTCATGACTATCATATATCCTTAAGGTGGTAACCCATTGTTTTATGCTCATTTTGTTATATCCTATCCTTCACAGGAATGACATTGGCAAGAGATTGACTGTCGACCCTTCATCCACCACTATTATTTTTATGATGACCTCTTCAACTAGAACTTGTATGTATAATCGTGAATCCCTTTGTTTACTTCCTTCATCTTTAGGGATTTTTGAGATATCAAAGGTGAGGCGAGTTGGCTCCTTTTGTGTTGAACATCCCATTTCTAATACTTCCAAGAATGTTTTTCGATGTGAAGGGAAGGCTTTCAACAAGTTTATTACTTGTGAAAAGACATTTTCTATTTGGTCCATCTGTACTTCCTTTTGGATTACAAACACTTATTGGTTCAACTCCATGTGATTGGAGCTTTTCTAGTTGGCCTTCCCTTTTTCATTTTGAGGTTCCTTCTCTTTATTTTGAGATTGAAGGAGTGTGAGGAAGTTGCGTTGTTGGTCTAGAGTAAGTTTTGAGATAGCTTTGTTGTATCCATAATAGGTTTTTGTTTCATGACCTTTTGTTCCATGGGACCAACAATACTTATTGGGATCGTAGGAGTAACAACTTGATCCTTGGTTTCCCTTTTGTTGCCACCTGTCATTATTGGGAGTGCTCTTCACAAAATTGATATCTTTGTGTGGGGAGACATTTGATGTAACCTTTTCAATTACTTTTGACATTTTGAGTCTTCCATTAATATCGTAAGTTTTTGGCCATTGTCAATGGCAGCTTGATCGATCCTCGAAATGCTTTCCAATGCCTCTTCATAGCATTTGTATGGTAACTTATAAACATCTTCTCTCATATCCTTGTTCAAGGCATATAAGAAAAGGTTGCATAACTTGTGATGGTCCATGTTTGGGTCATTAGTTGAGGAATAGAGGACTTGTCTCCATTTGGTAACAAAGTGGGCTACAGATTCATTCAGCTCTTGTTTCATGGTCAAGAATTCTCTAATCCCTATTTTGATGAGTTTCTTCATGTCAAATGTCATGACAAACTCTCTGATCAATTGTCTGAATGAGTGGATTGAAGCTTCTAGTAGATGATAGTGCCAATCCAGAGCTATTCCTTTGAGGATCTTTGGAAAGATCTTAGTGACAACCCCATCCCAAGGGAGGAGTTCTCTTATCGTAGTAGTATAAGCTTTGATATGGGAATTTAGATCACCCTCTCCTTTCAAATTAGGGAGAGTAGGTAATGGTCGAGGCAAATGAACACTTCTTATGTTTAAATTGAGTGGTTCTTTTAATTACTCCAAATATGTCCCAACAAAGGCACTTTGCGATTGGGGGTTTGATAGCATCAACCCCATAGGAGGATTTTGGTAACCTACCATCTGGTTTTCTTGATTTCCCAACATTATTAGATTATTCTGAACAGGAGGGTTCCCATTCAAACACATGTCATTACTTGCATTTATTGAATAATAGTTGAGATAGGGGGGATTCTGAGATGCCCCCTAGTCTTCTTCACTTTGAATGTTGTCATATGACTTGTGTCTTCTTTTAGGAGTAGGTTGTTCTGCTTCCATGGTTCTAATCCTTTACACTAGAGTTGCAATGGGTGCCTCCTCATTTCTAGGGTTTTCTCTTTGAGTGTTGTCATGATGATGTGCTTCTTCTTGTGCAACATTGTCTCTTTGTTCTTCTCATAGGGCAACCTTTAGTGCTTCTTGAGCATCTCTTGCCTCTTACAAACTTGTGTCTTTCCAACCTTTTTACTTCCTCATCAAGATAAGTACTTGAGGTACTTGTGGATGGTTGATCCGACTAATGGATTTCTAACCTTAGTTGAACTCTCCAAGCTTTGTGAGGCACATTTGGTATGGTAGGGTTGTGTTTCCATGCAGGGTTGTTAAAAGACAAAGAACACCTAGGTTCTCTTTGGTATTGTTCATAGCCAGAGTCTTTGTAATCATAGTAATTTGTGATTGGTGCATCTGGGTGAGGCAACACATACCTATCGAAAGAAGGAGTTTCTAGTTCTGTTGAGAGAACATTCACTAAGTTTAGATCGAGTTCTGTCATATTCGGGGGTGCTGTAGACACCATAGACTAAATGGAATGGATGATGACGAAGGCAACAAAGGCTGAAGCAGTGGAAGTAGCTATGAAGAATAAAGTGAAAATGCTTGAAGATTGTTGTTTTGAAGTGTCAAATGTTTAAATTTTTTATGTGATCTAAGGGTTTGGAATGTGAAATGCATAGACAAAAGTTTTTGCTCTTCATGTCGGGTTCACCAAAATATGTACGCTCAAAATCATGATGTTAGTGGCTTGGGGCTATCGAGTCAGATTTTGGTGCACACACAAACCCTTCCCTCCTTTCCATGGGGTGAATTGCCACGTCACTATCGCTCTCATGGAAGTAGCTAGTTGAGAGGAGGTGAGACACAGAGGTGGTCTGGCTCATTGGAGAGATGGACTTCACGGAGAGGGGTCAGCATGTCCTAGGCTATATGTTGTTGTGCACTTGCATAGATGTGTTGTTCAATGATCATGGTTTGAAAGATAACTATATGACCCGAAGGGTCACTTGTCACTATTCTCCTATTTGGATTCTTGATATTCCACCTTTGTGTGGGTAAGCTATTGTTCTCATTGATTGCCTGTTCACATTGGCATTATCTTTCAAACTATTGGATGTATGCTTGTTGTATTAAGAGTTGTCTAAACACTTCTTGTTGTTGGATGACTAGTGGATCTTGTTACGGTCATGGGTGGATTTCCTCTATCTCGTTGAGGATTGCCCTCACCCACTCACCTCTTAATCCATGGCACATTCATGAGCCAAGATAAGAGACAGCAAATTGCAAGCTAACCTTGACTTAACCTAGAGTTTGACTTAGGGTTTGTTTGACCTAAGGTTTGATTATGTGTTGACTATGGTTGACCTTGTGATGGAATCAAGGGTTTTGACCAATGTTTAACTATAGTTGACATTGTGATGGAATCAAGGGTTCATGAATTTTCTAAGTTACTAATGTTTTTATTCTATTTTTGGGCTTTTTAATAATTTTGGAATTGAAGATGCTTTTTTCTAATCTAGGAATCAAAGAATGTATGCAAACTATGATGAATTTACCTAATGCAATGTAAACTATGTTTTGGGGGTTTTCTAAATATTTGGAACAAATTAATCTAAGAAAAGGGAAATTTCTTTTAAATGAATTAATCTATGACCTTTGAAAGAAAATTACTCTAAGAATGCAAGATCTATCTATTCTATCAAGGAAAAAGCAACAAGATTACTGATTCCAAGAGCAATTTTGGTTATCTAATTACTATGAAATTAAAAAAAAAAGCATAAAGGAACCTGGAGACGTGTGAACCTCCACTACCCTTAGAAATCCTTGTGATGGAAATCTAGTATCCTCTTGTAGCAGTGGGGAATCCTCTTGGCGATAAGACGATAATGGAAGCAAAAGAAGCTTTGAAGCTTTGAAGAGAGCTCAGTGAGAGATTTGATGAGCACTATGGCTTAATATGAGTAGCGTATGGATGTATGATGAGCTTTGTATGAAAAGCTAAATGAAGCAACAAACAAAACAAAAGGCTCCTATGTCCTATATGAGCATGAGAATGCTTGATGTGGAGATCAATAACTTGCAAGAGCTATGTGCACAAATGAAATTGCCTCCCTTTGTGTTTGAGGGAGGGGGTATTTATAGGTTAGAAGAAGGAATGAAAGGTGAAGAAGAAGGAGAGCTCACTCAATTTGATTGGAGAATTAACACAGAGGATTCAAGGGTGATTTGGGCTAAAATTGGAGTGATATACCTAGTAAAAGCTTATCACTCAAGAAGAAGTGAAGAAGGAGTGCATGAGAATGCATGAGTTATTAATTAAAGATAAAATAGAGCTAATTATACATGTGTAGGTGTATGAAATAGTTAACTCTATATTTGGCACGAAAATCCATGCAAACATGAAGAAAATGGGTGAAAATAAATCTTTTTTTAGTTAGAAACTCAAGTTTTTCTACAGCTGGAAACATGACAGGGTCACCTTGGTTACCCCTTTCACTAGTTAGGTCACTTGAGGGGTGACCCATGGGTGACCCTCAGAGGAAGGCACCTGGGTTGAAGTGCATGATGGGAGATGGAAGAAGGGGAGAAAAGAAGGTGATCTACCTCCGGAAACAGGTCAGTCATGTGTGAAAATCCAAATCTCCACTTGCAAAGTAGGATCTCCCAAGGGGAGATCTGGAAATAGTAGGGGATATTTGGATTGGTTGAGTGGAATTGAAAAACATTGAGGAGAGGTGAAAACTCACCTACAAGATGCATACAAGGCTTAGGTATAGGGTCGCAAGCTCAGAAAATGCAAATCAACATGTGTTGAACAGTGTCAACAACAAAGAGAGATAGAAAATGACAAAGGGGAAACAACACAAGACGAAAGAAAAGAAACATCACTAAGAGAAATGGTACTGAGAGGATGTTATTTCATGCTTACATGTACATGACAAGGATTATGAATCATCATAGGTGTCCTTGTGGAGGGTGTGCGTGATTTTGGTGCTTACATACTTTATGGCCCAATGGATGAAGGCACTTAGAGTTTTGGGATTCTTCTCCCTTCATTAATTTCAAGGAATGACCGAAGGAAGCTCCCCAGTTATAGCTAGCTATTATCTTTGAATTTAGCTAATTCAATTCATGGGATAACCCCTAAGAAACTTGTCTGTTTCATAACCCACGAGCTCTAGGCATGCACAACAAGGCAAAATTTAATTAGCCTCACGCGTGGTTAAATGCCTCAAAAAGTTATTTTGAGTTGCATTGAGTGTGCCCCTTTCAAAAAAGTAAATGAGGTTTTGGTCATACTTAGCATTTTAACCTAATGTGCAAAGTTGAAGAATTTCTCCGATGTTGCACTTTTTGAAAAATTTTAGTCATTTAGTTGCAGAGAAATTCTCTGCTACTACATATGTAGGAGTGGAGGATTTCTCTGCAATTGCATATTAAGTCAACACATGTAGCATTAATGGCAATTAAATGTGGGTTTTATATATTTTACCTTGTTTAATTTCATTTTAACCTTTGTTTTTTATTGTTTCCCATCATTATTTTTGAAGCTTCCTACTACCCTCTTGTTCGCCATGAGTTTTCTTGTTTTCTAGATTTTTGATTGAGGATTTCCTTCAGTTTACTGCAATCACAGGTAAGTCTTTTTTGTTCTTTTCATTTGTTTCTTTTTCCTTTCATTTTTTTTGTGTTGAGTTTGAACCCTAGGTTTTTATGTTTGTCAACCATTATGAACCAAGTCAAGGGTCTTGGAGATTTTCTCTGACCCTCAAGGATAATGATCATATGTATTGTTTCTTAGAGAATAATCTCTGAGCAACATTGCTATACTATTAGGAAAAGTGTCTCAACCTTGCAACAAGAAAAGGTTACTATTCTTCCCAGTTTTGGTCTTTTTGAATAACTTTATCTTGGTGAATGGTCTAGAACTTTCAAAGTTTCCAAAAGGGGTCAAAATGGCGGGACTTACTATTTTTAGTAACTCTACATTTGACCTTAGATTGACCCAAAGTTTTTCCCAAAAGGTGTGGAACTGCAAAGTAAACATCTCAGGTGAGTTTTGACTCAAGAAGATATCTAGATTGTGAGATATTAAAGTTAATGTTTTTTGAAACTACCAAAAAATGTTTCAAACTCAATTTTGAGGCACTTAGAGGTCTCTAAATTCCCTGAAAGTTGTCATAACTGACAAAGTGGTTTATATCTTGATAGATCTCTTACAATCTTTTCAACCCATTAAACGATACGTCAATCAAACACCTAGATCAAAAGTTATGACCTCCAAAAGTTGGACCTCCCATTTTTGGGAAATGTGAAAACATGGACACTCAAAAGAGTTGTAAATGGGAGAGTTACACGTGTTGGTGTGTGATTTGGCACATCACAAGGCATCATTGATTGGAGATAATTTCGGTGCCACTTTTGGGTGGTTTTGGCTCATGGTTTTGTAATTACTGTTGACGGTTTACTATATTGTATATCCTATATATCAGGAGCTTGAGATGGAGGTTGTGTGTAAGAGTCTTATAGATGTTGAGCTACCTCCTGAATCTCTAGTTTATAGTACTTATGTGAAAGCTTGCTTTGCAAGTATAGTTTAATCTTCTTCATTCCTAAATAATATATTGGGAAGCTTTGGAGTGTAGGGTTTTTTACCTGAAAGGGTTTTTCCCATGTTTATCTTGTGTTGTGAGTTTTGCATTTTGTTATTATCTTTCTGTTAATGTGCAACATAATCTGTAATAGTAAAACCTAAAATTTACATAAATCTTTCCTCAGTAGATTAGTGTAGGAAGCATTTCCACATACCTTGCTTCCTTTTATATACCACTGTTGAAGCCTTGTTAATGATGTTTTAAATAGTCATGTTGTTTTAAACCCTATAAATAAAGGTTTAAACTACCATTTCAACCATAGTGAACAAGTGGTTTATTCAGAGAATTTTCTCTAAACAACATCACTAGTCATTAAGAGTGGTATTATTCAGAGAAAATTCTCCAAACAATACCCCTAAACAACACCTAAACTTGGTCAAAAGTCATCCTTGGTCAAGGTGACAAAGAAACGACTTTCAGAGAAAATTCTCAGAAAGTCATAACCTAAGTATTACCCACAAATAAATTTCAAAGAATTTTCTCTGAAAATCATAAACATGCATTTCCCATTGTGTACTTCAGAGGAAATTCTCTGAAGTACATAACTCATATCCACCCGATCTGTACTTCAGAGAATTTTCTCCAAAGTACATAATCTATGCACTAAGTCAAAATATAGGTCAGAGAAAATTCTCTGACTTGGATCCAAATGATCTACCACAAATACAGTTCAGAGAATTTTCTCCAACCTACATCTTGTTGAATGTTTTCCCTTATGCAAGGGCAGAGAAATTCTTCACCCCTACACTTTGATTTCTACCCAATGTCTAGTTCAAAGAATTTTCTTTGAACTACACAACTTGAACTATGTCATGTAATGCAGAGAATTTCTCTGACCTACACAAATTCTTGTTCAGATGTAGAAGTGCAGTTTTTCTTTGAAATTGCATATTTCTAGTCAAGAGAAAATATACTAACTCTAGAGAATTTCAACATCATCTTTTAGTTTCTCAGCAAATGTCAAAGGTCTCTCCTATGAAGAAGAACATATAGTTCAAATATCAAGAGGTAGTTTTGGTGTCCTCTATGGAATCAAATGTGGAAAACGTCAAGGACACCAAGATTGGCCATGTGGATATGGCTAAATTTCTAGAGAGGTTGAACAACAGCCACTTGCACCTCACATGTAGGTTGTTCTTGACAGTAGTATTCACTTGACATCTTCTTTCCCGGTGTTGGCACAGAATCCAAAATTTGTCTTGGTAGCAGCTATTCACTTTGACCAAGAGAGCAAGTCTATAAAGGATGCCAATGGTAAAGTATTGATTCTTCGAAAGGTTACTATTCTTCCTAGTTTTGGTCTTTTTGAATACCCTTTATCTTAGAAAATGGTCTAGAACTTTCAAAGTTTCCAAAAGGCCTAAAAATGGCAAGACTTACTATTTTTAGTAACTCTACATTTGACCTTGGATTGACTTGAAATTTTTCCCAAAAGGTGCAAAACTGCTAAGTAAACATCTCAGGTGAGTTTTGACTCAAGATCCTATTTGGATTGAGAGATATTAAAGTTTTTATTTTTTGAAACTGTCAAAAAAAAAAATTGAATTCAATATTGAGGCTCTTAAAGGTCCCTAAATGTGCCAATTTTTTTCATAAGTTTGTTATAGCATGATAAATATCTTCATGAGCTTTCAAACACATTAAACAGTTTGTCAATTAGACACCTAGATCAAAGTTATGGCCTCTGGAAGTTGGACCTCCTATTTTTGGGAAATGTAAAAACATGTTGGACACTTAAAAGAGTTGTAAAGGGGAGAGTTACGCATGTTGGTGTGTGTTTTGGCACATCACAAGTCATCTTTGATTGGAGATAATTTGGGCACCACTTTTGGGTGGTTTTGGCTCATGGTTTTGTAATAACTGTTGATGCTTTACGTTATTGTATCTCCTATATATCAGGATCTTGAGATTGAGGTTGTGTGTAAGAGTCTTATAGATGTTGAGTTACCTCCTAGATCTCTAGTTTATTATACTCCTGTCAAAGCTTGATCTGTAAGTATATTGTAATCTTCTTAATTCCTGAATAATATATTGGGCATCTTTGGAGTGTTGGGTTTTTAACCTGAAAGGGTTTTCCCCACGTATATTTTGTGTTGTGAGTTTTGCATTTGAATGTTGTTATTATCTTTCTGTGCATCTTATTTTGTAACTAAAAAAGTTAAAATTTGCATAAATCTTTCCTCAATAGATCAATGTAGGAAGCATTTTCTACATACCTTGCTTCCTTTTAGTTGGCATTAGAGCCTGATCACCTTTGGTTCTAGTTGTTGGGTAGAGGTTTTTTTGAGCTGATCTTCATTTGAGTGGGAGCTTGTATAGAGGATTTTGAAATCTTTGTTGCAAGAAAGAGATGGCAAGCACATTTGGGAGGTTTGAGATATAGAAGTTAAATGATATTAATTTTGAGTTGTGGAAACTCAAAATGGAGGACATGCTTGTAGATCAGGATTTATGGGATGCCATATCTAGTACAAAACCAACAACAATGTCTCAAGTAGACTGAGATCTCAAAGATCGAAAGGCTAAGGGTTTGATAAGACTTTGTTTGTCTGATTCAGTACTCCTAAATGTCCATGAAGAGAAGACTGCAAAAGATCTTTGGAAGAAACTTGGAGATGTTTATTAGGCTAAATCCCTGGTGAACAAGTTATTCCTACAAAATAAATTTTATTCTCTAAGGATGGAAGATGGAGGATCTATCATTGATCACTTAAATACATCAATGTGATTGTTGCCCAGTTGACCTTTGTTAGTGTGAAGATGGAGGAGGAGGATTAATGTATGACATTACCATGCTCTTTACTAGATTCATGGGACCACCTTGTTATGGCCATTGGGAGTACCACTACCACCTTCAAGATGAATGAAGTGGTTTCTTCATTTTTGTTTGAAGAGATGTAGAGAAAGTCTTCCAAATCAGCTAAGGAGGCTCTTGTGATTTGTGGTAGATCTAAAGAGAAGGGAAAGAAAAGGATAAGAAGAAGGAAGAAAAAGGAAGATCTAAATCTCGTGGGAGATCTAAGTCTCCTAGAAAGTCCAAGGATCTATGTTGAAACTGCGGCAAACCTAGTCACTTCTACAAGGAGTGCAAGGAGGAGAAAAAAGAAAAAGAAGAACTATGATTCGAATTCTAACAAGTCCTTTCAGGATGAAGGAGAAGCGTTTGTCACTGCCTTGGAAACACATGCATTTAAGGATGTACGGATTATTTAACTCTGGTGCATCTTTTCACATGATCTTGCATAAGGGTTGGTTTTTGAAGTATGAAGAATATGATGGTGGAAAGGTGTACTTGGGTGATGATTCTCACCTGAATATTGTTGTCCATGGAAGAGTTTTGATTCAACTCCCTAATGGACGAGTGAAGGGAATGAATGGTGTTCTGCATATCCCTAGTTTGGCATGGAACCTTCTTTTTGTAAGTAAATTCAATGATGTGGTTGTGCAAGTAGTTTTCTTGAATGGAGGATACAAGATAACTAGAGGATCTATGGTGTTGGCTAAGGGTGTTCAGATTGGTAGTCTGTTTCAACTTGATGCATGAGTAGTTTAGTGCAATAGTGCCTTTGTTTTGAAGAAGAGAGCTTCAAATTCTTCATCCTCACCATTGGAACCAGCAGTGAAGAGGACTATTGCATCTACTTTTGATGGTTGTGCTTTCTAGGTACCTAAGGGTGTTCATTCTATGGAGATGAAACTTCCAGGTAAGAAGACAATGTTATGGCACCAAAGGCTTGGTCACATTGGTGAAAAGGATTTGAGGACCCTAAAAAATAAAAATCTTGTTGAGGGTATGAATGACTGTAATCTTGAGTTTGATTTCTACGAACATTGCATTTATGGTAAACAAAACCGTGTTCAGTTTTATTCTAGTTCTCACAAATCTTCTAAGGTGTTGGACTTGATTCATTCTAATGTGTTTTGTTTTGGTAATGTTCCTTCGATTTCAAAATTTGTTTAATTTGTTTCATTCATTGATGATTATAGTAGGACATGGGTGTATTTCCTTAGAAGCAAATATGAATTCTTTAGTAGATTCAAAGAGTTCAAAGCTCTTGTAGAGAATCAAAAGGATAGAAAGATTAAGTGTTCAAGGACTGACAATGGTGGTAAATTTTGTTTAGTAAATTTTGACAAGTTCTGTAAAGAACATGGGATTGAGAGGAACAAGACAACTCTGTATACCCATCAGCAGAATGGAGTTGTAGAGAGGATGAATAGAATGTTAATGGAGAGGGAAATGAGTATGCTAAGTGGAGCTAGCCTTGATTAAAAGTTTTGGGCTGGAGATGTTGCTACTGCTTGTTACTTGGTCAATAGGTCTCCTACATCAACGCTCATTGATAAGACACCTATTGAGGTGTGGTCTAGTAAAAATAGTTCATTGAGACACATTCAAGTATTTGGTTGTGAGGCATATGCACATGTGCTTAAGGAGAAGAGGTCTCAATTAGAGAACAAGATTGTGAAGTGTATCTTCATCGGTTATGACATCGGTGTGAAAGGGTACAAGCTTTGGAATCTAGTGAATGAGAGGGTTTTGTATAACAGAAGTGTGATCTTCAGAGAGCTCAATCATTCTTCTATTGTCTTGTAGCCAGAGAAAGAAGATAAGAAAGAGAATATGGTTTAGCTTCCTTCCACCCTTGAGAAAGTTAAAACATAAACATCTACTTGACCTAATAATGAGGAGAGCTCTAATAGCTCTGAAAGTTTAGAAGAAGATGAAGAACATCAACTTCAATCTTTGAGGATATCCACGTGGATAAGGTGACAACCTTATAGGTTTGGTTAATCATTGCATTATTCTAGATGTATTTTTTCTTTGATTTCTAACACTGATGAGCCTAGAATTATGAAACAAGATAGGGGTATGAAAGATGCAAGTTCTTGGAAGGAGGCCATGGAAGAAGAGATGGCTTCTTTGGAAAAGAATAATACTTAGGACTTGGTGCCTTTGCCTGAAGAACAAAAACCTTTTGGATGCAAATGGGTGTTCAAAAATAAATTTGGTGTAGATGGAAGTGTTGAGAAATATAAGGCTAGATTGGTTGCAAAGGGGTATTCTCAAGTGGAGGGCATTGACTATGGTGAGATTTTCTCTCCCATTGCAAAGCTAACATCTATTCGATTCTTGTTATCTCTTGCAACAACGTATGATCTAGAAGTGGAACAGATGGATGCGAAGACAACATTCCTTCATGGTGATTTGGAGGAGGAAATCTATATGTCACAGCCAGAGCACTATGTGGTGAAAGGTAAATAAAATTAGGTTTACAAGTTGAAAAAGTCTTTGTATGGTTTGAAATAGGCTCCTAGGATGTGGTACCAAAATTTTGATGCCTTTGTGTTGAGTTGAATTTCTAAGATCAAAATCAAATCATTGTGTTTATTACAAGTTTGACAATGATCACATTTTCATTATTGCATTGTATGTCGATGATAAGTTACTCATTCAGAATGGTAAAAGTTTGATTTCTGATTTGAAGTCTCAGTTGTTAACATAGTTTAAGATGAAAAATCTAGGGGCATCTCAATACATTTTGGGGATGGAGATCACAAGAGACAGAGTAAACAGAAAACATTAGTTAGGCTAGAGTATGTTAACACTGTGTTGGAGAGATTCAACATGGTGGATTGCAGACCTTTGACTGTTCCTATTACAATGGGAACAAAGTTATCTATTGCAGATTGTCCAAAGTATCCTTCTAAGATGGATGATATGAGCAGAGTTCCTTATGCTAGTGTGGTTGTTAGTTTGATGTATGTGATGGTCTGTACTAGACTAGAAATTACCTAAGAAGTGAGAGTGAGTTGATTTTTGGCTAATCCTGAATGGGTACATTGGGATGCAATGAAGAGAGTGTTCCAATATTTACAGGGTACTTCAAAGTATTCCTTATGTTATCATGGTTATCATATAGGACCTCAGCATTCACTTTGTATTCGTGGATTTGTGGATTCAAATTGGGCAGGTGACATTAATAGTAGGAGATCCACCAGTGCTTATGTGTTTACTATGTTTGGTGGTGCTATTAGTTGGATGAGTAAGCAGCAACCTATCGTTGCTTTGTCCACTACTGAAGCTGAGTACATGGCAGCAACTCATTCTTGTAAAGAAGTCATTTGGCTTAAGAGATTATGTTCTGATGTTAGGTTTGATGCAGGGAATATTACTATTTGTTGTGACAGTCAGAGTGTCATATGTTTGGTGAAAAATACTACTTTCCATTTGAGGACTAAGCATATTGATGTCCAGTACCATTTTGTCCATGACATGGTAGAGAATGGGAAGGTAAACTTGTAGAAAATTGGCATTTTGATGAATGTTGCAGAATCCTTAAATTTTGTGAGCACAGAGAAGTTCAGATGGTGTTTAGAGTCTATGGGCCTCTCAGCCCCTAGTAGTTAAATCATGGTGTTGATACTCCCTTTTCTCTTCCAAGGTGTTTGACAAGTTGGAGAATGTTAGGAAAAATGTCTCAACCTTGCAACTTTGAAAGGTTACTATTCTTCCTAGTTTTGGTCTATTTGAATACCCTTTATCTTGGAGAATGGTCTAGAACTTTCAAAGTTTCCAAAAGGCTAAAAATGGTGTGACTTATTATTTTTAGTAACTCTACATTTGACCTCATATTGACCCAAAATTTTTCCCAAAAGGTGTGGAATTGGTAAGTAAACATCTCAAGTGAGTTTCAACACAAGATCATAGCTAGATTACGAGATATTAAAGTTTTTGTTTTTTGAAACTACTGAAAAAAGTTTTGAACTCATTTTTGAGGCATATAGAGGTCCCTAAATGTCCTATAATTTGTCATAACCAACGAAGTGGGTTATAGCGTGATATATCTCTTCACGAGCTTTCTGACGCATTAAATAGTTCATCAGTCGGACACCTCGATCAAAAGTTGTGGCCTCTGAAAGTTGGACCTCCTATTTTTTGGAAATGTTAAAATGTGTTGGACACTTAAAAGAGATATAAAGAGGAGAGTTACATGTGTTGGTATGTGTTTTAGTAGATCACAAGGAATCTTTGATTAGAGATAATTTGGGTGCCACTTTTGGGTGGTTTTGGCTCATGGTTTTGTAATTACTGTTGATGGTTTACTATATTATATCTCCTATATATCAGGAGCTTGAGATGGAGGTTGTGTGTAAGAGTCTTATAGATGTTAAGTTACCTCCTGGATCTCTAGTTTATTATACTCCTATTAAATCTTTCTCTGCAAGTATATTGTAATCTTCTTGATTCCTGAATAATAAACTGGGTGACTTTGGAGTGTGGTGTTTTTTACCTAAAAGGGTTTTCCCCACAAATATCTTGTATTGTGAGTTTTTCATTTGAATGTTGTTATTATCTTTCTGTGCATCTTAATTTGTAACTGAAAAAGTTAAAATTTGCATAAACCTTTCCTTAGTAGATCAGTTTAGGAAGGGTTTTTCGCATACCTTGCTTCCTTTCAAAGTAGTGATTCATCTGGATGAAGAATTATTTGACAAGATTTTAAGTTGCCCCAATATTGAAGAGTACTCAGATGTTACCATGGAATTAGCTCAGGATTATTATGACAAGAACATGGAGAGGTGTAAGAAAAACATTAACTCTCTATGGCTCAATACTTCTAGGCCTAATATAGTGAGGTGGCCTAAAAGCATCTATTGAAGTGAATTCCATGAAGAGATAGGAGATTTGATTACACTCTTGAGTAGAGTTAAAGGTATCAGTATATTTCCATCATCAAGAAGGGAAATCAAAAGATCTACTGGGGTAAATAGATCAACGATGGTAATTGCCAACAACTCTTTGAGGTAACTACTTCTCTAAAGTTCTATATGACATCCTATTTGGTATATGTTGTTGCTTACATGAGGTATTTTCCTATCTTGTCTTCCATTGGTGATAAAAGGCAAGTACCAATGTATGAATATTATCCACAATTGACTCTAAAGGAGAGTCTAAAACATTTTAGAAGAGTCAATGATGCCTTCTTCTACAAGTACATTTGCATGTTTGATTAGTATCTGATAAAGAAGAGAGTTTTAGCTATAGCATGAGAATAGGTGAAGAAGGTTGGTTGCATATTCCTACAATTTCCAACCTTTACCTACATCAGAGTTGGTTGTTTCAGTGACCAACCCTATATGTTGCCAAGGTATCTAGGTGACAAATTGATATTGATGGAGTTATGCAGGCAAATGATGAATGTACACAAAAAATAAGTAGAGTCTCACAGACTCGTCTTCATGTTTCTAATTACTATTGGCCAGTACATAGTGTCAACTACCCCAAAGGCCAAGTTAATGGAAACTAAGTTGTAATGGATCACTCTCAAAAGATTCAAGAGACAAGTTGATTTTGACTACAAGGGGATGAAATATAAGCTAAAAGATAACTACACTCATTTACATAAAATTGAATACATATGGGATGAGTGTAGGACTAATGAAGAAGTAAGGAAGTTAGACTATAGTCAAATAACCTTAGAACAAATTAGAGATATCTAGCTTGCATATATTATTTAAGATATGTAGGATAATGGTGATATATTGGATCCTCTATATGAGGGTAATAAAATTGATTCAACCCCTCTTCCACCAATTCAATGGTCATAGAAGGAGTCCACTTCCATAAGGGACTGGTTTCAACTCATCCTTGCTAACACCAATATCTGGTTAGAAAGGAAAGGGATAAAGATAAATCTATTCAAGACATGTTCAGAAGAGGAGCATGTTGAATGACATTCTAGGAAGAGAGAGGAGCTTGGGACTAAGAATAAAGAAGATACTCTTGGTTTTGCACAGAAGCTGAAATTTGTTTTCAAAAAAAAAGGCGAGAAAGGCAAGGGTAAAGAGAAAGAAGGAACATATACTCAAGTAGATGTTGAAGAAAATCCTACTATGGATAAAGCACAACTTCCTTTGGTAAATTCTCAGTTGGAGTCATCCCATGTATTATCTTCTACCTCACCTCCTATTGTTTCAACAGTGCAATCTCCACCTATTGTGTCTCTTACTCCTACTGTTTCTATACAAACCATTTATTCATCCCCTTCTTCACCCACAAGTGATTCATTTTTCCAAAGCCCACCTCATGGCACCATGGACCAAATATTTGGATCACTTTCCTCTTTTCCCACTCCTACACGTTTATCATCTCCACTTTCCAATCCATTCATTACTACTCAGTTGGACTTTGATAAGTTCATGTCTACTTCCACACCCAATATGCCAACTAATGTGAACCCCATTGTTGTTTTGACCCAAAAACCACCCATTGTTACTGCCACTCCCTTGGTATCCACTACATTACAGGATACTTTCGTTCCATTTTTCGTTCCATCCATCTCACAAACCATTGATCCTACCCCATCGTCACAATCATTGGTGCCACAAACCAAAGAAGAATTATCCACTCTTCCCACTTGGTTAATTTCTCAGAAGCCAAAGATGAAGAAACAAGTAGTGTCACCTGATGACTTTGATTTTGGTCAACTAGTTCCAGCAAAGCCGAAATCAGAAAAGAAGGCTAAAACAATATCAAGGGCGATCATTGATTCATCTGGTAACAAGTATGTTGAGGTTCTTGTGCCTCCAAAGGATAAAAATATTGAAGATGCCCAAGCTAATGATTATGTAATTTCACAGATAGAGATTGGTAAGAAAATACATGAAGGTGCCAAGGAGGACCTACAAGTAGCATTGACTGCTTTGCTTGAGAGGTATGACAAAAACAAGTTGATCAAGGATCAAGTCAAGATTTAGGTAGAACAATTGACTTCCATTCTATTAAAGATAGCCCAATCTTCTAAGAAAATAGAACCGGTTGGTACCAATGTTGATGAAGAAGCCATTTAGAAGGCTAAGAGGATTGGAGCATAAGGGCAGGCAATCAATATAGAAAGATTGTTGGCACAAGGTACTCAACTAATACAATCTTCTATCAAGCTTTTTGATAACTTGGGAGAATTGAAAGCATAATTGAACCAGACACTTGATACGTTGTCCCAAGACTTGCAGCTGATGGAGAAAAACATTCATACGTGGACCCAGCTGCGGCAATTCAAATTAGAATTTTTGGTAGAACATGAGGTGATCCCCAATAGAAATATGTTCATAGAATATAGGGAGGCCATGAAGAACAAGAAAGAAGTCCTACATAATTTGATCAAGGATCTCAAGGAAGCCCTAGATATGAGCATAGACAAGGGGCTAGATATTTCAAATTAGATTGGGGAACTTCCTTGCCAAATGTTGGATGACAATCAGAAGACCCTCCCTATAGAAATAGTTATCCAAGAATTCACTTCACTGGTTCACACTGAAGTAGAGATAGAATTCTTCACATTGGCATCTATTGATATGCTAGTGGATTTTCAAGTGATTTTGGATAAGTTGTAAAGGATTCTGGACAGACACAAAGATGTGCTCGTTAACATTGTGGACTCCATCAAAAGAGTCCTTACCATCTCTAGATACACACCAGGACTAGATCATAATGAAGTCCAGGCGGTCATGAAAAGATATGAAGATTTCTTGGAGAAAGATAAAGATGAATAAATTCACGTGTCTTTGGACACTTAGATTATTTTCAAATCTTTCCATATGTAGTTTTTTTATATGTAATTGACATATTATATGTCTTTTTGAATCTTTCCATATGTAGTTTTGTTATATGTAATTGACATATTATATGTCTTTTTGTAATATGTAATTTGCACATAGGAAGAGTACAGAGTCCTAAGTGGTCATTCAGTCTGTGTTGGAATAAGTTTGTGGTGTATTGGGAATGTTCTTACGTCTTTTCCATTGCATTTTCTTGTGCATTTGATTGAATCATGGTGTGAATCTACATAATCTGGAAGGTGCTAGAAATCTATTTTTGAAGTATTTGAGCTGCAATATAATTTCTAGATTTATGTCTTGTGTTCATTATTGGAGGTGACTTTGGTGACTTTGGGCTACGAGTTATTTTCCAAGATTATTTAATCTTCTTTGACAATAAGGTGAAGACTTTGGGCTGAACTTTGTTCCATTCCTTTTCATTTTCAATTTAGCGTAAGGAGTAACAAACATTTTTGAGCTTTTGTGGGTTTCTTGTGGTTGACATGCACTAGTATTATTTTAGTATTCTTATGCCTAACTAATTTGAATATTGGTTTTTATTGCTCCAATAAGTAGTTGCATGTTTTATGATACATTGTAAGCATCAAAGGGTTTTCATTATAATTTTGTAAGTGAATATCAATTCTAAAAAAAGAGAATTAGATGATATGGAAACACCCACATGATAGAGTTAGTGTAAATAAGTGTACTTAATTACTTGTTGATCTTAGTTAGCAATAAGAAAGGTGCCTCCCCTTTCCTTGAGGAGATATTTAATCTCATCATACTGTGGTTGAAAGTATCATTCTGTTACCATTTTATCAGTGCCAAAATATTCACCCAATAGGTTGAAATCATTCCCCTCACTTTTACCACTAGTACTCAGATCACCAAATTCATCCTTTACCATATCATTTGCCAATATGGAATCCTATCTGCCCTTGTCACAGATAATGGTAAACTCATAAAAAATAATGATGTTCGTGCCCTTTATGAACAATTTCATATTCAACATCATTGGTCCACTCCATATTATCCCCAAGGGAATGAACAAGTCGAGGCAACTAATAAAACCTTACTCAAAATCCTTAAGAAAGTTGTCAATGAAATTGGTCGTGACTAGCACCTCCACATCCACTCCACCCTCTCGGCCTACCATACTAACATCCGCACTCCTACTTGAGCCACTCCATACTCACTTGTCTTTGGAGCCGAAGCTATCTTTCCAATCGAGATCAAATTTCCCTCATTACGCATCTCTTTATGCAATGTCATCACTAAAGAAGATTACTGTGTTGCACACCTCCAAGAGTTAGAGCTACTAGATGAACAATGCCTCAATGCCTTGAATCATCTCCAGGCATACCAACATGAGCTTTGTAAATCTTACAACAATAAAATCCATGCCAAAGAATTTGCAGTAGGAGACCTAGTCTTAAAAGAAAATCAAAAAAATCTTTAGAGTGATATAAGAAAGGGAAATTTGAGCCTATTGGTTGGGTCCCTATGTTGTCATAGCTAAATATGGTTTAGTAGCATATTACCTTTCCACTCTTGAAGGAGAAGAGCTTGAAGAACCTATGAATATCATCAATCTAAAATGGTTCCATAGCTAGACTATCAAACACCCCAAATCAAAAATACAAAATAATCAAAAAAATGTCAAAAAATCCAAAAAAAGAAAAAAATAAAAAGGTAAAGAAAAATAATTCATCCTATGGTGAAAACCACTCCTCATGATGCCTTGGGAAAGTACCATGATAAAAAACTATTTATAGGCATCATGTGTAGTTTCAATCAGGATCCATTGTTCATCCATCCTCTCACTATCATTACATTCCATTCACTTCATCCATTACCCATCATTCCCACTACCTGAGCTTTAACCACTTCATCAAGCTGAAGATCCATCATTCCCAAAATATGCATCCCCCACCTTAGTCATTTAACATAAATCCTTCCATCACCATCCTATATGTATCACACAAGAGATTGAGTAATAGGAAAGCAAGAATCAGCCCCACCATCGATCTACTTACCTTCATCCCCTTCCATCAAACTATCCTTGTTATCTGAACCTCCATCCCACCCCCTACCTCCCTCATTTTTTAAATAAAGTGAGTAACTACAAGGCATAAATTGCACCCACAATACTCCCTCATCACCCTAAGCCTCATGCATCCCCCAAAACCTATCCTATCATCCTACCCTCCCTTCATCCCTCCAAACCTAATCCCCTTTGTGATTTATCACAACACATCTTTGCATGTCCAACAAGTCACCCAACCACTTACCCTACCCTAGCTGAACTACTATCCCCCCTGCCTCCATCAGTCTCTCTTTTTTATATAGAGTGAGTAACATAAAAGTAGAACTTCCACCCACAATAAATCCTCCCACCCACACCCCCATCAATCCATCCAGTCTCCCTTCCCCCTCCATCACCTAATCCCTCTCTTGGTTTTCATAAGCAATATGTCTTTGTACCACCACGTCACTCCGCTGATTAACCTCTCCCCCTCCTCATCCTTGATTCCTCCTTCCCCTACCCCTTCATGGTTTTTTAAAAACATCACATATTTCAGCCGCTAGGTCACCCATCCAGTTACCCTACCTCCCTCATCATCCTAAGTCTCCCTTGACCTCTCATCCCCTAGTTCACTTTCATGATTTTTATAGTGTCACATCTTTGCACTGCCACCACGTCATCTAGCCAGTCACCATCACTCCCCTTCGTATCACACCCTATCCATTCTCATCCTAACCATGATTTTAATACATGGTATAGTATAAAAACTAACATTTCCATCCTCTACCCAACTATCATCCATCTACATCATACCCTCCCTATATTCCCATCCACCAAGTAACTAGAACTACATATCATCACCACCCGCATCTTAATGTTCCTTGATCCCATGGATATAGGGTATGTAGGCAGTCTAGAATAGTAAGGAAGTATCCAGTATGTAGGTGCATAAGATACCACCCATTAGACCCCACTTGGATGGTCCCTATCCCCTGAGCTTGTTGATTACACTTGATCTTAACGCAATACACTCACTACGCATGCTATCCAAGCATCATGCTTCCACTCAAATTGTCAACTATCAGATCAACTTCAACCACAACTTATTGCTTATATATCTCTCTGCCCATCCTTTGATTTATCCTAATCATCCATCAATCCCTACCTTATGGATGCATCCTTCTTACAATAGGCATAATCCTCAATCTACACCCATCTTAGCAAGAGATATAATGGTTGTCTTTTTAGTTAGTTGGTCTTTTAGTTATTTGTTTTATCTTTTGCCCTATTCTCAAATTGTTTACAAACTATCCTAATCTTACTATATCATGGTATGTGGCGAAACATCTAGAATGGGACATGGTCAATGCTTTTGTATGCAGTGCTTGTGGGATGTTGTCATTACTCCAATTTTGTTTTCATATCTTGTGAATGGTAGGGTTGGTTCTTGCATATTAGTTCCTTTTGCATCTAAGGTTCCTCATACCTTTTGTGTACCAAGGGCTTATTCTATGGACCCCCCTCCTCCATCTAGGTGATATTGTACTATCTTGGGCATGTATGGGATCATCCTATTGTTTGCAGTGTCAAGTCCAATGCATGGGATACCTTATCACCTTGGTGCATAACATCTCATGCTATATCAACATCAGTGCTCATAATTGTTTGAAGAATTTCTAATACATTCAAAAATCCCCTTTGTCCCTACATCCTACATATACATCCCTATTACCATTTCCTACCCCATATGTTGCTCCAAGTTTCATTGAAACAAACTTCATTCCCCCCACCTATTTTCTTCTGCTACCTGTTCATTTTGACCATCTACTTTCACTTCTTAACTACACCTCATGACCATTTTCAGGAGCTTGGTATCATGATCAACACATCAAACCATGACACTACCATTCCCTCTCTATTTGTATTCCATTATCATTTTGCAATTATCCATTCATTTACCATTATCATTCCTAATATATGTTTATTAATCTAAACATATGTTCATTATCCATTTCCAATCCATTATCAATTTCCATTTATGTAATGTTGTCATCTATAATATGTGTTTATTAATCTAAACATATGTTCATTATCTATTTCCATTCCATTCTCATTCTGCATTTGTCCATAATATATGTTTATTAATCTAAGCATGTATTTATTCTTTCTCCATTTGCATTTCATGGCATTAGTATGCCCATTAATACCATTATCATTGGTCCATTTGCATTTTGTTCCATTTGTTGAATACCTAGAAAACTCAGAGGGGGGTGAGTTAGTATTCTCTTAAACCACTTACACATCAAACATTTTAATATGTATAGCATATTCAAATGCAGTAAATGAAATTAAACATAAGACATGTAGCCACAATTCATAACACATGAACACCAGGATTTTTACGTGGAAAACCCAAATTGGGAAAAATGACGGTGAGGATTAGCTCACAGTATATTATAATAAAGCAACCAGTTAAGGTTGATATAATTGGTGAACTCACCATCCAAGAATGCTCACTGCAGATAACTCATTGTCAAAGGACTCACTGTCCTGAAAGAAAGAGATAGAAGAGAATGGGTGGCTTGCTGCTAGGATTAAACTATTTATAATTACATCTAACATATGCATGTGAAGTACAGTTCCAATGAAGCTCAAAATACAAATATAGTAATTTCCCCACTATTCTAAAATACTGGACTTCTCTACTCTGTATTCACTCAATTCGCATCTATAGACTCTTGTCACATCATTTGGATCATACACATACCATACCTCATTCACAACACTGAGAACAACCCTTCATATATATCTGCTTCTTTCATAACATCAATTAAGTCAGCCTTATTGGATGTAACATGAAAAATATGCCATATAGGACTTGTTGATGTATAAAATTGCATGGATTCTAGCACCAACATGGGAAGTTTCAAGAATGTGGGACTTGACACTTGAAACAACCTCTAGATTTTACAGAAGCTAGCTCTTTCCTTTCAATGGGGTTTTAGGTAAAGGGAAGAAAAACAAGATTACATATACAATAAACAAAACTTCTAATTCTACGGCAATGCGCCTAATTTAAATGTGTTTCAGTAATTAGCACAGTGATTAAATTCCCATGATTTGACTATATTAAAGAGCAAATGCTGCATGATTAACATAGACAGATTATAAATGAATTTAAAATCAAAGGCCAAACTCATAAGATTGATACAGAGATATAGAAAATATCACCAATGGCATAGATCAAAGCTTCTTTCATTAACAATTCGGCAAATACATAAGGCATAGAAACATGCACAGATCTATCAGCTTCCTTCTTAGAAATAGCTAAACTAAGGCAAAATGATATAATCCGATCACAGTCAAACTCTAAATTCTTAATCAATAATGTATATCTGTGTTAAAAAACCTCCCCCTATTTATAGCAATAAAATTTGACTCAAGATCACCTCCAACCGCCTAAAATCTTAACAGCTTGAATAGAACTGGAATTCAACTGGGACTCGAACTGGCATTGAAAATCTCCTTGAATCTGCAACCGTGTCTTCCCTATAATCTGATTGGTTGAGCGATAAAATATGTGGCACTATAACCTATAGTTCTGTTGAGACACATGGCATCACCTGAGAGCTTCAAAAGGCCCCAAACTATGCTATACTGCACCCTCCACTTGTTGTTTAGCTTCCTTTAATATAAAGGGGACACACAAAACACTGCCACTTGTCACTATTAGCTACACTTATTGCTTGATACATGGCAGTGTAAATTCAAATTGAACTTATAATCTCTGACTTGGATATTTTCTGAAAGTTAGATATTTATATAGCAGACTTAACTTATTACTTTCTTTTGTATTTCAGATGCAATTTCCACTTCTCATACACTTCCAATTTTTGTGTCAATCCATGGTATTACAGGGCAAAGACATTGATATAAATATGTGAGTGATGGTAGGAGTCACATATGTGATAGACGTGACTCCTCAAGGAGTCACGCCTATCACAGGTGTGACTTTGTCACCATTTGTATTGTAATCAGTTTCACCGATTTTAACAGTTACTAATCACCGTTTAGAATGCAGAAGATATTTATGCTTTGGTAATATATCATTCGATCATGCTATATTGATATTTATCTTAACATACCTTATATATTAAATATGAATATATAAGTAATATTTAATATTACTTATATGTTCATATTTATTATTATGTTATCTGATCGAAGCTACAAACAACTCAACACTCCCTCTTAGCTCAGGAAGATAACAATATCACAATAATCTCTGTGAATATCAATTATCTGATCTATAATGAATTACTCAAAGTAATTTAATATCACATAACTCATGATATATAGTATCACCTATCTCGTGATACATAGAATCACCTACCTTGTGATACTAAAGGATATACTATACTCGAGAACATTACATTCTCCTTATATATATCCCAGTTATGGTATGTGCACTGACATTAAGTCACATAATGTCTACCATAACTTAATCATGATAACTCCATGATTCATAACAATATCAAGTCACATGATATCAGTCTAATGAACATTATAAGATCATCACCTTATAATGTTAGGTATAAGTGTAGATTATCCAAAAAATCATCACCTTTTGGAAATAAACACAGAATGGGTAGGCCCATAATGTCATAGAGTCACACATATGACACAAGATGTTTACGCATTAAACATCTTTAATATATTAGTACAAATCAATTAGAATTTTACATTTCAATCATACCAAGATTTTTTTCTTAAGTATTCAACTTTCACCTTGAGGAGTGGTTTAGTAAGAATATCTGCAGTTTAATCTCCTGTACTGATATACTCCAACTGAATCACATTCCTTTCCACCATATCACGCACATAGTGATGAGGAATCTCAATATGTTTAGATCTATCATGGAATATTGGATTCACGGATAGCTTAATACATCTTTGATTGTCGCAGTGGATGATAGTTGGTTTCAGAGGTTTATCAAATAATCCCACAAGCAGTTTTCTAAGCCATACTACCTCTCTAGCAGCCATAGAAGCTGCAATATATTTGGCTTCTGTAGAACTCTGAGCAACTGAAGACTATTTTCTACTGATCCATGATATCATTGCTGACCCTAAACTGAAACAACATCTGAAGGTGCTCTTCCGGTCAGTTACACTTCCAGCCCAATCTAAATATGTGAATCCATGTAGATTTAAGTCAACCTTTTCATATTTTAAGCCATAATTTAGAGTACCTTGAAGGTATCTCATTATATGTTTCACAACCCCAAGATGTATCTCCTTGGGCTCACACATAAACTGACTTAAGGCATTTATAGCATAACAGATATCAGGTATGGTATTGACCAAATACATCAAGGATCCAATTATCTATCTGTACAAATTGGGATCTGCCAACGGAGAATCTACTGCTTCCTTCAATTTATGAAAATTTGTTTCCATGGGGGAAGACATAGGTCTACATTCCATCATACCAAACCTTTTTAATATATCAATTGTGTACTTCCCTTGGTTTAGAATAATACAGTCTGATTTCTGCCATACTTCTAGTCCAAGGAAGTAGTGTAATAGACCTAAGTCCTTCATGTCAAATTCTGAAGCTAGATCTTTCTTACACTGATCAATAAGGTAATTTTCTCCTGTAATCAATTGATCATCAACATATAATATCAATATTAACATATCACCTTTCCTTTGTTTGAAGTAGAGATTTTGGATCTGCATCATTCTTTGAGAAGCCTAATCTCAAGAGATAACTATCAATTCTTTCATACCATGCTCTGGGGGCCTGTTTAAGTCCATATAGAGCTTTCTTTAATTTACATACATGGGATCCTGCATTGTGAATCTCAAATCCTTCGGGTTGCTCTAAGTAAACCTCTTCTTCAATGGTTCCATTTAAGAAAGCAGTTTTTACATCCATTTGATGGACTTTCCACCCTTTGGCTACTGCAATAGCTAGAACTGCCCTGACTGATGTATATCGAGCAAGTGGAGCAAAGGTTTCATCATAATCAATTCCTTCCTTTTGTGAAAATCCTCTGGCTACAAATCTTGCTTTGTATTTCCCTATACTGCCATCTGCAGCATGTTTGATTTTAAATAGCCATTTTGAAGAAACAATAGATTTCCCTTTTGGTCTAGGTACTATATCCCACGCATCATTCTTCAGGATGGATTGATACTCCTCTGTCATGACATCCTTCCATACTTGGTGCTTAAGAGATTCTATAGCACTAGAAGGTTCTGATTTAATGAATTCACTCATTAAAGCTACATAACTAGAGAATCTCTTAGGTCTTGTGCTTTCCCTAAAAGTCCCTAATGGAGCGGCATAATTTTTAGCTTCTTCCATTGTTTTGGTGGCCCAGAGTGGTCTTTTCTTGGGATTTTCTAGTGATGTGATTTGTTCATGGTTTACCTCTTCCTCAGGATACTCCCTCTGAAACTCAGGTGTAGGATCCTCTTCTATGCTTGAGTTGGAAGTTTGAATTTCTGACTCAATATCATTTCTGGCTCTTTTGAAAGCTATGTCTTCCTCAAAAATCACATCTCTGATTAGTTCAATCTGTCTTTGACCAGGTATATATGTTCTATAAGCTTTTGATGTTTCACTATAGCCTACAAAGATGCCTTTTCTCCCAGAAGGTTCTAGCTTAGTTATTTTCTCTTTGGGCACATGAATGTAAATAGGACAACCAAATATCCTTAAATGACTAATGTCTGGTTTTGTGCCAGTGAAGGCTTCTTCAGGAGTTTTGTCATCAATATGAGTGTGAGGACATTTGTTCTGTATATAGACAGCAATACTAGATGCTTCTGTCCAAAGTGAAGTGTCTATGTTCTAATCAAGTAACATAGCCCCAGCAGCTTTGACAATGGTTCTATTTTTTCTTTCTATAACTCCATTTTGTTGCAAATTATAAGGTATGGTGAACTCCCTCTTAATCCCAGTGTTTTTACAAAAGTCTTTAAAAATGTCTGAAGTGTATTCATTCCCATTATCTATTCTTAAGGTTTTGATTTTTCTCCCGGAAGAGTTTTCAGTAATGGATTTGAATTCCTTAAATCTTTTAAGGATTTCCTGTGATTCTTTACATTTAAGAAAATAGATCCATGTCTTTCTGGAGAAGTCATCAATAAAGATTACATAGTATAGAAACCCACCTAAGGAGGGTACAGACATGGGTCCACATAAATCTGAGTGGACTAGTTCTAATACTTTATTTGTTTTGCTAGAACTATTTTGAAAGGACCCCTTTGTATTTTTCCCTAAGGCACATCCCTTGCATACCCCTGAATTACATTGTTTAAGTTTGGGTAACCTTGTAACTAGTCTTTCCATGGAAGATAGGGCACGAAAATTTAGGTGTCCTAGTCTTCTATGCCATATTTCATTAGAGTCTGCAATTTCATGAATTAGGGCTTGATTTGGTTCCGTACATATCTCGTACAAGTACCCTTGTCTATGACCTATGGTTTTGGCTTTCTTAATAGTAGAATTCTTTGGCCATGCCAATACTTTGCTATCCATAAAGGTCACCCTATATCCATTATCTTCAAATGTAAATATGGAGACTAGGTTTCTTTTGATGCCTAGGACAAACAATACTCCAGTAAGTTGGATGGAGATGCCAGTCTTTAATTTGAGGGTGCATGTGCCAACACCCTTGACTGGATATACAAAGTTATCTCCAATTGTTACTTCCTCGTTAGTCTCTTCTACCATGGTGTCTAGTAGTTCTGTGAACCCTATGATGTGTCTTGATGAACCACTATCTATAACCCAGGTGTTGGATTTACTTGATACTTGGTTTGAAAGTGCAGAGTAGAATACATATTTCTCAGATTCATGCTCCTTTATTTTGGCATAAGATGCTTGTTGTTTGGTTCTGTCAGGACATCTGATTGCATAGTGTCCATATTGGTCGCATCTGAAACATTGGATGTGAGAAATGTCTTTCTTGAATGAACCTTTCCTGTGATAATTTTTCCTCTTCTTGAAGTGTTTCTTCTTCTCTTTCTTTTGAGAGTTTGTATTTAGAACATGAAGGTCTTCATCTATATTTTTATATTTTGACCCTTTCTTTGTCTATCTAGATTCTTCTCGAAGACAGTCTGATCTTAGGCGGTCAAATTTTGGAAATTTGGACCTTGCACTAATGCCTTGAACAAATGTCTCCCAGGAATTTGGGAGACCATCTAGAGCAATAAGTGTTAGTTCCTTTCTTTCAATTTGGTACCCAAGTGTTGATAGTTGATCCCTTAGTGCAGATATTCTCATAAAGTATGCATTAATAGATTCTCCTTTGTTCATACTTATATGATTTATTTCTCTCTTTAGGGCTAAGGTTTTGCTAGAGTTATTAATTTCATAATTTCCTTCAAGTGACTTGAACATATGATATGTAGTCTCATGTTTTGTTAGAATCGGCACGATATGATCTCTAACTCCATCAACTATGATTTTCATGGCTTTGTCATTTCCTTCAATCCATGTCATTTTATTAGGATCATTCTCTGGTTCTATTTTGTTTTCTCTCACAAATGAATCAACTTTATTTTCTTTTAGTATCACCATAATTCTGAATTTCCATGATGAGAAGTTATTTCCTCCTTCCAATCTATCTTCAAATCGGATTGCTGTTGTCATTTGAGAAATGAGATGTATTAAATCTAAATTTCTCAAGTTTGATTTTCTACCTGGATTCTGCTTAACTTGGCTGTGATACCATGTAAATTCAAATCAAACTTATAATCTCTGACTTGGATATTTATATAGCAGACTTAACTTATTACTTTCTTTTGTATTTCAGATGCAATTTCAACTTCTCATACACTTCCAATTTTTGTGTTGATCCATGGTATTGCAAGGCAAAGACATTGATATAAATATGTGAGTGACGGTAGGAGTCACATCTGTGATAGGCATGACTCCTCAAGGAGTCACGCCTATCGCAGGTGTGACTTTGTCACCATTTGTATTGTAATCGGTTTCACTGATTTTAACAGTTACTAATCACCGTTTAGAATGTAGAAGATATTTATGCTTTGGTAATATATCATTCGATCATGCTATATTGATATTTATCTTAACATACCTTATATATTAAGTATGAATATATAAGTAATATTTAATATTACTTATATATTCATATTTATTATTATGTTATTTGATCGAAGCTACAAACAACTCAACAGGCAGCACTTGAGGATCAACACTGAGACACTTAGCACTCTCTGTGTATCCTAAAAGCTTCTTTAATTTATGTCCTAAACACCCATGGTAATGACACTTGTCACTCTATGTATCAATTTAGAAATTATAGATTTCACTTCGTCGCACCCACCATATGTTTCGCCACCTCTCAAAACTTAATAAAATAAAGTGACATGCGACACCATCTGCATAATATAGCAAAAGTAACATGGCGTCCCCCACATACTTCCAAAACTTCATAAAAAAGTTCCTCAAAGCCCCGCGGAGATGACACTTGTCATCTTTCTCATACAACTAAAAATTACAAAAGAAACATACGTGGCAACCTCCAACAGCATCAAAATGTGGCAACCTCCAACAACATCAAAATGGGATCCACGAACCTCAAAAGCTTCAATAGTTCAACCTTCTGTGCACAACACGTGGCACTCTTCACTGCATTCAAAAATTGTGTTGTAACATCTTGGGCCCATCACATGTTTCTCGGTGCCTCAAAAGCTTATCAAAAAGGATACATGTGATGATTCCTGCTATTGCAACAAGAGGACACTTGGCATCTTCTGTGTGCAAGTTGTATCAAAAGAAACTCTTTCCCAAGGCTCGCAATAGCAACACATGGCACATTCTGCATATAGGAAACAACTTAATAAAAATGAAATATACCAAGGATATGTGGCACATTCTGATAGCATCTGAGAACTGTGAAGCATACAGAAGGCACACAACACTATCCGTGATACTTAGAAACTGCATAAACTAAGAAACAAATTGAAATTAAAACAATGAGCTACGACGAAGCAAAAATCAAAATGTAGAGTTTGACTCTACAGTTTTTTGTGACTACATGGACCTCTATGCCTGCTCAGAGAGAACTCCAGAAACATCAGAAAAACTTCAAAAAACAAAATTGCATTGCCACTATCAGAGAATCACAATTATAATTTCTGCAACATGGCCTGATATCCAGACCACTCTAAATCTGATAAACCTTGTCTACTCTATAAATCTTGAAAAGAAAAATCCAAATTGATAATGTCGTTGTGAGAAAAGGACTGTAAAATCTATACCACAGCATGTAACTAAAATTCAAGATGAGCCATTGGAACAAGAACTGCTTCCACTTCCTCAACACTAGAAGAATCACTCAAACCTTGGAAAATAGTCTGATCATTTTATTTTGTCAGCAGCAAAGCCTTTATTGCATTAGTCATTAGAACTGTACTATCATCAGGAAAAGGGGATGGCAACCCCAACTACATTAACTCTTCAATGTGTCTTTTCATATTTTGACACCCTCCTTTACCACATCCAAAAGTGCTTTACAACTCATAGCAGCTAAATTGCAACTTAAAACTTCATTTACCTTCTTTGCAGAAATCATTCTATCACTTACACTAGTATCTAATAAAGTCTCATCAATTGTATCATAAAGCTTTTGCAACAAAAGTTGAGAGTCTGAAACTCTTAAAGAAACAATAATTGCTTCAACTGAAGACTCTACTTTTTCACATAATTGTTGGGCATTTAATAGGAAAGTGAGGGAAGGTTTGAGCTGTGAAATCTCTTCAAAGATTCTTCTCCACACAGACACATAAAGCTCCTTTACCATCGCCAAGACCCCTGCATTTTGTGGCCTTAAACTTAGCTCAATAGTTAATTGCTTGGTCTTTTCCTATTCAGCCATAAATTGGTCTTGAGCGGCACTATTCTGATTTTGCTCTTTTAAAAGGGTCTGCTATAACTAAGACACCTCTTGGACTTTGTCTTGATACTTCTTCTCCACAATGGCTTTCTCTTGTCTCAATGTAGCAACAACAACTTTCTCTTGTGCTATTTCATTTTGTAAAGCTGCAACTTTAGCCTATGACACTTGATGTACTTGCAAAGACACAGTGGACTGCAAGTCCTTATTAAGATTGTCAATTTCTTTATTCTTATCCTTTAATTCTGATGTTAGGCTACTATTAGTAGCTTTTTCCTTTGCTAAGTCTACTTGTCATCTTTAGATAATCAATGGTAACAGCTGAGGCAGTTTCATTCATCAATTCCACTCTGTCTTGTGGCCTAAAATGAGTTAGATCCATGGCCACTGCATTCATTGTATAATCTTGTGGCTGCATTTTCTCTACAGGCTTGATCACATTAGGGGCTAAATGGTTAATAGTGAAAGACTGTTGAATAGGATCAAACAATGATTTCATGTGGGAAACAACAGGGCTCTTGTTTTCTTTCTTTCTCTTCTTTTCCATTCTAGCCTCTCTTTCTTTCCTTGTTGTATCAGCTTATGCTTGAAAAGTAAGAGGTGAGGTAATGTGTCCTCCAGCAAATGGATAGCCTTGGGGCAAACCATAAGGAATGGTAGTTATTTACTGACTTGGGTCAAACTGAGGCAAAGCCCGTTTGGGCATAGATGGGGAAAACAGGGGTAATGATATGGCCTATGATGACATGGTCGATGAACTAGCAGTTGGGGCAAAAGACTGTAGTGGTGTAACAGAAGTGGTAGGAGGCATGGAAGAATGGGTTACTTGGGTAGCCACCCCTATTTGAGAAGAAACAGAAGAAGGGAAAATAGGAGGAACACTAACTTGGGCCACCGATGAGATCATAGGAACTTGTTGTTGTTGGGGTGCCAATACATCTTCTTCAGTGTCCTTTGCTGGCAATACTAACTTACGCCTCCGTTTCAAAGGCCTATCCTCTGTGTTTTTAGGATCTTCTTCTTTTGAATCAATCAATATTTGATGAAAAGACATCGCTCTGAGACTCCCCGACGCTGAAGCTATTTGGGTCTCATGAGACAATAATACTATTGCCTTTTATTTCTGTAGAGCGCTGAGAGATTGAGGCCATGGGACTCTAGGAACTCTAGTTGTTGCTTGCTTTGTTTCTTTGAGCTTCTGAGCTTCCTCTGATGCTCCATCCTCCTCTTCTCTATGGGAACCACTAGGAATGTTACTTGTATCAAGGCTTGATACTGGGGTCATGTGATATTCATCCCATATTGCTTCCCATTGCTCATCTATCTGGACTCCTCCGAAAGTATGGGTAATCTTAGAAATTTCTTGTCTATATTTCTAATAAGCGGTAATTTTTTTAGAATTCCATTCCTTTTTCTTTAAATTCCACCTTAATCCCAGAGTCATTAGCTTCTTTGGGTCATATTCCTTCTCATTCTTGTAAAATGTCTCCCATGGCTTGGGACATTCAACTGGCAAATCTTTCAAGTTGTCATAAAATGCAGGATCATCCTGCTTTGGTGATCTCCTCTTTTCCCAAAAGGGGAATTTCTCATGAATTAAAGTTGTAGAAACTTTTTTATTAACAATCCAAGATGCTAAGAAGCTATCTGGATCATACTTTCATTTATCTTCAACTATTAGGAAACCATAAGCTACCAATTTCCTTAATAGGAGGTTTTTAGTTTTCCTCTTCTCAATTGTTATTTTTCTCTATTCCAAGGAACATCATACATTTTATTTTTCCTCTTTTTATATCCAAAATTATTATCAATGATTGATAATTGATGAGCCACCTCTAAAAATGTGACCCTAGGAGTTAGCACCTTTGGGAGAAAAACAAGCTCTCTAGCAAAGCCATGAAGTCTGATAATCATGGTGTGAGCCCCAAAGAAGTAATCACAAGGAATTTTTAAATTCATTAAGAAACCCCTTAGACTTTCTGTCATTCTATTTTCCATAGTCTCAGACCCTAACTGCCCAAAGACTAGGGCTACAAAACATTCTGCAAACTCATAGGGATCTAAAGTGTTTGAGAGAACATGGGTCCATCCAAACACTGGGATTGTTCTCTTATGACTGGACTCAGGGTCATACATATTCAAAGGTATATATTTCTGGAAGAGACTAGAATTTTGATATAGCATTAAGTGAAATAGGTAGGCAGAATACCTGAAAACTCAGTTCTAAGAGAAATTGGTCAGTTGTTCCACCATGGCCTAAGAGATTTGTTCAGAAAAGTTGAAACAATACTCTAAAGACTTGTCTATGGTTTTAAGTCTAAAAATTGTTGCTAATTGCCAATCATATACCGTTGAATCATCATTCTGGCAAAAGATAAAAGACAACATGGCAAGGGTGTCCTGAACATCAGGATTAAACTAAGCTCGATCAATGGGTGTTGAGGCATCACAATATTCTCTTCATCTAAATGCAACTCAATATTTAAAAACCATACCCTACTATGGAGACCACCCCAAGTATGTTGGAGCTTAGGAATTGTAGGAAATGTAGCATTCTGGTTGTGATGCAAACCCAACATATCTTGAATTTCTTTTGGAGATATTTGGACCATGAATAGGCCGCGTTGAATCGAGGCAGTTAGAGGATGAAACAGCTCTGCACATATGTCAATCAACTCTAGATATGGGTGAACAGTAGGGACCACAAATTGTGTCAATTGAGACGTCCAAACCCTCATTCCAAAAGTTTCTGACTGTCCCTTTTTAGCTCATCAGAGGCATCTCTGATGAGCTTCCTCCTGAAGATTTTTTAGGTTTTTTTGCATGTGTGTCAAAGATACCATTTGCGTAATCTTTCACTTGTGTAGAGTCTGCGCTCACTCCCGTATCCAAAACCCTTGTCCTTGGATAGCTTTCTTTTGGTTGTGCTGCTGCAGATGCATAAGATTTGCCTTTCCATTTATCAGGTAGCTCAAAAAGCCCTAGCCCATCCTACGGTGACTATGCTTCTAACATCTCTGAATCTTTCTAGAACACTAGAAATTGCAGATGAGCCAAAACTAACTAAAATTGCAAGAAAGATTTAAAACTTTGATGCTGACAACAAGAACTCAGAGAAAACAAAATAAGGAATGGCAATTGCAACTATCTAAGAGAATTAAAGTTTGGTTCCGTGAGACATAATGACTCATTAAATGAACCATCACATCTTATTAATAGCATTAATACTAAAAAGATGGCTAGTGTATCATTCAAAATCCATATAGGACTGTGTCTGATCAACTTTAAAAGCAGAGATCCTCTGGAATGATTAGCTATTTCTTAAAGTTTAAGGAACCACCTATTGGCCTTGGAAAATGTAACTGCTAACTAAAAAGCCACTGCGCTATAGACACGTGTTCCCATAATACTTATTTAAAAGAAAAGTGGGAAAAGCAAGACAAAAGCAAGAAAGAAAATAAGAGATGCCTAATTAACTATGATACAGAGACAGGTTTCAAGATTATGTAAAGTGTTTCAAGAAGATCCCATTCACAAGAATCTCTTCAGGCTCTCCTTCCATATTCTCCAATTCAAATGCATTTTGTTGCTTACAGGCATGAACCTTAAAAGGACCTGTCCATAATGAGTCAAAATTATTGTGCCAGCTTGGTTTAGTAGCTCTCTCATCCCATTTCAACACCAAAGACCCAACTTCAAATTTTGGATTGGATATTTTTCTATCAAACCAATTCTTTACGATCTGTTGATGCTTCATCAATGACTAATGTGCCCTTTCTCTTTTCTCTTGAACCTCCAGTAACTCAACAAGCCTCACATGCATTGAGCCATTTTCTTCTATCTCCAACTGTTTAAGCAACTGTAATGCATGAATTTTTATACTTAGTGGCATCACTGCATGCTTGCCATAGACTACCTCATATGGAGACATCTTAGTTACTTGCTTTGGTGTGATTCTATCGGCCCATAGTGCTAAATTGAGGAACTTGTGCCAATCTTTCTAATGATCAGTTCCCATCCTCTTGATAAGCCTAATCAAGTTCTTATTTGTGGATTCTGCCAATCCATTGCCTTGTGGATAGTAATTAGATGAAGTCTTCAGATATATTCCATTTTTTAATGCAAACTCTAACAGTTTGGTTCCTAAGAATGCTTTAGCATTGTCTGATATAATGATGTGCGGAGGGTTAAAATAGGTATCTATCCCCTCATTAAACTCTAAGATTACCTTTTCAGTAGCTTCTTTGAGTTGCACTACTTCACTCCACCTTGTAAAGTAATCGGTTGCAACAAGGATCCACTTATATCCCATACTTGACACTAGATTAATCATTCCAATAAAATCTTAACCCCACTGAGAAAAGGGTTCTTCCACTATTATGGGACTCAAAGGCAACATTGCATTCCTTCTCTTTCTAGTGTAAAATTGACACTCTTTGACCCTCTGATAACAATCTACAAATAGTGTTGGCCAGAAGTAGCTAGCTTATGTAACTTTAATGGTAGTAGTTCTTTCTAAAAAATGCCCCCCTGAGGCTCCGTGATGAAACTCATGTAGTATCTTTTGGGCCTCATCCTTTTCAATGCATCTCAATAGTATTCCATTAAAATTTCTTCTCAACAAAACATGATCAATTAGTGCAAAATGAATTCCCTATTGTTTATAATATCTTTTTTTATCATGAGAGAGTTCATTAGGGAAAACACTAGTTCTCATGAACTGTATTCTGTCACTTACCCAAGAATCTTGATCAATTTCTTGGAGTTTCAATAGTACTTCATCCTCTGTTTCTTCAGGCATTGACTCCTCTATGTCTTGAGTAATATATTGGCAGAGTCCCCTTCCTCTGACCAACTTAGTAGGCCTTACCTCTATATCATACTCTAAAATTTTAGTTATCCAATTGGCTCTTTTTTCTATAATCTCACCTTCCATAATATATTCCCTAACACTTGGGTGAGCTACTAGTATTAAGATCTTATTTCCTATTACTAAATGTCTAAATTTTTTAAGAGCTTTAACCATGGCATAAGCTCTTTTCTCAATGAAATTATACCTTGATTCATACTCCCTAAGGGTCCTAGAGAAGAATGCAATTGGATGTTCTCCTTCTTCCTTATCATCTCTCTAGGTCGAAATAGTTGCAACACTGTGTTCCCCTCCATATACATACATTATGAAGGGCTTAGAGAAATTTGGATTTCTCAGTACTAGGGCAGTAGAGATGGATTTCTTGATTTCTTCAAAATCTTGTCTCCCTTCAGCTATCTATTTGAAGATTAAATCCTTCTTCAGCATCAAGGTAATGGGCCTAACTAGCCCTGCAAAATCAGATATAAACTGACTAACAAAATTAATATTTCCCAAAAAAGATTGAACTGCCTTTTTGTTGACTAGAAAAGACAAATTTAGTATAGCTGTGACCCGCTCTGGATCAATAGAAATTCCATCTTTTGAAATGATATGTCCAAGAAGTTTTCCTTGTGGCACAACAAAAACACACTTCTTAGGATTTAGGGAGATCCCAAATTCTTGACACTTCTAAAAATTTGCTTCTAAATGCTTAAAGTGATCTTTGGCATCCTTGGTAAATATAGTTAGGTCATCTAAATAGATCAGAATGATCTTATTTATCAGGCCCCTAAACACTATATCCATAGCACATTGAAAAGTAGCTCTAGCATTTGAAAGACCAAACGACATTTTAGCATATGCAAAAGTCCCCCACTTTGTTGTGAATGTTGTCTTATGTTGGTCTTGATCTGCTAACCAGATCTGATTGTATCCTGAGAAACCATCAAGAAAGGAGAATCTCTCTGATCCAGTTACCATTTGCAAAATCTGCTCCATGGAGGGCAGGGGGTAGTGATCCTTTAATGAAGCCTTATTCAGGTCTCTGAAGTCTACATAGAGCCTTATGTCTCCATTTTTCTTTCTTACTAGCACCAGATTAGACACCCAAGTTGAATGCGTAATTGGAAAAATAATTTTGGACTCCAGGAGCTTTTGCAATTCATCCATCATTAAAGGCTCAATCCTAGGATTCACTGGTCTCTGTTTTTGATGGACTGGTTGTGACCCTTTAGCAAGTTCTATGGTATGTTGAATGACATCTCTATTATAACCATGAAGATCATCATAGGTTCATGCAATTACTCTATCATACTTGTTACACAAAAAAATCAGCTTATCTTTTTCCTCTTGAGTAGTAGCATTGCCTACCTTCAACTTTCTTCCTTCATTGACTTGAATTTTAGAGTAATCCTCTTTCCTTGCCTTAAACTTCATTTTATCTAGGCTTACATCATCTGGGTCAAACAAGTTCTCCAGCATGATTAACCCTTTTTGCAGCTTATTAGACTTCAATTGAATAATTTGGTCACCATATGCTTCTTCAATCTTGTGCTATAATTGGTCAGCAAATTCTCCTGACTATTGTAAAAACAAAAGTACCTGAAGATCATTGTCAAAGACTTACCAATTCTAGACGTTATCTGGGATTGCTGGCCTAACTATAACCTTTACTGGCTCACTGTTAATGAGCAAGTCACTTGCTGGGTCAAATTGGGAACCAATTTGTGCCATTTTGTTTGCTTCAGTATTTTGAGTTCTAGGGACAACTTCTATGTTAAAAGCATCAAAACCATCAATTAGATCCCATATTATATGGCAATAAGATCTCATCCTTACATTCTTTTCCACAACCTTCTCTCTGATTTGTTTCACAACTAGTTCTGAATCTCCTTTGACCACTAGATTCTTTATCCCCTTCTTCTTGGCCAGCATAAGACCATGCACCAAAGATTCATAATAAACATCATTGTTTGTGCAGACAAATTGGAAGTGTATAGCTCTAAGGATTTTCTCACCATTTGGAGAAGTGAGATATATACCTGCCCCAACAACATTCTTACTTCTAGCCCCATCAAAATTCAAGGTCCAGATTTCTAAGTCTCTGTCAGGGTCTTCTTTTTCAAATATTTCTTTTCTCATAATATTTGGTATTTCTTGGCCCCCTTCAAAAATGACATAAGTGCCCAAACCAATAGAGTCACAATTTCCATAAGGGTCACTTTGCATCATGGTCATCAGCTAATTGTTTTCTTCTTCTTGTTGATCATATTCAATCCATTCTCCCACTTCTTCAACAAAAATTCTCTCCTCCCTATTCATCATAGCATGAGATGCTTCAATTCTTGGAGCTGGTTCTTCAATAATATGATCTTTAGATAGGGGCTCAGACAACACTTTCATCTTTATCCCATAATTAGTTCTCAAAATCAAATGTGACCAATCGAGTAACATGTACCCTCCTATTTTAGCTGTGAAATCTCTATATAGACATAGACCAAAGACAGGGGGAATATCAATAACCACCACATCCTACTGCACAGTTATATTTGGGCAAGTATATAACTGCAAGGGGAGTTGTTTGATCCTTTTTATAGTTTGGATAGACTTCCCATCTAATTGCATGACCCCTTTAGCCAGTGGCTCATATTCTATTTTTAAAGAATCGGCTATTTGCTTTGGCATGACTGTAGTGCAAGCCCCTAAATCTATCATTGAGTTATGTAACAGTTTCTTGCCAACTATTAAAGTTAGATAAAATGGCTCAGGCCTAGATTTACTTACTTCTATAGTAGTATTTAGTAGGGCAGCTATCTACAGAGGTAGAGTATCTTTGTTTTGAGTCTTCCCTTTGTTAGTACCTCCTTCTTTTGCACCAATAGCTTTAGGATCTGCCTGAGTCTGCAATGCTTCTTGTAATAGTGTCTTTTGCTTAGGAATAGCCAACATATCCCATATTGATACATGTGCAAGGGTATTCTTTAGTTGTTCTACCACATTCATGGGTCCCAATATATGCGTATTAGGGTAATAAGGATACCTTTCTCTTTCTAGTACTGGGTTAGAGACTGTTTGATTCTGGGCTGACTGATGTATTTCTTGTCTTGAAATAGGATTATAATGGGTTTGGAAAGGAGGGACCCCATAAGCTTCATTATTTATAGCTTCAGGTTGCTCAACCATCCTTCTTTTTGATCTAGTGTAGTAATCAGACTATACCAAGGGCTTCTTGGAGGTGGATGCTTCATTCAGGAAGACTAACTCTTCATCTTCAATCGATGAAAACAAAGCATGTTATGGGGAAATCTCTTCCTCCTGTTGAATAGAAATTCCTTGCATCTGAGCTACCATTACTGCATTCTGAACACCAGGTGACTGGTATGGAGAAGTATTAGACACCGTATCTTGACTCTCCATCCTTCTCTGTTCTGCTACCTTCTGCTATAAATTACCTCTAGGACAATCTCTGGGCATATGAGCATTGTTGTAAGGGAAACACTAGGCATTGGTATCTTTTGCCAGGTTGTTTTGTCTGGGAACCATTTCTCTACCTGGGTTAGAGGAAATAGCTTGCAAGGGTGTGGGAACTGTGACCAATTGATTTTAAGGTTGAGGATTATTTGGTCTTTGAGCACCTTGGTACTGGTTTGGCTGATATGGGAGTCTATTACTCTGGAATCCCTGATAAGAAAGTTTCAGGTAAGAAGTTTGTTGCCTTTTGAGATTGATAATCTCATTTGAAAAAGTCCTAAGGATATTCTTAACATCGTCCATTTCAGATGGAGGGGTAGAAGGTGTTGAGATAATGGGTTGTCGAGATGTTGGGAAGGTGTACATGGATACAAGTACAGATGGAGGATTAGGGATAGAAATTTATGGGAACATAGGCATGGGAGGCCTTGGAGGCATCTTTCCAGCATCTATTAGATTGTTCTCAGCTTTTATAGCCAACTCATATGCTTTTGGTAGGGTCTATCCTCCTAGGGACTATATCATTACCGAGATATCATAATTGAAAGCTTTGAGGTAGAATACAATAGCCATACTTGATGGTGATCTAGCTACAGCAGAGATTCTATCCCAGATCTTTTGAAACCTTATGTTGAAGTCTATTATAGCTTCTTGAGGTGCTCTCTTTATAGTGATTAATTACTATAGTAGAGATGATTTATCACCCTTTTCACTGAATCTTGCAAAAAAGGCATCTCCAAGTTGATCCCAAGTGGATATGGAATTTTCAGGCAAAGACCTATACTAATCTAGAGCCTTCCCTTTGAAAGAAGCCACCAACAGTCTGATAGCAACATTTTATACTATAATAACATGTACTGCACACACATCTGACACATCTTGGAGATGTTCTCCTGGCATCTTGGCATCTTCTCCACTGAATTTGGGTAAGGCCTTCAAAGCATTAGCTGGAATCGGGTCCCAAGTATACTGCTATTGTTCTAGTTTGCATAACTTTGTGGTGGCGTAGGTACTATCATGGCTGTTCCTGATGCTGTTGCTACTCGATTTACTCTTCTTCTTGGAGTGGTTGCTGTTGATGTATAAAATTGTGTAGGTTCTAACACCAACATGGGAAGTTTCAAGAATGTGGAACTTAACACTTGAAACAACCTCTAGATTTTACAGAAGTTGGTTCTTCCTATTTTAATTAGGGTTTTGAGTAAAGGAAAGAGGAAGAAATAGGATTACAGATACAATGAAATAAAATCTAAGTCTATGGTGATGCACCTAAATGACATATATTTCCTTAACTAGCACAGTGATTAAATTCTCAAGATTCAGCTATATTAAAGAGCAAATGTTGCATGATCAATATAGATAGATAATAAAATGAATTAAAAGATCAAAGGGTAAATTTAGAAAATTAATGCAGAGACATAGGTAATATCACAAATAGCACAGAATAGAGCTCCTTTCATTAATAATTCAGCAAATACAAAAGGCACAGTGACATGCACAGATATATTGACTTTCTTATTAGAAATAGCTAAACAAAGGCAAAATGATATATTTGATCACAACAAGATCTCTAAATTCTCTAATTAATAACCCTTGTCTTTATGTTACAACATCTCCTATATATATAGCCACAAAATTTGATTCAAGATCACCACTAATTGCCAGGATCCCAACGGCTGGAAAAAAATTGGGACTTGAACTACTACTTAAATTGACACTTGAGAATCTTCTTGAAACTATAATCATTCTCCTCTATGTGCTCATTGGTTGAGTGATGAAAAATGTGGCACTGTAACTCTTAGTTTTGTTACAACACGTGGCATCACTCCCAACTTCTCAAATGGCCCCAAAAATATACCACGTGGTAGCATCCGCTAAAAGCTTCACTTCCATTAATTCAAAAGGATCACATAGAAAAGTGCCACTTGTCGCCATCTACCACAACCCAAAAGTTGATATGTGGCAGCATCCAAGAAACAAAGCTAAGACAGCTGGCAACTTCCACGTATCCAAAAGCTTCTTTCCTTTGTTCCCTGAGCATCTACAGTAATGACACTTGTCACCTTCTACACTATTAAAAAACTATGGCATTTATCTTGGGGACCCACCATATATTATGGTCTTCTAAAAAAAAGACAACATTATGACACATGGCGCACTCTACATAAAGCATCAATAGCAATGTGGCGTCCTCTGACTATATCTTAAGCTTGATAAAAGAGTCTTTGGAAGCCTCGCATAGATGACACGTGTCACACTCCGCTTCAACTGAAACTCATAAAAAGAAACACATGGTGGCCTCTAGCATCAATAGAATGAAAATAGACTTGGCCTCCGCACGTAGCATGTGGCGAGCTCTGCATAAAGCATCAAACTTGAAACTATGTCAAAATATCCCTTGGGCCCACCATATGTTTCTCGGTGCCTAGAACTTTAATAAAAGAGAAACACACGGCAGCGTCCGCTACAAGCTTCAAAAGGACACCTGGTGACATCCATTAGCAAGATGAAAACAAAATAAACTTTTCACCAAAGCTTTGGGAAGCAACACGTGGTGCTCTCCTCACTAAGAAACAATTTGAAACACTGGGACCATATGAAGCATAAAGAAGCATACGTAGAAACATATAAAAACACACAGAACACTTAGAAACTACAGAAACATATGCAGAAACTGGCACAATACTAAGAAACTGGAAACAATGAGCCGCAACTAATATAAATGAAACATAGAGTTAGACTCTACAATTCTTTGTGACTACAAGGACTTCTGTGCCTACTCGAAAAGAACTCCAGAATCAACAAAATTTCAAAATTGCACTGCCATAGAAAAGAATCATAGCTTTTGTAATGTAGCTTGATAAACAGACCATTATAAATCTAACAACCCCTGTCTACTTTGCAAATCTTGAAATGCAAAATCTAAATTAATGATGTCTCTATGAGAAAAAGATTGCAAAATTTGCACCACATCATGTAACTAGAATTCAAGCTGAGCCATTGGAACCAGTACTGCTTCTACCTCTTTCACAGTGGAGGAATCACTTAGACTTTGAAAAATAGTCTAATCATTCTTGTTAGTAAGCAAAAGAGCCTTTAGTGTATCTATCATTAACACTGTGTTGTCATCAGGAAAAGGAGAGGGTAACATAACTGGACCAATCCTTCAATGTGTCTCTTCATACCTTTTACACCCTCTTTGACAATATCTAACAATTCCTTACAATTCATGGCAGCAGAATTGCAACTTAACACTTCATTCATCCTTTTGGAAGCAATCATTCTATCACTTACCCCAGCTACAGACAAGGTCTCATCAGATGTGTCATAACATTTTTGCAATAGAAGATATGTATCTGAGACCCTTAAGGAAACAATAGACAAAGTTGCCTGCACTAAAGACTCTACTTTCTCACATAGTTGTTGTGCGTTCAATAGGAAGGGAAGGGATGGCTTAAGTTGCACAATCTCCTCAGAGATTCTTCCCCATGCAGATGCATAAAGCTCTTTTACCATATTTAAAACTCCTGCATTTTGTGGCCTCTATGCTAACTCAATTGTCAGTTGCTTTGTCTTTTCTTGCTCAACCATAAATTGGGCTTGAGCTGCACTACTTAGATTTTGCTCCTTTGAAAGGACCTACTGTAATTGTGATGCCTCTTGCAACTTGTCTTGATACTTCTTTTCTACAATAGCCTTCTCCTATCTCAGTATAGTAACAACAACTTTCTCCTGTGATAACTCAACTTTCAAGGCTGCAACTTGAGCCTGTGCTGCTTGATGAATCTGTAGAGAAATAGTAGACTGTAAATCTTTGTTTAAAGTCTCAATTTCTTTCACCTTGGCTTGTATCTCTGAAGTCAAGCTACTATTAGTAGCTTTCTCTTGTGCCAAATCAGCCTCAACCTTTAGCAATCTTTTGGACACCTTCAAGTAATCAATGGCAACTGTTGAAGCAGTTTCATTCATTAATTCTACTTTGTCTTGTGGCCTGAAAAGAGACAGATCCATAGCCACTGCATTCATTGAATAGTCTTGTGGCTACATTTGCTCATTAGGTTTGATCATATTAGGAGCCAAATGTGTAACAGTCAAAGACTGTTGACTAGGATCAAGCAAAGATTTGATGTGAGCTACAACAGGGCTCTTATTCTCTTTCTTTCTTTTCTTCCCCATTCAAGCCTCTCTTGCTTTTCTTGTTGTATCAGCTTGTGCCTAAAAAGTAGGAGGTGAGGCAATGTGCCCACAAGCAAATAGATAACTTTAAGGTAGGCCATAAGGAATGGTAGTCATTTGTTAGCTAAGATCAAATTTTGGCAAGGCCCGCTTGGGCATGGATGGGGAAAATGGAGGTAAGTAAATGGCCTATGATGACATGACTGATGAATTGGCAATTTGGGAAAAAGTTTGTAAAAGCGCAGCAGAAGTGGCAAGAGACGTGGAAAATTGGGTCAATTGGGTTGCTACCTCTAAATGAGAAGAAATAGGAGGGGAAAAGAGAGAAGAAGTACCTACCTGAGCCACCGATGAGATGATAGGAGCTTGTTGTTACTATGGCACCAACACTTCTTCTTCTATATCCTCTTTTTCTAATACCAACCTACGTATTTTCTTCTGAGGCCTATCTGATGCCTCTTTTGGGTCTTCTTCATCAATATTGATTAATGTTTGTTGCAAAGGTGCCGCTCTAAGACCCCCAGATGCTGAAGTTGTTTGGATTTCAAGAGGTGACAATGATACAATCTCCTTTTGTTTCTGTAAGGCACTAAGAGATGGAGGCCATGGGGCTCTAGAAGCTATAGCTGATGCTTTCCCTGTCTCTGTTCTCTCCTCCATTTCTACTACTTCTGGAGAGTTTCTTAGAATATTACTCATATTAGGGCTAGAAACTAGGGTCATATGAAAATCATCCCATACTGTTTCCCATTCTTCATCAGTCACAACATTCCCAAAAGTATGAGTAATTTCATATATCTTTTGTCTATATTTCCAGTAAGCTACAATTTTCTCAGCACTCCAATCTTTCTTTTTCAAGGTAGTTTTAAGGCCTGCAGTCATTAACTTTTTAGGATCATATTCATGTATCTTCCTATAAAAGGTTTCCCATGGCCTAGGACCTTCATCTGGCAAATCTTTTAATTCAACATAAAAAACAGGATCATCCGGCTTAGGCGATCTTCTCTTCTCCCAAAAAGGGAGTTTCTCATGAACAAATTTTGTAGAAACTTTATTACTGGCAATCCAAGAAGCTAGGAAGCTATCTGGATCATATTTCCATTTATCCTCAACAATCAAGAACCATAAGCAGCCAACTTCCTCAATAGAAGATTTTCAATTTCTCGTCTCAATTGTTATCTTTTCCCTGATCCAAGGGACATCATACATTTTCTTTTTCTTCTTCTTATGCCCAAAATTGTTATCAATGATAGACACCTAATGAACCACTTCTAAAAATGTAACCCTAGGGGTCAAGACTTTTGGTAACAGAATAGGCTCCTCAGCATAGCCATGAAGTCTAATGATAGTCGTATGGTCTCCAAAAAAGTAATCACAAGGGATTGGCAAGTTGGTTAAGAAACCTCTGAGACTCTGTGTCATTCTATCCTTTATAGGCTCATATGCTATTTGGTTAAAAACTATTGCAACCAGACATTATACAAACTCACAAGGGTTTGAGGTATCTAACAGAACATGGGACCATGTAGACATCAGAATTGTTCTATTGCTACTAGACTCAGGGTCATACATATTTAAAGGCATATGTTGTTGAAAGAGCACGAAATTTTGATATAGGATTAAATGAAAAAGGTAGTTGAATGCCTAAAAACATGATCATGAGAGAAGTTTGAAAGTTTATCGACCATAGCTTGAGCAATTGGCTCTGAGAAATCAAGATAGTATTCCTAAGACTTATCCATAGTCTTGAGTTTGAAAATTATTGCAAGTTGCCAATCATGCACCATTGAATCATCATATTGGCCAAAAATAGAAGCCAACATGGTGAGGGCATCTTAAACATCAGGACTAAACTAGGCTCGACCTATTGGCAGCGAAGGTAATAGGGTATTTTCATCCCCTAAATGCATCTCTATATTTAGAAACTTTAACTTACAGTGAATATTTGCCCAGGTAGCCTACAACTTGGGAATCATAGGAAATGTGGCTATCTTGTCATGCTGCAAAGCTAGCATATCTCGAATTGCTTAGGGGTTACCTAAATAGTGAAGGGGCCACGTTGAATAGAGGTATATGGAGGATGAAACAATTCTGCACATATGTTAATCAATTCTGGATATGGGTGCACGGAGGGAACCACAAACTGTACAAATTGAGAGGTCCAGACCCTCATTCCGAAAGTTTTTGACTGCCCCTTTACAGCTCCTAGAAGACACCTTTGACAAGCTCCCTCTTGAAGATTTTTCAGGTTCTTCTACATGTGGGTGCCCAAAATGCCATCTGCATAATTTGTTAACTGTGTAGAATCTACGGTTACCTCTTTATTCGGGACCCTTGTTCTTGGGTAGTTTGCTTTGGGCTGCACTAGAGCAGATGTATAAGACTTGTTGCTCATTAATTTATCAAATTATTCAAAGAGCCCCAGTCCTTCCTGTGGTGATTATGGCTCTAACATTTTCTGTATCTCTTATAAAACCCTTGGAAACTCTTGATAGAAAGAAGAAACTAGAACTGTAAATGAACCCTAACTTAGCCATATTTGCAGGCAAGGGATAATGCTTAAATGCAGAAAGTAGAGCTTGGAGAATGCAGAAAGAATAGAAACAAATGCAACAATCTAAGAGTTTTGACACTTAGCTCAGGAGGGCATAATGAAACATTTAATGACAAATCATGTCTTATTAATGGTATTAATGCCAAAAGATGACTAGTGTATTTTTGAAAATCCGTATTGGATGGAGTGTCAGATCCATATTGAAAGTGGTAATCTTCTTGAAAAGATGGGTACCTTTTCTTGAAGTTTAAGGAACTGCTAGAACGACCTTCATAACTATGATTGCTAATGAAAGAGACCTCTATGCTACGAACGCATGTTCTTAGAACACTTATTTAAAAGGGAAAAAGCAGGAAAGAAAGATAAAAGAGGGAAAAGAAATAAAGACACCTAACTAACTATGATACATAACGAGTTTCAAGACTTAGGTGAAATGCTTCAAGAAGATCATGTTTATAGGAATCTCTTCAGGTTCTCCATCCATAGTCTCTAATTCAAATGCATTTTGTGGCTTATAGGAGAAAATCTTAAAAGGTCTTGTCCATAATGAATCAAACTTACTATGCCAGCCTAGTTTAGCAACTCTCTCATCCCATTTAAGAACAAGTAACCCAACTTCAAATTTGGATTGGAGGTCTTCCTATCAAACCAATTCTTCACAATCTGCTGATGTTTTATCAGTGATTCATGTGCCTTTTCTCTCTTCTCCTGAACCTCTAGTAACTTAGTAAGTCTGACTTGCATCGAGCCACTTTCCTCTATTTCCAACTATTTCAACAACTGTAAGGTAGGAACTTCTATACTTAGTGGCATCACTACATGCTTACCATAGACTAACTCATATGGAGACACCTTAGTCACTTGTTTTGGTGTGATTCTATCTGGCCATAGTGCTAAATTAAGAGATTTGTGCTAGTCCCTCTGATGTTCAGCTCCCATTCTCTTTATGAGTCTAATCAGATTCTTATTGGTAGACTCTGCCAAGCCATTGCCTTGTGGATAGTAATTAGAAGAACTCTTCATATATATTCCATTTTTTAAGGAAAAATATGACAGTCTGGTTCCCAAAAATGCCTTAGCATTGTCTGATATGATAGTGCACGGAGGGCCAAACTAGGTAGTTATCCCTTTTAGAAACTCTAAGATTACTTTTTCCATAGCTTCCTTGAGTGGCACTGCTTCAGTCCACTTTGAAAAGTAATCTATTGCAGTGAGGATCCACTTGTACCGCATACTTGACACTGGATTGATCATGCCAATAAAATTGAAACCCCAATGAGCAAAGGGTTCTTCCACTATTATAGGGCTCAAAGGCAATGCAAAATTTCTTCTTCTTCCAATATAAAACTAACAAGCCTGACATTTTTTGACCAGCTGATAGCAATCTGCAAACAGTGTTGGCCAGAAGTAGCCAGCTTGTGTCACTTTAATTGTAGTAGTTCTTGCTGAAAAGTGTCCCCCTAAGATTCCATGATGAAACTCATACAGTATCCTTTGGGCTTCATCTTTCTCTACACATCTTAACAGTATTCCATCCATATTCTTTTTGAACAAAACATGATCAATCAATACAAAATGGACTCCCTGTTGTCTATAGTATCTTTTCTTATCAAGGGAGAGTTCATTTGGGAAAATACTAGTTCTCATGAATTGTATTCTATCTCTTACCCAGGAATCTTGATCAACTTCTTGGAGTCTCAACACTGTTTCTACTTCTGCTTCTTTAGGTATTGACTCTTCTATGTCTTGAGTGATATATTGCCAAAGTCCCCTAGCCCTGACCAATTTGGTAGGCATTACTTCTACATCATATTCTAAGATTTTAGTTATCCAATTGGCTCTCTTTTTAGTAATCTCACCCTCCATGATATATTCCCTTACACTAGGGTGGGTTACTAATATTAGGATCTTATTCCCTGTCCCTAAGTGCCCGAATTTCTTAAGAGATTTTACAATTGCATAAGATTGTTTCTCAACAAAATTGTACCTTGATTCATACTCCCTGATTGTTTTGGAGAAGAATGTAATTGGATGTTCTCCTTTATCTTTATCATCTTTCTAGGTCAGAACAGATACCACACTGTGTTCTCCTCCATATACATACATTATAAAGGGTTTAGAGAAATTTGGATTTCTCAATATTGGTGCAATGGAAATGGATTTCTTTACTTCTTCAAAAGCTTGTCTCCCTTTAGCAGTCCATTTGAAAACTAAATCTTTCTTCAATAGTAGAGTAATGGGTCTAACTAACCCTGCAAAATCAGATATAAAGCAACTGACAAAATTGATCTTTCCTAGAAAGGACTGAACTGCCTTCTTGTTAACTGGCAAAGATAGATTTAGTATGGCTGTGACCCACTTTGGATCAATGGAAATTCCATCTTTTCAAACAATGTGTCCCAGAAGTTTCTCTTGGGGCACAACAAAAATACACTTCTTAGGATTAACTCTTAATATTTCTGAAAGATAGCTTCTAGGTGTTCAAACTGATCTTTGACATCTTTGGTAAATATAGTCAGGTCATCTAAATAGATCAAAATAATCTTGTTTATAAATTCTCCAAATGCTATGTCCATGGCACGCTGAAAAGTAGCTCCAACATTTGAAAGACTGAATGGCATTTTGGCATATGCGAAGGTTCACCACTTTGTAGTGAATGTTTTCTTATGTTGGTCTTCATTAGTCAACTAGATCTAATTGTATCCTGAAAAACCATCAAGCAAGGAAAATCCTTTTGATCCAGCTATTGTTTGCAAAATTTGTTCCATGGATGGTAGGGGGTAATGATCTTTCAATGATGCTTTATTTAGGTCTCTGAAATCTACATAGAGCCTGATGTTTCCATTCTTTTCTTTACTGGCACCAAGTTAGACACCCAAGTTGAGTGTTTAATTGGAAAAATAATCTTGGATTCTAGAATCTTTTGCAATTCATCTACCATTAGAGGCTCAATCCTAGGATTCACTAGTCTTTGTTTTTGACGGACTAGTTTTGACCCTTCAACAAGTTCTATAGTGTGTTGAATGATGTCCCTATTATAGCCATGAAGATCATAAGTCCAAGCAATCACTCTATCATACTTATTGCACAAAGAGATCAGTTTATCCTTTTCCTCTTGGGTAGTAGCATTGCCTACCTTTAGCTTTCTTCCTTCATTGACTTGAACCTCACAATAATAATCTTTTCTTGCCTTCAACTTCCTCTTGTCTAGGATTACATCATCAGGGTGAAATAGATTTTCTAATGTGATCAATCCATTTGGGAGCTTATTAGACTTTAGTTGGATAATTTGGTCACCATAAGCTTCTTCAATCTTGGGTTGTAATTGATCAGCAAACTCTCCTGACTGCTGCAGAAATAAAAGTACCTGGAGATCATTATCAAAGACTTGCTAGTTCTAGTCATTATCTGGGATTGCTAGTCTCACTATTACTTTTACTACCTCACTATTAACGAGTAGGTCACTTGCTGGATCAAATTGGGAACCAATTTGTGCCATTCTGTCTACTTTAGTCTTTTGGGTTCTAGGAACAACTTCTATGTTAAAAGCATCAAAACCATCTATCAGATCCTAAATTTTGTGGTGGTAAGATCTCATTCTTACATTCTTTGCCACAACTTTCTCTTTGATTTGTTTCACAACTAGTTCTGAATCTCCTTTGACTACCAAATTCTTAATCCCTTTCTTCTTGGCTAGCATAAGACCATGGACCAAAGAATCATACTCAGCATCATTATTAGTGCAAGCAAACTGAAAACGTCCGGCTCTAAGAATCTTCTCACCCTTTGGGGAATTGAGACATATAAATGCTTCGGCACCATTTTTCCTCCTAGCCCCATCAAAATTTAAGGTCCAGATTTCTGAGCTTCTGTCAGGTTCTTCTTTTTTAGATACTTCTTTTCTCATAACATTTGGTATTTCTTGGCCTTCTTCAAAAATGACATAAGTGCCCAAACCAATGGAGTCATAATTTCCATAAGGGTCACTTTGCATCATGGTCATCAACTGACTATTTTCTTCTTCCTACTGATCATGTTCAGTCCAGTCACCTAATTCCTCAACAAAGACTCTCTCTTCTTTATTCATCATGGCATAGGATGCTTCAATTCTTGGGGTTGGTTCATCAGTAATATGATCTTTGGATAAAGGTTCAGACAACACCTTCATCTTTGTGCCATACTTAGTTCTCAAAATTAGATGTGACCAATCAAGTGACATGCATCCTCCTATCTTAGCCCTGAAATCTCTAGATAGGCATAAACCGAAGACAGGGGGAATATCTATGACCACTACATCCTATTTGACAGTTATGTTTGGGCAGGTATACAGCTGTAATGGGAGTTGTTTAATCCTTCCTATGGTTTGGACAAATTTCCCATCTAATTGCATGACTCCTCTAGCAAGTGGCTCATATTTTATCTTTAAAGAATCTGCTATCTATTTTGGCATAACTATAGTACTTGCCCCAGTCTATCATTGAGTTATGCAATAATTTCTTCCCCACTATTAAAGTCAGATAAAATGGATCTGGCTTAGATTTTCTTACTTTTGGTGCAATATTCAACAGAGATGTTGTCTGTAAGGGTGGAGTGTCCTTATTTTGAGCCTTTCCTTTGTTGGTACCCCCTTCTTTTGTATTGACAGGTTCAACTTAAATCTATAATGCTTCTTGTAACAACATCTTTTGCTCAGGAATGGCGAGCATATCCTAGATTGATACATGTATAGGAGTCTTCTTTAGGTAATCCACCACATTCATGGGTCCTAATGCTTGTGTCTTTGGGTAGTAAGGATACCTCACTCTTTCCAGCACTTGGTTGGAAGCTACTTGATTCTGAATTGGCTGAGATACTTCATGCCTTGGAGCTAGATTATAGTGAGTCTGGAAAGGAAGAGCCCTAGCAGCTTCATTGTTGGTCACTTCAAGTTGCTCCATCATCCTCCTCTTTGATCTGGTATAGTAATCAGACTATACTAATGGTTTCTTGGAAGTAGATGCTTCATTCAAGAACATTGAATCTTCATCTTCAATCCATGAAAACAAAGCATGTTCTGGGGCAATTTCTTCTTCTTACTGAATAGACATTCCCTACATCTATGCCACCATTACTGCATTAGACACCATAACTTGACCTTCCACCCTTCTCTGTTCCACTATCTTTTGATGTAAATTGCCTCTTGGACAATCTCTAGGCATATGAGCATTGTTATCTTCTGCTAATTTTTTTATCCCTGGGACTATTTCTCTATTTGGGTTATGAGGGACAACCTGCAAAGGTGTGGGAACTGTGACTAGTTGATTTGAAGGTTGAGGATTATTTGGTCTTTGCGAACCTTTATACTGGTTGAACTGATATGGGGGCCTATTTCCTTGGAATCCCTGGTAAGAAGGCTTTGGGTAAGAAGTCTGTTGCCTCTTGAGATTAATGATCTCATTTGAAAAGGTCCTGAGGATGTTCTTGACATCATCCATTTCAGATGGAGGGGAAGGGGATGTTGATACACTAGGTTGTTGAGACGCTGGGAAGATATACATGGACACAGGTGTAGCTGTAGGATTAGGGGTTTCTTGTGGAAAGGGAGTAGAAATTTCTAGGAACATAGGCATAGGAGGCCTTGGAGGCAATTTTCTACCATCTCTTAGGTTGTTCTCAGCCTTTACAGCCAACTTATATGCTTCCGGTAGGGTCTATCTACCTATGGACTGAATCATTACAGATATATCAGAATTAAAAGCTTCAAGATAGAATACAATAGCCATACCTGATGGTGGCCTAGATGTAGTAGGGATTATGTCCCAAGTCTTTTGAAACCTGGTGTTAAAGTCTGTTATAGTCTCTTGTGGTGCCCTCTTTATAGTGATCAAGGAGGATTTGTCACCCTTTTCACTGAATCTATCGAAGAAAGTGTCACCAAGCTGGTCTTAGGTAGATATTATATTTGGGGTCAGAGATCTATACCAATCTAGAGTCTTCCCTTTGAAAGAAGCCACTGACAGCTTGATAGCTACATTTTGTACAATAATAACATGTACTGCGCACACATTCGACACATCTTGAAGGTGACCAGGTCTCCTGGTGTCTTAAAATCTTCTCCACTAAATTTTGGTAAAGGCTTCAAAGCATTAGTTGGAATTGGATCCCAAGTGGCTGGTGGTATTGGAAGAATAAGAGGACTACCATTGTTCCAATTAGCATAGTTTCTTGGGGGTATAGGTGCTCCCATGTTTGCTCCTGATGTTATTGCTACTCGATTTATTCTTCTTCTCAGAGTAGCAACTAATGGTGGCAATAAAATCCCCAGATTAGTGACTGACTGTGCTCTTGTTGTTGGTCCATAGCTCTGGCTGCTTAAGGCTCTCTGGTTCATACAATCTTGGTCAGAATTTAAGAAAGGTCCCACTGGGCATGCCAAAAATTGTGCAGGTTCTAACACCAACATGGGAAGTTTCAAGAATGTGGGACTTGACACTTGAAACAACCTCCAAAATTTACAGAAGTTGGCTCTTCCTATTTTAATTAGGGTTTTGATTAAAGGGAAGAGGAAGAAACAAGATTGTAGATACAATGAAATAAAATTTAATTCTATGGCGATGCGCCTGAATGAAATATATTTCCTTAACTAGCACAATGATTAAATTCTCAAGATTCGGCTATATTAAAGAGCAAATGTTGCATGATCAATATAGACAGATAATAAAATGAATTAAAAGATCAAAGGCTAAATTTAAAAAATTAATGTAGAGACACAGATAATATCACCAATAACATAGAATAGAGCTCCTTTCATTAATAATTCAGCAAATACAAAAGGCACAGTAACATGCATAGATATATTGACTTTGTTATCAAAAATAGCTAAACAAAGGCAAAATGATATATCTGATCACAACAAGATCTCTGAATTCTCTAATTAATAACCCTTGTTTTTATGTTACAACATCTCTTGTATATATAGCTACAAAATTTAAATCAAGATCGCCACTAACTACCAGGATCCCAATGACTGGAACAGAACTGGGACTCGAACAACTACTTGAACTGACACTTGAGAATCTTCTTGAAACTATAACTATTCTCCTCTGCATGCTCATTGGTTGAGAGATGAAAAATGTGGCACTGTAACTCTTAGTTCCATTACAACATGTGGCATCACTCACAACTTCTCAAATGGCCCCAAAAATATACCACACGGCAGTGTCCGCTAAAAGCTTCACTTCCATTAATTCAAAAGGATCACACAAAAAAGTGCCACCTATCACCATCCACCACTACCCAAAAGTTGATACGTGACAACATCCAAGAAACAAAGTTGAGATAGCTGGCAACTTCCACGTATCCAAAAGCTTCTTTCCTTTGTTCCCTGAGCATCTACAATAATGACACTTGTCACCTTTCACACTATTAAAAAACTATGGCATTTATCTTGGGGACCCACCATTTATTACGGTCTTCTCAAAAAAAAGATACACAACATTATGACACATGGCGTGATCTGCATAAAGCATCAATATCAATGTGGTGCCCTCCGAATGTATCTTAAGCTTGATAAAAGAGTCTTTGGAAGCCCAGCAGAGATAACACTTGTCACACTCCGCTTCAACAGAAACTCATAAAAGGAAACACATGGTCGCCTCCAGCATCAATAGAATGAAAATAGACTCTGCCTCTGCATGCAGCACATGGTAAGCTCCGCATAAAGCATCAAACTTGAAACTATGTCAAAATATCCCTCGGGCCAACCATATGTTTCTCGGTGCCCAAAACTTTAATACAAGAGAAACACGCGGCAGCATCTGCTACAAGCTTCAAAAGGATACTTGGTGAAATCCGCTAGCAAGCTGGAAACAAAATAGCTTCGAGAAGCAACACGTGGTGCTCTCCTCACTAAGAAACAATTTGAAACACTGGGACATCGCGAAGCATAAAGAAGCATATGTAGAAACATACAAAAACACACAGAACACTTAGAAACTATAAAAACAAATATAGAAACTGGCATGATGTTGAGAAACTAGAAACAATGAGCCACAACTAATATAAAATGAAATGTAGAGTTAGACTCTACAGTTGCTAATGGAGGCATTAAAATCCCTGGATTAGTAGTTGACTGTGCTCTTGTTGTTGGTCCACAGCTCTGACTCCTTGATGCTCTCTTGTTCATACGATCTTGATCAAAATTCAAGAAAGGTCCCACTGGGCATGCAAAAAACTATTGATGTATAAAATTGTGCAGATTCTAGCACTAACATAGGAAGTTTCAACAATGTGGGACTTGACACTTGAAACAACCTTTAGATTTACAGAAGCTGGCTCTTCCTTTTTAATGGGGTTTTATGTAAAGGGAAGAAAAACAAGATTACAAATATAATAAACAAAACTTCTAATTATATGGTGATGCGCCTAATTTAAATGTGTTTCAGTAATTAGCACAATGATTAAATTCTCATGATTTGACTATATTAAAGAGCAAATGTTGTATGATTAACATAGACAGATTATAAATGAATTTAAAATCAAAGGCCAAACTCAAAAGATTGATACAGAGATACAAAAAATATCACCAATGGCACAAAACAAAGCTTCTTTCATTAACAAATCGGCAAATACATAAGGTATAGAAACATGCATAGATCTATCAGCTTCCTTCTTAGAAACAACTAAACTAAGGCAAAATGATATAATTCAATCATAGTCAAACTCTGAATTCTTAATCAATAATGTATATCTGTGTTAAACCCCCCTATTTATAGCAACAAAATTTGACTCAAGATCGCCTCCAACCGCCTAGAATCTTAACGGCCTGAACATAACTGGAATTCAACTGGGACTCAAATAGGCACTGAAAATCTCCTCAAATCTGCAACCGTGTCTTCCGTGTAATCTATTGGTTGAGCAATAAAATATGTGGCATTGTAATCTATAGTTCTATTGAGACACATGGCATCACCCGCGAGATTCAAATGGTCCCAAAATGTGCTACGTGATACCCTCCGCTTGTTGTTTAGCTTCCTTTAATATAAAGGGGACACATAGAACACTGCCACTTGTCGCTATCCCCTACACTTATTGCTTGATATGTGGCAGCACCCGAGGATCAACACCAAGACACTTAGAGCTCTCCGCGCATCCTAAAAGCTTCTTTACTTTACATCCTGAATACCCATGGTAATAACACTTGTCACTCTCTGTATCAATTTAGAAACTATAGCTTTCACTTCATGGGACCCACCATATGTTTCGTCACCTCTCAAAACATAACAGAATAAAGTGACATGTGATGCCATCCGCATAATACAACAAAAGTAACGTGGCATCCCTCGCATACTTCCAAAGCTTCATAAAAAAGTTCCTCAAAGCCCCACAGAGATGACACTTGTCATCTTCTACATACAACTAAAACTTACAAAAGAAACATACGTGGCAACCTCTGGCAGCATCAAAATGGGATTCGTGAACCTCAAAAGCTTTAGTAGTTCAACCTTCCATGCGCAACACGTGGCATTCTTCACTGCATTCAAAAACTATGTTGTAACATCCTGGGTCCATCACATATTTCTCGGTGGCTCGAAAGCTTATCAAAAAGGATACACATGGCGATTCCTGCTATTGCAACAAAAGTACACTTGGCATCTTCCGTATGCAAGCTATACCAAAATAAACTCTTCCCCAAGGCTCGCGGTAGCAACACGTGGCACATTCCACATACAGGAAACAACTTAATAAAAAGGAAATATACCAAGGTTATGTGGCACATTCCGATAGCATCTGAGAACTATGAAGCATACAGAAGGCACACAGCACTATCTGTGATACTTAGAAACTACATAAACTGAGCAACAAACTGAAATTGAAACAATGAGTCGTGACCAAGCAAAAATCAAAATGTAGATTTTGAATCTATAGTTCTTATCAGCCCCAATACCTCACTCACACACTTTGTGCCAAGATTCAAACTTTGAAACAAATTCAAATAGGTTGACATGGACCTAAAACAGCTCCCCCTTGGCTCTGCAAAACAAATTTAGCCTCCACACAACATCAACACCTTCAGGTCGGCTGCACTGGTAGGACAACTACAAAATAGACTATCTGTCATTTCACAAGACTGTATGCATACCTCTAAATTGCTTAAAACTTGAAATATACATGCTACACCCATTCATAATCTTATCCTCAAATCCACATAGCAAACCATTCACTTGCGGTGAAATGTAGACTAACTCAAATCGTCACTAGCACTGTCAAAGCACTATCTATACAGAGTGCGATACTCTATCAACACTTACTCTAATTCTAGAGGACTTCAAAACCTGAAACTTTGGATTTAGACTCTTTGAGCATTTACTATCAACACCTTGCAACCGCACAGAAAGATGTTTCATGCCAGAGAAATGCGGACCAAATTACCGAAACTCAGTAGCTTAATTTTTCCAGACTGACGCTTAGCCAAATTTCATAACATATCTTCTTACTGGATCAAGTATTCTTGCACAATAGTCTTCCATGAAGAGTAAAGCCATCTTGTGAGGAAGAGGATCAAACCCTCTTGCAAAATTATCAATAAAATTGATCTACACACCTGTCTCCTTATCCTTATGCCTGGATAATTGTACCATTTTCCTCTATTGTTATTGTCTCTGTCCTGTGATGTTACTAGCTTTGCTAATTTCTAGACCACTATATCTTTACTCAACCAGTTGAAACTAATGACAACACCAAACTAACATGTTGACATCAATGACAACACTATTTGTAGCAACTGTCCATACTTGCAACAATCTCCCCCTTTGTCATTGAATGGAACATATGATGTGAAAAACCATCAAGACAAAACTCTGCCACAAACTTGCTCTCCCTCTTTCTTTTACACATCTTTCTCTCTCCCAAAGCATCTTTTTCACATTGCTTTCTCTCCCCCTTTGACATCAGTGGCAAAGGGACTAATTCTAAATCAAAAACTTCTCTAACTTTTTTTTTACATGATACTCCCCCTTACTATCTTATTTCTATACCAAATTATCAGAATTGTTTCCTTTTAACTGTAACATCAGAAAATGTCCTCCTGTATGGAATGGTACAATTTCCCTTGGTTTATCTCCTCACTCTTGGTGGTCTCTCAACCTTTTCTTTTTCGGCCTTCCCAAAACCCTGATTGACTTAGTCTAGGAGCAGTCTATTCACTTTTTGAAGTAACTAATTGATAAAACTCAGAAAGAGATTTGAGAATAGGGTCCCTTGGACCCCCAAAAATGTAGATCTAAACTAAAACTGGGGGCTTGGACTTGGGCACCCGTGCCCTAGTCCTCCTCAGTTTCATAGGATTTTGCATTTTGGCAGGGTGTCAATTCCCGTCAAGTGTCTCAAGATTTCGTTTTCAAATTCTTAGTTTTCGCGCGATATTGAGATGTTACTTCAAAATTTGAATTCCCTAAAGATTGATATAAAAAGACATTTACAGTTCATTTTATCACACATAATTCCTATGAAATCTTGATGCCAAAACTCTACTACAATTGCCATTGAAGATCAGTGACTTGTTGAAGCTATTCAAAGTATTCTTTATTTGCTATCTTGGAGACAATGGATGAAAGTTAGGAATCAAGATCTTGAGTCTATCTTGCTCTTCCTAGGGTTTGTACACCCTTTGCATGATTAGGAGAAGGGTTGAAGCCTCCAATAGCAAGCTTGGAGATCCTCCATAGACATTGCTAATTCACCTTCTTGTTCATGCAAGTCTTCATTTGTTTCTTCTCCTTGAGGTGAAGTTGTATGTATTTATTGTTGCAAAGCAAGTTGTTGATCTTCCCTTGATTGAGACATCTAGGGTTTGATTTTATGCATACACACAATGTTAGGTTTGTACACACTTCTGCAGATCTTTTCCTTTGGCTATTGTTGAGGTAGAAATACCAAAGACAGGGCTTGACTAAGGCAAGCTCCTATATATCTGCAACAATTTCCTTCTTTTGTATGTGCAGATCGTGTTTCATAGGTTCTATTGAAAAGAAGCTATAGGAAGAAGGATATTACAGGTATAGTCACGACAAACTTTTGGATTTTCAAATCCTGAGACTTACGAGACATTCGAGCAGGCGCCCTAGTCCAACCAGGTGTTTCCTCTGAGATCTGGAAGCCATTTTACAGTCTCAGACACTTGTTCAGAAGGTTTTTATGTTTGAAAGTTTGCAGGACATTGGAGCGGGTGCCCTTGTCTAGGTAGCCCTCAAAATCTAGGTACTGTGTCTCTGGAACCTCTCCTCTACACCTCTGTGATCAGTTTTACCAGATATTTCATCAATTTTTGTATATTGCTAAATTGAGGCATAATTAGGATTTTTACTTGGTTAAAGGTACAACACTTGGCAAAATCTTGATTAGGGCCTTAGGTTTCATAACCACGCAAGCATCAAAGGGAGGCAAACTAAATAGAAGCTTGTTCCAAGCCTGATTCTTGTCTCCTCAATACTTAGCGGTGAGAAATGGTAGCATTTAACCTAGTAAACAAAACTATAATTTTTCACCCTAAACATTTTGGTGAACCCAAGCTTTAAAGAATTTACATCCTTTTAAACTTTAGATTTGAAACCATTTGTTGTTCTAGAGCATAATTAGATTGGAAAACCTCTTCAATGAAATTGCATATGTTAAATTGTGGATTGCATTCTTTATCTTTTCACTAAAAGGGTTGGAAATTATCATTTATTGTTAGAAATTGTATTTCATTCAAAAATACCATCATTGTGCATTTAAATCTTGGTTTAAATAGAGCATGTTAGAATGTCGGATTATTTTCTACAAGATTTTCATGCTTATGATGACTTCAATATGTTAGATGAAGCCCTTGAGGACTTTATGTCGATTGAACATTCCACTATGGCCTCAAAGATGTCACTATTTCAAAGATTTGTAAATGCAATTTATGTTCCTAAACATAAAGAAGAGATTGAAAAAGTAAAAATTGTGGTCACTCTATGTGCAAATGTGGTTCAACCACCTTCTAAACCTGTGCTTGTTGTTAAAAGTCTTTCATCCTCTTCTCAATCTCCTGATCACATTTATGATTATGCAAAACAAATAGAGAAACAAGACTCACAAACTAATCATAATGTGGTTGCTCATGTGTATAACACTTGGAATAATAAATAGAGTACACAACAAACAAATGTTCCAATATCTTTACTAGCTTCTTAACCTATGCTTCCTCAAGCACCTCGTTTAACATATAAAGGTGGTAAAGACTATGATCTTGTAGAACAACTCCATGCTACCCCTGCAAAAATATCTCTTTGAGAACTTATACAAACTTCACCTACCTACCATGGAATGCTACAAGAAGCTTTACAAAAGGTGATTGTTCCTCCTGCTGTTAAACCAAATGATGCTGCCGCTTTACTAGATTGTATGCATGCAATGAAAATAGATATTTTGTTTCAACAACATGAGTTACCATCTCTTGAGGTTCAGAAGCAATATGATCCTTTGGTTATTGTATTATGATCAACAAAACATTGGTTAAAAGAGTTATGATTGATAATGGGTCAGCTCTTAATGTTGGTGGTATTGATTTATTGCATAAGGTTAAAGTTGATATATCTATTGTCAAACCAGAATCACTAAGTATCTGTGGCTTTGATAATGTTGGACGACAATCTATGGGCACTATGGGTTATTCTATTAACAGAATTTGATCTTAAATTTATTTCATAAAAAGTAGTTAAAGGGCAAGTAATAGTTGACCAGCTAGCTGAAGCTCCCTCGCCCTTTTCTATACAAAACATTGATGCTTTTCCTGATGAACAGATTCTAACAATCTCTACGGAAGAGAAATGGGAGTTATAATTCGATGGATCAAAATGTCGAACTGGCTCCAGAGCTGGTGTTATATTAATACCTCTCGTAGAAAAGTTGATTCCCTTATCTTACCATTTAGATTTCTTATGCATAAACAACATAGTTGAATACAAAGCTCTTATAGCTAGACTTCATGTAGCTTTGGCTCTTGGTATCAAGAATATTACAATACACAGAGATTCTCAGTTAATTGTTAAGAAGATAATAGGATCGTATCAAACTAAGCATGATAAGCTATCTCAGTATCGTGAGTTTGCACTATCTCTCTTAAGAGAATTCGAATCATATACGATCGATACCATTCCTAGGAAAGATAACCGGCATGTAGATGCAATGGCAAGCGTAGCTTCCCTTATATCCCTTGATGGTTCTCCTAAGGAATTTACCTTCGTCATTCATAATCTTAAGACGCTGGTAATTAAAAGCCCTATAGTGGCGAATTCAAAACTCTATGGTAATACATACACTGATGAATGGTTCTCCTATATATTCAACTATTTACATGATGGAACCATTCGGGACTCGACATCTAAGAATTCTTGAATCCGTTTACGCAAACTAGCAATGCGATACATCATATTATCAAATGTCTTGTATCGACAAAGTTATAATGGTGTTTTACTCCGATGTTTAAGTAATGCAGAGATTCTGATAGCTTTAGAAGAAGCTCACTTTGGTGCTTGTGGGGGGCATTTCGGTGGAAAATCGTTGGTGTAAAAATTGTTACGTATGGGGTATTATTGGTAGCATATGGAACAAGATTCCTTCGCTTACATCAAGAGATGCCCACAATGTCAACAACATAAACTCCTAATCCACGCTCCTGCTCAAGAGCTTCATGCCCAGGTGTCACCTTGGCCATTTTCTATCTAGGGCTTGGATCTTGTTGGTAAAATTTCCCTGCCCTCCTCTCAAGGACATACATTCATAATTACTACTACCGATTATTTTACAAAATGGGTCGAAGCGGTCCCTTTGCGATCCACGACTGCCAATGTAATGTATTAGTTCATACAGGACATCATAATTTCTCAATTTGGAATACCTCCCGCTTTCATATTAGACAGCGGTACACCATTCAAGAACAAGGATGTGAAAAAGTTCCTTGAAAAATATCATATACAACATTGCTTCTCTATGCCTTATTATCCTCAATCAAATGGCCAAGTAGAAGCTTCAAACAAAGTTATTGGATAGATTCTAAGGAAAATTGTTAATAAACATTAAAAAGATTGGCATACGCAATTATCCTATGCACTATGGGCTTACAAAACAAGTATTCGAATAGCTATAGGTAACACACCGTATAATCTTGTCTATGGCATAGATGTGATAATGCCCTTAGAGTTAGAAATTCCTTCCTTGCAGATTTCCCTAAGAGACATTATGGATGATGACATAGAACGAGAGAAAAGGTTACAAGAACTTGAGACACTTGATGAAAGACATGTTAACACTCTTGAACATCTCAAGGCTTATCAAAAAGGAATACAATGAGCCTATAATGTGCAAGTCATACAACATTCATTTAATGTTGGGGATTTGGTTCTTTACAAAAATCAATGCAATGTAAACGCATCGCCTGGTGAAAAAGGTAAGTTCAACCCTAACTGGCTTGGACTGTATATAATCATTGAAACCTTTGGATCTGGAGCATATAAATTAGTCGATGAACAAGGTACGCCTCTTAAAGAACCTATTAATGCAGTGCCACTCAAAAGGTTATATGCTTAAAAGATCTAATGTTAAATGTTCATAAGCTAACTTAGTACATAGATTAGCTTCAATTTTGACAAGCTATTACTGTTTTATCTTAATTCATTTTTGCATTATATCTTTGTTTAGTTAGTCATTGTTGCATCATGTTTAAGTAGTCATTGCTTAGATCACTTTCGCATTAACTGAATATAGCATGGAAATGAAAGTTGTGTAAAATAATTAATCATTGTGTTTGTTACTACAAGTTCTTTTTAGAATTGTTAGTATATCACAATAGCATTAGTTATAGCATTTAGACATCATCACTAGTTGCATTTTACAAGAATCACATGTGATAGATCAAAAGCCATTACACATAAACCAAAAGAAATAATCATATATATATATATCAGTTTCATGTATACATCTGAGTTGACTATCCTTAAAAACAAAATGGGATGTCATAGTACCTAATGTCTAGGAATCACATAGCAGAACCTCGATCGCTAGTACTCTTAGGCCCTCGTGGTGTGCAAGTGATAGAAGCATGACCATGAGTGGCTACGGACCGTGAATGACTCCTAGAGACACTTCGCGATCGTAACCCCCTGATCTCACCTCTCATCTCTATCATCTGCTCATGTGCCTCTTAGTATATCCTCTGGTACCAGTCTCTCTCAGCCCGAGCATTGTCTCTGTTAGCTCTTGCCTATTGGACCTCCCATAGAAAGAACTCACTAACAGATGGCTCTCCCCCCGATGTAAGAACTGCCACCATTTCCTCTTGCTATGCCCTGAGCTCAGCCTCGGTGTACTCAGCTCTCTGTCAAAACTCCTCTCTCTCTCTCTCATGTAGACTACTCTAGCATGGCCTTTGTAGCAGTCTTGTATCTGATGAAAGGCATAAATATCTTAGCATGCCACCCAGTGGATGATCGTGGCAAATGATCTGCCTGCACCCGCTACTCTGAGGTATCTATCAATAATTGTCTCCTATGACGCAACTCACGAAGTCCCGCCATGCATCTATCCCAACTGTAAAATAGAGAATGAGATAGATGTTAGACTCCCATATAAAAATCATAAATAATAAACTATACCAAAACATCAAACAATAAATCAAACCTTACTTGGATCTCCATCTCTCCAGGATGGATGTCAGATCGCCGATGGTGTGATAAGTTCTACTGTCTAATCTGTGGCTGGGGGCATAGGCCTGCTACTCTCCCCTCACTCTGTCTGACTAGGCTTCATATTGTCTATGGGAGTAGGACCATGAGCCTTGGACCCCGGCCTCGACACGATCTCCTCATCAGTGTCCACCTCTTGCTGGCTCTGTCGCAATCTCACTCTGAAGTCGTACTGTAATGGGACCTCCTCAAACTCATCCTCTTCCTCCTCCATACCCTCCTCAAGATCATAGTACCCATGAAATCACTAATGTCGTCCTCCACCCCTGTGTCACTAGCGTGACCAGCCCAAGGTCGGGCATCTTCTGTAGGATGCTCAGGTGGAAAGATAGGTGCAAGTCATGCTGTGTGCCACCAGGTCTGATATGCTCAGGTACACCCGACATCATCTGTACCTGATACTGGCTCTGCATCCTGAGGACCCTCGTCATCGTTAAGTGGTATGTCTGCTATAGTCGGTCGTCGGACAGTATTAACTTTGACTACACTCTGAGCTGCACGTGTGTAGCTTAGACGAATTGCAGGAACATCTTGTACCTGTTTGAATTGTCATGCCACCCTGTCATAGTAAAACCAAGATATAGTGTGATCGAGGCAACTGGTCATTAGCCGATCCCTCTGCATCTGAGCTAACTACCTCTACCTACCAGGCCATCTGATGAAGTCACAATATGGTCTCCAGATGATGTCACCAGGCTGCAATATGTCAAATACCATTCTCCAGTATAATAGATTGCCATGCCTCCAACACCTGACTAGTGGGTAGGCATAGACACGCGGATGTGTGAACACTGCCTCTATGGGATAACCCATTGGTCATGTACACCTGATGTGCTCAAAGGCCCAAACCTATAATAATGTGCAAACCATCAGACTCTACATCTCATAGTGGACATATCACCCTAAGTCATGATATAGGTGCGCAAGCATACTGCACCCCCATGCATAGACAGTCTGATGTGTCTCCATCACTCTGATAGTATGAACAAGACCCTCGTGAAGGTGAGTGCCTCATCCATCTCATGTGATGGCTAGTGCGACTATGACAATCATGATCCTCCATAGTAAGGGAATGTCTCTGCATCCCTGCTCTAGCAATCGGAGCTGAATATGTCCTTGCTCTACCTATGAAATAGTGTAACCCAAGCAGTATAACTAACTCTCCTGAGTATACTCCTCTGAGTGATGTCCAACAACCCTCACTATCTCTCCTCAGATCGGTAGTCAAAGGATCCTAAATACATCCTCCAGTGTGATGGTCATCTCGCCAGTTGGTAGATGGAATGTGGAGGTGTCTACATCCCATCTCTCCATCAATGCCATAAGCATCGCGTAGTGGAATCTAATTGTGGGCATCTCAAACACCCACCACAGGCCCACCATCTATAAGTACTCTCTCTCTGCGACCATCAAAGTGCTAGTGCACTCTCATAGAAGTGCCATCAAATGACCGCCTATGTGCTCCCGCATCTCAGGGACATCCTACAGATCAGAAAGAAGGCAAGAATATCAGAATCCCCGCTAGAAACCAAAATAATCTATCAAAGACTAAATAGAATGCATGTGCCTAGGACCTATGTCCTTTGTGGACTAGGGTGCCTCGGGAAGACTAGGGCACCCCAGAGGGACACTGGCGCTCATGTGGGACTAGGGCACCCTAGAGAGACCTGGCATCCTAGGTGGACCCGGGTGCCCCTATCTAGGAACCCTGTCCACCTTCCCCTCTTGGCATAGACATCAATAAACATGAAAGCAAAATACAATGAAAGATGACAAAAGGATGGAATCAGGACCCTACCTTGGCCTCAAAGCATCTCTCTGCCACTCGGGATCAGAGCATCTCCAGTCACGATGGATAGTATGGATGTCGGCTCGACATGGTTGTTCTCCTATTCTCCTCTCTCTCTGCAATAACAAGAAACAAGAATGAGTTAAGTGATAAGTGACAACTCCCTTTACATAAAGTAAGTGAGTGAGAAATCCTATCCCTAACTAGGTGCAAAAGTGTACTCTTTCACTTTGGAGCCCTTTTCTTGAGCTGTCAAACTCTGATCTATATGTCGCTTGTTGCATTGGAATCTTGGTTCCGCTCTCTTTCTTACCCAATGTGTTGCATTGAGCATTGTTCCTTCAAATAACCCTCATAACACATTTCCCTTGAAATCAACACGTGATATCTCCTTGTTTCTACGCTCAGACTAAGCAAGCAGAAACAAGGGGGGGCATATATCTCCCTCGATTTCCTCCCTCACCATGTTCCATCACTCAACTCCTTAGCATTTTCTGACAAAGTGTTCCTTTACAGGATTCGATCCCTAACTTTGTGGTCTTGCAGGATTGCAGAACTGGGGGCTTCTTCCTGTTCATTGACAACACTTCAACTTCCTCTACAGTATCCTTTTTATGATTGATGCATTTACTTTCCTTTAGTTGCATATGCACGTAGTGTCATACGGCCACTAAAGTGGGGGCTAAATGTAACGTCAGAAAAACCCTGATTGACTTAGTCTAGGAGCAGTCTATTCACTTTTTGAAGTAACTGATTGATAAAACCTAGAAAGAGATTTGAGAATAGGGTCCCTTAGACCCCCAAAAATGTAGATCTGAGCTAAAATTAGGGTCTTGGACTTGGGCACCCATGCCCTAGTCCTCCTTGGTTTCAAGAGATTTTGAATTATGGTGAGGTGTTGATTCCCATTGAGTGCCTCGGGATTCCATTTTCAAATTCTCAGTTTTTGCGTGATATTGAGACGTTACTTCAAAATTTGAATTCCCTAAAGCTTGATATAAAAAGACATTTGCAATTCATTTTATCACACATAATTCTTATGCAAGCTTGATGCCAAAACTCTACCGCAATTGCCATTGAAGATCAGTGACTTGTTGAAGCTATTTAGAGTATTCTTTATTTGCTATCTTGGAGACAATGAATGAAGGTTAAGAATCAAGATCTTGAGTCTATCTTGCTCTTCCTAGGGTTTGTACACCCTTTGCATGATCAGAAGAAGGGTTGAAGCCTCCAACAGCAAGCTTGGAGATCCTCTGCGGACATTGCTGATTCACCTTCTGTTCATGCAAGTCTTCATTTGTTTCATCTCCTTGAGGTGAATTTGTATGTATTTATTGTTGTAAAGCAAGTTGTTGATCTTCCCCTGATTAAGACATCTAGGGTTTGATTTTATGCATACACACATTGTTAGGTTTGCACACACTTCTGCAGATCTTTTCCTTTGGCTATTGTTGAGGTAGAAATACCGAAGATGGGGCTTGATTGAGTCAAGCTCCTATATAGCCGCAACAATTTCCTTCGTTTGTATGTGCAAATCGTGTTTCATAGGTTCTAGTGAAAAGAAGCTACAGGAAGAAGGATATTGTGGGTACAGTTGTGATAGACTTTCAAATTTTTAGATCCTGAGACTTGTAGGACATTGGAGCAGGCATCCTAGTCCAACCAGGTGTTTCCTCCAAGATCTGGAAGCTATTTTATAGTCTCAGACACCTTGTTTAGAAGGTTTTTCTATTCAGAAGTTTGTAGGACATTGGAGTGGGTACCCTAGTCTAGGTAGCCCTCAAAATCTGGGTACTGTGTCTTTGGAACCTCTCCTCTGCACCTCTATGATCAGTTTTACCAGATATTTCATCAATTTCTATATATTGTTGAATTGAGGCATAATTAGGGTTTTTACTTGGTTAAAGGTACAACACTTGGCAAAATCTTGATTAGGGCCTTAGGTTTCATAACCACGTGAGCATCAAAAGGAGGCAAACTGAATAGAAGCTTGTTCCAAGCCTGATTCTTGTCTCCCTAATGCTTAGCGGTGAGAAATGGTAGCATTTAACCTAGTAAACAAAACTATCATTTTTCACCCTAAACACTAACCATCCACATATGTAAGAGATCAAGAACTTACTGATTTGTAGGAAAGATATCTTTGTAGATGTTCTTCAATGGGATCATAGCTGAGTCCCAATGCACCTTTCCAGAGTATAATATTTGTATTTTGTCCAGTTATCTGCAAGAGTAATGCTTCTGCTTTATCCACTATTGTAGGGGCATGAGTCAACTTTCCAACCTTATCATCCTCTTTTAACATGCCAATCAAAGAACCCATTTAAAGCTTACTATCGCTCTCATCTGACCAATTTGTTCTTTTATCGACTCCTTTTGGCTCTGCAATTTCTTTATTATGTCATGAGTCTTCTCTACTTCTGCTCTTAGATATCCATTTGTATCTTCCAAGGATCATAGGTTCTAGAGATTTTTAGCAATTGCATCTCAAGGCCTTTAATTTTGTCTTTTATTTCTTTAGTAGTTATGGGACAGGATAAACAAAATTGATACAAAGCATTGGCATCACTTAAAGCATTGTGAACACTTTTTATACCATTGTCTAGAAAAATGTGTGCCTTGGACCACTTATCTATTAATTCTACTAACCTCTTATTATCTATTTCTTCTCTTACTTTCTTTTCAGCTGCCTTTTCAAAGGACTCAAAGTGACTATTCACTGTCTCCATTAATTTCCTCATTTATAGCGTAGGGGCTAGAGAGACGTTTGTTTTAACATCAGGTAGTATCTTTTCAAAAATTTCCATGACCTCTCCCAAAAGCTCATTCCCTTCTATATGAGACTATAGGATTTCTTCCTATGCAGATGCTTGAAATATTGTCCCCAACTAAAGCTTTTACAAGAGAGATATGCTAGATAGGTTAATTTGTCCATCCAAGGATTGTACCTACAATGGTTGTGATGAAGACATGGTTTGAATTGTATTTATCTTGCCAAGAACTCTCTAATGGAGTCTATCAGAGAAACTCCAGATCCTTCACCAACAATATCCTTTTTCTCCTCTTCAGAAGCCAATCTAAAATCAGAGGTTTCCAGAGGCTGGCTTCCACCAAATACTTATTCTTCTTCAATATTTTCAAGGATAGAGGCATTATTCATAGTGTTAGAAACTTGATCAGCAATAGCCTCTCTTTTTTCTCCCTCATCACCATCTGTCTTTTCTTCTAGAAACTCCCTCTGCTCATTAGCAATCTATGGATTCTCCTAAGAGCCAACCACATTCAGATCTTCTACATTCATTTCTACTATTGGTGGTGGAAAATTTTCTTCAATTAACCCAAGTGGTTCTACACCAATTCCACCTTTTTCTTTATTTTCCTCAGTCTAATCTTTATCATTTCCATCTTCTTTAGAAGACCATTCTTCAATTGTGGCAACCTATAGTTCTTCAAGAACACTCTCAATTATTTTCAATGTGTCCTTTCTCAATCTTTCTATTTCATCTTTATCATTTGACATTAAGGTATTTAATCTTCTTTTTATCCTAAATTCCTTGGCTAACCTCTGTATGGCCTTAATCTTATATTGTTCAGAAATTGTAGGACAAACCTTCTCAAGTGCCTTATTTTTCAATTCAATGTCCTTGCTCATGGTATCGTCTCTTCTCTTAGTCATTACATCTGCAAGACTATTAGGTAGATTGTCAATTATTTCTATTAATGCAACATTGAATGTGTCCATGTACCTGATAATGGTTGTTTCAATGATTGATTGATCTTCTACTGACCTTTCATCATACAATTTAGCTACTTCCTTCATATTTTCATACTTAATTATGGCATTAATTGTGACTTCCAATTGTAGATGGGGAAGACAAGTTTTTTCTATTTTCTCTTGCTTGCTCTTTCCCTTATTTGCAACTTCACCTTCCTTTCCTTTCTTTCTTTTTTCCTGAAGTTTTGCCTTCTTCACCAGATGTGACTTCTCTTTTCTTGTGGATACAGCCATCTTTATCTTTCTCAATATCTTCTTCTTCTTCTGTAACAATATCAATCTTTTTCCTTTTAATTTGTCTCTTCTTCAAAGACAAGGGGCTCTCTTTTCTTCCAGACTAGTTTGGGTCCTTCTTCTTCTTCTTCGTCAATGACATTATGCATCATATAACCCTTTCTCACTACTTTACCCTTTACTCTTCTCTTCCTTGCAGGTTTAGAAATATTGACTGCTTCATTCTTCTTAGGACTGGCTGCAGGCATGGCTCCAAAGGTATTAGGAGCACCAGCATAAGGGTTAGTAGTCCTTGTTGACCTTCTAATACTTGGTGATTCCCTTTTAGGTTCAAATATGCCCTTGGATATCTCCGTAGGCCCCTTTCGTGCCAACATCTCTTCAACTCTAGACTTCATTTCTTCAACATTCTTCTTGTTCACTCTCTCTTTGTGCATAAGATGCACCATAGTGGATTTTTATTCATAGGTTCCAAGTATTTCTTCAAAGGTGTCTTTAAGATTGCTCAACATTAGGTCTACAAGACCTACAATAATATTTTTAGACACTTCATATCCCATTTTTGGAATCTAGACAGTCCTAGGTTCTATTGCCTCCATGTAGCATCCATCTTTGCTTACCATAAAAAGTATATCATCTTTGTATTTCTCCACAACTTTCTTAGGTATCCTTTCCCTAGCATTCATCTTCTCCTAAAATATTTTAAAGTAACCCTAGAGTGCAACATTTTGAGCTTGAATGTTCCCAATTCTTCTCAAATGGTCTCTGATCTGGGTAGCTACAGGAATGTGTCCTAACCAAACAATGTTTTGAACACCTAGGACTTCCTTAAGGAAATAGAATAGTAAACAGATAATCAAAGTACCAAACTTGAAAGGGTATTTTGAATTTGTTGTCTTCTACAAGTTTTCAAGTAATTATTGTCTTAGCAAGTCACACAGGTCATAATCCTTACCTTTTTTGACCATCTCATATGCAGTGTATATTACAATAGCTGAGACTGAATTTTCTCTGTTTATGAAGTAGATCTCGAAACCTATCATCATATATGCATATTTTACTGTCGAATCTTCAATTTCATTCACAGTCAAAGCTCTCTTGTCAAATTTGGCTCCTGTAAGTTTCATCACAACATCATTTTTAACAGATTTGAGTTCTGGAATAGCTCCGATGGAGCACAACCCTGTTACAACCCTAATGGCTTCCTTATTTATCATGTATGGAAGGTCTAGCCACATGAATCTATCATGAATTTAGCTCAATAAATACCTTACCCATGCATCTTCATAACACAAATTGGGAAAATCATTCTAAACATCCAACTTTTTCTTAGTTAGGGTACTATATTCATGCTTTGAATCAAAATTGTCATATGTTAACTCATCAACCCAAATATCTCCTAGTTTTGCATGGTTATATTCTTCCATCTTTGTGTGTATATACATTCTTACATCCTCTATATGTAGGACACCATATGGTATATCTACAAAAGTGCCATCTAGATCCCTTTGCATGGATTTGAAGGGGTGTTTCTTGAATTTAGGTCATGGGTGCTCAGTAACCTCTACAACTTGTGGTGTATCCATTGCAAGAGAATTCAAAACTTTAATGTACAATACACAGTGAAATAGAGAAAACAAGAAAATACCTTTTTCTTTTCTCTTGTCAGACTAGGGTTTGGATGCAATAAACTCTGAATCGCCTTGATCTCTTCTTCTGCTCAACTCAGCTCTTAATCTACTCTTTGAATTCTTTTTTGAATGATTTTGCTAAGTAAGATCCCTCTAAGACCCTTTAGATCTAACCTAATTCACATTTAACTCTTCAAATAATAAAGTTGTCAAACCTTTCTTTGTATGTATAGTCACCTTCAAATGCTCCACAAACTTCCGTATTAGGAAATTTTCTACCACGGTCTTCACCAAATGATTAAGCATGTTAATCTTCATCTCATATCTTCATGTTGAAGCATCATCACCATTCCTTTGGTAGGGGAGAAAATATTTTCAATGAAACTCACCTGAGCCAAAGCTCTCATCTTAGTTCTCAGAGGAAACATCTACACCAGATGCCGGTATAGGCTCATCCTTAATCTTTGTTACATCCTTCTTTATCCAGATCTTATTCATTTCCTTCTTTTATGGAGAGGCATTAATGGATTCCTTATATCTTTGAGGGTATCTTACTTCATTGCACTCAAAACAATTACACCTGTCTTGCTAAGCATTTCCACTTCTTCTTGCCTTTGATCTATAGTTAGCTGCTTTGTGGCCAAATTTATTACATGTATGGAAGTATCCATAAAATGGTTGAGCATTATTCCTGTTATACCTTTGTATTTTTCTTTTGCACTCATTCGCTCTGTGTCCCATCTTATTGCATACAAAACACCTAATAGAGTTTTGACTTACTTTACTTCTGTATTTAGTAGCTCTATGACCAACTTTATTGCATGTAAAGCATTGACCAGGGAAAGATGGAACATTTTGATTCCTTCTACTTCTACATTTTATTGCTTTGTGTCCATACTTATTGTAAAAATGACAAAAACTATTGAAAGATAGGTACTTTTGAGCATTTAGTTGTTTGACCAATGGTATTCTAACTATATTCCTTTGATTCTGGAACTGCTTGTTATTGTTCTTCTTATTTTTAGCATTGATGTCTATCCTGATTTTGAGCTTTCACCTTTTTCAAATCCTAAACCTTCTTTATCATTTGGACCTTTCTGATTTGCAATCATTTCATCAGGCTTTGTAGAGCTCGTCTTGAATTTTTCTTCATGAATCCTTGCCTTCTCCAGATCTAATTTTAGAATCACAACCTCTTCTTCAAGTCTTGTACATTTATCAGATTTGCTTTTCACAACTGCATTAAGACATTCCTCAATTCTTTTCTTTCTTCAACCTACACTTTCATATCTATGATGGTTCCATTTGCTTGCTTCAATTGTTCATTGAATTCCTTATGCTTGTCTCTAATCTTCTTGATTTGCTCTTTCAATTTCCTGATGAATTCATTTGCTTCCTTGGTATTTTCTTTTAGAACTATGTTTTTGCCTTCAGTTTTTTCAAGATCTTCAAGAGTAGCATTGAGTTATCCTATTTTGTCAAGCATACAGTCTTCTACAATGAGATTAATAGTAGGAATCTCTTCTAGAGGAATAGGTAACCTTCTAGCAACCATGTGTTCAATCTCCAAGATCATCCTTGAGCAGTTAGGCTTCTTCCAAAGGACTTGGCTCTGATACCAATTATTGAACACCCAGAATACTGAGAGCAGGGGTGAATCAATATTCTCTTAAGCCATTTACACATCAAACATTTTAATCTATTTAGCATATTTAAATGTAGTAAATGAAATTAAACATAAGACATGTAGCCACAATTCATAACACATGAACACCAATAATTTTACGTGGAAAACCCAAAATGGGAAAAACCATGGTGAGGATTAGCTCATAGTATATTATAATAAAGCAATCAATTAAGGTTGATACAATTGGTGGACTCACTATCCAAGAATGCTCACTACAGATGGTTCATTTCCAAAAGACTCACTATCCTAATAGAAAGAGATAGAAGAGAATGGGTGGCTCACTGCCAGGATTGAACTATTTACAATCGTATCTAACATATGCATGAAGTATAGTTCCAATGAAGCTCAAAATACAAATACAGTAATCTGCCCACTATTCTGAAATACCAGACTTCTCTACTCTGTATTCACTCAATTCGCATCTATAGACTCTTGTCACATCATTCAGATCATACACATACCATACCTCATTCACAACACAAAGAACAACCCTTCATATATATCCACTTCTTTCATAACATCAATTAAGTTGGCCTTATTGGATGTAATGTACAAAATATGCCATATATGACTTATCAGCCCCAAAACCTCACTCACATGCTTCACGCCAAGATTCAAACTTTGAAAAAAATTTAAATAGGTTGACATGGACCTAAAATAGCTCCCCCTTGGCTCCACAAAACATATTTACCCTCTGCACAATATCAACACCTTCAAGTTGGCTCCACTAGTAGGACAACTACAAAATAGACTATCTGTCATTTCACAAAACTATATGCAAACCTCCAAATTGCTTGAAACTTGAAATACACATGCTACACCCATTCATAATATTATCCTCAAATCCACACATCAAACCATTCACTTGCAGTGAAATGCGGAGTAACTCAAATCATCACTGGCACTGCCAAAGCATTATCTATACAGAGTGTGATCTCTATCAACACTAACTCTCATTCAGGAGGACTTCATAACCTAAAACATTGGATTAAGACTCTTTGAAAATTCACTATCAACACCTTACAACTTCATAGAAAGATGTTTCATGTTGAAGAAATGCGGACCAAATTACCGGAACTCAATAGCTTAATTTTGCCAAACTGACATAGCCAAATTTCATAACATATCATCTTACCAGATCAAGTATTCTTGCACAATAGTCTTCCATGAAGAGTAAAATCATCTTGTGAGGATGAGGATCAAACACTCTTGCAAAATTATCAGTCAAACTAATCTGCACACCTATCTCCTTATCCTTATGCTTGGATCACTCTACCATTTTCCTTTTTTTTTACTATCTTTGTCCTATGATGTTACTAGATTTGCTAATTTCTAGACCACTGTATCTTTACTCAACCAGTTGACACTAATGACAACACCAGACTAACATGTTGACATCAATGACAACACTATTTGCAGCAACTATCCATACTTACAACACCATTATCATTAGTAATCAATTTACATTAAGTCCCTTTATCCATTTTATTCCATTTGTTGGTTCATTAGTTCATTTCATTCTCATAATCCATGTCATTAGTCTATTACATCACCATTAGTCCATTAGGCTGAATCACATGTTTTCATTACATATCACATACCATTTCATTATCATTTTACATTTGATTCATCAACAACATTTAGCCATTTGTTTATCCATCCATTTGCATTCATTTACTCTCATATCTATTATAATATATATATACATCATTCATCTATCTCATTAACATTGGTACATTATCCATATAACCATATCAAACATCTATAAATGTCAAAAATCATGTTATACATATATACATTCATAATCCATTTCAATACAAACATACATAAATCATACATCCATCATGGTCCATGTCATACATCACCAAACCATACATCAAAAATCAAGTCATTCATAATTATCATCCATCTATCATGCATACCGCATACATTATTAATCATATCATGCATCTATGTCACACATCCTACACCATGTAATACTGCATCACACATACATCATCAATCAAATCATACATCATAAATCATATCACCATGCATAACAATCATCCATCATACATAAAAAACATCTATAACCTACATGTCAGTACATCATGAAACACAACATCATAATTCACATCATAATCCACATCACAATCCATAAACACAAATAAATAAAGTTCATCCACACAATCCATAGCATCACAAGCCCCATCTCATATATATATATACATAAAAAATGATCATGGTACAAAGTCCTGAGGACTTATCAAAAATACATATACACATCCAAAATAGGAGTCTACAGTCCCTAGCCAGAACTGTCTCGCACTGATGCCCCTAACTGGGATGGCCTTGCTCCTCTCTATGGTGGTGGCCCCATGGCCTATTGTCTTACCTGTACTGGTGTCTATCCCAACACTGGTGCATGTGCTTGAAGTGGCTGCTGCATTGATCACTCTGACTGACCAGTCCTCCTCAAGCCATACGCCCCTGATTTGCTCCTGTAACTCTCCCTCTGACCTGCTAGTGCCAAGTGCTCATATATCATCCTATAATGTTGCACATCTCACCCAGTCTCATATACCTATTGTTGCATAGATCAAAACATATCCATCCTTGGCCCCAATGACTGTTGCACCTGATCATGCTCTTGCAGATATCTCTGTATCAATCCCTACATATGTGCTATATATGCCAACAATTGTGCTATTTGGGCTTGTAACTGGGCAATCTTCCCATCACCATGTCCTTGTGCTAGCTACCCCTATAGCTACACTACCTATCCCTATAGCTTCTATACCTACGCCTACAGCTGTTGTATAGTCCTTATAACCTTGTCACCTCTATTACTGCATCCTCACCCCCATCTCCCCCAACCCCTCCATCACCCTCCCTCTCCTCCACATCCATCTCTATGATCTCTATGTCCTCCTCCTCCTCTCTATCATCTCTGTCATCTCCTCATGTTGTCAGTGCCATGATTGGTTGGCATCACGATTGCCTGGCCTACCAGTGTCATTGATCAAAATGGCCTCTATTGCTCCCACCACTGGTCATATAATTTCATGGTACCTACATCTGCCACCTGAGCCCTCGCATCCCAAGCTCTCACTTGTAGCCCATTGAACTCTGTAATCACCAATCATGGATCGATTGGTGTACCCCACCATGGAGCCTCTACATGAATCTATACGAACATGACTTCCTCCTAGGGTACATCCTATGTGATCCCAAATTTCCTACCCACCCACTTCAGCATGTATCTGTCACTGATCAGCTTGATATGCCCCATAAGATACCAAGGCTATGTAACATATCCTAGCTGCACCATATCATTAGACCATGTCTCACACTCCCTCCATGGGTCTCTATATCACTGCCTACACATCATCAATCAGCCTCCGCTAGTAGTTGAGATACCCCAATCTATGATATTGCACGACTCCTCCATATGCATAAACATAAGGATGATAACTTTCCTAACCCCTCACTGTTATCAACCTAGTGATGGTGATATGCTCCCAAGTCCATATGTGTAGCAACATCACTCCAAACCACAAGCTAGCAGATCATTGGTACATAGCCACAACCATATCATGGTATAAGTGCGCTAGTACGTACAACCCCCACACAAAGACCACTCCATCTCTAAAAATCACAGTAGCACCATCCCCCACCCCACTAGAAATTCCCTCGACCACCTATTAGGTACTAATGTCCCTACAATCACCCCTACAATGTACAGGAGAAGCTTGTACAATCTTCCCATTGCCTGGGCATAGCTCATCTCTGTACTCCCCACATCAAATGGAACCACCACTCAGGCAAACACCTCCACAAACTAAGCTCCTCATCCATGATCATGCACCACCCTCTCCCCATGTATGAGGATCCACAAGATCCTCTATATGTCCTCAAGTGTAATGGTCATTTCTCCTATGGACAATAGGAAAGAACACCACTTTGTCTACCATGTCTCCACTAGGGCCGTCATCATCGCCCTATGCACCCAGATCACTAGCATCTCTATGATAAACCTCAACCCCATCAACCTCAGAAAAAATTGATCTGTGGTGTCTAACTAGTCCCAAAGTACTCGTGTCGATGGTCATCACTCATGTGACTATAGTACATCCTCATCATCCTACACATGTGTCAAAAACACTTAATTAGGACCACTTTTCTTATTGGGTGCTAATCCCTGGAACTTAGGCTCTAATCCATTTTCAGTGCTAAAATCTTCATTGTAGGCTCTAATCCCTAGGCCTGGGTGCTAATCACTAGACCCGACACTATTCTACCTTGGGCACTAAATCCACCATTTTCAATGCTAAACCATCCCCTCTAGGTGCTAAACCTAGGCCTCGAGGTGCTAATCGCTAGAGCATGTCCACTTTTTGTTACTAAACCTATCATTTTCAACACTAAACTTTCCAGTTTAAACACTAAACTACCCATTTGGCTAGGTACTAAATTATGTTATCTAAGTGCTAATTGTCAGTCTAGGTTTTAAACCTCAGTCTGGGCACTAATTCCTCTCGTCAGAGTGCTAAACGTGACCCTTGGGCACTAAACTACCTACTCTAGCACCTAACTTCTAACCTATTCTCCCTACCATTTATTGCACCTAACTACCCTAAAACCTAATTAACAAAGCATCGTTAGGGCACTTACCATGTCTTTAGCTACCACAGGTCATAGATACTCCCTCACCAGCTCTACACGATGATCCTCTTGTGGAATCTGTGCCATCTCATCTCACGTCTCTTTCTCTTCTCTAATCAAGGGTTCACACTTAGCAATAAGACAAATGAAGAGAATGGGCGCCCCATCCCTTATATGTAGCCCTGAAAACCCTAATTTCTTCCTTTAAACCTCAAATTTCACCCCCTTGTCCCCATTTTCCTCCCCCAATTCCATCCTCTACTTTGCGTTCATCCTTTGTTCCACTATTCTCTACCTGTCTAACCCTTCTTACTCTTTCGAGACATCGCTAGAAACATTTTCTTTTTTCCTCCAATCTCTCTAGGGGGCATCACCCCACCATCCTTTCTTCTCCTATCAGCCGACTAGGGCATGGACATTATCCAAATATTCTTTGATATCCATCAATGCCGACAGTAATGATGCTATATCAAAAAGGGATAAAATGTACACACCTGAAAATGGTCACAACCACCTTTATCTATTTTCTGCATTTTAAACCTGATAATTCCCACTATTCCACCTGACACACATATTAATTAAATAATTTATAATTATTTAATTAATATTTCCCCATCTTTCCCCTATTTCCAAAAATCAATTTCTTCTACTATAGTTCAAAAAATTACTTTTTTTGGAAGACTATAGTTCATATATATTCCCAAAAATTAAATAAATATTCCTATTTATTAACTACCTATTTTGTGCACTTTTGATTACTTTTAGTAATCATCATTCTTTTTCCTCCTAATCATGTGCACATGGGTTAATTAAAATTAACCCACCATTACATCTCCCCATGTTTCTAGAAGTGCACTTGTCATTCAATGTACATGCATGTACATGACAAGTGGTACTTTGGAAGCATGGTAAAATCTTCCAAAAGAGTCCATTTGTCCTATTTTCTTCTCATCCACTCCAAGTGTCACTATTCATAAAATTTTAAATTCCATGTGGCACTATTCCTCCACTATTCATCTAATTTTAAATTACATGTGTCCTGTCATGATAAATTTAAAATTCTCACAAAATCTAAACCATACCTTGATGTAGGAGCATCCAGTAGTGTAAGGGCAATCTTGCATCACCCCAAAAGAAAAAAAAGATGTGTTTCAAAATTGTTGATGTTCTTTCCATTTCTTTTCAAAATTTGTGGTTTTGGTTCCATAATCGCTTGAATAATGATGTAGAACTTTCAGTTTTTCCAAATTGCTAAAAATAGCAACCTATTATCTTTAGAAAGTTTGCATTTGGGCACGGATTGAAGTGAAAATTTACAGGAAGTTACATAACAGAAATATAAGACCTTTGGTGAAGGAATCATGCAAAGATCATTTGTGAGTTGAAAGATATTAAAGTTTCTGTTTCCTGAAAAATGCCTAAAAATTATTCAAACTTAGGTTTGAGGCACTAAACGGCCCCGTACGGGCCCAAAAATGGCCAGAACCGATAGAGTGAGCTCTTAGTATGTAGAGAATTTCGCGAGATTTCCAATGCATAAAATGGTTCGTCAATCGGACACCCGGATCAAAAGTTATGGCTCCTAGAAGTTGACCTATTTTTCGAGGGAGATGCAAATTTTGAAATTAGGTTGTTGGCCGCCAAAAAAGCTATTAATAACCATTTTGGGAACCCTGGGTAGTAGTAGAGTTAAGGGGGGAAGTGTAGAGCCAAGAATAGGTGGGAAAATAGAAACCCTAGTTGATTTGGGGTTACAGAAGGTAGATGATTCCAGAGTCTTGTGATAGGAAGCTGTAATATGTTGTAGCCTGTGGAGGGTTGATTCCTCTGATTGTATTTGAGCTTCTGTAATGTAATAAGTTGTCCAAATTGTATAACAAAAAATTTAGATTATAAATGGAAATGATCAAACAATGAAATGCATAACCCAAACCCAAATCATTCAATACCTCGAAGATGCAAGATGAGCTCAATTGATTTGATCGCTTTGTTGTGTTGATTGCTCGATTCCGCAGCATAACATTGATAAGGAGATAGATGATGATGATGGTTGATGGTTGATAGATGTAAGCTAGATGGATTGAAGATGATGGATAATGGTTTGAGATGAAAATTCAGCAGAGTGAGGTTGCATGAAGAAGAATCATCCCATTCTCTCCTCTAATCTCTTCTCTAATGTCTCCTCCTAATCTCTCAAGAGAGGCTTGTTTTATAGGAAAGGCTTGGTTTCAATGGATGGCTAGGATCAATTAGGGCTTTAGATGAAATGGATGGATAGGATTAAGTTAGGTTTCCTTACACATCAAGAAATTGTAGTCAATTGACATGTGGCAAGGGAAGATAAGGCTTAGGTGTGCTTGTGTAGATAAATACTAAAATTAGGTCCCAATAGTTGTGCATGTGAAGGATTTGGATGAAAGTTGTATTACAACACATGATTGACTGGACAAGTGTTAGAATGTGATGAAAGGTCATGTGACTTAATTCAAATAAAATATTTGAATTAGTTGGGATATAGTTGGATATTAATTAAATAAATAAAATTTATTTAATTAATTAGATAAATGAATAGGATGGGATAAGATATGATGTGGAAATTAATTAAATAAATAAACTTTATTTAATTAATTAGGATGAGGATAGGATAAATGGGATTATGCATATGAAATTAATCAAATAAATAAAATTTATTTAATTAATTAGCTTATGATGTCTAGGATGATGGTTTAATAAGGTGTTGCTAGACATGAACAAAGTTGGGACAAATTTGGGTGTCTACATTTTGCCCCTCTTTGAGATGATGTTCGAGATGATGAGCTTTGTGTCAAGTAACATCATTTCAAAGAAGTTAAGGTATGGATAATCGATAGGGATGCTGATGATGATGATGATGATGATAAGATAGGATAGGTTGGTGATGCCCCCTCGAGAGGATAGGTGCGTTGGACAAACACGGGTATGCTCTCAAAATGAAATAGCTTGGCTACAAAAGAAAGATAAGAGGATAGATAGAAAAAATAGAGATGCGTTATGCTGCAATGAAGGTGAGCAACCATGATGTTTGATATAGCACTAGACGTTATGCACCAAGGTATAAGGATCCAGGGTGACGTTGTGTCTCGTGCCCCAGCGTAATACAACCTTGTCTGACGTATGAGGAAGAAAACTTAAAGCATTGAAGTCCTAATGCATAAAGGTATGATATGACCTTAGATGCAAAGGATAGTGCAAAAAGCTATTCCAACATACACAAGATATGAATATTAGCTAGAAAGATTTGGATGTGATACAAATGCAAGATAAAATGATAACACACACAAGCAAGCAAGCAAGCATGCACAAATGATACAAAAACAAACAAGGTATTGCCCTTGTCAAGCTGTAAACCAATGATTGATTGTTTTATTGATGATAGTTGAGAGTGTTGTCATTGTGGGGAAAGCTATATCCCTAGATCAACACAAGGTTTTTTGCTGAGTTGGTTGGATAGTTGGCTGATTGATTTGGCTTACAACAAGGCTAGGATCAAGACCATTGATTATGTTTGGATAACTTGGCTTGATTGATTAACTTGATTGGTATGGATTAAGGATGGGCTTGCATTTGGATCATTGCTTTGAATGATTTGAGTTGATTTGATTTGATGAATGGAGATTGATTTGATGGTTGGATTGATGTGCTATGATTTGCTAAAGTGATTGGATTTGTTCTGATTGGAGTTGATTTTCATTGGTGTTGATGCTGATGATTTATAGGATTTGTTTTGATGGTTGGCTTGATGTGCTTTGGTTGTGATGTTTGCTATTGTTGGGTTGATTGTTTTGATGATTGGATTGTTTTGAATGATGATAATGATGGTGTGATGATTAGAGTGTCGATTCAATCTAAGCATAAGCAAGTGTTCTCAGTATGCTCAAAGGATGTAAAATAAACAAGGTATTGCCCTTGTCGAGTCATAAACCAATAATTGATTGTTTGATTGATGATGATAGTGTTGTCATTGTAGGGAAAGCTATATCCCTAGATCAACACAAGGATGTGGGAACGCTATATCCCATTGATAATGTTTGATTTGGCTCATGACAAGATTAGGTTCAAAACCTGTTGATTTGATTTGATAATGTTCCTTGATTGATTGGCTTGCTTGATATGGATTAGTGTGACTTGGATTTAAGATCATTGCTTATATTGATTTAATTGATATGATTGGAAGAAGTGATTGATTGAAATGGATGAATGAATGTTATTGATAAGAAGAATTGATGATGATGATTTTGATTTTCTTTTGATTTGATGTTGATGGAGTGGATTGTTTTGGATTGATGATGATTGGTTTGATTGCTTGGATTTTTTGTTGGATATTTGATTTTTTTGACATATTTTGATTTTTTTTGATTTTTTTGAGATATTTTGATTTTTTTGTGTTTGTGAATGTTTTTGGATGTCAATGGATTTACAATTTGGGTAGCTTTTGTGCTTGATACCAATGACAAGGGAGAAAACCAAGTCTAAGTGCAAGGGATGGATAAAAGGATGAGCTCATAGTAAATGGGATGAAAGGCTCATGATAGATGGATAGATAAGAGGATAGGCCATATAAGGGATGGATGCTTGCCTCATGATAAACGGATAGGTAGGCTATAGTGGAAAGCTCATGATAAATGGATGCGGATAAGCTATAAAATGGAAAGCTCATGATAAGGATATGCCATAGTGGATGGATCATAAGGGAGCTAGGATGTGATCTCCAAAGGCTATGTTGCATAGGAAGAACTTACCCAATTCTAGGTGGTAATGCTTATTACATGATTAATTTCATGACCAAGGGATGACATGATGGATTGGTTTAAATGGGATGGATAAATGGTTAATGGATAGGCCTTGGTTTGGAAAGAAGGTATGCCAAGAAAGATCCAAACATGTTTCAACATTTTGCCCCTATGTCTTCATCAAAATCAAAAGGCACAAGGATAGATAAATGGGTTCAATAGGATAGGCATGTTTATGTAATGGCTAAGGATGGTAGGATGACAAGATAGGATAAGATAGGATGGGAAATGATATAATGGGATAGATAGTTTGGAAATGGATAGGTTGGATGAGACAATGTGCCCCCAAGTGTAAGTGACATAGAAGATCAACCTACACATGATGCTTGTTTGCCTGGTTTTCATCATGGTACTTATCCAAGGCACCTGTTTACCAGGTTTTCACCATTGGACGAAGGGATTTCTCTTTACTTTTTTGATTTTCTTTTTTTAAATTTATTTTTTGCTTTTAGATGGGTTGACAATTACACATGGCGCCTATTTGCCAGGTTTTCACCATGGTAATGGATAGGAGGGACTCAAGTGTCTAGTTCAATGGATGTTGGTAGTCCCGTTAGAGAGAATGATGTCTTCGCATGGACCATGTCATTATGCTCATAGATGTTGATAAGGGATTCGTGGATGAGAGATGGATTAGGTAGATAGTGGATGATGAAATGGATTATGGAAGGTTCATGCAAGGATAGATGGATGGGGATAGTGGACTATGATGTGGATTATTTAGGCTTATGCAAAAGCATGGACCATAGGAAGGTGATTGAGGAGATATGTAGGATAATGGATGAAGGATGGGGAGATGGAGGCATGTGGGAATGTTTTGGAATGGAAGGGAACCATGACCAATAGTTGCACACACCGTGATAAACATTGAAGCTTTTGATGAGATGGTGGTGTAGGAAGCAATGGATATGTTTGCTTAGGAGATGGTTGATGAAATGATTTAGGAACCCACATAGATTTAGTATTTTTAGTGCTTTTTCTTTGCTTATGGGATTTTTTAAGGGAATGGAAGTTTTGGATGGATATAGGTGGTTGGGATTCTTGACATGTGGATGAGGATGCCTCATTTGACTTGCTAGATATTTTCTTAGGAACCTAAATCATTTTTCTTTTAGGCTTTACATTTGGAGGTATGGGCTTGGATAGCTTTGTGAATGTACTTTTCTTAGAAAATGGATGATTTAGAGACTTTTCACATTGATGCCCTAAGGCATGAGGGTCCTTAGGAGTTTTAGTTGGATTTTTGGCTTTATAAGTAGATGCATCAAAATTTTTGCTTTTGAATCCCATGGGGTGGGTGGAGTGGATGGAATGATTGGAAGCTTTATGCTTAAATGATGTGTGCTTTTGTTGGCCATGATTAGGGATATAAGGATACTTATGAATGATAGGTATGTTAGGTGATGGAAGCAATGGTGGCAAGGTGTATGGAGGGATATTTGGAGTTGGTAAAAGTGGAGGTAAAGTGGATGGCAGAAGGTGTATTGACACATGCTTTTGACATTTATAGGATGATAGAGGTGAAATGGCTACATATGTTTTGGGTAGATGATGGGGGGTGCGATGGAAAGTGGTAGGTTTAGGACGTATGAAGCAATTACCAACATCTTTGCCTTGTTTACCTTGGGGTGTGTATCCAAGGCCATATGAGCATGGAGGGATCTTGACATGGTTTGGCTCCAAAATACCTTGTTCATAAAGGCCTAGGCCTTTGCCTTTGTAGTTCATGTTTTGGAGGATGCGATTGACTATGTGACTAGATATGTTTAGGGAACTAGACTTGAGTTCCTTATTGGATGGAGAAGGTGAAGTGGATAGAGGTTGTTGTTGTCCTAAGGAAGAACATGCATGGATGAAGGTGGTAAGACCAATAAGACATGATGGTGGATTTGAAGTGGAATCGATGGTGGATGTGGAAGGAGGATCATTAGGATCTTGATCAGCATTGTGTTCACTAATATCCAAGTTATTTGTTTGATCTTTTATGCTTACTTGGGGGACAAGTGTCTCATCATGACAAGTGGATGTTTGCTCATTATGGATAGGGCTAGATGGCATATGACTAGGAGAAATGTGGATATCTTGCTCATGGATGGATATAAGATTATGGATAGGATCAAGGTGCTCATGGATAGCTTCTTCATAGGTATCATCTTGATCATAAAGAAGGTAAATGTTATGGATGGGTTGCATGAAAGTGTTTTGATCTTGAGTTGGACTAGGGATTAATGTTTCCACATGCTTAGGATTAAATCTTTGACATAGCTCTTGGGTTGCTTGAATGGAAGTGGAAGGCTCTTGGATAGGCTCGTGGTCAACAACATGAGAACATGATGACTCTTGACTTGGATTAATGATAGAAGGTTCACAAATAGGCTTGATGGCTTGTATGTCACATGATGGGCTTGAAGGGCTAGGTATGTTAATGGAAGGCTCTTGGATAGGCTCAAGGATAGGTGGACCACATGATGGGATTATGACCTTTGGAAGTTCTTTGGTAGGCTCATGAATGGATGTTTAACATGGAGGTAGTTTATTCCTAGCTAGTAGCCAATGGATCACATCCTTCACAAGGGTATGAGTGGATGGGCAATATAATGGATGAATGATAATAGTAGATGGTGTTGTAGGATTAGGATTTGGATTAGGTTGAGGGCTAATTGGATTGGACGGATTAGGATTTGAGTGGGGTGACACATAGGATGGGGATAATGTGGCATGGTTTCTTATTGTATGTTGATACACCTTGTAAACAACTGGGAAAAACATGGGGCATGTATTTGTATCATGGCCTTTGGTCCTATGGTATGCACAATAATCATGTTCATCATATGGACTTTCTTCACATGGTTTGAATTTGGGAAGTTCAATGAGTTTTGCTTCAAGCATCCTTTGTAAAACTCTCTCAGCCATATCCTTTGGTGAAGGATTAGAATGACATGGTGATGAAGGTAATGGAGGGCTTGGTGGTTTGGAAGGTAGAGGGATTAATGGACTAGGAATGGGATCACATGGTGGTGTTGGGATAGGACTTGTTGGTTCATATGTTGGCATGGGATTGGATGGTGGAGGCCATTCTAGATTGGTATCTCCCTTGTCAAAGGTTATTAGATCTTGCATAGAATAACTTGGACTCATTTGATTTATGTACAAGGGGCCACTTGGATTTGGATATGATTCTTGTTGGAAAGGTGGACTTAGGTCTATCAATGGTGCTTGGTGGTCTTGTTGAAAAGGTGTACTTGGACTTGCTTGATTTATGTAAAAAGAGCCATTGGGACTTGGATGTTGTTCTTGTAATATCACTTGATTACTTTGTGGATGGGCTTGGTAGTGCATTGGAATGGTGACATGAGGGATTGGATAAGCTTGAGGTGGATGTTCGTAGGTTGATGTGGCATTGACTTGGTGGATAGGTGGATTAAGTTGATAGGAGGTGGATGGATATGACATGTGGCTATGAGGTGGATTAGGTTGGTATGGAATGACTAAGGATTGTTGTACTTGTTGAGCTTGACTAGTGGCTAAAAGGTGTTGGGCTTGGGTTATAAATTGTTGCAGTTAAGGTGATTGGCTTGCATGGGGTTGAGCTCTTTGGATGAAGAATTGTAATATTTCAATGGCATCTTGGTTGAGGAGTTGTGATCCTTGATAAATATTTTGGAGGAATCTTTGGAATTTAATTTCTGGGTCCTCTAGTGTAAACATGTTGTCACCAAGTGTTTGCCTTAAGTCCTTTTAGCAAGTGCTTGTTTAGGGATTTAGATGATGATGTGGCTTGTTTGGATGACTTGGCTATGTTTGGGATGAAAGTGATTGGGTTTGAATGTTATTGGAAGAATGTGTAGGATGACTTGTCTTTATGTGTTTGGGTGTTTAGAGCTTGATGTGGCAATATTCAAACAAATGATTATGTATATACACACATGAATCACTCACGCAAGACACATAAGCAAGTTTTAGTTTGGAATAATGTGATGATAGTTAAGCAAGCACGTGAAGACACTTCAACAAGTTCTAGTCAAGGCAAGGCCACTATCACAATGAGGTTCTAATGAAAATCTGGGGGACTAGCACCCCACGAGCATCTAGCAAGCCACTTAAGACTTTAACTAACCCTACTAGGAGTTTAATATACACAAGGTATGCCTCCTTTCAAGTTAGCACTGTATGGTGAGCGCTAATACTGGTTAGACTTGGCTTTCGCCTTATCCTCTAATTTTTATAGCAGACCAGATGAAAGTACCGCTTGAGGTCGTTCCCTTGGGGTGGATACTAAGGCAGACCTCTCTAAGGCTAAACAAAAGCAACACAAGTAAATGTTTTTGATCTCCAAATTCGTGTTGGGACGTGAGGAGAGAGCATACACATTTACTTGGTCACACTCGCATGGGGTTCATTAACCTTAGAAGTTCAATGTGTGAAAGACAATGCAAGCACTTGTTTGTTTTAAAGCCCAAATCTAAATGTGATGAAAGACAATGGTTTGTTTTAGCCCAATTTTTTGATGTGAATTTGCAAACAATTGTTCATTTTATGCCCAAAATCTAAATGTGTTTGCAAACAATGATTAGAAGATGAAAAATGAAATGATTACACCTGGTTAATTCACTATCCAAATTGCTATAGATGTTGATGTCAATGCTGCTCTAACTCCTTATGATCACCTACAACATAAAAAAATGATATTATAATGCAGGCATAAAAAAAAAGGCTCATCAGGCAAGGAAAATTGTAATTTTAGATGCATAGCCGAATTAGATTTAATTATTTCGATACATTTTTGGTTTGAAAATTAAAAAATCAAAGAAGAGACCCCTATTAATTTCTGAGAGCTTTCCAAAAATGTAAAGAAATCAGAAAAATTCCCTGATTGGCACCCAGAAATGTAGATTTATGAAAACGGTATAGTCGGCAAAGATCTAATTTTTTCACACTGTAAATGACCTCTAAATTAAATCTGTAAAACATAGACCCCAATTATAATTTTGAGAGCTTTCTAGAAATATAAAAAGTTCTAAAAAATTCGCTGATTTGTGCCCAGAATTGTGATTTTATGAAAAAACATAAAAACGTGATAAATCCCGCAAAAATTGTGATAAACCTGAAATTTTTCTTCTGTAGCTTCCTTATATCATGGACAAACTTTTGGTAAAATATTGTAGAAAAATTCATAGCTGTTTGGAAGATATGATGAAATCTTTAAAACCTAGGGTTTTGTCCAAAAAGTAGCAGATCTGCAACAAAAAGTTAATTAAACCTGCAAAACTCAACAATGGGGGTTATATGAATACAAATTTTTACTACAAAAACCTGCAAAAAAGATCAAGCAAAGTGAGTCCCACCGGGCGTGCCAGAATGTATAATGAAACATTTGGATTTATAAATGGAAATGATCAAACAATTGAAATACATAACCTAAACCCAAATAATTCAATACCTCGAAGATGCAAGATGAGCTCGATTGATTTGATTGCTTTGTTGTGTTGATTGCTCGATTCTGCAGCATAACATTTATAAGGAGATAGATGATGGTGATGGTTGATGGTTGATAGATGCAAGCTAGATGGATTGAAGATGATGGATAATGGCTTGAGATGAAAATTCAGCAGAGTGAGGTTGCATGAAGAAGAATCATCCCATTCTCTTCTCTAATCTCTTCTCTAATGTCTCCTAATCTCCTCTCTAATCTCTCAAGAGAGGCTTGTTTTATAGGAAAGGCTTGGTTTCAATGGATGGCTAGGATCAATTAGGGCTTTAGATGAAATGGATGGATAGGATTAAGTTAGGTTTCCTTGCACATCAAGAAATTGTAGTCAATTGACATGTGGCAAGGGAAGATAAGGCTTAGGTGTGCTTGTGTAGATAAATACTAAAATTAGGTCCCAATAGTTGTGCATGTGAAGGATTTGGATGAAAGTTGTATTACAACACATGATTGACTGGACAAGTGTTGGAATGTGATGAAAGGTCATGTGACTTAATTCAAATAAAATATTTGAATTAGTTGGGATATAGTTGGATATTAATTAAATAAATAAAATTTATTTAATTAATTAGATAAATGAATAGGATGAGATAAGATATGATGTGGAAATTAATAATAATAAAATAAATAAAATTTATTTAATTAATTAGGATGAGGATAGGATAAATGGGATTATGCATGTGAAATTAATTAAATAAATAAAATTTATTTAATTAATTGGCTTATGACGTCTAGGATGATGGTTTAACAAGGTGTTGCTAGACATGAACAAAGTTGGGACAAATTTGGGTGTCTACACAAATCAATAAAGAAAGTTCAATTTCCAGTGTACCATTTTTGTTGTGTGTTTTATGATTTACCCCCTTCATCAAGTGGTATCAAAGCAAGGGTTCCTGAGTGTGTAGATAGATCACCGACCGTGAGGCAGTTTGCACCAGGACCTAAGGTTGTGGGTTTGCTGTGGAGATCAAGATGCCTCCATGAAGAAATCATATTGGGAGGAATGCTTTGATGGAAGAGGGTTTTAGAGTCCTACAAAGGAAAATTGATAAATTGCAAGAGGAGCTATGAAGAGGGTTTGATCCGAGAACAAGAGAAGAAAGCGAAGATGAAGCAGAAGAAGAGCTATCTGAGGAAGAACAAGAAGTTGCAGGAGATCCTGCAGAAGTTAGGTTGTTGAGGGCCATTTTGAAGATCGGAAAGAGGCCCAGGATCAAAGTTTCTACATATTCTAAAGATTTGAATCTAGAACAGCTTATTGATTGGATCAATGACATGGAGGATTATTTCTAGTATGAAGATGTGGAGGACCTAGATCAGGTCAAGTTTGCAAAAACAAAGTTGAAGGGCCACGCTAGTATTTGGTGAAAGGAGGTCCAATTACAGAGGAATAGAAGAGGAAAAAGAAATATCACCAGATGGGATTAGATGGTGGAGAAACTGAAGAATCAGTTCATTCCTGTGGACTATGAGATGGAGTTGTTGAAGAAGCTGCAAGGATTGAAGCAAGGCAACAAGTCTATTAAGGAGTATACAAAAGAATTTTATAAGATTACTATCAGAACCTGCCATGCAGAGCCCAACAAGGAGAAGGTAGCCCATTACATTAATGGGTTGAGGCTGAGTATTCAAGAGGAGCTGAGCCTGGTCAGAATGACCACCATAGATGATGCGTACCAGTTTTCCCTGAAAGTGGAAGAGAAGTTGAATAAAAGATTCGATAACAAGAAAAGGGGAAGAGGTCAAGGCAGAAGGACTGGTGGAAGACCCTATGGCTACCGTAATTAAGATGAAAAGAAAAGTGAAGAAGCTGGTGCCAGTCAAAATCAGAGAGGGGATAATGCCTACCACCCTCATGACCAAAACAATAGTGAGCAAAGAGGAAGGGGAAGAGGCAGACCTGGGAAAGGACCCGGAAGAGGAGGTTTCAGAGGAACCTGTTTCCAGTGTGGAGAAGAAGGACATCGATCATACGAGTGTCCACAACATCAAGGAAGGACGAATAGAAGACCTGAAGGAAATGTATGAGTTGCACATGTTGATGAAGATGTGCAATCTAAGCACTCTGAAGATGCTAAAAGTGGAGAAACCCCAGTTGTCAGAAGAACTTTACTAAATGAGGAGAAAGAACCAAATCAAAGGAAGAGTTTATTCCACACAAGGTGCAAATGTGAAGGTAAGTGTTGTAATATTTTATTGACAATAGAAGAACTAATAATCTTGTTTTAGAGGAGATGGTTGACAAGTTGAAGTTGACAAGAAGAAAACATCTGCATTCATATCGGATTGCATGGTTGCAAAAGGACCATAGAGCTTTGGTCAATGAGCAGTGTTTAGTGAAGTTCAAGATTGGTGACTACCATGACGAGGTGCTATGTGACATCATACCAATGGATGCATGTCATATGTTTTTGGGGAGGCCATTGCAGTATGATAGGAGCACTATCCATGATGGTCGTGCAAACACATATTCCCTAACAAAGGATGGAGTTAGTCATAAGTTGAAGCCCTTGAAGGAGGTGGAAGAAAAGGTATGTAGTACTGCCATAATTTTCTTGGTAGATGGTAGAAAATTTTTGGAGGGTATGAAGCATGAGTGTCATTACTTTGCATTGATTCCTAAGATTTGTCAAGAGAAATGTGAAGATGTACCAGTAGAAGTTTCAGATATGTTGGAAGAATTTTAGGATATTATCTCTAATAATGTACCAGAAGGTTTACCACCAGCGAGGAAGATAAGTCACCAAATGGATTTGATATTAGGAGCTAGTTTGCCGAATAAGGAAGCCAATAGAATGACTCCAGCAGAGAGTGAAGATCTAAATAGACAAGTTCAAGAAATGTTAAGGAAGGGACTGATAAGGGAGAGCCTAAGTCCATGTGTGGTACCTATAGTACTAGTACCAAAGAAAGATGGAGAATGGAGAATGTGTACAGATTCTCAGGTCATCAATAATATCACGATCAAGTAAAGGTTTCCATTACCAAGAATGGATGACAAAATGGACTGTTTGAGTGGAGCCAAGTACTTCATGAAAATTGACCTGAAGAGTGGGTATCACCAAATCTGAATCAGAAAAGGAGATGAATGGAAGACAACCTTCAAGACAAAGGAGAGTTTATATGAGTTGTTAGTCATGCCATTTGGGCTAACCAATGCACCAAGCACATCCATGCGGCTCATGAACGAGGTACTAAAAGAATTTTTGGGAAGTTCTATTATTGTTTATTTAGATCATATTTTGATTTTTAGTAAGACTTGGGATGAGCATATGATGCATATCAGAAGAGTTTTGGAGAAGATGAGGGAGGAGAAGTTATTGATCAATTTGAAGAAATGTAGTTTTGCAAAGAAGGAGTTGGTATACCTGGGATTTGTTGTCTCAGAGGAAGGTCTTAAGATGGACCCAGAAAAAATAAAGGCTATCATTGAATGGCCTATGCCAAGAAGTGCAACAAAGGTACGATCTTTTCATGTTTTGGCAAGTTTGTATAGAAAGTTTATCAAAAATTTTAGTAGCATTTGTGCACCCCTGACCGAGACAATGATAGGGGATAGAAAAGAGTTTAGATGGACTAAAGGAGCAGAAACAAGTTTTGAGACATTGAAGCAAAAAGTTACAGAGCAACCTGTTTTGGCACTTCCAGATTTCAATAAGGTATTTCAGGTAGATTGTGATGCTAGTGGTAGTGCTATAGGAGCTGTTTTGAGTCAAGAAGGTAAGCCCATTGCCTATTTTAGTGAGAAGCTTAATGATGCCAAGAAAAAGTATTCTGTTTATAATCAGGAGTTTTATGTAATACTTCAAGCTTTGAAGAAATGGAGACATTATTTGTTGCTAAAGGAGTTTGTTTTATATACTGATCATCAGGCTTTGCAGTATCTTAATAGTTAAGGAAAGTTGAACCAGAGGCACTTAAAATGGATTGAGTTTTTGCAGAGCTATACTTTTGTTTTGAAGCATAGGAGTGGGAAGTCGAATAAAGTTGTAGATGCCTTGAGCAGAAGGAAAAATTTGTTGATAGAAATGAAGATAGAGGTTGTTGGGTTCGATGAGTGTTGGTCTCGTACAATGATTTAACAACTGAGCTCTTAAAACTATAACTCAAAGATTGGGCATCTAACCTGAGTAGCTATCTTAATCACTATGGAGATGCATTTCACTTGTCAACCCAGGGACGTGAACTTGAAATGGGTCAGTATGATATGTGCACTAAGAACTTCTAAAGTAGCCATGTTCATTCTATAGTTAAGAAAGACATAATGTTGAAGATAAACTACTAGAAAGGAAATAACAGGAATGATGAACATCAACCAACAACTATTCTAGGATCAAGTACATGAAAGAAAGTAAAAGTCTGGGAAACAAACAAGAAACTACTCTGTCTGCTTTGGCTGTAGGAATAGACACAGAATCGAATTCTAGTGGCTACAGGAACATTCAATGCTAGATTTAACTAAATGCTTTAACAGAAAATATAACTTCTCTAAGAGTGGAATTCTCACCAAGTGGGCCCCCTTGGATGAGTATTCCCTAAGACAAATGTAAACTCAGAAATGCAAACTTACAACTTTATTTTATTCATTCAAAAAAATGAGTACAACCAAACATTATAACTGTATTACTAAAAATTGGATAATGCAAGTACAATCTCTGAATAATCAACAACCCCTTAGAAGGAGCATCTGATCTTATTTATAGAAGGAAATCTACAAAACTAACTACCTAGCAGGGCGGTCAACTCCAACAGAATAGGAGGATGCCTCATTATGGAAAACATAGAAAGTGGAAAGGAGATTACGCATGCAGGGGAATCTGGTCAAGCGAGTTGCTTTAATGCAGATCTAGCATAACAATAACTCCTAAATTTGCTCAACAGGTATTTAAGATTAGTTACAAAGTGGTTGCCTTCCCTCCATTTGACATTTGAATGATCACCATGTTTGACTTTTTATGGTAAGCAACCAACCAGCAGAATCTTCCTCTTCTTTATGGATGTTGATTATATCTGCATAACAATATTAGTACACACAATAATTGCACATTTGTATCTACCTTGGAGTAATATTCATTAACCATATGTAAAATTAACATAGATAGTTCATATAGCATATCTTTGTCATAAAAGGATATAAGAAATGACCTAAGCTCAATAAGTTATAGCTTTGGGGTAATGACATAAAAAGATCAGGATTAAAGTACCAAAGTCCAAGATAACTACAATAAATGGACAATAAAATTTAACAAAATTGAGTCATAAACTAGACTCATCACTCTCCCCAACCCAAGACTTTGCTGGTCTTCCAGCAGAGGAAGGGTTGTTTTTTTGCTTGGTTAATGCTCAAAAGTTAGCAACTACCAATTGTCCTATATCAGTTTCTTTGGTGCATGAGGTAGGATCCCAATAGAACCCTTGCTACCTATCCAACCTACTCCATCTTTGTCTCTCTTTAGCAATATCATACTGGTAAAATCTATAATTTGGCACAGACCACAATAGGATAGGTGGTTAAAAGATTAAGGGAAGCAAGAATTGTCCCTTTGTTCTCCCAATCTATATATATGTATATATATATATATATATATATATATATATATATATATATATATATATATATCCACTCTTTTACATGTTGTAGTATAATTCTATAGAGAGTGAGGCTCTACTTTTTTTAGCTCATCAGATAAACTATTCCACCTTTGTGTCAAATGTCCTTTCATAGATTCTCCAATAGTGTGTGCCATCTTCTCATATTCTCTGTAAGCTACTTCTCTTTTAGGCAGGATTCTATTACCATAGCTTGGCCTATAAAGCATCCTATGCCAATCATATAAAATGCTTCTTGGATTTTCAGATTTAGCTCTAACAGGGAATGGAGTGCTGAATTCTAATTGCTTATAAGCCCTGAATTGTTGCCCCCAACTAATCTCATTTTGCATCTAGGACATAAATGCCCTCAATTGAGCATCCCTAACATACAACAAGGGGTTCCACTCATGGTCTTGGGACACAGCAAAATTATGTAAATAGAATTCACACAATAAATTCTTTATTTCTGGAGGAGCAATCCTATAAGCATTGAAAAATTCAAGAGGAGATTCAATGGAAGGGTTCAAACTAGAAACAATCCTTGCTAACTTAAAAGAGAGGTATCTTTCCTTTAAATGCAGAGCATAGACTCTCAGGGGAGTCATGCATTCTAATAGCTAAGGCACCAAAGCTGCCATATTATCCACTCTCTCTTTTAAAGTTCCAATTTCTACATTCTTGTCTTTAATCTCTTCATCCTTCTTTTGAATTTCATCCTTTAATCTGCATTTTTCCTTCTTCCATTCCTTTTCTCTCCTCTATATTTCATTCCACAGATTCATGGCTACCATGTGCATTGAAAAATTAGGAGGCCTGTGTATGCCTACCAAAGGCTTTCCTGGCACAGATGGTTGATCTTCATGTAGCATAGGCTGTTGTGTTTCTGATTGCTCAGCCAATTCTGGCTGCAGGGTGTCTTGTTGCAAGAACTCCTATTTATCATCATGTTCCTATGTCTCAATATGCTCAGCAGTGATGGCAAGGTCTGCCAGACTTACATCAGCTACTTCCTCAATTATGTCTTTTTCTACATCATTCACATGCCCCGTTGGGGCCTCTATATCCTCAGCTGTCATTTCATCAACCCTAGGGCTTGTCTGCGTAGATGCACCGGAGGTAGGCTCAGCAGGTCTTGATTTACTAGAAGGACTCTCATGTTTATCTTCAGTTGTAGGAAGAACAATGTCAGCCTTTCATTTCCTAGAGCGCAACACCTTCCTTTCTATGGTTTGCTTTTTGGTTTTACTCTTCTTTATTTCTACCCTTCTCCTCTATGCCCTAGTTTGAATTAAATTGCTAAGAGGAATATCCTCATTGTCAGAATCTGAAGAATTTTCTTTGTCTGCATGCTCTGCTTCAGAAGAGCTAATCTCAATAGCTTATTTTTCTACAGGAGGGTTTGCACTAGAAGTTGAAGTTCCCGGAGTAGCTTCAACAAAACACACCCTTCTCCTAGTTCTATGATGTTGCAGCACAACCACAGGTCACAAATGACTAGGTCTTATTTGATCAATATTCATAAATTCCTCCCAAGTCATATCGAACACATCATGCAGAGACTTTTCAACTAGCAATTTGATTAAACAATGGTGAGAGATAGAATTAGGCCTACCTTTTTGGGTTTTGGCAGCCATAATCAAGAGAAGGTGGTAAAGCACGTTTGGCATGTTCATTCTTCTTCCATGCCTCATATGATTTAGCAATTTGAAATGCACAGAATGAAGGTTCGACAGATGACCTTCACAAGTAATGTACTTCACCACATGGACAGCTACCTATTTCCATGGCTCAGGCAGAGAGGTTCTTTTAGCTCCCTGCTTGTCTATAGTCAACTAAGGATCACCACGTTCTATAAATTTAGCTCTAGCTAACCTGGCATCTCTGGCAACAAGGTAATCTTCACCATCAATAGGCAGACCTGTAACTTCTGCAATTCTCTCCTTAGTAGCTAACACCTCCAATCCTCTTACCATGGCTTTACCATCAGACAATGTCTGAGCAAATTCTAATGCAACATTTTCATCAAAACTATTTAACTTCAAGAAATAGTCCATCCATCCACAATTTCTAAATTTTGCCTGACTAAGTGCATCCTGCAATAATACATCATGAACTATGGGTTCAGTCTGAATTAATCCTCCTCCCATTGACTTAGCTACCTGAAAATAATCACACTGCAAAGTTTTTTTTTTCTGCAAAAAGTTTTCAAACTACTTCACCTTCCTGCAACCCTGTTAAATTTTCAATAACTCTTGCTATCTGTATTTTCCTTTTCAGCTTCTTTTCTTGGGAACGCAAGACAAGGGTGGTACAGGCAGTAATGAATGATCGATGAAGGTTGTCATCTCACACTTGCGAGCCATCAACTCACTCAGAATTCAAATCATTCAATTTTAAAACTTTACTGACATTTTGGCATCAAGCATATGGATGGACTGACACATGGACATCATATTAACACTCCCTCCCCAACCTAAATTTAGGCATGTGTCCACACATGCGGAATTGATGCGTGACAGGACAAAGAAGGGAATAATGACATGCTATGAGAAATATCGATATCAATGTACAATAATTAAATGAATGAACCACAAGATAATTAAGAGAGAATTATTAAAGTGTGCGTACCTTGAGTTGTGGAAGATTGGTTGCAAAAATCATGGAGAAAGTAACGGGTAATGCTTAAGAATTTATTGAGCAATGAATGAAAGTGGATTGGGCTGAAGTGAGATGGGATGAAGTGTAATCAATACATGTGATGGAAGAGAGAAGAATGGATATGGGTGGGTGGATGGGCGAAGAAATGAAAGAGTGGACTCCCACAAATGTGGAAGTCTTTATTATGATAAGTGTTGTACCTTGGTTAGCCAGAAGGAGGGACACTAGGTCCACTACCTTTGGCTGTAGGAAGTTTAGGAGTTGCATGTTGAGTGAATTGCTACAGGAATTCTTCTTTGGAGGCTGGCTTGTGATATAACCTTAGTCGATGACCATTGACTAATAGTTTAAATCTAACAAGGTCAATAGTAGTAAGTTGAACAACACCATTGGAAAACACTTCAGCAAGCTCATATGGACCTAGCCACCTTGTCTGTAATTTTCCTACATTATTTTGATACCTTGAGCCATAAAGCAAAGCCCAGTCACCAGGCTGGAATTTCTTATCTTTGATGTATTTGTCATGCCACCTAATTCCCTGATTTTGCACCACTTCCGTATGATGTAAAGCTACTTTTCTCATCTCATCCAAAGCATTGAGCTGCATGATTCTTTCTTTTTGTACCTTAGATAGATCCATCTCCAAGTCAAGTGTAGTCCAAAGAGTTCTATGTTCAAATTCAATAGGCATCATGGCTATTTTACCATACAATAACTCAAAAGGAGTAAAACCAGTAGTTGTTTTCCAGGTTGTCCTATAGGCCCAGACAGCTTCTGGCAACCTATTTGCCCAATCCTTCCTATGGACAGCCACAATTTTGGTCAAAATGGCTTCTATTTCTCTGTTAGTCACCTCAACTTGGCCATTAGCCTGGGGGTGATAAGGAGTAGATCTCTTGTTCCTTATGTTGTATTCATATACTAGTGCTACAACTAGAGTTGAGGTGAATTGAGCTCCTTCCATACCATGTAAAGATTTCCTCATAGAGAAATTATGCAACCTTACTATCTCTTGCATGCTTCATGGCCTTAACTTCTACCCATTTAGTTACATAGTCAGTGCATACTAAGATATAGGATTTACCATTAGATGGAGGATCAATGGGTCCTACAAAATCTAATCCCCACTTATCAAATGGAGTAATCACAAGCTGAGGATAAAGGGGTATCTCATCAGATTTTGTTGGCCATCCCATTCTTTGACAACTATCACATTTCTTGGTATATTTTGTGCCATCCTTGTATAGTGTAGGCCAGTTATAACCTGCATTCAAAATCTTTATTATTGTTCGCTTTGCTGCAAAATGTCCTCCACAAGGTTCATTGTGACATGCATGCAAAATGTCATATGTTTCATCTTCTCTCACACATCTCCTCATGACATTGTCTAGTCTAGTGTAGAACAAACATCTAGCAATCCATGAAAAAGGAAAAGATTTTTCAATGAGTACTCTTCTTTCCTTAGGAGAGAAGTGAGGAGGGACTCTTCTTGTGACTAGGTAATTGGCTATGTCAGCATACCAAGGTGTTTGCACAGTGAGTGAAAACAACTATTCATCAGGAAAAGAGTCATAAATGACTTGCTTATCTTTTGATGTAGTCATTCTTGAAAGAAAGTCTGCAACCACATTGGCCTTTCTTGGCTTATCCACAATAGTGATGTCAAATCATTGCATTAACAACACCCATCTTGCTAATCGACCAGTTATGAGAGGTTTGTTCCTAAGATACCTAATGGCTGCATGATCTGTGTGCACAAATATTTGATAACCGGTTATGTAGTGCCTAAATTTATTAAGTGCATAGATGACTACTAACATTTCCTTCTCTATCACTGTATAGTTGAACTCAGGACCCTGTAAGTTTTTGCTAATAAAATAAATAGCATGCTCAATGACTCCTTTATGGCCTAAAACTGCTCCTATGGCATAATCTGATGCATCAGTATGAATGTGGAAAGGAAGTTCCCAATTGGGGCCTTTAAGTACAGGAGCATGGGTTAATGCTACCTTTAAATCAGAAAATGCTTTGTCATAGTCTTCATTCCACTGAAATTCAGCATCCTTTGTAAGAAGAGTATATAATGGGGATGCCATTTTGCTAAAATCTTTGATGAAACATTTATAATACTGTACATGACCCAAGAAGCTTCTGACATCTCTTTTCTTTGCAGGAATGGGCAGATTGATGATGACTTCAATTTTTACTGGGTCTACCTGTATTCCTTTTGGAGAAATGTAGTGGCTAAGTACTACTCCTTGCATCATCATGAAGCACTTTGCACTATTTAAGGATAGGTTGTGGTCTTCACATCTTTCCAACACCTTGCCTAAGTTTGCTAATGCCTCTTCAAAAGTAGCACCATAAGTAGTGAAATCATCCATATAGATTTCCATACAATCATGTGAGATATCAGAAAATGTGCTAATGACTGCTCTTTGGAAAGTTGCAGGTGCATTGCATAAGCCAAATGGAAGCACTGAGTAGGCATATGTCCCCCAAGGATAGGTAAATTTTTTTTTATGTTGATCTTCAGGTGCAATCTGAATCTGATTGTAACCACTGAATCCATCCAAAAAGGAAAAGTACTGCTTTCCTGCAAGTGAGTCCAATACTTGGTCTATGAAAGGAAGGGGAAAATGATCTTTTTTGGTGGCAAAATTTAATTCTCTATAATCAATACATACTCTCCATTTTCCTCCCTTCTTGGGCACAAGAACTAAAGGGGACACCCATTGGCTATCTGAGATTGGGTAGATAAATCCTGCATCTAATAGTTTCTGCAATTTCTCTTTGACAATTTCTCTTAGTGCAGGGTTGATTCTCCTTTTTGGTAGTCTTACTAGTGTACAATCTTCTTTTATGTAAATCCTATGGGTGCATAATGTAGGATCTGATCCTTTCATATCATGATAATCCCATGCAAAAGCATTTTTATGTTTCTTTAACAAATTTGTCAAGGATAGCCATTGTGCTTGAGTCAAGTTGCTATTAATATTGAGATATCTTTCTTCTGAAATTTCCACTTGAGTTGTGAAGTCAACTATAGTTATCTCATTAATGCTAGGTATCTTAATTTTTTGTGGAAGCAATGTATGTAACATACCTGATGTTGCAGGAAAAATTAGAATGAGTATCCTCTCTAGATCAGCAGAATGAGAGGATGATGCTTCCTCTACTTCACAAAGATTTTAAATTATATTAGACAACACCTCCTCCTCTTCTTGAGCTATAGGAAATAACTTTTGCCTATCATCATAAGCTACTCCACAGAATTAGCTTCCTCTACCTCTTCACCAACATGAGGCCAAACAGGATTAGCCATATCATGAGATGGCTGTGCAGGTGGGTAAAGAATAAGTGTTTTAGTCCTTCTCCCATTAGAGATGGTCATGTCTCCTAACAGGTACCCAATATAAGCAACTGTTGTGGCTAACCACGGCCTTCCCAAAATGATGGGGTATCCTCCCAATGTAGATTTAAGAGAAAGTATCATGAAATCAGCTGGATATTCCCATGAGTCCAGGGATACCACAAGATCCTCAACTATCCCATCAGGTTTAATAGTAGAGCTATTAGCAAGTTACAGGATAGTAGGAGTTGGTCGCATGGTTGCAACATTCAATTGTTGCAGGATATCCTTTGTCATTACATTTATGGCTGCTCCAAGATCAATCAGAGCATTTCTGATTTGGATTCCATTTATAACAACTCCTACCACAGGACTTCCTAGATCATTATATTTGGGAACAGTCACTTTTCCAAGCATGATGTCAGCCAACTGTCCCACCACATGAACCATAGTGGGGTCTTTCCTTTTTCTACCTGGCTTCTTAAGGTATGCTTCTTTGATTGCTTTGCCATATATAGGAACATCTTTTATGGCTTGAAATAGAGGAATCTTGACACATACATGTTTCAAATGCTCTAGAATATCAAAGGTGGGTTCTTCTTCTACTACCATTTATTTCATAGTTTCTAACCTTTGTGGAAATGGTAGTTCTTGGGGAGTCTGTTTGACTGCCATTGGTTCAGGATTTTCAGGTACATCTAATTGAATGGGGGTTTTACTAGGTTCCACTTCTTCCTCAGAAAGCTCAGTAATGACAGGTCTTGAAGGAGCTACCAAGGTAGTTCCTGAACACAGATGTATATCACTTACATTCACAACATATTTTGGGAATTGATTTGGATCAGTAGAATATAGTGGTTGTTGCTGTGGTCTATTATTTGGGTTAGGTAAGGGTTGAGCTGGTATCTGAGTAGGTTTAGGTGTATTTGAATTGGAGCTAGCAGGTGGAGGCATTATAGCAGGTTGTTGGGGCTAAGGAGGTGACTGCATGTAATTAGTGGTCTGATTTGGCCATTGCTGTCCTCCTCTCTATTGAGATGTTTGCTACCAATTTCCTAGAGGTGACTGCCAATTCACCGAAGGCTGCTGCCATTGGGGTGTAGGGTTTTGGTAATTTAGCCAAGTATTTTGAGGGTTCTTCCAAGGCTGAGGTGGATATCCTTCATAATTAGATGGGAATGGTTGTTGCCATTGGTTACCAGATGTATAAGTATTAAAATGTGGTCTAGCATATGATAATGGATCTGTTGACATAACTTGTCTTGGAGCCCATGGCCTCCTTTGTGCAACATAGAAGACTTGATCCTCGTCAACTTGTATTGGCTTGAACTCAGGTGGAATCTACTTGCTGTCAATTTTAGCTACCAGCTTGCATCTGCAATCCCTCTTCTTCTATCTGCAATAAGGACAATATTCGGCCAACATTTCCTCAGCCTCTTCATGCTTCTTTTCTTGGAGTGTGTCCAACTAGGTGGCCATATTATTTATAATATCTTGCTTAAAATTTGATAGAAAGTGGCTTATCTCCATCCTTGAAACTCCATTGGTAGAGGTTTTGCCCATAAGGGAATGGTAACCTCTTCCTTTCTTCATGGTTGCTCTAGAATAATTCTGGCACAACTTCTTAATATCATCCCAAGACACTTGGGTAATATCTCCTCCTCCCATTAAATCCAAGGCATCTATGCAATGATCACTTATTCCCCTGAGGAAGAGCAGTTTCTGAGAGTCCTCAGTGAGTGCATGATGGGGAGACTTTTGTAAACAAAATAGGAACCTTGAGATGTAATCCTCCAAACTTTCATCTTCTTTCTTCTGCATTCTGAAAACATCATTTTCTCTCATATCCCCACTCCTACATTAGTCTTTATATTTCTCAAGAAATTTATCTTTCATTTCTTCCCAGGTATTGACAACATCACTACCTAAACTCATAAACCACCTTAATGCAGCCTCTTTCATGGTAGTAGGAAACAACTTAAGTTTATGAGAATCAGTAGTGTAGTCATAGCTTCTGTAGAGGATATCAAATTCAAACAAGAAGGTGTCTGGGTCCTTTGTTGCAAGTCTATAGAACTTGGGGAGAGCTAAAGCAGGTATGTTCTTGAGATTATCCACTTCATTTTGAAGAGCAATTAGAAATGGAAATGTTGGTTGATTAGGTATGTTTTGGGCAGCCATGACTGCTTGACCTACTATCAAGGCAAATGGATTTTCAACTAGATTTGGGGTATCTTGTTCTTCAGAGGATATCTCAGAACTATTCAAATTAGGGAATGCATCAAGGAAAGGATTCACTTCTATTTCTTCTGTTGGGTGATTTAAATCATTAGGAAGGAATCTCCCTAAAGCATCTCTTCTCCTACCTCTATGCATGCAATATACTCAGTATTAGCCACTTCTCACACAAAAAAAATGTTGATGGGTTGTAGATGGTTTCTTCCTAACTAAAAACACATTTTAAGGGAAAAATTGCAAGGAGTAATACTAAAGATGACTCCAAAGATCTTCTTAGTTTGACACCATCCCCAGAAACGGCACCAAAAATGTTGGTCTCATATAATGATTTAACAACTAAGCTCTTAAAACTCTAACTCAAAGATTGGGCATCTAACCTGAGTAGCTGTCTTAATCACTATGGAGATACATTTCACTTGTCAACCCAGGGACATGAACTTGAAATGGGTCAGCACGATATGTGCACTAAGAACTTCCAAAGTAGCCATGTTCATTCTATAGCTAAGAAAGACATAATGCTGAAGATAAACTGCTAGAAAGGAAATAACATGAATGTTGAACATCAACCAACAACTATTCTAGGATCAAGTACATGATAGAAAGTAAAAGTCTGGGCAAACAAACAGAAAACTACTCTGTCTGCTTTGGCTACAGGAATAGACACAGAATAGAATTCTAGTGGCTGCAGGAACATTCAATGTCAAATTTAACTAAATGCTTTAACAGAAAATGTAACTAAACTAAGGGTGGAATTCTCACCAAGTGGGCCCCCTTGGATGAGTATTCCCTAAGACAAATATAAACTCAGAAATGCAAACTTACAACTTTATTTTATTCATTCAAAAAGATGAGTACAACTGAACATTATAATCTTATTACTAAAAATTGGATAATGCAAGTACAATCTCTGAATAATCAACAACCCCTCAGAAGGAGCATCAGAGTCTTATTTATAGAAGGAAAACTACAAAACTAACTACCTAGCAGGGCAGTCAACTCCAACATAATAGGAGGATGCCTCATTATGGAAAACATAGAAAGTAGAAAGGAGGTTATGCATGTAGGGCAATTTGGTCAAGCGAGTTGCTTTAATGCAGATCTAGCATAACAATAACTCATAAATTTGCTCAACAGGTATTTAAGATTAGTTACAAAGTGGTTGCCTTCCCTCCATTTTACATTTGAATGATCACCATGTTTGACTTTTTATGGTAAGCGATCAACCAGCAAAATCTTCCTCTTCTTTATGGATGCTGATTATATCCGCATAACAATATTAGTACACACAATAATTGCACATTTGTATCTACCTTGGAGTAATATTCATTAGCCATATGTAAAATTAACATAGATAGTTCATATAGCATATCTTTGTCATAAAAGGATATAAGAAATGACCTATGCTCAACAAGTTATAGCTTTGGGGTAATGACATAAAAAGATTAGGATTAAAGTACCAAAGTCCAAGATAACTATAGCAAATGGACAATAAAGTTTAACAAAATTGAGTCATAAACTAGACTCATCAATGAGCTCAAAAGTTTGTATCCTGAAGATCTAGATTTTGCAGAAGTTTGGAAAGCTTGTCTAGAACTTGTTACTTTGGATAGGACAAAATGGTTAGATTTCATAATCTAAGATGGCATGTTGTTTAGAGGAAACCAGTTGTGCATTCTAAGGAGTTCTATGAGAGAGAACCTAATAAAGGAGAAGCATAGTGGGGGATTAGCTGGACACTTTGGTCAAGATAAGACCATTGCTATTGTTAGTGAAAATTATTATTGGCCACAGTTGCAGCAGGATGTGAGGAAATTTGTGTAGAGTTGTAGAGTATGTTAGATGGTGAAAGGAACAAGTCAGAATATAGGTCTATATTAGCCACCACCTATACCAGAGAAGCCATGGGATGATATTAGTATGGATTTTGTTCTTGGCTTACCAAGGACACAGAGAGGACATGATTCCATTTTTGTGGTGGTGGATAGATTCTCGAAGATGACACATTTCATTCCTTGCAAGAAGACTAATGATACTATCCATATTGTTGAATTATTTTTCAGGGAGGTGGTGAGATTACATGGTCTACCAAAGAGCATAGTTTCAGATGGAGATACTAAGTTTGCTGGTTATTTCTAGAGGACATTGTGGAAGAAGTTGAAAATAGATTTGAAGTTCAGTTCTGCACACCATCCACAGACTGATGGACAGACCAAAGTGGTGAATAGGAGTTTGGGTAACTTGCTACGATGCTTAGTAGGAGATAAGCCCAAGGGATGGGATTTGATTTTACCACAGGCAGAATTTGCTTACAACAATTCTATCAATAGGAGTACTGGTAAATCACCATTCTAGATTGTATATGGAAGTAGCTCAAGAAATGCTTTTGAGTTAAGGAAGCTGGACAAAGGAGAAAAGATAAGTGCTGAAGCTGAAGACTTTGCTGAACATCTGAAGAATTTGCATGAAGAGGTGAGAAAGCACATTAATAAAATGAATATTCAGTACAAGGCTAAGGCAAATCAGAAGAGGAGATATAAGGAATTCTAGGTAGGAGATGAAGTCATGGTTCACTTGAGAAAAGAAAGGTTCCCAATTAGAACATACAATAAGATGAAAATGAAGAAATTTAGACCATGCAGAATTTTGAAGAAATATGATTCAAGAAATGCATATGAGGTAGAGCTGCTGAGTGGGATCAACATTTCCCCTATTTTTAACATTGTTGATTTATCAAAATATCATGAAGGTGGAACAGAGGATGGACTAACAAAAGAACAGTGGAGTATTCTGGCATCTACTTCAACAGAGGAGATAGAAGAGATCTTGGATAGCCGTGTGGAAAGAAGTACTCAGAACATGCAGTATGAGGAATACCCGGTGAAATGGAAAGAAAGGCCTATTGAAGATTCTTCTTGGTTGTCTAAGGTAGAGGTTGACCATTTGGGTTTTCCTCACACAAACACCTAAGACGTGACAGGGTCACTTCTCAAATTACCCTAGGTGTCAGATTCAGGAGCATCCAGTGGTGTAAGGGCAATCTTGCATCACCCCAAAAAAAAAAGATGTGTTTCAAAATTGTTGATGTTCTTTCCATTTCTTTTCAAAATTTGTAGTTTTAGTTCCATAATTGCTTGAATAATGATGTAGAACTTTCAATTTTTCTAAACTACTAAAAATAGCAACCTGCTATTTTTAGAAAGTTTGCATTTGGGCATGGATTGAAGTGAAAATTTACAGGAAGTTACATAACAAAAATATAAGACCTTTGGCAAAGGAATCACACAAAGATCATTTGTGAGCTGAAAGATATTAAAGTTTCTATTTCCTAAAAAACGCTTGAAAAATATTCAAACTTAGGTATGAGGCACTAAACGGCCCCATATGGGCCCAAAAATGGCCAAAACGGTAGAGCGGGTTCGCGTAGAGCACTTCGTGAGTTTTCCAATGCATAAAATAGTTTGTCAATCAGACACCCAAATCAAAAGTTATGGCTCCTGGAAGTTGACCTATTTTTGGAGGGAGATGCAAATTTTGAAATTAGGTTGTTAGCCGCCAAAAAGGCTATTAATAGCCATTTTTGGGAACCTTGGGCAATAGTAGAGTTAAGGGGGGGAAGTGTAGAGCCAAGAATAGGTGGGAAAATAGAAACCCTAGCTGATTTGGAGTTACAGAAGGTAGATGATTCCAAAGTCTTGTGATAGGAAGCTGTAATGTGTTGCAGCCTGTGGAGGGTTGATTCCTCTAATTGTATTTGAGCTTCTATAATGTAATAAGTAGTCCAAATCAATAAATAAAGTTCTATTTTCTATGTGCCATTTCTGTTGTTGTGTGTTTTTCGATTTACCCCCTTCATCATGTTGGTTTTTCTTCTAAATCAGCATTAGGGTTTGCCAGTTCTAATGCACAGGTAGATTCAGCCAACTAATACAGGAGGTTGCGTGAGCTCCTCCCCTTCACTTCTGGTTCTGCCGCACCAAGGGGGTATCCCTATAACTAAAGATGTGACCTTGACTAGCTCAATGATATGAAGATTTAGCTTGTAAGCGTCAGGCAGAATACTCTCATGTATAGACCAAGATTTGTGTAACAAATCACAAGGTTGGCAACATTCTTGGACATATTGTCTGGTTGGGTATGAGAGTATGTAGGGGGTTCCTAATCCTACTCCTACAATTAACATGTTGAAGTGATGAAATGGGTGGACATAATGTCCTGGATGCAAGACAAGGGGTTTTGGCTCATAACTACTGACCCAGGAGCAGACTGGTGCCTATCCGTTGGGCAAGGAGTCAACTAGACATATACAATATATGGTTTGCAACTTTCACTCAAGTTTTAGGGGGTTGGACTGATCCTTGCCTTACAAACATCACCCAAGAATAGGCATCTAACTGCCTCTACTTATAGATATCCCTACTGACATGCATCCTTCTCCATGCATTGACCTAAAACAGTTTAATCCACTCCTTGAATGGAAGTTACAGATCAAGCATGCAGTATAGATATCTATACCCTAGAATCTATGAAACCCTTAGCAACTAGATTCAGAAGAAGGAGAATAACATGCAGCAAATGGAGACAAGCAGATAAATACATGCAACGAAACATTTCTCATATAACACGACACTGAAACTGAAATATGTGCAAAATACACTCATGTTGCAACTCATAAACTCCAAAATGGGATAGAACAACTAGAGTCATGCCCTGTTCTTTGCTATTTACACAAAAATGCCTCAGGCCTTCAACCCCCTTGAAAATGAGCAGCGCAACCTGCTATATACAACAAGGAAGGTGCTCAGCATTAATTATATGGCAGATCAAAATTTGCCAGATACAGTATATTGAGAAAATGGCGCTCATCGCATTGAATGCAGCAGGTAGGGGAGGAGACAAGGGAGGCCTTGAGCCATGCGTCGCTGCCTAGGGATTCCACATCTTCAATCGAGTACTAGATCCGTCCACACCATCGCCCATACCTCTGCAACAACCGCCATTAATGGCGCACCAACTGGCGGCCTTGGGAAAAACATCATACTGTGCATCACAAACCTTTCCCACCAAAATGTATCATCCTGATATTTCAAATCATGCAGGATCTAAATATCCCACATGCACCCCGCGGCGACCCTCTCATTACTTTATATACTAGGTCATAAGCATATATGATGTCGGTGCTTTTGCTCCCGACGACACTAGCATAAGCCTTGTCATCATCATCCGCATGATATCCGGATACTCAATATCACCCTGACGTCAGCATCATCATCTGCATGATAACCTTACCTTCATGTGAAATATCATCCTGACATTCACCTTCATCGGCACAACCTGATGCATCAGAGGAAGATCCTCCTGCTTAGCCGATACCAAACGTCTGGCCGATGAACATCCTGCATGTCCACAAAAATCCTGATGATGTCATCATCATATCTACATACCACACACCTCCTCATATCTGGATGATGTCACCATTACATTCATATATCGAGGGATCTTCCACAAGATGACTAGTGTTAGAAATATGACCCCCCCGGATCCTGATGATGTCACCATCATATTGGCGCTGGGGTGATATTCATAAGATTACCTGATATTTCAGAATATCACCCCCCGCAGAAATATCAGGGTGCATTGTAGCTTCATTGTAACATCGGGGTGATGTATGAATATGACTGATACTTGAAAATATCACCCCCTCCTTTGGAATATGATGAAGCCGATAGACACGTGAATATCACCCTGACAAGAATATGACATCAGCAGCATCAGGGTGATAAAGCAAACATGAAGTGATAAAGTAACATTAGGATGATCTTAACCAAGATCACCCGATGTTCAAATATGATGACCCCATGGAAGATCGGGTCATACTTAAAACTTTACAGCAACATCATCAGGATGATCTTAACTAAGATCACCCGATGTTAAAATATCACCCCAAAACGAAAGATCAGGCTGACAGAAAATATGATGATCCTCGTAAGAAACAATAGGGTGATGATCGGAAACATGATGATGACGACCTCCTCGAAGAAAATATGATGCTACTGTTGAAAACATGCTGAGGAGGCCCAAAGACTTAGAACTTTTGGATTTTTAGGGAAGGTGCCTGCATGCTAACTGCTTGAAACTTGACTGCTCATGCAAGCACCAACAGTGGCTCTATCTAGGGATGCATGCCTCTTGCAGGTATGGCGAGAACCACAGATCTCTGGGATGTAGACCAGTCCCTATCCATTAGGCACAGAGTCAAATACTGCATTGACCTGCATCACCAGACATGAAGTGATAAAGTAACATCAGGATGATCTTAACCAAGATCACCCGATGTTCAAATATGATGACCCCACGGAAGATCGAGTCATACTTAAAACTTTACAGTAACATCATCAGGATGATCTTAACTAAGATCACCCAATGTTAAAATATCACCCCGGAATGAAAGATCAGGCTGACAGAAAATATGATGATCCTCGCAAGAAACAATAGGGTGATGATCGGAAACATGATGATGATGACCTCGAAGAAAATATGATGCTGCTATTGAAAACATGCTGAGGAGGCCCAAAGACTTAGAACTTTTGGATTTTTAGGGAAGGTGCCTGCATGCTAACTGCTTGAAACTTGACTGGTCATGCAGGCACCAACACATCATACATTTTCATAAATGAGTCCTTACATGTCATACACCTACTCAATCTTAGCCATCCATCCATTCAACCATTCAATTTCAGCCATTGATCTTCCCTTGAATCTTGGACCATCCTTCTCAGCCAACCTCCTTATGACACTTGTCCAATTCTCCTTTCTTGAGGATCCTCAAGCAATGTGAGCCCTTGATCTTCCAATTCAATCCTAACCCTCCATCCTCACCTCCAAAAATCTATAAATTGAGCATTCCCCATCCATTTCCAACAAGCAATTAGAATGTAATTAAATTTTGCCTCATTGAGCACTCGCATTTAGCAATTAGCATATAGTTCAGCATACCATAGGGTAAATCAAGAGAGTTGCATAGTGATAGGGTACACATTTAGTTAGTTTGTGCATCTCTCTTTAGTCTTATCATGAGGTTGCAAGAGTTTTGAATTGAATAGGTTAGAATCATTCTAGCTTGTTTAGAATAGTTCACATCTTTTTGCATAAAGTGATAATGCCTTGAATTTTCTCCTTGAATGCAAAAGATTCCTCTAGAGTTAAGTCCACTCTACCAATATTAATTTTAAACTAAAGTGAATGTACACTAAGGTGTAGTGCGATGGAGATTATCCTTGAGTTCTCAACTTCACCTCACTCTTGCATTAAATGAGCATATCTCCACTACTCGGATTTCATTCATAACATTTAAATTCCAATATCAACCAAATCAAAAACTCAAAATATATAATTATATAGATATGAATATATACATATATATTTATATATACTTATATAATTTCCTTTATACAAATACTAGCCCATGCACATAACTTTCATAGAATACTTTATCTCCTTCTTGACGAGATGACATAGAAATTCGCTAAACAAAGAATTGGCATCTAATGGATTTAAACAATATTATAAGAATAGAGTAAATCGAAGAAAAACCAAGGTAACATTAAATGACATTGTCAAGACATAAGGAACCACAAAGACTTATGACACATTAGCATTTCCCATAACTCAAACATATATCCTCAAGTAATTTGTGTGTGTGTATCCTCGGAACATGATATTCTACCAATGTTTCTGATCTGTTGCCCTCTCTTTTGTGATACTCCCCCTCCTCATTTGGGAGGGGTAACTAATTGTCCTTCATCCAGCTCATTTTCTGATAAGGAAGTTAGTCTTCTAGTTAGAATCATAAGTATATTCAAATAATTGAAACCAAATTATTAATCAATTAATCTCATAATGAAGATCATGTCTTTTCCATTCATCATCATCAACCGATAATCACATTTTGCATGCACATGAAATAATTAGATTATACACATCACAAAAAATCTCTAATCAGAGTTTCATGATTGTAATTTTAAAATGCATGCTAAAATGTCTATCTAGCAATTAGTTAAAGAGAACATACTTTAACTATCCAAAAATGGGGCATGAAATCTCCTCCCCCTTATAAAAAGGTCATCATCCCTAATGAATCGGTTCAATCAAGTATCAAATATTAAAAAAAAGTTTATAAGGATAGCTAAACTTACCTATCAAAGGAGTTTATTCAACAAGACTTACCCGGTCTTTCCTAGATTTTGGCATAGCCATAATATGATGTTTGGCCTCCAAGTGCAATAGATAGACATAGAACCAGATACAAAACCTTTTCTAGCATCCTCCCTACTATGCCCTCCTGGAATGACTCACATAAGCTCCTTATGAGTTTTGATTTTTTAAAAAAATTAATCATTAAGAAGAGAAAAAATATTTATATGATTGTTTGTCAAACATACATGCCTAACATGTGACACCAAAACTTTTGTGAATAGTTTCACTGTTTATTCCCAATATTTTCCACATCAACCAGTTCATATTTCTTCCTAGTTCACTCCTTCTATGATGACAAACAAGCATTCCATACTAGCTGTCGTCATCACTGACTGAGCATTTAGATTACATCTAACTTTTGATCACTAGGCTCCATACTCATTTCAGCTCAAATTAGTGTTACTAGAAAATTCGTACTTTTTATTTATAGTGACAGCTTATCATAAGATTAACATGTATCTATGTACTAGCCAGATAGAAGAGAAAGATATCATATTTGATAACTCATGTTGTTAATTGCTCAAAATTTGGCATAATAGTCATAAGAATTTCATTCTATTCCAATTCAATTCATATCATAATGACCATCATAATATAAATTAATGGTAATAAATCTACTTAAACTCATTCATAGCCAGGTTTATCATACCTTTTTGACATTAGAAACCTTGCTCATGATGATAGTGTATTCATATGCACCATTCTATCATTAATGATATGGTCCCCACTTTTATACATAATGTCATATTTCTTTTTCGAAGATTAGAACATTAGAAATTTAATAGAAATATTTCCAAGAGAATCATAGTTGATAATTGAGATGTAATTCACTCAATCCTTTCAATCTCAAAGATTCTCAATCTAATTGACAAAGCATTCTCTCAACATCATAACCCATTAATTCCCAAGGTTAAATGTGACTACATTGACATACCCTATCATATATTATAACTATACTCAAGTGCATTAATTTGCAATACAAGAAACTATGTGGTTTAGTCTTGTCTTTACACAAACAATGTTGACACAAAGAATTACTATTTTGGTATTTTGTGACTAACATTCATTCCTACTTAGCAAGAATTAAGAATCTTAAATATCTTAATTCTTCATACATAAAAAATAAGTGCATTCTCTACGGTTTACTCTCTTATACAATCCATTAGAGGCACATAGAGGTGAACATTACATGACACAAAAAGAGTAATTAAAATACTCAAGAATAGCCACCACAACATTTTAAAACAACACCAAAGTGAAAGAAATTGCATTTTCAACATTAAGTCATAAAAATGAGCTCAATTTCAAAAATAAAACATTTTTGACTAAAATGGTCACAATATAAATGATTCTCAAACTTGGAGGCTAGACTATTCCAAAAATTAAAGAAATAAAGCCATGAGAAACATTGTTGATATTAAAATAATTTCACCAATAATCAATAGAAGCATCAAAATCCAAAAGCACTCTTAACATGCACTATTTGACTAATTGGGTCACTAACAAGGGATTAGAATGCTACACTGCACTTGGATTTCTCCAAAACCCACGATGAGTTAGAGACCATGCTTCAAACACAGTAGATGAGTAAGTCCTTTAAGAATGTAGTGAACTTTCCATCTAATACTATTTAAATAAGAAAAGGACATGAATTTATCCCCAAAAATAGACAATTATTTTTTATTTTTTATTTTTTATTTTAAGATTCACAAAGAGATTTTTGCATTTCAAAATACAATTTTAACAATACATCATTGCAAGATCATCATGATACATGATTTCAAATAATAATAGGATGCAAATCAGGATTAGGACTACTATCCTTCCAATCCACCAATATACATTAATTACTTAAAATTGAACAATCATTACACTAAGATTATCCATCAATCATAATCTTCTCATCTAAGTGCAAGCAATCTAGTTGTCAAGTTGTAGGAGGGGGAGCATCATCTGAGCACTTTACCTCCAAATGCAAACCTACGATTCCCCATACCCCTTCCCACTAGAAGTGGTCTTATCCTTTGTCGAGGGTGGTAGATGGTGATGTCTATAGTTAAACCCTTTTGAGAACCAAGTGCAACTATAAGATGTACACACCTATCACATGCAGCCTATCATGAACCTCTAGATCACCTTTAGCTAACATGATATCTAACTAACATGGACTTTGTGGTACAGTGAACTGATGTTTTATACAACTATAACATCACTTTGGCCAAATAATTCATTTATCATTCACATTAATGTGTGTCATCCATTCACAACACTACTATCTATTGCTTGACTCACCCACAAGAATCTATAATAATAACAAATACATAAAGCATAAATGTAAATTGACACACAAGTCAAAAACATAATTTCACCAACTCCTGGTATGTCTTGCCTCTAAGATGGTTCTATTGACTTTGAGTATCATAGAGTAATAATATTTTGCAAGACAAATAAGATTACCACAAGTATATAATATCACATATTTTAGCTATCGAATATCTACCCCTGGCATACCTTGCCTATGAGTATCATTTTCAAGAGAAACATATGTCATTACTATGAAACTTCATTTCTACAGGCATTAATATCTTCACATTATTTTTCTAGAATAAACCTTCATCTATAATCATAGCTACAATTGACATATATATGGTGAAGTTCCAATCTCTCAATATGCTCTACTATTGGGAATTAAGGTGTCTCAACCTTGATAATTCTCTGCATTTGTAATTTTTGTATTTATTATTTAATTTCCTATGTTGTAAATATTTGGAAATTCCATATTGTCATGTTGTGGGATGTCGCACAGTGATGTGTCAATCCTACATGGAATATGACAACTTGTTATTTTCTCCTCACATGAGGAGATAGGCATCCCACTTAGTGGTAGGAATATTCTGCCATGTGTCGGCATCCTCCATGTTGTGTAAGGAATGTTTGACCGAAATGGTTATGACGGATTCCTATGATGAATCTATGACATTTAAGAGTCAGAAATAGAAGGTTGTAAGACAGGTGATGACATGTGTCATGATGCATCTTTGAATAAGGCATATTTGGGCACCCCAAGGTGGACTATGACATGTTGTAAGAGAATATGTTATTTATAGCATGTGTATGATAGATTCTCTTACAGCTGTAAGTTGTAACTGCTATGACAGATTCTATGACAGTCGTAAGTGTCGTAAGAGCATATGTCATAGCCCATTTTGGAAATAGGTGATCCCTTTAGGATGGGAGTTGTGGACAAGTGTCAGGCACATTATACAATGTTGACCAAGTGTCCTTGGGCATGGGTTTTGGTCCATGAAGCCATGTTGGACACCCATTCCAAAAAAGGTCCAATATTGCCTTGTATTTCCTATTTAAACAAGTGCCTGGAGATGGAGTTTGTACCACAGGTTTACAGGTACTATTATGCTGCTGGATTGACAATAGACATGAGTGTCGAAGACCATTTAAGCTTGCACTGCAAGTGTATTGTAAACAACTTTTAGATTTGTTAATACATTGTGCAGGTTTTTGAGTGTGGGGTTTTTCACCCTATAAGGGTTTTCCCCACCGTAAATATGTCTCTCTTCTTCTATCTACTTTTTGGTTCTTGTGTTTTGCTACAATATCTCATGTTAATGGTTTGACATTGCTGTAATAGTTAGGATAAATTTGAATTTGCATAGCCCTCTCCTCATTAGATTAGTGTAGGAAGTGTTTCCGCACACCTAGCTTCCTTTCAGTTGGTATCAGAGCTTGATCACCTTTGGTCCTAGTTGTTTGGTAGGGGTTTTTTGAGCTACTCTTAGGTTGAGTGGGAGTTTGTGCAGAGCATTCTATATCTTGTTGCAGAAAGGAGATGGCAGGCACATTAGGAAGGCTTGAAGTAGAGAAGTTCAATGGCAATAATTTTGAGTTGTGGAAGCTCAAGATGGAAGACATGTTAGTTGACCGAGACCTTTGGGATAGTGTGAAAGGAACTAAACCAGCTGCAATGTTACAAACTGACTAGGATCTCAAGGATCAGAAGGCTAAGGGTCTCATAAGACTTAGTCTTGCTGATTCTGTGTTGTTAAATGTCCACGAGGAGACTACTACAAAACTCCTTTGGAAGAAGTTGGAGGATGTGTATTAAGCCAAATCCCTGGTCAATAAACTTTTCCTAAGAAAGAAGTTGTATTCTCTTAAAATGGAAGACAGAGTATCTGTTGCTGAGCATATGAATGCTTTCAACATGCTGGTTGCACAATTGACATCTATTGGTGTAAAGATGGAGGAGGAGGATTGGTGTATGACCCTGCTTTGTTCTCTACCGGACTCATGGGATCATCTTGTCATGGCAATCGAAAGCACCACATCCACATTCAAAATGGAAGAGGTGGTTTCTTAACTATTGTCTGAAGAGATGCGGAGAAAGTCTTCTGAGGCAGCCAAAGAAGCCCTTGCAGTTCTTGGAAGACCCAAGGAGAAAGGGAAGAAGAAGGACAAGAAAGATGAGAAGGGTAGATCCAAATCCTGTGGGAGATCCAAATCTCCTGGAAAGTCCAAGGCTCTTTGTTGGAGCTATGGCAAGACTAGCATTTCTGAAAGGAATGCAAAGAGGAGAAGAAGAAAAAGAAGAAAGCTCCTGATTTCGATTCTGACAAATCACAAGATGACGATGATGCTTTCATCACAACCCTGGCAACCCATGTGTTTGATGATGTGTGGCTAATTGACTCTCGTGCATCATTCCACATGACCTCGCATTGAGACTGGTTCACTAAGTATGAGGAGTTCGATGGTGGAAAGGTGTATCTGGGTGACGACTCTCATCTGAAGATCATTGGTCATGGAAGAGTCTCTATCTGATTCCCTGATGGTCGAGTGAAGGGGATCTCTGGGGTTATGCACATCCCAGGCTTAGCACGGAACCTACTTTCTATAAGTAGTTTGAATGATGCAGGTGTGCAGGTTGTCTTTTTGAAAGGATGTAAGATGACTAGAGGATCTATGGTGCTTGCTAAGGGTACTCGAAGAGGTACTTTGTTTCAGCTGGAAGCATGCATTTCACAATGCAATAGTTCTTCTAACTCAAGGAAGAGGGCAGCAGTCACTTCATTCCCACCATCTGAACGAGCAGTGAAGAAATCTATTGTTTCTAATCTTGATGGTTGTAATCGTGCATTGGAAGTTAAACTTCCTGCTGAAAAGACAATGTTATTGCATAAGAGATTTGGCCACATTGGTGAGAAGGGTCTGCGTACCCTAAAAAATAAGAACCTCATTGAGGGGTTAGATGATTGTAATCTTGAGTTCAACTTTTGTGAACATTGCATTTATGGAAAATAAAACCATGTTCAATTTTACTCGAGTTCTCATAAGTCTTTTGGTGTGTTGGACCTCATTCATTCTGATGTGTTTGGTCCTGTTATTGTTCCTTCATTATCAAAATCTGTATTCTTTGTATCTTTTATAGATGATTATAGTAGAAGGACATGGATTTATTTTCTTAAAAGCAAATATGAAGTCTATAGCAAGTTTAAGGAGTTTAAAGCCTTTGCTGAAAATCAGACTGGTAAAAAGATTAAATGTTTGAGAACTGACAATGGTGGTGAGTTCTGTTCTATAGAATTTGATAAGTATTGCAAGGAACTTGGGATTGAAAGGCATAAGACAACTCCATACACCCCGCAGAAAAATGGAGTTGCAAAAAGGATGAACAGAACACTGATGGCAAAGGCTAGGAGTATGCTTAGTGGAGCTAGCCTAGAACAAAAGTTTTGGGTTGAAGCTGTTGCCACTACTTTCTATCTGGTAAATAGATCTCCTACGTCAGCTCTTGTTGGACTGACACCCACGGAGGTGTGGTCTGGTAGAAATCCTTTAGTAAGGCGTCTTCATGTTTTTGGTTGTGAGGCATATGCACATGTGCCTAGGGAGAAGCGGTCAAAGTTGGAGAACAAAGCTATTAAGTGTATCTTCATCGGTTATGGTGTTGGTGTGAAAGGATACAAGCTTTGGGACCCTATGGCTGAAAAAGTGTTGTATAGAAAAAGTGTCATCTTCAGAGAGCTTACACCTTCTTCCACTATTTTGCAGCTAGAAGAAAAAGAAAAGAAAGAGGATGTTGTTCAGTTTCCTCTCACCCCTGAGAAGACTGAACAGAAAGACAATGTTGGATCTGATGATGAGGAGAGCTCTAGTAGCTCTGAAAGCTTAGATGAAGAAGATGAACCTCAACCTCAACTCTTGAGGAGGTCTACATGGATAAGAAAACAACCTAAAAGGTTTGGTTTTACATTGCTTGATTCTAGTTGTGCTTATGCTTTGCTTACTAACAGTGACGAGCCTAGAACTGTATCAGAGGCTTTGGATATGAAGGATGCAGGTTCCTAGAAAGAGGCCATGGAGGACGAAATGGCTTCTTTGGAAAAGAATCAAACTTGGGACTTGGTGCCTTTGCCTCCTGGAAGGAAACTCGTTGGATACAAATGGGTGTTCAAGAAGAAAATTGGTGCAGATGGCAGTGTTGAGAAGTATAAGGCCAGATTGGTTGCAAAGGGGTATTCACAAGTGGAGGGTATAGATTATGGTGAGATCTTCTCTCCCATTGCAAAGCTGACATCCATTTGATTCCTATTGTCACTCGCAGTAGCTTATGACTTAGAGGTAGAATAGATGGATGTGAAGACAGCTTTCCTGCATGGTGACTTGGAGGAAGACATCTACATGTCACAACCAGAGCATTACATGGTGAAAGGTAAAGAAAATTTGGTGTGCAAACTTAAAAAGTCTTTGTATGGTTTGAAGCAATCCCCTAGGAGATGGTACTTGAAGTTTGATGCCTTTGTGTTGTCAATTGGATTTGTGAGATCAAAATCAGATCACTGTGTGTATTATAAATTTGATGGTGATCGTATTCTCATTGTTGCACTATATGTTGATGATATGTTGCTCATGGGGAAGGGTAAGAATATGATTTTTGATTTTAAATCTCAGTTGTCAGCTCAGTTTGAAATGAAATATTTAGGGGCAGCCAGGTACATTCTAGGAATGGAAATCAAAAGAGACAAAACCAACAAAAAACTTTGGTTAAGCCAGAGTAAGTATGTGAAGACCGTGTTGGATAGATTTAGCATGGCAGATTGTAGACCATTGTGTGTTCTCGTTTCTTTGGGGACAAAGTTGTTTATTGAGGATTGTCCAATATCTCCTAGTGAGGTGGAGGACATGAGCAAAGTACCTTATGCTAGTGTTGTTGGTAGTTTGATGTATGCTATGGTCTGCACAATACTAGACATTGCCCAAGTAGTGGGAGTCCTTAGTCAATTTATGGCTAATCCTGGACATATTCATTAGGATGTAGTTAAGCAAGTATTCAGATATTTGAGGAGTACTTTCGAGTATTCCATTTTCTATCATGGTAATGTTTCAGGACCTCCACATTCTGTTGATATTCGTGGATTTGTGGATTCAGATTGGGCAAGTGACATTGACAGTAGGAGATCCACCAGTGCTTATGTTTTTACACTATTTGGTGGTGCTATTAGTTGGATGAGTAAGCGATAACTTGTTGTTTCTTTGTCCACAAAAGAAGCTGAGTACATGGAAGCAACTCATGCTTGTAAGGAAGCCATTTGGCTTAAGAGACTATGTTATGATATTGGTGTTGATGCAGGTTAGATCACGATCAGTTGTGATAGTCAGAGTGCAATTTTCCTTGCAAAGAATCTAACTTTCCATGCTAGAACCAAGCACATTGATGTTCAATTTCACTTCGTGAGAGACATGGTTGAGGATGGAAAGGTAAATTTAGAGAAGGTAGATACTTTGAAGAATGTTGCAGATGCATTGATGAAACCAGTGAGCATAGAGAAGTTCAGGTGGTGTTCGGAGTCTATGGGCCTCTTCGCCTATAGCAGTTAAATCCTATTTTTCTATTGGCTCTTACAAGGTGTTTGACAAGTGGGAGAATGTTGGGAATTAAGGTGTCTCAACCTTGATAATTCTCTGCATTTGTAATTTTTGTATTTATTATTTAATTGCCTATGTTGTAAATATTTGGAAATTCCATATTGTCATGTTGTGGGATGTGGCACGGTGATGTGTCAATCCTACATGGATTATGACAACTTGTTATTTTGTTCTCACATGAGGAGATAGGCATCCCACTTAGTGGTAGGAATATTCTACCATGTGTTGGCATCCTCCATGTTGTGTAAGGAATGTTTGACCGAAATGGTTATGATGGATTCCTATGACGAATCTATGACATGTAAGAGTCGAAAATAGAAGGTTATAAGACAAGTGATGACATGTGTCATGAAGCATCTTTGAATAAGGCATATTTGGGTGCCCCAAGGTGGAATATGACATGTTGTAAGAGAATATGCTATTTATAGCATGTGTATGACAGATTCTCTTACAGCTGTAAGTTGTAACCGCTATGATAGATTCTATAACGGTCGTAAGTGTCGTAAGAGCATCTGTCATAGCCCATTTTGGAAATTGCCAACCCCTTTGGGATGGGAGCTATGGACAAGTGTCAGGCACATTCTACAATGTTGACCAAGTGTCCTTGGGCATGGGTTTTGGTCCATGAAGCCATGTTGGACGCCCATTCCAAAAAAGGTCCAATATTGCCTTGTATTTCCTATTTAAACAGGTGCTTGGAGATGGAGTTTGTATCACAGGTTTATAGGTACTGTTATGCTACTAGATTGACTCCAGACATGAGTGTCAAAGACCATTGAAGCTTGCATTGCAAGTATATTGTAAATAACTTTCAGATTTGTTAATATATTGTGCAGGTTTCTGAGTGTGGGGTTTTTCACCCGATAAGGGTTTTCCCCATCGTAAATCTTTGTCTCTCTTCTTCTGTCTACTTTCTAGTTCTTGTGTGTTGCTGCAATATCTCATGTTAATGGTTTAACATTGTTGTAATAGTTAGGATAAATTTGAATTTGCATAGCCCTCTCCTCATTAGATTAGTGTAGGAAGCGTTTCCGCACACCTAGCTTCCTTTCATCTACTTGGAGTTGGTTATATTAGTGATCTCAAGCAAAGGAGTTAATTATTGTTTCCAACCTTTTTTTGTATCCTTTACCTTGGGGAAAGTTTAATTTATACCAATTTTATAAATAACTATAGCTTCATAGCTCCTTGTATGTCCATACCGTTGGGTAGGTTTAACATATGCTATAGATGTACAAGATAAAGTTAGCTAGGTTTCCATTTCCCTAATCCACCTATTACCATATAAAACATTAACACTCATAATAAATGTTATCTTGGCATAACAAGGGTACAAGGTATCATGGGGTCCTATATAATATTTAAAGATCAAAACAAAGATATTTACCCATTCTCATTCTCTGGATTATTACCCATTACCACAGTTAGACATAAATAATCATTGCCAAAGAAACTTACAATATACATCTCGTCTTAAAGGATAGTCTTACACTTGTAGAAAATAATATACAACAAGAAAAAATCCAACACCATTTTGAGTAGAAATTTTTCATATGGGATATGGTCTTTATGCATCTATACTAACTTGGCATAAAGATAGAAATTTTCTTCTTTAACAATGTTTATGCAAGGTATGGTGAAAACTATCGATCACAACTTTGAATTTCACAAAAGGGGGCATCTTTAGATAAATCAAAATAAAATTCTTCATCCAAAGAGGATAGATAAATAGACCTTAGATCTTTCAAGTGATAACATTAGACTGGAGAGAAAATAAAACATACGATCAAAAGTTTGATTCTATTCATTTTAGGCATTACTACCAAGAACAGAACAAGGTTGACAGTTTGATTAGCTAATCATGGAATTGATCTCTTCCCATTTTTCTTCATTATAAGATGTTGTTGGCAAGAGACACTATATGGATTCATGGTTGTTGTCATTGATGGCAACAAAAGTCATTCCACATATCCGCAAGTCATGATATATCTCTACCGGAAGTCAGATTGAAGATTGTTGTGGTCCGGTGAACAAGAACAGAGCATGTGGCAAGGTCCGACAGATTGGTCCGGATCTCTCAGAGGAAGTGTCTTGGCACAGTGCGGATCTGGGGAAGTCAAGAGGACTATCTTGAGTAGTATATTCCAAGGATTTAGCCTCCGGAGATGGACAAAGAAAAAGATATGAATAGTTGAGTACCGGATTCCTGAGAGACAGTGAAAACAGAGGAAGAACTGACTGACTGAGTATCAAACTACTTTCCGGATGTGTTACAGATGATGATAAAGGTTGCGGAGGCATGAATCATGTTTGGCCGACATAATTGATGATATCTACAAGTATATGCTTGATCCGCATTGCTTGGTGAGCAAGGATTCAGCCGACAGAACTAAGTTTGTAAGAAACTAGACTGTTCCGGATGCCGACTAGAAAGATGATGAAATTACTTGTGCGGATATATATAGAGGATGGATTTAGTTGTAAAGTGTGTGATGTGTGAAAAAGTATATATGCGAACAAGTCCAGAGTAGAGCAGAAGTAGCAAGAAAGATCCGGTATGTGAAAGGACAGCAGACTAAAGAACAGAGGAAAGATGAAGTGCAGCAGATCAGTATACTGAACCTAACCGGAACTGAACTCCAGCATATGCAGATGCTTCCAATCAGTTCAAGACTGTGATTCTTATCACTTTGTAAGACAGTGTGTCTTCTTGTAGGCAGTGAGCCTCTTGTGAGCAGTGTGCTCGGGCAGTGAGCCCTAATTGGCAAGTGCCATTTTTGTAATTTCCTATTCTTCTAACAGAGAATAATTCTTGGGTTAATCACCCCGTGGTTTTCTCCCTTAACAGGGTTTCCACGTCAAAAATACTGTGTCATGTGTTTCTTATTTCATGGTTAATGTTTTGTGTTTGATTTTATGCTGCTTCAATTAAAAGGAAAGTTTAATAAGGGAAATAATTAGGATAACTGATTCACCCCCCCTCTCAGTTATCAACAATTGGTATCAGAGCTAAGTTCCTCCTAATAGAGCCTAACAGCTTGAGGAAGATCTGGGATTTCAAATGGATGCATATGGTTTAAGGGAGCAACTCAAGACTGCCCTTGAGGATCTTGAACAGTCAAATTCTGAAGTCAGTGAATTAAAGGAAAGACTCAAACAGGCTGATGAATTCATGAGAGAATTAAAAGACAAATTAAGTCTCTCTATGAAAAAGAGAAAGGAGCTGCTTCAACAGTTGGCAAGACAAAGTGAAGAAAGCAATACAAGTGAGGAATTGACTGAGCAAACCAAGTTATGTGAAAAGTTATCAAAAGAAGTCATTATGTTAAGACATGAAATGGAATCAGGAACTATAAAGTTTACTCAAGAGATTGAAGAAAAAAGAAAGGCTGAAGACAATCTAAGACAATCTCTTAAAGAAAAATCAGAAGAATGCCACCAGATGGACAGGATTATCAGACACCTTGAATCTGATCTTGAAGATTCCAAAGATAATGAAGGAAAACTTGAGGATCAAATTGCCTCTCTCAAAAGAGACCTTCAAACAGCAAATGAATATAAAGAGAAATTCAAGATAAGTTCTGCTCAACTTGAAATTCTTCTTGGAAGTCAAAAGAGGACAGATGACAAGTATGGCTTGGGATATGAGAAAGGAGAAAGCTCCGGATCCGGTCAGAGGAATCTTGGATCAGAAAATCCAAGGAGCAGGCCTAGAAGACCTCCGGTAAGACAGCCAAATGCTCAAAAATATCCATCCTTCAATGGATACTGCCACAGCTGCAACCATTTTGGTCACAAAGCTAATCAGTGCAGAATGAGAATGAATCAGATTAATTCATCCTTCTCCGGACAGTGCTTCAACTGCAAAAGGTATGGACACAAATCCCATGAATGCAGAATTATGCAAGTAAACAAATCATTCAAAGGTAGATGCTTTACATGCAATAGAGTAGGTCATATGGCTAATCAATGCAGATCAAGGGGATATCAGTTAAATATGCAAAGAAATGTTATTTGCCAAATCTGCAATAGGTCCGGTCATAATGCTAAAGTCTGCAGAAACAAGAATCAGGACAAAAGAGGTCCGGTGTATAATCAGAATCAAGACAAGGGTAAACAAAAGATGAATGCGGATGAAGTTAGGAATCAGATGAGCAAGATTTGGGTGAAGAAAAGCTCAGAGAATGTAGAGGTTGGATCCGCACCAGATTCTGGTGCTGATATTTCTTCCGGAAATTAAAAAGTGAGCTCAGGCTCAGGGGGAGACTCAAAGAAGATTCTGTTCCCCCAGCCAAACAAGTTGTGCCGGATGTGGCACAAGATGCGGATTAAAGGGTTTGTAGATATAAGTCCTGAGATGCTTCAGTCAAGTTTTCAGAGGTCCGCATGGAGTTATAAAGAAGCTGTGTTCGATTAAGTTAGACCTGTTCAGGGAGGTGCTCCGGTATGATAAAGGATTACAAAAAGGTCCGGAGAGATCCGGAAGTGCACGATCTTGTCTTGCGGATTGGACAGAGTGTTTGGGATGTTCTTGTAATATGTTACCTAGATTTATTCATGATTTAAAGATCCGGATGATATTCAGTGATCAGGACTAATCTGGGATACTCCAAGCTGTCCAGACATGGTAAACCGGAATAATGCAGGTGAAGCATTTATTGCAGACAGATATTAGGGTTTGCGGAGCAATATAAGGGATTTCTCAAAAGTTATCTGCTCATTCTACACTTGAGAAGAAGCGAATAGTGGAGCTCTGCAACAAGGTTCATCAAGCACACCAAGGATCTCCTGCCGAAGCTATTGCATAAAGAAATCAATCCAACCACTCCGTGCAAACCGAAGGCGCATAAGGTATTCTTCATTTTTCATTGCCTCACTGCAAATCTTTGAAGAATGGCTACTCCAAACATAGTTAAGATCTCTGATAGACCTCGCCCCTCATTCAAGAAACATCCCTACAAATCATTGGAGGTAGATCCACTAGGAGCCTTCTCTAGTGTTCCCCACGGAGTCTTACATACTGAAGATATTAGGGTTTACATACACGCAAACATTGAGGAATTTGGGGAATTCAAATTAAGAGACCTCTATCACAAGCAACTGATAGACAATGCTTTTGAGCTCAAACCAGAGTATAAGGGTATCCAGAAGAAACAATTTGAGCAATTCATTCATTTCCCTAGCTTTGAAGAAGATGAATGGGTCCGGTATGTACTGAGCAGGATGCATGACAACTTCCTTTGGCTAGATAGACCCTGTAAGATCACAAAAGAAGCAATTAGAGCAGTAACTGGTCTATACTCTTCCGGGGGGGTACCTATCCTCAAATCTGTCAAGAACAACGTTGTAACTGAGGCCACCGGATCAAAATATGATAAGAGGGCAATGACCATTGAAGATATTTCGGATCCGGATATCAAATATGCATCAATGATAATAGGATACAAGATCTATCACTCCAGCAGGGAGAATTCTGTATCCGGAACTGCAATATACACAGCATATGAAATGCTAAGAAAGAATGCATATTATGATCTTTGTGAACTACTACTAAGCCAATTGATGGAAAATGTACAGAAAATCAAGAAAGACAAGAAGAACTCCTTTAAGTATGGTACTCTCATTGTATGTCTTTTCTTTTACTTCATGAATGAGCTACCCGGAACAAGTGGATGGGTATGGCAGAATGACAAACCTGTTGCAGTCCAGATAAGAGACTATTTGCATGGACTTGGGGATGCAAAAGCGAGAAATACAGCTCTATGGGGATACTTCAAAAACTTTCAGAGCATGATGCAAGCAAGAGAGAGAATTCCCCAGTCTCTCATTGAGAAATACAAGGACTCAGTATGTTTTATGGTTGACACTGATCAGTGCCTAATGGAGGCAGTGGAGCCAAGGACTGTCTGGATCATGCCCATGGGGTATGAAGTTGATGAACAGATAGTAGAGCTGCATGTTCAACACATGCTAAGTCAGCCCAAAGATCCTAAGGCAGAAAGGTTTGGAACCTTTGAGGAGCTGAGCGTGAAATTACATGTAGAACTCAGGGAACCTGAGATTAAGAGAAAAGTGAGAAAAGAAGTAGAGCACATTGCTCAAGGCCTAGGCATCTCAAAAGAGGCACTTGATGCCAGCCGGGAAAAGAGGAGAAAGGCTGAGGAAGAAGAGAAAAGCAAAGAAAGTGCTCCGGTTGGAGCTCCCACCCGGACCAGATCAACAAAGAGATCTGCACCTCCCTCAACCAAAAGTTCAAAACCGGAAGTCCAGGCATCCGGAAAGAGATCAAAGGCAAAAGCCACAAGGGCTTATGGAAGCCAAAAGGATGAAGAGGAGACAGAATCAGATGAAGGAGTAAGAGAAGTAAAGAAACAGAAAAAGAAAGGATCCGGTAAGCCCTCCACAGGCCAAGACAAGGAGGAAATGGCAGAGGTAACTGTTGAAAAGCCCACTCTGTCACTAGAGAGCATAATCAAGTCGGTCACGGTGGATGGAAACCTTCAACCAATGACTGAATCCTATGATGACTTCAGTGAGGCAGACCAAAAGACTCTACAAGAAGCCACAGTTAAATATCTGAACACGTACAATAAGGCTTTCATTGAGATCATATCTCTCATTCCTAAAAGCCTAGAAAAGGAAATGGAAGTAAGAAAGAATAATGCTCATGCAAAAGATCTTGAGATCCGGGAGCAGATAGCTATTCAGCTATATCCTCAAATTGATCCCAAGACAATGAACATGATCTTCAAGGACTGCAGAGATGAGTTCAGAAGTAAATCCAGGATGAATCAGCTCATGCTTGGTGAGACTGACAAAGTGGCACAAGAGACAGAAGAGATCCTCCGGAAGGCCTTCAAAAGGTTCAATCTTCCTGTTGTAGAGGACTTAGGTGCAGAAACAGCTGCTGATTTGGAATCTTCTGTTCCAGAAGAAGTGAGCCATGAACAGACAAGTGAGGACTTGGGACCCTCTGCTCCAGAAGAAGTGGCCCATGAACAAGCAAGCATCTCTCCTCCGGTTTCCCCTACAGTCTCCGGATCCAAAGAAGAAGAGCAATTGCAGGAGAAGGAAGCAGTGGTGACAGACAAAGAGGTTGACAGTTCTAAGACTGCAGAAGAAAAGAAACATCTGTCTCCGGCAAGAGACACTGCACAAACTGTTCAACAATTTTTGAGCAAAGAAACTCTAGAGATTGATGAACCAGAGCTTCTAAAAGGTCCATTTGATTTTGACTCTCTCTCTCCGGTACAAACAATGAAGATAGCTTCATTTGCAAATGCCAAGGCAAATGAAAAGCTCCTGAAGTCTCATATGGAAGACTGTGAGTTGATAGAGGCTGCTTCCGGAGTACTTGTAAAGATCATGCCATCAATCCAGATAGATCCGACAGCCTCCACTTCCGGTAATCTAAAAACCTTAGTCAGCAGTATTGATACACATTTTAATTCTCTAGAAAAATCAGCTGAAGAAAAGGTCCGGAAGGAATTTTTGGATAAGAGATTTTCTGAAATATTAGAATTAATCTCTAAGGATAGGAAGATTGTAAGCATTGGAATAAAGAGCTTAGAAAATGCTCTTAAGGATGGCGGTGACATCTACAAATTTTGTATATCTTGGTCAAAGGCAACAGCAGCAATTGACAAGAAAATAAAAGAGGAACAGGACAAGCTTCAAAGCCTATCTCAAAGTTTTGATCCTCTCTCTTCCTCTATAATAAATCAAGAATGTCAGACTATTGCAGTCTTGAATGAAATAAAGAATCTTGAGAAGGAGAGGAAGAACATTACCAACCGGATGGGAGAACTTAGAAGGATTATAGTCCCTAAGTTGGAAACTATGCATGAGGCCATCAGTGATGCCCAGACCACCGCCCATACAAAAGATCCGACAGATCTCAGGCGGGCAGAAGCTTTTGCATTTTTGTTGAGTGGTCACATTTCAATCTTGGACAGAATGAAGCTAAGTTGGGCTACTGAAATGGTTCAACTGCAGACATCCTTTGCAGACATTCTGCAGTATATGTGAGTATGTAAATATGCGGCTATATATAGAAAATTTTTGAAAATTTTGGTGTGCGGACCCTACCCTTTGCCATTGATGTCAAAGGGGGAGTGAGGAGCAGTGAAAAATGAGGAATCCAACTCAGGGGGAGTTCCGGAAATTGTATATAAAGACAGAGCATCAGCAAAGGGGGAGCATAGTGTATACACTTAGTCATTTTTCACTAAGTGTTGCCATCAATGCCAAAGGGGGAGATTGTTGGCAAGAGACACTATATGGATTCATGGTTGTTGTCATTGATGGCAACAAAAGTCATTCCACATATCCGCAAGTCATGATATATCTCTACCGGAAGTCAGATTGAAGATTGTTGTGGTCCGGTGAACAAGAACAGAGCATGTGGCAAGGTCCGACAGATTGGTCCGGATCTCTCAGAGGAAGTGTCTTGGCACAGTGCGGATCTGGGGAAGTCAAGAGGACTATCTTGAGTAGTATATTCCAAGGATTTAGCCTCCGGAGATGGACAAAGAAAAAGATATGAATAGTTGAGTACCGGATTCCTGAGAGACAGTGAAAACAGAGGAAGAACTGACTGACTGAGTATCAAACTACTTTCCGGATGTGTTACAGATGATGATAAAGGTTGCGGAGGCATGAATCATGTTTGGCCGACATAATTGATGATATCTACAAGTATATGCTTGATCCGCATTGCTTGGTGAGCAAGGATTCAGCCGACAGAACTAAGTTTGTAAGAAACTAGACTGTTCCGGATGCCGACTAGAAAGATGATGAAATTACTTGTGCGGATATATATAGAGGATGGATTTAGTTGTAAAGTGTGTGATGTGTGAAAAAGTGTATATGCGAACAAGTCCAGAGTAGAGCAGAAGTAGCAAGAAAGATCCGGTATGTGAAAGGACAGCAGACTAAAGAACAGAGGAAAGATGAAGTGCAGCAGATCAGTATACTGAACCTAACCGGAACTGAACTCCAGCATATGCAGATGCTTCCAATCAGTTCAAGACTGTGATTCTTATCACTTTGTAAGATAGTGTGTCTTCTTGTAGGCAGTGAGCCTCTTGTGAGCAGTGTGCTCGGGCAGTGAGCCCTAATTGGCAAGTGCCATTTTTGTAATTTCCTATTCTTCTAACAGAGAATAATTCTTGGGTTAATCACCCCGTGGTTTTCTCCCTTAACAGGGTTTCCACGTCAAAAATACTGTGTCATGTGTTTCTTATTTCATGGTTAATGTTTTGTGTTTGATTTTATGCTGCTTCAATTAAAAGGAAAGTTTAATAAGGGAAATAATTAGGATAACTGATTCACCCCCCCTCTCAGTTATCAACAGATGTATGGTTGATGATTAGATCACCATGGGTAATCTCCCATTTGATGATATGCTACCAAGAGGTGCTGGTTATGTTTGCATTACTTGAGGCCTTAAGACCTATCATAACAAATAATCAAACCTTAATAATTTTTCCCCTCATTGGAAAAGATGTCGAATAAAAGACATTGAATCTTAGGGTCGCCATGGCCATCATAGACTCCTACAAAGAACCCCATAGATACATGACCATTTTTTTAGGCATTCTACATCCGTAGGTCATTACTTTCCTTTATGTAATCCTATTGGTGTGCTTCTAAATAGGATAATACAAGATCCAATTATGAAAAGTGTTACCACCTTTGCTTTCTTACATAAATATGGTACAATAGAAAGACATTACCACTATGGCCTTATTCACAAGAGAAAATGTTGCTTTACATACAATAGTTCTTACAACACCTTAAGGGGTAAAATTACACCACTGGCATGACACCATGAACCGATTATTCATCAAAAATCAAGGTCATAGGAGATAATATTTCATAGAACCAATTCCTATTCTATAATATGATGAGACTTTTAAGATCATCTAATAGGTAAACTAGCATAGTGGAATTTTAAAATTTTCAACTCTCTTAATCTTCCAAAAATGATCATTTTATTCCACTTGGTTCATTCCAAACCATCTAGGAGTTAGGCAAGAGACCATCTTGTCTATGTATCTTTGATACTGTTGTGCAATATTTGGCACTCCATTTCAAAACTTTTGATGTTTGCAAATCAGGTGCAGTAGATGAGAAATTCATGGTGTGAGCCATCAGGGTAACATTGAAAGAGGATGGCTCAGTTAATGTTAATAAAAAGGAAAGAATCAGTGGCAAAGCCTATAGTTGCAAACAGAACATAAGCATGTAAAGGAAGGATGAAGCCCAACCTCTAGAGATGAGGTGGCCTGAGATAAGGATACATGATGTTGTCCATACAAATGAAGTAACAACTATATTAGATTTAAGGGATGACCTTTAGATTCAAGGTACTAGCAAACTAAAGGGGGGTAAAGATACATTACTCTGCTTCTATCACCAGGCTCCACCGTATGTACATACTCTATGTGGAATTGAAATTTCAGCCTTAGCAAATCACAAGTGATGGATCAACTATTAAGTCAAATTTGCAGTCATACAATGAAGCTATGATCCATTTAAATGGTTCTCATCTTAGATAAACCAAAGCTCACTTAGTCAGTTCATGATAAAGAGGCATAAGCTATTAAGGGCTGAGAATCTTCTCTCAAAGAGCACCACTTTTATTCATGGCATGCGAATATATCAATGTAGACCCTTAATAATGATGAAGCCATTCAATCAAATGACAAAGGCTCAGCCTTCATATGGTTGGTGCAGTCAAAATCAAGGCAAAGATTTTAATTCTTAGTGATAGAGTGTGGTCTAAAAAAATGTAATCCATACCTATTTCAATTACGAAGATTGACCTTATAAGTAAAAGCAGAGTCATGATGTTGAAGCACGTCTAAAGCGAGTGGATGTTGATTGGTTCTAATTTGATGTTGTAGCATAGATGATGCTCCATCAAATGAAATGAGTAACCATTCAAAGTTAAATCCAAAGCCGATGCTAATCGAGGATTTGTGTATGCTAGTTGAAATAAAGGTAGTGCCTAACGTCTTTATACATTGCACTATTCAGCCATCTAAATGATAGTTCTGGTTCTTGAGGTTTAGATCGATGGAAGGAATAAGCGTGAGTTAGATAGGTGAAGCTTAATCTATGAAAGATGGCTCAGCATGGATAGCTAATGTGCGGCTTCTCAAGGGTGCTCATCATGTCAATAAACGACGCTGCCCTCCAAAATATATCATAGCCATAAGTATGACACCAGCTATTGAAAACTCATGATCAGTCTACAGATGATAAGCAAGAAGAATCAAAGTGCAATCATAATGAAAGATACATCCTTTGTGTTGAAACACTCGAGTCATTGGAAATGACGCAGACAATTAGGGAGTACAGGTAATATTAAGAGTGGCATAAGTATTTATAATGATTGTATTTTAGAGCATGAAGCACGGCTAGCATTCATATGATAAGGAGATCACTGCTGAAGGTTGGAACTACCCAAGGTCATTAACCTTCATTGAGAAAAATGAAAGCACAAAGCTATATCAAACTATGGCGCAATCATGCATAAAGAAGATGCCTTGGTTTCTGAAGAATTTCAGCCAAATCTATAGAGTTTTAAATCATTATTGGTCATTACACAACAAAAGATGGCTCCAGTATGCTAATTGAAGGTCATTGCCATAACACAGAGTGGTATCTCCATCAAACAAAGACGTTGCCTTGTGAAGAAGAGTGCAGCTCTGGAAGGCAAGATACATCAACTATGCAGTTGTGATGTTGTGAAGTGGGTAAACATCTATAATGTTTGCCAACATAGAAGAATGAGGAGCGGTTGATTTAAGAGAATGGTGTTGGTTTTGACTTCGAAGGAGCAACATATAATACCCATGCTAGTCTGATGAACGAGGATATATCAAAGTGGAAGATTTGATCTACAAATCAAAGGCACTCAACCAATTGAAACCAGGAGGTTCGACCACACAATAACAAAGATCATCACAACTAATGAACATAAAGGGCAGAGTTAGGGTTAAAACACAGCCAAATAGATGCTGTCAGATACAAGGAAATCTAATGCTAGAATAGAAAAGAAAAAAAAGACATCGGAGAGCACCAAATGTAACTCCCACAGGAGTTGAGAAGAGGAAAAGGAGGCAGTGGAGTCAAGCACATAGCAGCTATGGTAAAGAGAAGCAAAGAAGGCACCGAGAGGCAACCACATGGCTCAAGTGGAAGGGAGATAATTCAAATGTTCTTTTTGTTTTATTTCAAACTCATTAAAAAGTTAATGTGTCACGTGATGTGTCTTTTATTAAATGAGTTTCTTCTCATAAGAGTCACAGGGGTTTAAATAATGTGAATCTTTATTAAAGCTTATGAGAAAGTGGTGGGTCCCTCATGGAATAAAGCTGAGTGCTTTATTAAAGTATAAGACTCTCTTATTATATCACTTATACCTCACGTAAAAAGAGATAAGTAACCCTAAAAGTAAAGAATGTGACTCTTTATTTGCAATGGAAACTTCTATAGCAAGTCACAAGAATGAGCAGGAAATTTCTCACGTAGGCCAATAATGTAGCCAAGTACATTTTCCAGCCATGGAGAGAGATGCATTTTTTCAACTAACTAACAACTAGTTGCAGTTGTCGAAATCAGTGCCAGATTTCATGGACAGTTTTAGATATTTTGGGCAGTTGGGAAAGATTTTTTGGGTTATAAATGAAGATCTAGGCAAGACATATGGAGAGTTCTAGAGAGTTAGAGAGTTTCACAGATCAAAGATTATGAGCAGTAGTAGAGATACATTTTTTTGCCTCAGCAGTGCATCTTTATCAGGGTTGTAATATTTTACTTTGTGCGAGATATTTTGCCTCTGTAATATGTTTTCCATCCAAATAAGGAGAGATGGTGTTTTTGTGCAGATTCAAATTATATTTCTATTTATGGATTTTAGTTTCTATTTATTTGCCTCTATTAAATATGTTTATCATACTGGGTAATTGAACATGCATTTATGCTCTTTGATTTCTAGTTAAATCTTTCAAGGTTTAATCACTATGCAACTGGGTTGGTTTCAAATCTGGTGCATCGCCATAGGGTTAGATTTTATTTCTATTATATCTATAATCTTTTTTCTTCTCCCTTTTCCCAAAACCCCACTTTGAAAATGGAAGAGCCAGCTTCCCTAAAATCTGGAGGTTGTTTCTGGGGTCAATCCCACATCTCTGAAACTTCCCATGTTGTTGTTGGATTAGACCCACAAATTTATACATCAACAATTTTTGGCACGTTTGGTAGGACTGGAATCAAAGACTTGGGTCTGTGTTTTCACTAAATCTTTGCCTTGTATTCTATGGTTTTGATGGAAAATCACAGAAATATCTGCTCATAGGAGTATGAATCTTCCATCTGGCGACTCTATTGGTCGCTCTTTCCTGAATCTTTTCTTCTAGAGATCATGACAGCACCAGGTATCTATGTGCATCTGAATATTCTAGCAAGGAATTTACCTTTTGTGACTTGGGATTCAAGTCCCCTTGTTCTTCAACAGCAGGGTCAGGTTCCTGACACAGCATGGAAGGCACTGCCTCACTTTCTTAGAGATGGCTCAATTTCTCCTATAGATCACATTCAAGAGGTAGCCAGTTTATGCTCCATTCACAATGTCACAACTGAGAATCATGCCCTCCTATTGCTAGCATCTTCCCTCAAAGGTAAAGCAAAGGAATGGTATAGAGGATTGCAACCTGGTTCAATCACTAGATGGGATCAACTAGGAGGACTTATCTACAATCAGTTCAAGGAGAGGACAGATGTTAGCATTCTCACCCAGAATCTTATTACCATCAAGAGGCATCCAATGGAGAGGATGTGTGACTTCAATTCAAGATTTGATAAGGTATGGAAGAAATTCTCAATTGATATGAGGCCTCCTCTAGTCTTTGCATTTCTTTATTATTTAAAGGCTTTAGACCCTGAAATATCTATTATGATACAAGCCTTAGGAGGTGAAACTTTACCCCAATCATATGATTTTGCTATAAGGGCCAAAAATAACCTCATTAATGCTGGTAAGTTACTTCCTCTACCCTTAGCACCACTCCTGCCTCATGCAATTGTCTCATCTCAACCTCTGGTTTATGACCAAATTCACACTTATTCTGAGCCACCCACCCTCCCTATTGATTTGCCAAATCATAAGGAGATGATGGAGGTAAAATAACTCATAAAAACTTTTTCCCAAGAGATTGATGAGCTAAGAAACCAAACCCTATATCATGATAAGCCTAGTTTCATGCCTCAAGGTCTATATAAACAACAATATCAATCTAGTGAATTTATTGAAGAGATCCTCCCTCAGGCTCAGCACAGACCCACTTATCTTGAAAATTATACTTTACAAGCCTCTGTAGAAGCAAATATGCCGATAAAAGCCATAGGTCAAGTACTTTTCCATTTTGTCATCAAAGAAGATTTGAGTCTCATAGATCAAGATGCAAACAAGAAGGTGGCTCCTATCTATTCAAGGTGTCCTTCTGGTTATCAACATCATGCACCTTTGGCAACATATAACTCCAAAACCCAGTCAAGTCATGAAGAAGATTCAGAAGATGTTTATGAGGTGACTCTTCTAGAAGCTGAAAAGTACTTTCAAAGGTATTTTGAAGCTAAAAAGTATTGGAAGAACAATGATGTATCGTCTATATCACAGTTGGAGGTAGAAGTTACAAAAGAAGTTGTTGTTGAATCTACAAATAAAGATTATTTTTTATGATTTTTCACATCTTAAAGGAGATGATCCAGAGACACTATCACAGAAAGAAGATGAGATAGATGACAATGGCTTAATTCTAGAAGCTGAAAAGTACTAGCCATCAAAGGATACAAAATCCTTGCCTCAGCTTGTAAAGGAACAAAAAGTAAGTCCTCTTGTGCAAAATAGTGAAGATGATTCTAAGAATGATTCTTTTTGGGATGATCTAGAATATTTTTGTTCAAAATTGGGTGATCATGATAAAGTGAAAAGTGATCTCCATGATAATGATGCATCAAGAGATGCAAGTAATGAAGAATTACATGAAGGGTCTCATCGTACTCCATTCTTCATTCAAGAAGAAGTGCCAATCAAATTTAAGACGGTTCTAGGCAACTCTGTCACTTTTCAGCCAGAGTTTTAGGTTATTATGGATCATGAGAATATAGAGGTGCAGACAAGAGAAGTCACCAAGGAGTCTAAGATCATCAATGCTTTCCATTGTATCTCTGGTGAACTCTATCACAAGATTTTCCCTTCTCACCCTTGTTAGGGTTAGCCGACAGAAGATATCAATTAAATGCAAATAAAGATTAAATAGAGGAATGAAAATACATAGAAATAATAATAGCAAGAGACAAGTTTTAACGTGGTTCACCCAAACTCAGTCTACATCCAACAACAGAGAGTCCAATATTATTATCTAGTAAATCAAATCGATTAAACCAACAATCCTTGCAACTCAATACCTCTGCAAAATGCTACAATACATCAACATAAACCCTAACCCTTAGCTATTTTATCACAACTTTTGCCGGTTACAAAATAGGGTTTTTTATGTCAACTAATGAAAAATAACTCCTGACACCCCACAAGGGCACTGCCCCTCGACCCCACCCTATATCTCGACAAGGAGTGCGCAAGGGCATTGCCCCTTGACCCTGTAGGAATTTTGGGGGAAACTACTGATAAAAGTGGGGTAAATTTAACCTCCGAGTCTGATTAGGCTCCATATAACAACAATCTCCCACTTGGAGACTGATCAGACTCCACACCATATCAACCCTCCGCTTAATCAAGAACATATATGCAAATCAACCTATAAGGTATTTTGATGCTAGAGAGGACTTCTCAGAATGCAGAAAGGCTAAAAGGTACAAGTTCTAGTTATTTTTCTTCATGCATTTTGTTTAGACAATTCTTAGAGTAATGTGGATCCACTAGAGCAACATCATTAGATCAGGCAGTTATTTCTCCATTCCTATGAATGGACATGTCCCTATGCATCTCGCATGTCAGTGATTTAGTTTCAGTGGTTCAAAATAAGCTGTAGTTGTAGCAGTTAGTTTTAGATTTCAGTTTGTTTGCTTTCAATAAATCTCAGTTGCTACTATAAGGATGGAAGTCAGTTCAGTGTTTCAATCATGGTTTAGTTGTGGTCATTTTGAAGTGGTCATCAATTGATTAGTTTGCAGTATGTATCTGTTTCAGCAGTGTGTTAATTTTAGAATTGGATGCATTTTCAAGGCAATTGTGCATCAGTTATTTACAAAGGTGTTGGCTACAGATGTGTCTTCAAGGTGTTGGTTTTTTAGTTTCTACATATTGACTCTATGCCTAATGGTTAAGGTTTCAGTTGTGAAATCAGATAATTTAAAGTTCTTCGTGAGCAAGCTCACTTACCCAGCTAGTCACCAAGAACTGTTGTGCAATATTTTGCACTCCATTTAAAAACTTTTGATGTTTACAAATCAGGTGCAGTAGATGAGAAATTCATGGTGTGAGCCATCAGGGCAACATTGAAAGAGGATGGCTCAGTTAATGTTAATAAAAAGGAAAGAATTAGTGGCATATCCTATAGTTATAAATAGAACATAAGCATGTAAAGGAAGGATGAAGCCCAACCTCTAGAGATGAGGTGGCCTGAGATAAGGATACATGATGCTGTCCATACAAATGAAGTAACAACTATATTAGATTTAAGGGATGACCTTTAGATTCAAGGTACTAGCAAACTGAAGGCGAGTAAAGATACATTACTCTTCTTCTATCACCAGGCTCCACCGTATGTACATACTCTGTGTGGAATTGAAATTTTAGCCTCAGCAGATCACAAGTGATGGATCAACTATTAAGTCAAAGTTGCAATCATACAATGAAGCTATGATCCATTTAAATGGCTCTCAGCTTAGATAAACCAAACCTCACTTAGTTAGTTCATGATAAACAAGCATAAGCTATTAAGGGCTGAGAATCTTCTCTCAAAGAGCACCACTTTTATTCATGGCATTCGAATATATCAATGCAGCCCCTTAATAATGATGAAGCCATTTAATCAAATGACAAAGGCTCAGCCTTCATATGGTTGGTGTAGTCAAAATCAAGGTAGAGGTTTTAATTCTTAGTAACAGAGTGCGGTCTAACACAATGCAATCCATTGAGATGATGTGACCTATTTCAATTAAGAAGATCGACCTTATAAGTAAAAGCAGAGTCATGATGTTGAAGCACATCTAAAGCAAGTGGATGTTGATTGGTTCTAATTTGACGTTGTAGCATAGATGACGCTCCATCAAATGAAATGAGTAACCATTCAAAGTTAAATCCAAATCCAATGCTAATTGAGGATCTGTGTATGCTAGTTGAGATAAAGGTAGTGCCTAACATCTTTATACATCACATTGTTTAGCCATCTAAATGATAGTGCCAGTTCTTGAGGTTTAGATCAATGAAGGGATAAGCGTGATTCAGATAGGTGAAGCTTAATCTGTGAAAGATGGCTCAACATGGACAGCTAATGTACAACTTCTCAATGGTGCTCATCATGTCAATAAAGGACGTTGCCATCAAAAATATATCATAGCCATAAGTATGAAACCAGCCATTGAAAACTCGTGATCAGTCCACAGATGATAAGCAAGAAGAATCAAAGTGCAATCATAATGAAAGATACATCCTTCATGTTGAAACACTCAAGTCATTGGAAATGATGTAGGCAATTAGGGAGTATAGGTAATATCAAGAATGGCATAAGTATTTATAATGATTGTATTCTAGAGCATGAAGCATAGCTAGCATTCATATGATAAGAAGATCACTACTGAAGGTTGGCACTGCCCAAGGTCAGTAACCTCCATTGAGCAAAATGAAAGCACAAAGCTATATCAAACTATAGCGCAGTCATGCATAATGAAGATGCCTTGGTTTCTGAAGGAGTTTGGCTAAATCTATGGAGTTTAAATCATTATTGATCATTGCACAGCAAAAGATAGCACCAGTATGCTAATTGAAGGTCATTTCCATAACACAAAGTGGTATCTCCATCAAACAAAGGGGTTGCCTTGTGAAGAAGAGTGCAGCTCTAGAAGGCAAGATACATCAGCTATGTAGTTGTGATGCTATGAAGTGGGTAAACATCTATAATGTCCACCAGCATAGAGGAATGAGGAGCAGATAATTCAAGAGAATGGTGCTGGTTTTGACTTCGAAGGAGCAACATATAATACCCACACTGGTCTGATAAACGAGGATATATCAAAGTGGAAGATTCAATCTGCAAATCAAAGGCTCTCAGCCAGTTGAAACTAGCAGGTTCGGCCACACAATAACAAAGATCATGGTGGCTATTGAACATAAAGGGTAGAGTTAGGGTTAAAATGCAACCAAATAGACGTTGTTAGATACAAGGAAATCTAATGGCTTGAATAGAAAAGAAAAGAAGACACCAGAGAGTGCCAGATGTAACTCCCTTAGGAGTTGAGAAGAGGAAAAGGAGGCAGTGGAGTCAGGCACGTGGCATCTGTGGTAAAGAGAAGCAAAGAAGGCACCGGGACGCAACCACGTGGCTCAAGTGGAAGGGAGATAATTTAGTTGTTCTTTTTGTTTGATTTGAAACTCATTAAAAGGTTAATGTGTCACGTGATGTATCTTTTATTAAATGAGTTTCTTCTCATAAGAGTCACGGGGGTTTAAATAATGTGAATCTTTATTAAAGCTTATGAGAAAGTGGTGGGTCCCTCATGGAATAAAGCTAAGTGCTTTATTAAAGTATAAGACTCTCTTATTATATCACTTATGCCTCACGTAAAAAGAGATAAGTAACCCTAAAAGTAAAGAATGTTACTCTTTATTTGCACTGGAAACTTCTACAAGAAGTCACAAGAATAAGCAGGAAGTTTTTCACGCACACCAATAATGTAGCCAAATACATTTTCCAGCCATGGAGAGAGATGCATTTTTTCAACTAACTAACAGCTAGTTGCAGTTGCCAGAATCAGTACTAGATTTCATGGGCAGTTTCAGATATTTTGGACAGTTGGGGAAGATTTTCTGGGTTATAAATGAAGATCTGGGCAAGAGATATGGAGAGTTCTATAGAGTTAGAGAGTTTCACATATCAAAGATTATGAGCAGCAATAGAGATACATTTTTTTTTGCCTCAACAGTGAATCTTTATGAGGGTTGTAATATTTTACTTTGTGTGAGATATTTTGCCTCTGTAATATGTTTTCCATCCAAATAAGGAGAGACGATGTGTTTGTGTAGATTCAAAGTGTATTTCTATTTCTGGCTTTTAGTTTCTGTTTATTTGCCTCTGTTAAATCTGTTTATCATACTAGGTAATTGACCATGCATTTATGCTCTTTGATTTCTAGTTAAATCTTTCAAGGTTTAATCACTTTGCAACTGGGTTGGTTTCAAATCTAGCGCATCGCCATAGGGTTAGATTTTATTTCTATTATATCTTTAATCTTGTTTCTTCTCCCTTTTTCCAAAACCCCACTTTGAAAACAGAAGAGCTAGCTTCCCTAAAATCTAGAGGTTGTTTCTGGGGTCAATCCCACATCTTTGAAACTTCCCATGTTGTTGGATTAGACCCACAAATTTATATATTAACAGATACAATTCTAGGATTTTCAACACTCATTTTCCCTTGCACGTGGTTGAATATTATTAGAGTTTGTTAGTGTAAAAAGGGTTTTATAGATATCTAGTCTATTTCCTAGCTAGTTATCCACTTTAGCTCTCTTCACACTAGCTTAAGTTTACTTAGGGAATTTCTCACTTTATCCCACATTGTTAGTGGTTTTAGTCTCTTGGGAAAGTAAATCCTATATATACTTATCCATTTCTCTCATAAGAGTAATCTCATTCCATTATATGCTTTGCATTATCTTGAGAAGAATATAGTTTATTCTTGTTGATTTCATATTTCTAGTTTTTCTTTCCTTGATTCATTTACATTATTGGGTGGATTTCAACCAAATCTTACATGGTATCAGAGCAGTTGTGAGTTGTGGATTAGTAATCATTTTAAGAAATCTAGGAGTGTAGAGTTTATTTTTTAAGCACATGAGTATGCTCTTCTCTTGCATCCTCGGATGATCTAGAGAATTAGAAAAGTGTGGAGAAAACACCAATTTCTTGAGATGTTCTTGTTTTGAATTAATGGTTGCAAGTTTTTTCTAGTTCATCTTTGTGCAAATCTAACCTCACCATTGAGATCAAAAGGTCCAAATCTATGAAAATTGACTCTCTAAAAATATATTTTAGAAATAGGTAATTTTTCAAATTTCTTTGGGCCTATGCTTGCTTAGTATGATTTTTTGTTACAAAAGAAAACAATTTAGTAGAGGGCCATATGGCCCCTAAAATGTTTGTGGGTCAATCATCTTTTGTGCAGGATTTGTAGGACCTCCAAGGTTCAATCCATTTTTTGGGACAACTTGTTCCATTCTAAGACGTGCTTTGTCCCATTCTAGGATAGCTTGTCCCCTTCCAGGACAACCTAGCCCCTTTGTTCCAGTTATCAAATCTGGTCTTTTGGTCTAATTTTTAGCCTCATTGACTCTATTTTGGGTCAAGTTGTAGAGCATTGGTGAGCAAGCCCCCTCAGTCCCAATTTAGTTCCAGGCCCAACCCTCTATAATTGACCCTATTTTGGTCCAATTTAGGGCCTACTTGGTCATTGCAGTTTTAGGCAACTTGGCCCATTTGTAGAGGATCCGCAATCCCAATCTTGTTTGACCCTTGATTTTCCCCGATCAACTTCTATTCTCTTGGTTTTAGCCCATTTTAGGATTGTTTAAGCCAGTATGCACCTGATCGAGCCCTTTTGGCCACTCCAAGCTGATGATTAAGGCTTTGTTTAGCCACCTTTGCATATCCACTGAAAAACCTTAGATTCGACCCTATTTTTTAGCTAGGTATCTTACTTTTCTAGATCTACCCTATTTCTAGCCACTTGACCCATTGAGATGGCTTTTGCATGTCTTGTTTTAGGTGCCTTGGTCAATCTTGGCCCCTTGCACAATGTTTGGTTATCCTCAGCCATAACCCATTTTCTGGTTGTCTGACCCAATTTTAGGACAAACTCAACCTTGACTCCAACTTTGGACTTGCTTTTGGACTCTATTAGTGTAAATAGGGACATTATCAAACTATTTGGCTAATAACCCTTTCCTAGTTTGATCTATTCACACTAGCTTAAGTCCACTTTGGGCTTCTTACCTTTTGATCTCATTTCATCTGGTTGAGACATGTGTACTCACCTTTTTGAGACACCTATTTCATTTTGACTTTCCACTTACCCTCACACATGCCATGTGAGTTAGACAAGTGTTGTATACTTGTAGGGGTAGTCATTATTTGATTCCTACCTTCCTACCTCCTCCTCCTTGCCTATTTATGCAAGGATTCTCTTTGTATTTTACACACTCATTGTATATGATAGATATGCTTATTATGCTCCATTTTTCACTTGTGGAAGGTTATATTATTTGTGCTTACTGATCTTGGCTGCTTCAACATGGTATCAGAGACATTAATGCACATCCCTTCCCAAATCGATGACTCCATCACTTAGCCCTATCATTGGAGCACCATGGAGCCAAATGAAGCTCACCATTGAGTCCAGAAGGCCCAACTAAGTAAAGATCACCTGTCATTTCATTAATTTTTGACACAGGTGTTTTTTTTACAAAAATAAATTTGATCCCCAGCCCCCTACACCATACAGTTGTATAGCCTGTACATAATTCCATACCACCTGTATGGAATTTTGTATATGTACCGCCTATATGGATTTCTACTTGTAGCAAATGCAAAATCTTATTTGAAAAATTAAGTTTTACAAGTTTCAGGAGATTTGGACATTTTTTACTTCACTTTATTTGGCATTACTTCTCTAGTTTTGAAGGCATTTTTGTTGTATTAAGGGTTTTTTGGTGAATTTGGATGGTATTTTCGAATTGTTTGAGTTACCACTATCATAGTTGCAGTGCTCAGTCTTATTTCCCTTGAGCCGATCTCTAGTGCCATCTTTCCATAGAACGTTGGGCATCTTCTGCACTACTGGCCTGTTGGCCCCTATTCGACCACTTTGGCACCTAAGCTACATTCATTTGGCCTTGAAGACCCCATCTTCTAGTTCGATTCTCCCATTCACCCTATTGGGTATTCATCACAGGCCCTAGCAACCTCATTTTTGAGTGCCTCTTTTTGGAGTTCATCAGCCCCTCCTTAGTCAGCCTCTGTGTCTTCATCACTACCCATACAGGCCACTTGACCCACCCTACAAGCCCATTCTTGAGCTCTTATCAGGCCCTGTGGCCCCATTTTGAAGCCGCCTAGTCTTACTTCTATTGGCTCTTAGATTCATTTTGTGGGCACTCTCACCAACTATCTTCATCTTCAAATGATTGCTATTTTCTATGAAGGTCACAACATCCTCCAACATTCCTCTAGTGAAGCTCTATGGATGCCATTTGAAGATCGACGCCATTTGTTTGATGTAGGTCTCCCAACACCTGGTCAAAGCTTCACTCATGGGTGCTATTATAACTGTGCATTGCTCTTCAATACAATCTTCATCTCTTTTGTAGTTCGTTGTCACTTTTTCTTCAATTGCCTATTAATTGGATTGCAAGCATTTTAACCTTGTTTTGACACTTGACCTCAGCCAACTCATCCCCAACAATTCCTACTTTTATTACATGTAACAATTGATCTTAACAATTGTTGTTTGTTACAAGTTTTTCAGCCACTTGGCAGGTCGTGCAACAGTAGCCGGTCTCAACCACTATAGTTTCCTCACATTTTTTAATCATCAGCTAGTGATTTTTAAAATCGCTCGCCTTGGCAAAATTTATGTGTTATAATAGTTATTGATTTTACATTTTATGTTACACTAACGTCTAATGTTGCATGTTAACATCTTACGAGCTACCAAAGAAAATTGTTAGCATTTTATGCTAAATTCATATGTAACCTTTATTGTAACTGTTAGCACATATAGTTACCACTAGTGGTTTATTAAAAGAGAGATGATAGGTATTTTATGCCAGACAGACCTCTGGGTCTTTCCAAAGTGCCCGCATAGGGCCTTTTTTTCATTTTGTTCTAACTTTCTGCTACAGAGTTAGTTTTTTGCAAAATTGTAGTCACTAAAAAGGTCTTTCCATGAACTTCACTTTGGTGAAGTCAAACTAAACTTCATTGTAATCAAAAATTTCAACAGGGCATAACTTTTCCCATGACATCGAAATTTCATGAGTTTTTTTGAAATTGCTCAAAATTTTGCAAGGAATTCATTAGTGCAGGTAAAATCTAGTTTTGGATACCATTTTTTTAAAAATTGTAAAAAATCTCCATGTGTTATTAATAGATGATTTGGCTTTTCAAATTTGCACAAATTGTAATTTTCTCTTGCATAGCTTTCTAGGGAGCTTCTAAAACAATCATACTCATTTTGGGGGGGGGGGACTTTCATTTCTACTTTAACAATGCTTAAAATTTGATCATGTATATTGTTGTGGATGACACACATACTTCCTTCCATTTGAATATTCTCAATAAACCTAGTAATAAATGGAAAATAAAATATGGATATTGTGGGATAAAAATGGCATACAACAGAAGAATGTCATCATCATAAAATCGATGAACTAAGACAATAAAGTTTCTTAATGAATATTAAATTTGTATTGATCATTATAAAGTACTCACAAAAAAATCTTGTCTCAATAAGCCAACTTGTGAGACGCCAATGTCAGTTGGGTATGTACATTGTAGTTAGATGACTTACATTGTGATCTCATCTCCACCATCACCTATTGCTACATTTGAGTCCAGAGTTGACATCTCCATGGTTTCCAGTGATTCTATGCACTAGGATATGTTCATCATCTTTCTAGATCTGCCACATTGGGATGCATATCTACCTAACATTTCTTGTCTTTTTGTAGAGTCTCACATTGCAGATTTGGGAGATATCTTAAGGAAATTTGTCTTCTTTTCGATTATAGATTTGATGAAGTTGCATCACCATATTCATCTTCAGATATTATTGTTCTTTCCTTGCATACATTAGCTTCTATAGTGCTAGATTCTGTAGATATTTATGAGTCCACATATTCAACTCCATCATCATGTATTTTGACATCCTCTGTAGTAGTACTAGATTCTTCTGGGTCTAATTATCACCATACATCCATGGTTCTTGATCATGAATCTTTTATGGTGTCTGATTCATTCTATCAACATTTATCACATAATAGTATTGGATTGGAGATTATTGAGCATCCTTTGAAGACATCATGGGCATCATCTATGTCTTTGAATCATTTACATAATTTAGAGAGCTTCATACTTCTTCCTGTATGTTCCTGTTTGGAATGGTAAGATCACTTGCACACTTCTATTGTTTGATTTATTCCTAAGGGGAGAAATGTTGTTCAATGTTTGTGGATTATCTTCAGCATCAGGTGTCAAGCTTCTACGAACACTATAAGAGGTATTTTAAAAGGAGGATACATGGTTAGCCTTCTCATATCAGTTCTAGGAGGATCCATCTCTTTGCATTGAGTTCTTTACTTCACATTTTCTGGGGTGGTCACATAGACCTTCTCATCTTTTCTCTCCTATGGGGGGAACATATATTGTACATTAGTGTTAGAAGTATTCCTTGAGGGGTCATGTATAGTCCTCCTTCATTCTTCTTCACTTGTACAATTCATTCATGCATCATTTCTATTTTGGAAGAAAGTGTTTTCCCACCGGGTTTTCTTTCTTTCTCCACTTTATGAGAAATTCATTTGTACATGGGTACCTAAGATGGCCTAATAGATGGCCTGCAAATTCATTTGTACATAGGTTATTACCTAAGGTACCCATCACCATATTTGTATAGATTCTCATTAAGTTATGCTTAAGGCTGGTGTTAGTGTAAATAGGGATATTATCAAACTAGTTGGCTAATAACCCTTTCCTAGTTTGACCTATTCACACTAGCTTAAGTCCAACTTTGGGCTTCTTAACTTGTTGTCTCACTTCATGTGGTTGAGACGTGTGTACTCACCTTTATGAGACACCTATTTACATTTGACTTGCTACTTTCTCTCACACATGTCATGTGAGTTAAACAAGTGTTGCATACTTGTAGGGGTAGTCAGTAGTTGATTCCTACCTTCCTACCTCCTTGCCAATTTACACAAGGTTTCTCTTTGTATTATACACACTCTCATTGTATATGATAGATATGCTTATTGTGCTCCATTTTTCACTTGTGGAAGCTTATACTATTTGGGCTTGCTGATCTTGGTTGCTCCAATAGACTCAACTTCCATTTTTAGGTTTTGTGAATGGCCCTGCAACTCTCCTTAGTGTTTTATGTGATCAGCCCCCATTTCTGTAAGGAAGCTAAGGTAGCAGAACAACTTCCTACACCAATCTTAAGGGAAGGGATATGTAGAACTTTTTAGATCTTTACAACAGTTACAAAAATAAACACAAATATAAATCATACCACAACACAATAATTACATGGGGAAAGCCTTTCGGGAGAAAAACCCCACACTCCAAAGCCACCCAATATATTATTTAGGAATCAAGAAGATTACAATATACTTGCAAAGTAAGCTTTCACGGGAGCATAACCAACCAGAGATCTGGAGGTAACTCAACATCCATAATACTCTTACACACAACCTCCATCTCAAGCTCCTCATATATAAGAGATACAATACAGTAAATTGTTAATGGTAATTACAAAACCATGAGCCAAAACCACCCAGAAGTGGTGCCCAAATTATCTCCAATCAAAGATTCCTTGTGATGTGCCAAACCACACAAAAACATGTGTAACTTTCCCCTTTACAGCTCTTTAAGTGTCCAACATGTTTTCACATTTCCCAAAATGAGAGGCCCAACTTTCAGAGGCCATAACTTTTGATCTAGTTGTCTGATTGATGAGTCAGAAATCTCATGAAGAGATCTGTCATGCTATAACCCACTTCACCAATTATGATAACTTTCAGGGAATTTAGGGACCTCTAAGTTCCTCAAATATGAGTTTGAAATTTTTTTTAGAGTTTCAAAAAATAGAAACTTTAATATCTTGCAATCCAGGTATGATCTTGAGTTGAAACTCACCCAAGATGTTTACTTGGCAGTTACACACCTTTTGGGAAAATTTTGGGTCCATCCGTGCTCAAATGTAGAGTTACTAAAAATCGTAAGCCCTACCATTTTTAGCTCCTTTTGGAAACTTAGAAAGTTCTAAACCATTCTTCAAGACAAAGGGTATTTGAAATGATTAAAATTGGGAAGAATAGATACCTTTTGTAGTTGCAAGGTTGAGACACCTTTCCTAACATTCTCTCACTTGTTGAACACCTTGCAAGAGAAAAGGGAGTATCAACACCGTGATTTAATTGCTAGGGGCCAAGAGGCCCATAGACTCTAAACACCACCTAAACTTCTCTATGCTCATAGGCTTAGTTAATGAATTTTCAACATTCATCAAAGTCTCTACCTTAACTAGCTTCACCCTGCCATCCTCGACCATATCTCTAACAAAATTATACTATACATCAATGTGATTGGTCCTGGCATGAAATGTTGGGTACTTAGATAGGTAGATCGCACTAACTCTCACAATAAACTGTCATTGCACCTTATTTTATTCTGATATCTGAACACAATCCCTTAAGAGAAATGGCTTCCTTACAAGCATGAGTAGCTACCATATACTCAACTTTATTAGTGGAGAAAGCAACCACATCCTATCACTTAATCATCCAATTAATTGCACCACCAAATAAAGTAAACACATAATCACTAGTGGATTGTCTACTATCAACATCACCTACCCAATCTAAATCCACATAACCATGAATATCAATGGAATGCATGTGTTCTATCAAATTACCATGATAACACAAGGAATACTCTAAAGTACCCCACAAATATCTAAAGACTCGTTTAATTGCATCCCAATGAACTCTACCAGGATTAGACATATATTTGGAAAGAACTCCCATTGCTTGGAGAAAGTCTAGTCTAGTACAGAACATATCATACATTAAAGTTCCAACTACACTCTAGTAAGGCACCTTGCTCATGTCTTCCATATCTGATGGTGATGTTGGATATTGTGAAGAAGATAAATTCATTCCAGTTGTAAAAAGAACACATAATGGTATACAATCCTTCATGTTAAACATCTATAAAACTGAATTGGCATACTTACTCTGGCCAAGACAAAGTTTTATTGTTTTCTCTATCTCTTCTTATTTCCATCCCAAGAATGTGTTTAGCTACACCAAGATCTTTCATTTCAAATTTAGCTGCAAGTTGAGACTTTAGTTCTGAAATCATTCCTTTCCCTTTACCAGTAAATAACATATCATCAACATATAATACAATAAACAAGAAACAATCACCATCAGATTTATAATAAACACAATGATCAGATTTAGAACACCCAAATTTTAAACTCAACACATATGTATCAAATTTCTAATACCATATCCTAGGACTTTGTTTGAGGTCATACAAAGATTTCTTCAATTTACAAACCAAATTACTTCTACGTTTCACCATGTAGTACTCTGGTTGTGTCATATAAATATCCTCCTCCAAATCACCATGAAGGAAAGTCATTTTAACATCCATTTTCTCAACCTCTAGATCATAATCAATAGCAATAGAAAGAAAGAATCTAATGGACATCATTTTTTCAATAGGAGAAAATATCTCACTGTAATCAACACCCTCAACCTGAGAGTAACCTTTCGTAACCAACTATGCTTTATACTTCCCAATACCTTCATCTAAACCAATATTTTTCTTGAACACCCATTTTCAACCAACATGTTTGCATCCTTCGGGTAATGGCACTAGGTCCCATTTATCATTCTTTTTCAAAGCTATCATTTCTTCATCCATAGCAATCTTCCAAGATTCTGCATCATTCATACCTAATGCTTCTTTTACAAATCTAGGTTCATCTATGCTAGTATTCAAAGAAAAAATGCATCTCCAGTCATCAGGTGAATACCTTTCAGGTGGTTGTCTATTCCTTGTAGACCTTCAAACAAGTTGATTTGGAGGTTCTTCCTATTGTTCTGAAGATTTAGAGCTAGATAAGCTCTCCTTGACTTCGTGTCTATCTAGGCGCCTCGATTCAACTTTTTCAGGAGTAGAAGGGAGTTGAATCATATCTTTCTATTCACTTTGTTTTGGCTACAATGTAACAGAAGAAGGCTTAGTTTCTCTAAAAATAACACTTCTAATATATATTACCTTTTGTGCAATAGGGTCCCAAAGCTTATATCCTTTCACACCATAACTATACCCGATGAAGATACATTTCACAGCCTTGTTCTCCTCCTTTGCAACATGTGCATATGCCCAGCAACCAAAAACTCTAAGATGTCTCAATGAAGGCTTACACCCTGACCACACCTCCATAGGCATTTTATCAACAAGAGTTGATGTAGGAGACCGATTAATTAGGTAGCAAGTAGTAGCAACAACTTCAGCCCAAAACCTTTGTTCTAGACCAACACCACTAAGTATACTCCTAGCCTTCTCAATCAATTTCATGTTCATTCTTTCTATAACTCCATTCTATTGTGGAGAATACGAAGTTGTCTTTTGTCTCTGAATGCCACAATCTTTACAAAATCTATCAAAATCATTAGAGAAAAATTCACCCCCCTTGTCAATCCTCAAACATTTTATTTTCTTTCTAGTCTGCAACTCAACCATTACTTTAAATTCTTTAAATCAATTGAAAACTTTAGATTTAGTCTTTCAAAAATATACCCGTGTCCTTTTGCTATATTCATCAATAAATGAAACATAATATGTGAATTTCACAATGGAAGGAACATCTATAGGACCAAACACATCAGAATGAATAAGATCCAATACACCACAAGATTTATGAGAACTCGAGTAAAACTTAATGCAATTTTGTTTACCATAAATGCAATGCTCACAGAAATCAAAACCAAGATTACAATCAATCAAACCTTCAACATGGTTTTTATTTTTTAATGTCCTTAGACCATTTTCTCCTATGTGGCCTAATCTTCGGTGCCATAACATAGTCTTCCTTGTAGGCAATTTTGATTCAAAAGAAAAAACACCCTTAGGTACCCAAAAGCCACAACCATCCACTAAAAAAAAACCCTCTCCTTTTCCAATGAAGTAGTCATAGATTTTTTTTTCACAAGAAGTACTATTACACGCAACATTGCATGCATCAAGCTTATACAATGTGCCAAATCTAACACCTCTAGAAATCACCATAGTACCTCTTACCATCTTGCATCTTGAATCAGAAAAACTACCTACACACCCGCATCTATTAGTTTTCTCATAGATAATAAGTTTCATGCTAATCCATGGATATGAAATACACCATTAATCTTTTTTATTCTACCATCAGGAAATTTGATTTTAACTTTACCATGAAAAACAATATTTAAATGAAATTCATCACCCAAGTACACCTTACCTCCATCAAATTCTTCATATTCATAAAACCAATCTCTATTAGAGGTCATATGGAAAGATGCACTTGACTCAATTAACCATGCATCATTACTTGCATACATGGCCAAAGATGCAATGAACGCATCACAATCTTCCTTCTTAGACTTAGAATTAGAATCAAAATTCTTCTTTTCTTCTTTACACTCCTTACGAATGTGTCAAGTCTTACCACAATTCCAACAAATAAGTTTGGATTTTCTAGGAGATTTGGATCTCCCTTTGGACTTAGATTTGTCATGCTTCTCACTCTTCTTTCCTTTTCTTTGGGTCTTCCACAAACACTTAGGGCTTCTTTGGCACTAATCGATACCTTCCTACTCATTTCTTTAGAAAGAAAAGAACCCACAACATCCTCAACTTTAAAGACAATAAAAGTACTCCTAGTCGCCATAACAAGAGAACCCCATGAATTAGGCAAAGAACAAAGCAGGATCTGACATCTCTCCTCCTCATCCATTTCTACACCAACTGATGTCAATTGACCCACCAACATATTGAATGCTTCTAGGTGGTCTACAATTCATCCACACCCTTCCATTCTCAAGGAATACAATTTCTTCCTCAAGAAAATCTTGTTCACTAAAAATTTGTCTTGATATATCTCACTGAGTTTCTTCCATAGTTTCTTTGCAGAGGGTTCTTCATGGACATTGATTAAAACATAGTCTATTAGGCACAATCTAATTAGAACCTTGGCTTTACAATCCATAACATCATATACAGTAGCCAAAGTCGCATCTGTGGGCCTTGAAATATTCTCATCAATAGCATTCCATAGATCTCGATCAATTAATGGATCCTCCATCTTTAACTTCCATATTTCAAAATTGTTACCAAAAAAAATTTCTTCCTTTATCCCCCCTGATGTGCTCGCCATCTAAAAATCCCTGCAACAAGATCACAAGGTATCTTCTGCACAAGCTCCCACTTAAAACTAGATTTGTTCAAAAAATCTAACAACCCACAATTGAAACCAAAGCGGATCAAGATCTGATACTACTTGTAAGGAAGCTAATGTAGTGAAACAACTTCCTACACTAAATATGAGGGGAGGGATATGTAGAACTTTTTAGATCTTTACAATAGTTACAAAAATAAACACAAACAGAAATCATACCACAACACAGTAATTATGCGGGGAAACCCTTTCTAAAGAAAAAACCCACACTCCAAATCTGCCTAATATATTATTCAGGAATCAAGAAGATTACAATATACCTGTAGAGAAAGCTTTCACAGGAGTATAACCAACTATAGATTCGAAGGCGACTCAACATCTATAAGACTCTTACACACAACCTCCATCTCAAGCTCCTGATATATAGGAGATACAATATAGTAAACCATAAATGGTAACTACAAAACCATGATCCAAAGCCACCCAAAAGTGGTGCCCAAATTATCTCCAATCAAAGATTCCTTGTGATGTGCCAAATCACTCACCAACATGTGTGTTACAATATTAATCTTTACTTGGTAAAAGTTATCTTTACTTTAGTAAAGGTTATTAATTAATTTCATCTTTTAAATACTTGTATTTATAATACAAAGTATTTTGTTTTATTTGAGTATCCTCACACGTGTGAGAATGACTCACATACACATTCCTCAAAGGAATATTTAAGTTTTAGCCACCTCCTTATGAGGTTGACACTTTGCACACATGTAAGTGATAGATGGCATATGGGAGTTACATGTAACTCCTTTTCTCACCTCTATTAATGAGGTACTTCTCTCTCGTATTTCTCAATCTCTCATTCTCACATTCATGTACGTGAATTCCCTCTTTGTAATTTTTCAAGGCTTCTTGTCATCTACATACATTGGGGTTTTTTTCTTTGTTTTTCCCCCTTCAAATCTTGGTCTCAATTTTTTATGGTTAATGCTTCTAGTTTATGAATCTTCATTGGATGGTAACATTTACTTCAAACAATTATTGATGGTTAGTTAGTACTTTCCTTTTTTCTTTATTTTCCTTTCATGGTATCAGAGCAAGCTTTTTACTAATCTAAGTTGTGAGTTCAATTGTGGAAGGTAACCATCCTTATTTTGAAGCATTTAACTTGGAGAGAATTCAGATTCAGAGAAGAGCTAATTTTATTTTTGTGCAGGACAAGGGTTTTAACCCTTTATTTAATTTTATTCTTTACAAATTTGTATTAGCTATAGTCTATTTTTAAAAATCTGCATAATTTGTAGCTTTAAAACTGTATCTTGCCTTTAAAAAAAAATTCGGGCCCCAAGCCCTAGTTCTATCTATCAGTTTTTTTTTTTTTAAATATATTTTATTTCTACTTTAAAAAAATAAATCTATTCTTTTTTGTAGTTTCATTTATGTTTTTTTTAAATTAATATAGGGTTTAAAAAAAACTATTTTATTTTAGAGCTTTGCCCTACCTACAAATTGTAGGTTTACTTTTACATAAACTACATATATCTAAAGTTTTTTCTTTTAAGAATTTTAAATATTCATAAAAGCTTTCAAAAGAAATTTAAATCAACTATAAGCTTTTAAAAAAAAAACTCTTATATTCTATAGTTTTAAAAAAATATTAACATTCAAGATTTAAAAATAATAATTGAAGTACAATTTTTTTTAAAATTAATAAATTTTTGTTGGGGGCTTCATCGGCCCTTAGGCTTCAGCCCCCTATTTGTAAGCCTTAGGGCCCACGGGGAGGCTTGAGGCCCCCTGTTGTCGGCCCCTACTGGTGCCCACCGCCCACTGTAGCACCCTCTACCCATTGGCCTCTACCTTGTCGCTTCCCATTTGGCCCACCTCCTTGCACACAACACTCGTTGCTCGACCTCTGCTCCCCTATATTCTAATTTGATCTCTGCTCCTCCCTGCAACTCTCTATCGGTCCTCTTCCTTGTTCATCCTTCAATCCACCACTACTTATCCTTTGATCTCTATCTGCTAAGCACTCCAAACCCTACACAAAAAATATAAACCATTCCCTGTGCATTTTGTGGTTTTTAAACCATTTTTTTTAATTTTAGGGTTGTTTAATATAAGTTTTTTTATTAAGTCTTTTTAATTTTAGTTTGTTTTTTAATTTAATTTTTAAAATTTAACATCTTTTTAATTAATTTTTTTAATTAAGACTTTTAGTTGAGAGTTTTTTTTAATATTTTTTTATTTGAATCAATTTTTTTTGTAAATAATATTTTTTTAAAAAAAACTTTTTAGTTTTCATTCAAGTCTTTTTTAAAGTTCATATGCATTTTCTTAAAATGTATTTTAAAAAAATTTGCCTTTTGTTTACTTAATTAGGCAATATTTTAAAAAAATTGCATTTTGTTTCCATAATTAGGCAAATTTTTTTTAAAAAAATTTACATTTTGGTTACCTAAATAGGTATTTTTTTCAAAACTTTTCCAAAAATGCCTACTTTGATTCCTAAAACTAAATTGAATTCATCTAACTATCATTCGTGGAAAATGTATATTAGCTTTATTTTTTATTTAAACATTTGTTGGATGTATCCACTAATCTGAAATCAAAGTCTGGTGCTACAGCAAGCCAAGATGAGAAAGACAAATGAAATAAGATGAATGAAGAAGCCCTTGGCCTAACTGGCATTTCAAGAACTTCATGAGCTATATAACACATCAAACAGTTCATCAATCAGATGCTCAAATCAAAAGTTATGGCTTCTAGAAGTTGACCTATTTTTGGAGGGAGTTACAAATTTTAAATTTTTAGCTGGAAGGCACTAAAAAAGGGTTATTTATGACTAATTTTGGGAATTCTTTGGGGAGTAGAGAAAAGGGGGAAAGTGGAGAGTGAACAAAAGGAGGGAAAACATACACCGTAGCTGATTTGAAGCTACAAAAGGCAGAATGTTCCTGAATCTAGACGAAGGAAGTTATAATGTGTTGCAACCTATTAAGGATTCATTCTCTAATTTGATTTTAGTTTTTGTAATGTAATGTGTTGTCCAAATCAATAAAATAACATTCATATTTTCTATGTGCAATTTTTTTTATTATTTGTTCTAAGATTGACCCCCTCATCAAGTGGTATTAGAGCAGTAGTTCCTGAGTGTATAGACAAATCGTCGACAGTGAGGGAATTTGCACCAGGACCTGAGGTTGGGGGTTTGTTACTGAATTCAATTGAGGTTGTAAGTTGTGAGAGTCACTGATTGACTCAAGCCACCAGGATCACCTGCAAAACCTAGGATTAACCTTCTACAGGAGAAAAAAGCATAGACGAGAGCAATTTACAAAATACGGATGCAATAATGAAATTGGATTTTTGAATTACATGTGAGAACTTGCTTTTATATTTGCAAGTTAGAAAACCCTAATATGACTTAAGAATAACCTAAGACTAAAATTAGCCCTAAGTTAACTTAATAAAGTGCAATTAAATATTTAATTACACCAACAACCCCCTTAAGTGCAACTTAGGGAGAAATGAAAAACATGCAACTAATGCAAAGACAAAGATGGGTCCTGACTATAAGGCTGTGTTAGGTACCCATGTACAATAGGAATAAAGTGGAGAAAAGGAGAAAAACCCAGTGGCAGAAAAGTCCTCTCCAAAGAGAAAAAATAAAAAATAAGCGATGAAAGGACTCAACATCTAAGACCCCCCAAGGACTAAATCCACCACGAAAATACATTCAATAGATATACAACCCCCCATAAGAGAGGATGTAGAGAAAAGGTCTGGTGACCCCACCAGAAGTGAGAAGGATGAAACCCCATGCGAGGAAATGCTCTCTCCTAAAATAGAGATGAGAAGAGAGGCCATATAGCCACTCCTCAAGATGACTTCTACAGTGCTGGAAGATGCTCGACACAGAATAAAGATGAAGACCCATGAACGTTGAACAACATTCCTCCCCTTGGGAAGAAATAGAATTGCAAATGTGTACATAATTTCTTCCCATTCTGGATAGGAATGTATAGGAAGAAGGATAAATGTCTCTATACTCTGCACATGATCCAAAGATAACAATGATGCTCCTAAAAACTCCTCAAAAGTCTCAAATCTATTACCAAACTATGACTAAAGAAGAGGAGGATGAAGAACAATCTTTGAAGAATATAATGGTGATGCAACTCAATCTAATCTATCATCAAATAGAAGACAAATGTCCTCAACGTGGTCCTCCAAATCTGCAAGGTGGGACTCTACAAACAACAATGATATATCTGGTAGATATGTGTCCCAATCAGCTATCTCTAGAAGACTAATAATGTCCTGCTATAAAGAATCTAATGTAGAAATAGGTAATATGTTAGGATAAGTGTCTCAACCTTGCAACTACGAAAGGTTACTATTCTTCCTAGTTTTGGTCTTTTGGAATACCCTTTATCTTGAAGAATGATCTAGACCTTTTAAAGTTTCTAAAAGGGATAAAAATGGTGGGACTTATTATTTTTAGTAACTCTCCATTTGACCTCGAATTGACCTAAAATTTTCCCAAATGGTGCAGAACTTCTAATTAAACATATCAGATGAGTTTCCACTCAAGATCATATCTAGATTGTGAGATGTTAAAGTTTTTATTTTTTGAAACTACTGAAAAAAATTTGAACTCAATTTGGAGGCATTTAGAGGTCCCTAAATGTCCCTAAAGTTGTTGTAACTAATGAAGTGGGTTATAGCTTGATAGATCTCTTCATGATCTTTCCAACACATTAAACAGTTCATCAATCGAACACCTGAATCCAAAGTTATGACCTCTGGAAGTTGGACCTCCTATTTTTGGGAAATGTGAAAACATGTTGGACACTCAAAAGAGCTATAAAGAGGAGAGTTACACATGTTGGTGTGTGATTTGGCACATCACAAGGCATCTTGGATTGAAGATAATTTGGGTGCCACTTTTGGGTGGTTTTGGCTCATGGTTTTGTAATTACTGTTGATAGTTTATTGTATTGTATCTCCTATAAATTAGGAGCTTGAGATAGAGGTTGTGTATAAGAGTTTTATAGATGTTGAGTTACCTCCTGGATCTCTAGTTTGATATACTCCTATGAAAGCTTGCTCTGTAAGTATATTGTAATCTTCTTGATTCCTGAATAATATATTGGTTGGCTTTGGAGTGGGGTTTTTTACCTAAAAGGCTTTTCCCCACATATATCTTGTGTTTGAGTTTTGCATTTGGAATTTGTTATTATCTTTCTATTAATGTGCATCTTAATCTGTAATTGTAAAAGTTAAAATTTGCATAAATCTTTCCTCAGTAGACCAGTGTAGGAAGTCTTTCTACATACCTTGCTTCCTTTCATTTGGTATCAGAGCTTGATCACCTTTGGTTCTAGTTGTTGGGTAGAGGGTTTTTTGAGCTGATCTTTGTTTGAGTGGGAGCTTGTGCAAAGGATTTTGAAATCTTTGTTGTAAGAAAGAGATGGCGAGCACATCTAGGAGATTTGAGATAGAGAAGTTTAATGGTCGTAATTTTGAGTTGTGAAAACTCAAAATGGAAGACATGGTTGTAGATCAGGATTTATGGGATGTCGTATCTAGTACAACACCAACAGCAATGTCTCAAGCAGACTGGGATCTCAAATATAAAAAAGCTAAGAGATTGATAAGACTCTGTTTGTTTGATTCAGTGCTCCTCGATATCCATGAATAGAAGATTGCAAAGGATCTTTTAAAGAATCTTGGAGATGTTTATCAGGCTAAATCCCTGGTGAACAAGTTATTCCTATGAAAGAAATTGTATTCTCTGAGGATGGAAGATGGAGGATCTGTCACTGATCACTTGAATACATTCAATATGCTTTTTGCCCAGTTGACCTCTACTGGTGTGAAGATGGAGGAGGATCAATGTATGACATTTCTGTGTTCATTACCAGATTCATGGGATCACCTTGTTATGTACATTGGGAGTACCACTACCACCTTCAATATGGATGAAGTGGTTTCTTCGTTGTTGTCTGAAGAGATGCAGAGAAAGTCTTTTGAATTGACTAAGGAGGCTTTTACAGTTCGGTAGATCTAAAGAGAAGGGAAAGAAAAAGGATAAAAAGAAGGAAGAAAAAGGAAGATCCAAATCCCATGGGAGATCTAAGTCTCCCAAAAATTCTAAGGCCCTATGTTGGAACTACGGCAAACCTGGTCACCTCCGCAAGGAGTGCAAGGAGGAAGAAAAGAAAAAGAAGAAGAACTATGATTTGGATTCTGACAAGTCATCTCAAGATGAAGGCAAAACATTTATCACTGCCTTGGAAACACATGCATCTGAGGATGTGTGGCTTATTGACTTTGGTGTATGTTTTCACATGACCTCACATCAGGATTAGTTTTCAAAGTATGAAGAATACAATGGTGGAAAGATGTACTTGGGTGATGATTATCACCTGAAGATTGTTGTTCATGGAGGAGTCTTCATTACATTCCCTGATGAATGAGTGAACGGGATCAATGGTGTTCTGCATATCCCTGGATTGGCACAGAACCTCATTTTTGTAAGTAAGTTGAATGATGTGGGTGTGTAGGTTGTTTTCTCAAATGGAGGATGCAAGATGAATAGAGGATCTATGGTGTTGACTAAGCGTGTTTAGATTGGCACTCTATTTTAGCTTGATGCATGCGTGGTTCAATCCAATAGTGCATCAATTTTCAAGAAGAGAGCTTCAAAGTCTTCATCCTCACCATTGTAGCCAGCAGTGAAGAGGATTGTTGCATCTACTTTGATGGTCGTGCTTTCTAGGTACCTAATGGTGCTCATTCTATGGAGATGAAACTTCTAGCTGAGAAGACAATGTTATGGCACCAAAGGCTTGGTCACATTGCTGAAAAGGGTTTGAGGACCCTAAAAAATGAAAATCTTGTTGAGGGTATGAATGATTGTAATCTTGAGTTTTATTTATGTGAACATTGCCTTTATGGAAAACAAAACTTTGTTCAGTTTTATTCCAGTTCTTGTAAATCTTCTGAGGTATTGGACTTGATTCATTTTGATGTGTTTGGTCGTGTTAATGTTTCTTCAATTTCAAAATCTATTTACTTTGTTTCATTCATTGATGTTTATAGTAGATGGACATGGGTGTATTTCCTTAGAAGAAAATCTAAAGTCTTTAGTAGATTCAAAGAGTTCAAAGCTCTTGTAGAGAATCAAAAGGATGGAAAGATTAAGTGTTTGAGGACTGACAATGGTGGTGAGTTTTGTTAAGCATATTTCAATAAGTTCTATAAAGAACAGGGGATTGAGAGGCACAAAACAACTCCATATACCCCTTAGTAGAATGGAGTTGTAGAGAGAATGAATAGAATGTTGATAGAGAGGGCAAGGAGTATGCTAAGTGGAGCTAGTCTTGAGCAAAATTTATGGGCTGAAGTTGTTGCTACCACTTGTTACCTAGTTAATAGGTCTCCTACATTAGCGCTCATTGATAAGACACCTATAGAGGTGTGGTCTAATAAAAAGCCTTCATTGAGACACATTTGAGTATTTGTTTGTGAGGCATATGCATATATGCCTAAGGAGAAGAGGTCTAAGTTGGAGAACAAGGCTATGAAGTGTATCTTCATTAGTTATGGCATTGGTGTGAAAGGGTACAAGCTTTGGGATCTAGTGGCTGAGAGATTTATGTATAGCAAAAGTGTGATCTGTAGAGAGATCAATCCTTCTTATGTTGTCTTGTAGCCAAAGAAAGAAGAGAAGATAGAGGATGTGGTTCATCTTCCTTCTACCCCTGAGAAGGTTGAACCAAAAACATATATTGGACCTGATAATGAGAACTCTAGTAGCTCTGAAAGTTTAGAAGAAGATGAAGAACCTCAACCTCAATCTTTGAGGAGGTCCACACAGATAAGGCAGAAACCTAATAGGTTTGGTTATTCATTGCATGATTCCAGCTGTATTTTTGCTTTGATTTCTAACACTAATGAGCCTAGAACTATGAAAGAGGCTACGAGTATGAAAGATGCAGGTTCCTAGAAGGAGGCCATGGAAGAGGAGATGGCTTCTTTAGAAAAGAATAATACTTGGGACTTGGTGCCTTTACCTGAAGGAAGAAAACTTGTTGGATGCAAATGGGTGTTCAAAAAGAAATTTAGTGTAGATAGTAGTATTGAGAAATATAAGGCTAGATTGGTTGCGAAGGGGTATTCTCAGGTGGGGGGAATTAACTATGGTGAGATTTTCTCTCATGTTGCAAAGATGACATCTATTTGGTTCATGTTATCTCTTGCAGCAACGTATCATCTAGAAGTGGAACAAGTGGATGTGAAGACAACATTCCATCATGGTGACTTGGATGAGGAAATCTATATGTCACAGCCAAAGTACTACATGGTGAAAGGTAAAGAAAATCTAGTTTGCAAGTTGAAAAAGTCTTTGTATGGTTTGAAACAGTCTCCTTGGATGTGGTACCAGAAGTTTGATGCCTTTGTGTTAAGTATTAGATTTCTGAGATAAAAATTAAATCATTGTGTTTATTACAAGTTTGACAATGATCGCATTCTCATTATTGCATTGTATGTCGATGATATGTTACTCATTAGGAATGGTAAAACATTGATTTTTGATTTGAAGTCTTAGTTGTCAGTATAGTTTGAGATGGAAAATCTAGGGGCAACTCGGTACATTTTGGGGATGGAGATCAAAAGAGATAGAGAAAACATAAAACTTTGGTTAGGATAGAGTAAGTATGTTAACACTATGTTGGAGATATTTAACATGGTAGATTGTAGACCTTTAATTGTTCCTGTTACAATGGGGAAAAATTTATCTATTACAGATTGTCCAAAGTCTCCTTATGAGATAGAGGATATGAGCAGAGTTCCTTATGCTAGTGTGGTTGGTAGTTTGATGTATGCGATGGTTTGTACTAGACCAGACATTGCTCAAGTAGTGGGAGTCCTTAGTCAATTTATGGCTAATCCTAGACGGGTACATCAGGATGTAGTGAAGAGAGTGTTTAGATACTTGTGGGGTACTTTTGAGTATTCGTTATGTTATCATAGTTATCCTACAAGAGATTGGAATTCACTTTGTATTCAAAGATTTGTGGATTTAGATTGGGTAGGTGATATTGATGATAGGAGATCCACCAGTGCTTATGTGTTCACTATGTTTGGTGGTGTTATTAGTTGGATGAACAAGTGGCAACCTATGGTCATTTTGTCCACTACTGAAGGTGAGTACATGGAAGCAAGTCATGCTTGTAAATAAGCCATTTGGCTAAGAGATTGTGCTCTGATGTAGGGTTTGGTGCAGGGAAGATTACTATTTGTTGTGACAGTTAGAGTGCCATATGTTTGGCAAAGAATCCTACTTTCCACATGAGGACTAAGCATATTGATGTCTAGTACCATTTTTTTCATGACAAGGTAGAGGATGGGAAGGTGAACTTGGAGAAAGTTGACACTTTGAAGAATGTTGCAGATTCCTTAACAAAACCCATGAGCATAGAGAAGTTCAGATGGTGTTCAGAGTCTATAGGCCTCTCGGCCCCTAGCAATGAAATCATGGTGTTGATACTCCCTTTTCTCTTGCAAGGTGTTCGATAAGTGGGAGAATGTTAGGAAAAGTGTCTCAACCTTGCAACTATAAAAGATTACTATTCTTCCTAGTTTTGGTCTTTTCAAATACCTTTATCTTGAAGAATGATCTAGAACTTTCAAAGTTTCCAAAAAGGATAAAAATGGCAGGACTTACTATTTTTAGTAACTCTACATTTGACCTTGAATTGACCTAAAATTTTTCCCAAAAGGTGTAGAACTGCTAATTGAACATCTCGGGTGAGTCTCGACTCAAGATCATATCTGGATTATGAGATATTAATGTTTTTATTTTTTAAAACTACCGAAAAAAGTTTTGAACTCAGTTTTGAGGCACTTAGAGATCCCTAAACGCCCTGAAAGTTGTCATAACCGACGTAGTGGGTTATATATTTATAGATCTCTTCACTAGATTTCTAACACATTAAACAATTGTTTAATCGAATACCCAGATCAAAGTTATGACCTCCGGAAGTTGGACATCCTATTTTTATGAAATGTGAAAATGTGTTGGACACTCAAAAGAGCTATAAAGGGGAGAGTTACACGTGTTGGTGTGTGATTTGGCACATCACAAAGCATCTTTGATTGGAGATAATTTGGGTGCCACTTTTGGGTGGTATTGGCTCATGGTTTTGTAATTACTATTGATGGTTTACTGTATTGTATCTCCTATATATTAGGATCTTGAGATGGAGGTTATGTAAGAGTCTTATAGATGTTGAGTTACCTCTTAGATCTCTGGTTTGATATACACTTGTGAAAGCTTTCTTTTCAAGTATAATGTAATCTTCTAGATTCCTAAATAATATATTGGGTGGCTTTGGAGTGTGGAGTTTTTTACCTAAAAGGTTTTTCCCCATGTATATCTTGTGTTTTGAGTTTTACATTTGGAAGGTTTTATTATCTTTCTATTAATGTGCATCTTAATATGTAACTATAAAAGTTAAAATTTGCATAAATCTTTCCTTAGTAGATCAGTGTAGGAAGCATTTCTGCATACCTTGCTTCCTTTCATAATAAAGATGTGATCTCGATAAGAGGAGGAGAAGCAAGAGAAGTCTTTGTGTCATCTAAACTAGTAAGACTTGTCAAACATGCAAGCTCCTCAATTGTATCATCATCAAAGGGTATATGATCTACATCATCAAGTGGCATGTGGCAATCCATAGAAAGATCATCTAGGAATGGAGAGATATGTGGGTCTCCATACAACTCCCAAATGCATGTCCAAAGAGCGTGTGAGCACTCACTATGTGAGATGGAACACATAGCGTCATTATCAAAACTAGAACCAATCAATCCTATAATATGGTCAATATAATTTCCCCATGTAGATTTCCTCCCAAGTGTATCTAGTTCAGATATGAGTCCATAAAGATAAGGCAAAAGATTAAGCCATCTAAGATGTGTCAAGATGCCCTTTTGCCAAGACTCATAATTATCCTTACCCAATGTTACCACAAAAGGGTGAATAGAAAAACCCATCTCCTCAAATAAATCAGATCAGAGATCAACAATTTGAATATGTATTAATGTTGATAAATGAAGCCCAACAAAACAAACAGAAATTCTCTAGGTGCCAAGATGTCCAAAATATCAAATAGAAGCCATAAAACTGACAAACTAAATAAAGAATACCTAGGGATGAATCTGGAAAAATTGCAAGGATGGTTGTGTAGAGCTTATCAATACCTTTCCAATGCTGCAAGAATTGCTAAAATTGGAGATCGTGGAAAAAAGGTACAAGCTCAGAAGCCAAAACCAGTATTTGGACTTCAAACAACAATAAATTGTATCAGAAGAAAATTTTGGAAACAATATATGCACCACTAGATGGTGCTTAGAACCATCTTTCCAACACCTATTTGTTTTCAAAACTATGACTCTGTTTTCTCAAGATATGCCCAATTTACCAAAACTACTCCTTTAGGGAAAAGAGGCAAAAAAAGCACTATTGAGGCTCCTAGACACCCATGTGACCAGAGGTTGAGTCTCTAGGGGTTGGCGGCTAGGGCTCTGGTCACTCACATCACTAGGATCTAAGAGCCTAGTGGCTTGTGCTTGGAAGCTAGGTGCTAGTCACCCATACGACCAGGGGTTAAACCCTAGGGGATAGCTCCCAAACAAAAAAATATTTTTTTATTAAGAAATTAATAGAAAAACTCAGCTACATAGAAATCAAGACAACATGGAAATAGAGGCAACATGGAAATTGAGATGGCACACAAACCGAGGCAACTCCAAAATCATAATTAACTCATAAAACAATGGCACAAAAATTGAGGTGACACAAAAATTGATGTGTCATACGGTTGTATGGATTATGTAGTAGTCATATGGATTCTATACAAGTCGTATAGACTTCACAAACTTAAATTTCTTGAAACCCTAAAAGAATACCTAGAAATTTTTTGTCACCAAAATATAGAATGCCTTATATGAAAATAGGGGTTTTGGGGCCCTCTAGACTCAATGGTGAGGTTCATTTTGCTCAAAAATGTACCCTACAAAAGCTCTTACTTGAAATTTTCCCAGATCTGAGAAGGGGCTTGTAGCTCTGGAGCTCTAACACCATGTGAGAGTCACTGATTGACTCAAGCCATTAGGATCACCTGTAAAACCTGGGATTAACCTTCTATAAGAGAAAAAACCATAGAGGAGAGCAATTTGCAAAATATGGATACAATAATGAAATTGGATTTTTTAATTACATGTGAGAACTTGCTTTTATATTTACAAGTTTAAAAACCCTAATATGACTTAAGAATAACCTAAGACTAAAATTAGCCCTAAGTCAACTTAATAAAGTTTAATTAAATATTTGATTACACCAACACCCCCTTAAGTGCAACTTAGGGAGAAATGAAAAACATGCAATTGATGCAAAGAGAAAGATGGGTCATGGCTACAATGCCATGTTAGATACCCATGTACTGCAAGAATATCTCATAAAGTGGAGAAAGAAGAAAACCCCAATGGGAGAAAACTCCTCTCCAAAAGAGACAAAATACAAAATAAGTGATGGAAGGACTCAACATCTAAGTCCCCCCCAAGGACTAAATCCATCATGAAAATACAAGCAATAGATACACAACCCCCATAAGAGAGGATATAGAGAGAAGGTCTTGTGATCCCCCAGAAGTGAGAAGGATGAAGCCCCATGTGAGGAAATGCTCCCTCCCAAAATAGAGTTGAGAAGAGAGACCATGCAACTGCTCCTCAAGATGACTCCTGCAGTGTTGGAAGATCCTGCACATAGGATAAAGATGAAGATCCATGGATGTCGAACAACATTCCTCCTAGTGGGAAGAAATAGAACTATAGATGTGTGTGTAATGTCTTCCCATTCTAGATAGGAATATACAGGAAGAAGGATAAATGTCTCTATACTCTGCACATGATCTCAAGACAACAATGATGCTCCTGAAAACTACTCAAAAGTCTTGAATCCACTGCCAAACTATGACTGAAGAAGAGGAGGATGAAGAACAATATCTGAAGAATATAATGGTGATACAACTCCATAGAAGCTATCATCAAATAGAAGAAAAATGTCCTCAATGTGGTCCTCCAAATTTGCAAGGTGGGACTCTAAAAATAGCAATGATATATCTGGTAGATATGTGTCCCAATGAGCAATCTCTGGAAGACTTATAATGTCCTGCTATAAAGAATCTTGTGTAGAAAAAGGTAATAAAGATGTGATCTCAATAAGAGGAGAAGGAGAAGCAAGAGAAGTCACTGTGTCATTTGAACTAGCAATACCTATCAAATATGTAAGCTCCTCAACTATATCACCATCAAAGGATATATGATCTGCACCATCAAGGGGTATGTGGAAATCCATAGAGAGATCATCTAGGAATGGAGAGATATGTGGGTCTCCATACAACTCACAAATGCATGTCCACAGAGTGTGTGAGCACTCAATATGTAAGATGGAACCAATAGTGTTATTATCAAGACAAGAACCAATCAATCCTACAATATGGTCAATATAGTTTCCCCATGTAGATTTCCTAGTAGGTGTATTCTAGTTCAGGTATGAGTCCATAAAGATAAGGGAAAAGATTAAGCCACTTGAGATGTGTCAAGATGCCCTTTCACCAAGACTCATAATTATCTTTACCCAATGTTACTGCAGAAGGGTGAATAGAAAAACCCATGATATCTCCTCAAATAAATTAGATCAGAGATCAACAATATGAATATTTATTGATGTTGATAAATGAAGCCCAACAAAGAAAATAGAACTTCTCCAAGTGCCAAAATGTCTAGAATATCAAACAGAAGCCATAAAACTGACAAACTGAATAAAGAATACCTGGGGCCAAATCTAGAAAAATTGCATGGATGGATATGTAAAGCTCCTCAATACCTTTCCAAAGTTGTAAGAATCATAAAAATTGGAGATCGTGGTAAAAAGGTATGAGCTTAGAAGCCAAAAAAGGTATCTTGGCTTCAAACAACAATAAATTATACCAACAAAAAAATCTGGAAACAATACATGCACCACTTAATGGTTCTCAGAACCATCTTTTCGGTGCCTATTCATTTTTGAAAATCTGACTCCATTTGCTCAAGATATACCTGATTTACCAAAACTGCTCCTTTAGGGCAAGGAGGCCAAAAAGAAGCACTATTGAGGCTCTTGGATGCCCATGTGACCAAGGGTTGAATCTTTGGGTGCTGGTGGCTAGGGCTCTGATCACTCACATGACCATGATCTAAGAGCCTAGGGGTTGGTGCCTATAAGCTAGGTGTTGGTCACCCATGCGACCAGGGGTTAAACCCTAGGGGCTATCTCCCAAACAAAAAAAAATCTTTTTTATTAAAAAATTAATAGAAAAACTTAGTTGTGCACAGAAATCAAGACGACATGGAAATTGAGGCGACATGGAAATTGATATGGTACATAAACCAAGGCACCTCCAAAATCAAAATCAACTCAAAAAATAATGGCACAAAAATTGAGATGGCATGGAAATCAAAGTGTCGTATGACCGTATAGATTTCATATAGGTCGTACGGATATCACAGACCTAAATTTCTTGAAACCCTAAAAAATACCCAAAAAAGTTTTGTCACGAAAATATAGAGTGCCTTATATGAAAATAGGGGTTTTTGGGACTTTTGGACTCAATGATGAGGTCTAGTTTGCTAAAAAATGCACCCTGCAAAAGCTCTTACCCAAAATTTTCCTAGATCTAAAAAGGGGCTTGCAGATTTGGAGCTCTGATACCATGTGAGAGTCATTGATTGACTCAAGCCACTAGGATCACCTACAAAACCTAGGATTAACCTAAACTACAAGAGAAAAAAGCTTAGAGGAGAGCAATTTGTAAAATATGGATGCAATAATGAAATTGGATTTCTAAATTACATGTGAGAACTTGCTTTTATATTTGCAATTTAGAAAACTCTAATATGACTTAAGAATAACCTAAGACTAAAATTAGCCCTAAGTCAACTTAATAAAGTGTAATTAAATATGTAGTTACAACAACATGGGTTTGTTGTAGAACTAAAAAAATGCCTCCATGAAGGAACTGTGGTGGTGTTGGGAGAGATGCTTTGACATAAGAGGGTTTTAGAGCCCTGCAAAGGCAAATCGATACATTTTTAGAGGAGTTGTGAAGAGGGTTTGAGCCAAGAATAAGAGAAGAAAGTGAAGATGAAGCTAAAGAAGAAGAGTTATCTGAGGAAGAACAAGATGATGTAGGAGATCCTGCACAAGTTAGGTTGTTGAGGGCCATTTCAAAGATTGGAAAGAAGCCTTGGATTGAAGTCTCTACCTATTCTAAGGATATGAATATGGAAGAGCTTAATGATTGGATAAATGATATGGAGAAATATTTTGAGTATGAAGATGTGGAGTAGCTTGAATGGGTCAAGTTTGCAAAAACAAAGTTAGAGGGCCATGCCAGTATTTGGTGGAAGGAGGTATTGTTAGAGAGAAATAGATGAGGAAAAGAAAAGATTACAAGACAAGATCATATGGTCAACAAAATAAAGAAGCATTTTATTCTTGTGGACTCTGAGTTAGAGTTGTTGAAGAAGCTACAAGGACTGAAGCAAGGTAACAAGTCTGTTAAGGAGTATATAGAAGAGTTTTATAACATTATTATCAAGATAAGCCATGCAGAGGCCAACAAGGAGAAGGTGGCCTGTTACATTAATGGGTTGAGGCCAAGTATTCAAGAGGAGGCAAGCCCAGTCAGAAGTACCACCATAAAAGATGTGTACCAATTTTCCTTGAAGGTGGAAGAGAAGATAAATAAAAGATTTGAAAGCAAGCAAAGAAAAAGAGGTCATGGCAAAAGGACTGGTGGAAGATCCTATGGAGGCCTAAATGAAGATCAAAATAAAAGTGAAGAAGAAGGCACTGGTCAATATTAGAAAGGAGATAATTCCTACCACCCTCGTGACCAAAATAATGGTGAGCAAAGAGGAAGAGGAAGAGGCAGACCTAGGCAATGATCTGGAAAAGAGGGTTTTAGAGGAACCTATTTCCAATGTGGAGAAGAAGGACATCAAGCATACGATTGTCTATAACATCAAAGAAGTACAAATAGAAGACTTGAAGGTAATGCATGAGTTGCAGATGTAGATGAAGATTCATAGTCTAAGCATTCTAAAGATGATGAAAGGGGAGAAACCCTAGTTGTCAGAAGAACCTTGTTAAATGAGGAGAAAGAACCAGATCAAAGGAAGAATTTATTCTGCACAAGGTGCAAGTGTGAAGGTAAGTGTTGTGATATTATTATTAACAATGGAAGCACTGATAATCTTATCTTAGAGGAGATGGTTAACAAGTTGAAGTTGACAAGGAGAAGGCATCCACATCCATATCGGATTGCATGGTTACAGGACCATAGAGCTTTGGTCAATGAGCAGTGTTTAGTCAAGTTCAAGATTAGAGACTACCATGATGAGGTGATGTGTGACATCATATATATGAATGCATGTCATATGCTATTGGGAAGGTTGTGGTAGTATGATAGGTGTGCTATCCATCATGGCCATACAAACACCTATTCCCTAACAAGGGATGAAGTTCATCATAAATTGAAGCCCTTGAAGGAGGTGGAAAAAAAGGTATGTAGTACTGTCATACTTTTCTTGGTAGATGGTAGGAAATTTTTTGATGGTATGAAGCATGAGCGTCATTGCTTTGCATTGATTCCTAAGATCAAGTAGGAGAAATGTGAAGATGTACTAGCAAAAATCTCAAATCTGTTAGAAGAATTTCAAGACATTGTCTCTGATATTGTACCAGAAGGTTTACCATCAATGAGGAAGATAAGTCACCAAATGGATTTGATACCAAGAGCCAATTTGCTTAATAAGGCAGCCCATAGAATGACTCCTGTAGGGAATGAAGTGTTGAACAAACAAGTTCATGAGCTGTTAAAGAAAGGATTGATAAGGGAGAGCCTAATTCCATGTGTGGTACCTACAGTATTAGCACCAAAGAAAGATGGAGAGTGGAGAATGTGTATAGATTGTTGAGCCATCAATAAGATCATGATCAAATATAGATTTTCATTGCCTAGAATGGATGACATAATGGATTGTCTGAGTGGAGCCAAGTACTTTACAAAGATTGATCTGAAGAGTGGATATCACTAGATCTGAATCAAAGAAGGAGACAAATGGAAGACAACCTTCAAGACAAAGGAAGGTTTGTATGAGTGGTTAGTCATGCCATTTGGGCTAACCAATGCATTGAGCACATTCATGTGGTTCATGAACAAGGTATTGAAGGAGTTTTTGTGAAAGTTTATTATTATTTATTTAGATGACATTTTTATTTTCAATAAGACTTGGGAAGAGCATCTGATGCATATCAGAAAAGCTTTAAAGAAGCTGAGGGAGGAGAAGTAGTTGATTAATCTAGAGAAATGTAGTTTTGTAAAAGAGTTGGTATACCTAGGATTTTTTTCTCAACTAAGGGTCTTAAGATGGACCCAAAAAAAGTAAGGGCTATTGTTGAATGGCCCATGCCAAGGAGTGCTACAGAGGTAAGATCTTTTCATGGTTTGGCTATTTTTTATAGAAAATTTATCAGGAACTTTACTAGAATTTATGAACCCCTAACTAAGACAATGAGGGGATAGAAAAGAGTTTAATTAGACTATAGGAGCAGCCAAGAGTTTTGATACATTGAAGCAGAAAGTCATAGAGCAACTTGTTTTGGCACTTCCAAATTTCAATAAGGTATTTCAGGTAGATTATGATGCCAATGGTAGTGTTATAGGAGTTGTTTTGAGTCAAGAAGGTAAGCCTATTGCCTATTTTAGTGAGAAGCTTAATGATGCAAAGGAAAAGTATTTTGTTTATGATCAAGAGTTTTATGCTATAGTTCAGGCTTTGAAGAAATGGAGACATTATTTGTTGCCAAAAGAGTTTGTTCTGTATACTGGTCATAAGGCTTTACAATATCTTAATAGTCAAGGGAAGTTTAACAAAAGGTACTTAAAATGGGTTGAGTTTTTACACAGTTAAACTTTTGTTTTGCAACACAGAAGTGGAAGATCAAACAGAGTTGTAGATGCCTTAAGCAGAAGGAAAAATTTGTTGACAAAGATGAAGATAGAGGTTGTTGTGTTTAATAAACTCAAAAGTTTATATACTAAAGATCTAGATTTTGTACAGGCTTGGAAAGCTTGTTTGGAAGCTATTACTTTGGATAGGACAAGGTGGTTGGATTTCATGATCCAAGATGGTATGTTGTTTAGAGGAAGCCAACTGTGCATTCTAAGGAGTTCCATGAGAAAGAATCTGACTAAGGAGAAGCATAGTGAAGGGTTGGCAGGACATTTTGGTTGAGATAAGACCATTTCTCTTATTAGTGAGAATTACTACTAGCCACAGTTACATTGAGTTGTGAAGAAATTTTTGTAGAGCTATAAAATATGTTAGTGTTAGAACAAATAAATATACTGAGAGGGGGGTGAATTAGTATATGCTAAAACTTAATCCAATTCAACTTTATTGACAAAACTTCTTACTTCCTTAACCAGATGATACAACAAATTAAGAAATTCAAATCACACAACCATAACACCAAATTTACGTGGAAAACCCTGAAGGGAAAAACCACGACGAGCAAACTGCTTGGATCTACTATCCAAATCCAGCCTCATAAAAAAATAAGATTACAACAAGTTTTATGGGCTACAACCCAAATGAAGCACCAACTCCCTAATACATTGTTTTATGAGCACCAACCCAAAGGAGGCACCAACTCCTTAAACATAGTTTTTATGGCACCAACAAAAGGAAGCTACAACTCCTTGAATCATAGTTTTATGGCTACAACTAAAGGAAGCTACAACTTCCTAAAGTGCTACAACACTTATAGAAAGAGGATATAAGCTCTGCACAAGATACTTGACTAAATCTACTGATTAATCACCTTCGCAGCTTCAACACCCTTCACTCTAACAAGAAACTTCAACTCCTATGCTTAAACTTTGCTCCCTTCAACACACTTCCACACACACACATACTCACATCCGAACCGCATATACATCCTCGCACACTCTCTCACTCTCATCATTTTCACACCACACATGATCTTTTATTTATATCCTCTGCAAGCTTCAAAACATTTCTCCTTCATCAACCAAGATGAAACGTGTAGTGTGAAACATGCAACGGCCACAACAAGTCAGCATCCAAAAACATGTAGAAATCTAATGCAATTCAAACCAAGTGATAAACAAGACCTATTTCACCTTAACACACATCTCCATGCTAGTGCACACTTCCAAGCATCTGATGCAATCACCTAGATGTATCAAGTCAGCTTCACAACACTCATTCTTCCACAAATTAGCTTCAAACCTAAAGCGGTACCAGAGAGACCAATTAACATCACGTGGATCACTTCATAAGCAACATATGACTTTTAAACACATTCTCAAACATTCCTTTCTCTAATTTATGAATCTTCTTTCTAGCGCAAACAAACAAACATTGAGTTTGGCATCACTTGCAAACTCTGAACACATAGTCATGAGATAGAACATTGAAAAACAGACTTGTGGTACACTTCAACACCTAAACCTTGGAATGAAAAAATATACAAATCATATGAACTCAACCTCCAAACATCAAATCCAAATAATGTAATGTAGCAAAATGCAGTGACTTTTACATTCTCATCCTGACAACTCTGATTAGCAGCATGATATGTCTTTGTTATGCTAACTCTGGATAACCTTTGTGGTACATCATATCATCTAAAATTTGAAACATAAAACCCTTCCACTGGTATCTAGTTATCCTTCAATTTGCAACATCACATCTTCAAATGCGGAGAAATGTGGAGCATTTCTCCTGACTTGTTCTGACTGTAATAACTCTGAACCACTATCTTCACTTGGCTACCTCTAGAATCTTCTACATTAACATTCATGCTCTAAAATTAGGAACATAGATACATCACACCTATCTCTATCTGATTCCCAAACCGCAAGGCCATACCTTCAAATGTAGAGGAATGCAGAGCATTCTACCGAGCTTATTCAGTGCAACTTTCAATGTCTTGGATTGTTTGAAACCTTTCACAATTTCTTTCATATCTTAAGGAATGTTTTTCATCAAGAAACAATGAATACAACCATTCACCACATCAGAAACTACAATCATAGCACTTTTCATCAAAAATAAGAATCTTCATGGGAACACAACTTTCATCTTTCCATGAACTTATTTAGATAAGGTACAACTATGTATAGATGATACTGATCCATCTCTTTCAGTTCACAAATTCTCTAATCGTCACTCTTTTGTCTACTTCTTTGATCACTTACTCTCTTGACATCATTGAACACCACACTGCAACAATCTCCCTTTGGCATCTTTGTAGACACCACTGATCAACACTCCATACCACTATTGACATCAATGACAACACATATGCAATAGTCAGATGGCCAAAGGTGTAAGTTAGAATACAGGGTTGTATCAACCGTTACCTATACTAGAGAGACGGTGGGAAGAAATCAGCATGGATTTTATTCCTAGTTCACCGAGAATGCAAAGAGGACATGACTCCATAGTTGTGGTGGTTGATAGTTTTTCAAAGATGGTACACATCATTCCATGCCATAAGACTAGTGATGTTATTCATGTTGCAGAATTATTTTTTAGAGAGGTTGTAAGACTACATGGTCTACCAAAACCCATAGTTTTAGATCAAGATACCAAGTTTGTTGGGTATTGTTTGAGGACTTTATTGAAGAATTTGAAGACTAATTTGAAGTTTAGTTATTCACATCATTTGCATACTCATCGATAGACAGAGGTGGTGAATAGGAGTATAGGAGATAAGCCCAAGGGATGGGATTTGATGTTACCAAAGGTGGAGTTTGCATACAACAATTCCATCAATAGAAGTATAGGTAAATCTCCATTCCATATATTATATGGTACTAGTAGTCCAAGAAATGATTCTGAGTTGAGGAAGATGGATAGAGGAGAGAAAAGTAGTACCAATGCTGGAGACTTTGCAAAGCACCTAAAGAACTTGCATGAGGAGGTAAGAAAGCATATCAATAAGATGAATTCACAATACAAGGTTGAGGCAAATCAATAGAGAAGATTTAAGGAGTTCAAGGTTGGAGATGAAGTCATGGTTCACCTAAGGAAAGAAAGGTTCCCAATGGGGACATATAATAAGTTGAAAATGAAGAAATTTGGACCATGGAGGATACTGAAGAAGAATGATTTAGGAAATGCATATGAGGTAGAGTTGCCCAGTGGAATCAACATCTCCCCTGTGTTCAACATTGTTGATTTAACATAATATCATGAAGGGGGCACAAAGGATGGACCAATAGAAGAATAGTGGAGTATCATGGCATCTACTACAAAGGAGGATATAAAAGAGATCTTGGATAGCCATGTGGGAAGAAGTACTTGGAATAGGAAATATGAAGAATATCTGGTGAAGTGGAAAGGAAGGCATGTTGAAGATTCTTTCTAGTTGTCTAAGGTAGAGGTTGACCATTTGGGTTTTCCTCAAACACCTAAGATGTGACAAGGTCACTTCTCAAATTACCTTGGGCGTCTGATGTAGGAGCATCCGATGGTGTAAGGGCAATCTTGCATCACCCAAAAAAGTGATAATTTTGTTTTTTGTTCTTTTCAAATTTTATATTTTTGAATACCCAATTGCTTGAATAATGATGTAGAACCATTAGTTTTTCTAACTTGCTAAAATAGCCAACTTTTTATTTTTAGAAAGTTTGCATTTGAGCACTTATAGAAGCAGAAATTTACTCGAGGCTTCAAAATTGAAAAATATGCCCTTTGGTAAAAGAATTTGCCAAAGATCACTTGTGGGCTAAAATATATTAAAGTTTTTGTTTCTTTAAAAACCCCTGAAAAAGTTTTAAAATCAAATATGAGGCACTTAGAGGCCCCGTATGGCCCCAAAAATGGACAGAATCGACAGAGTGGATTCTTAACACATAGATCACTTCACTATCTTTCCAATGCATCAAATAGTTCATCAATCGAATGCACAGATCAAAATTTATGGCTCCTGAAAGTTGACCTATTTTTGGATGGAGTTACAAATCTCAAAATTTTGGCTGGAAGGCACCAAAAAAGGGCTATTTATGACTAGTTTTGGGAATCCTTTGGTGAGTAGAGAAAAGGGGGAAAGTGGAGAATCAAGAAAAGGAGGGAAAACATAAACCCTAGGTGATTCAAATCTACAGAAGGCAAAAGGTTCTTGAATCTAGAGGAAGGAAGTTGTAGTGTGTTGCAGCCTATTGAGGATTCATTCTTTGATTTGATTTCAGTTTTTGTAACGTAATGTGTTGTCAAAATCAATAAAATAACATTCCTATTTTATGTGTGCAATTTGTGTTATTGTGTGTTCTGAGATTGACCCCCTCATCAATTTTATAAAAAAACTATATCCAAATAATTTCTTTTAAAAACATGTAAACATAAACTACACTAAAAATTTCACATTTTATTAGTTTGTGAAATTTTAAAATTTTAAACATATATGTCACTTTCAAATGCTTCAAGTTAAAAAGATGGAGTTATGTTGGTCATGACCTTTATAAAGAAGTAACATAGTTTTGAAATTTCACCTAAGGCTTCACCAAGAAAACATATTAGGCCCACTACGTTGCCACATCATAGACATGCATTAGCCTATGAATTGTTGTGCACCTATGAAACATTTTTTAGTTTCACTAATTAGTCCTGTGCAGCAATAAGAAGTAACTATATGTTGAATATGAGTCAACAACAATACATAGATTAGGCAATAGAGAGTGGAGAGTAAGTCATTCATTAGCACTCTCCACTATGAAGCCTCCCTTTCACTCCAATGGAAAATGGCCACATCACCCATGCACACACACTATGCACCTTGAGAAACACATTAGCTCCACCACATAAGAGTATTAACCCCACTAGTGAAGCCACCCTAGAGCCATATGGTAAAATAATTATCTACACACCATGGATGCACACACATCATCGACACCAATACCTTAAATGATTTGATAGCCACCACTTGCATGCCACATGTACAATAAAGAAAAATCCCATCCTTGTATATTGAAGTTAAAATCCATTATGATCCAATAATAAGCACAAGCAAAGAGTAAGACTAGATGGATAGTGTTAAGTGATATAAACATGCAAAAATATTTTCTCTCTAAAGCACAATTATATATTTTCCCATAAGGAATTGTCATGCATTCAACACACATGATACCTTTGAACATAACTATCTTCCCTCCTATGGGCTCACCATAAACTTCCAACAAACATGTACCTTTAGCCAACATGAACCCACCACATCAACATAATGTTTCCAGTAACTACTCACACAACCTACCATCTAGGACAAATGCTAACAAAAGAACCTAGTGGAGTAAATAAAGGTCAACTAGTGGAGATTGGGTAGGTGATAGGCCTAGTCCATGCCATACTACAAAAAAAAATTCTACTTGTTAAGGGATGATGATGAACACTAGTCAATATAAAATTAAAAATAAAGTGCAAGCAAAATAATAAATAGGTTCAAGAAAATGTTAAGGGCATGATGAATGCAAATTTCAAGCATGATTGAAGCACAAGGACAGAAAAAATAATTTAAATGGGCACAATTTTTGGTGCAGTCACAGTAGGAGGGTTCACAGAATGAATTGTCCAGACCATGCAGCAAGAGTAAACACAACAAAAACAACTCAAGGAAATGAAACAAATGCAGATTCAGTCATTCATTATATCAAAGCATTCAAATACAATCTGGCTAGCAACATGCGGGCTTACAACTGGGCTCAAAAGGCCTGACATACATGCACAAGATAAAGCTTTGAAGCTCTGTTGCACAAAATCTTAACTAAGGATTATGAATCAATTGCTAACTGATTTCCTAAGGATCTATTACATTAATATATATCATACTTGGACCAATAGATTCCTCTGCATTAGCTAAGGAAGGTCACCAACTCTAATTAAGAGCTATAACGTGTTCACAGATAGGTCGGACTTAAATGCATAGAACACTTCCTCAAATGAATGAAATAATGTGTGGACCCTCAGGGGAGGTTGGCCACAAACCAAAGGACATTGAATGATGTGTCATTGAGATCCGCAAGTCAAGGAATGATCCACAAGCCTTCTCCTTCAGCTAATTATTTGAGGCTGTCAGGATGCTCTGTTATGAGAAAACAGTCAATCTTCTGATAGCGATATCTTTCCAGTAACTGATCCAAATGCTCTGAATTCTTGATATTATGTAGATCAATGAATGTAGATGCTAATTTCAGATCCGCAAGATGTGAAATGCCAATACCAAACCACAAGTTAAAACTACTTCTGAATGAACTGCCTAAACTGAACTAGAAAATGAAAGAACTAAAATGCAAACAAACTAAAATGTAAATGTTTTGGTTAATGCAAGATTTCTCTTAAACCAGGGATGCTCCTACATCATACATCTGGGGTTATTGAAAAAAGTGAGTCCCTCACTTTGTTGGGGCTAGGGGAGAACCAAGATGGTCCACCTTAGCCTAAGAAATCCAAGATGAATCTTCTTCCAGTCTGCCTTTCCACTTCACAAGATATTCTTTGTATTGTCTTCCTCTAGTGTTGCGTCCAACTTTGCTATCCAAAATTTCTTCAATATGCTCTAGTGTTTTGTGTGGTAACTGCTTCTTCAAGTCTTCTTCCATGTTGTCACTAAACTCTGCTTCAAGATATTGATATAAGTCTGCAATGTTCAAAATAGGTGAAATACCCAATGCCTCCAGTAGCTCCACTTCATATGCATTTCCTGAATCAAATTTTTTGAGTATCTTACAAGGTCCAAACTTCTTCATCTTCAACTTGTTATATGTCGCAACTAGAAATCTCTCTTTTCTCAAGTACACCATCACTTCATCTCCAATGTCAAATTTCTTATGTCTTCTCTTCTCATCAGCCTTCTCTTTGTACTTACTGTTCATATCCTCCAAATGCTTCTTCACCTGATTATGCACTATCTTCATATGATCTGCAAATTCTTCTACTTCTACACTTCTCTTTTCCTCTATACTAATGTCTCTCAATTCTGCAACTCCTCTAGGATTCACTCCGGTCACAATCTCAAAAGGTGTTCTTCTGGTACTTCTATTTACTGAATTACTGTATGCAAACTCTACTTGTGAAAGAATCAAATCCCAACCTCCAGTCTTTTCTCCAACCAAACATCTCAACAAGTTTCCCCAACTCCTATTCACTACCTCTATCTATCCATCTGTCTATGGATGAAAAGTTGAACTGAACTTCAAATCTATCTTCATCTTCTTCCAAAGTGTCTTCCAAAAATATCCAACAAACTTTGTATCTCTGTTTGAAACTATACTCTTAGGTAATCCATGCAATCTCACAATCTCCTTGAAAAATAGGTCAGCTACATGTACTGCATCAGTTGTCTTCTTACAAGGTATGAAATGAGCCATTTTTGAAAATTTGTCAACCACTACAAATATTGAATCATGTCCCCTCTATGTCTTAGGTAATCCCATTATAAAATCCATGCTTATGTCTTACCAAGGTCTCTTTGGTACTGTCAAAGGTTAATACAATCCAGTGTTCTGACTACTCCCTTTTGCAACTTGACAAACTCTAGAAATCTGCACAAATCTCTAAACATCCTTATGTATCTGAGGCCAAAAGTAGTTTTCACTCACCAAAGCCACTGTCTTATCAATGCCAAAATGTCCTACCAATCCACCACTGTGCTTCTCCTTGATCAAATTATCTCTCATTGAACTTCTAGGTATGCACAACTGACTTCCTTTGAACAACATATCTTCTTGAATGAAATAGTCTAACCACTTACTCCTATATATCACAACAGGTTCCTTACATGCTTTCCAAGGTTCTACAAAAGTAGTGTCTCCCTCATACATGTTCTTTAATTCATCAAAACCCAACACTTCAACTCTCATCTCTGCCAACAAGTTTCTTCTTCTACTCAATGCATCAACAACTTTGTTTGATTTTCCACTCCTATGCTTCAACATAAAAGTATAACTCTGCATGAACTCTACCCATCTCATATGCCTTTGATTCAACTTACATTGACTGTTCAAATATTGCAAAGCTTGATGATTTGTATACAACACAAAATCCTTAGGCAACAAATAATGTCTCCACTTCTTCAAGATTTGAATTATGGTGTAGAACTCCTGATCATAAACTAAATATCTTCTTCTTGCCTCATTCAACTTCTCACTGAAATATGCTACAGGTCTACCTTCTTGACTTAACATTGCTCCAATTGCATTTCCACTTGCATCACAATCAACTTGAAATACCTTATTGAAATCCAGTAATGCCAAAATAGGTTGCTCTGTCACTTTCTACTTCAACAACTCAAAACTTTTATCTGCTCCTAATGTCCACTTGAAATCCTTTCTATCACCTTTCATTGTCTCTATCATAGGGTTACAAACTGAACTTAAATTTTTGATGAACTTCCGGTAGAAACTAGCCAATCCATGAAATGATCTAACTTCTCCAATGCACTCTAGTGTAGGCCATTCAAAAATTGCTTTTACTTTCTCAGGGTCCATCTTCAATCCTTCTGTAGAAATCACAAATCCCAAATATACCAATTCTCCCTTCATGAAACTACACTTCTTGATGTTTATCAGCAACTTCTCTTCTCTTACTCTCTGCAAAACTTGTCTAATATGCCACAAATGTTCTTCTTTTGTCTTACTAAAAATCAAAATATCATCCAAGTACACAATGACAAAATTACCCAAGGTTTTCTTCATGACTTCATTCATCAATCTCATGAAAGTACTTGGTGCATTTGTCAATCCAAAAGGCATCACTAACCACTCACACAATCCTTCATTTGTCTTAAAAGTAGTATTCCATTCATCACCTTCTCTAATTCTAATTTGATGGTATCCACTCTTCAAGTCTATCTTTGTGAAATATCTTGCTCCACTCAAACAATCCATGATATCATCCATCCTAGGTAAAGGAAATCTATACTTAACTATGATCTTGTTTATAGCTCTAGAGTCAGTACACATTCTCCATTCTCCATCCTTCTTTAGTGCTAACACTATAGGTACTACATAAAGGCTCAAACTTTCTCTGATCAATCTGTTAGAATCTGAAAAGATTAATAACCCAGAAAACTAGTGCAAAGAATAGATATTAAAACTATGAATGCAAATGATACGAAATCAAAATAGCAACATAGAGTTAGTCTCCAAGAGAGTAATGGAAATGCTAGAAGCAAAATAGCATTAAGAGGATGCAAAAGAAAAAGATGCAAAATACAAGCCAGGTAGCATGCTTATATAGACTAAGAAGAGAGAGGAGGTGGCAACACCGACCAATGAGGAGCAACCATCTATCGGACTAAAGATAGCAAAGTATCTTCCCAAGATGGCTAATGGATGCTCACATGTAGGAAGGTGACACCTCGCAACTACTCACCTAATAAGACATGCTTTATTAACCTAAGCGAGATTAATAGAAGTGTAGGAAAAACCTAGGAATATAGGAAAAATAAATAATCCATCTAGGAAATAAAAACCTACACTAACACCCCCCCATAAGCGAAGCTTAGGTTGATGTAGAAATGGGTCCCGACAAATCAAGCTTGATGAGGTACCCATGTACATAAAATTCCCCCCAAAGAGAGAGAGAAGAGACCCCCCCAAAAGTAGAGAGAGTCAAGACTCCGAGTGAGAGGAAGAAGCCCCCCCAGAAGATGAAGCATCCCGCACCCCCAGCAAAGCTCGCAAATGAAGGAACTTGCTCTCAGTGAAGGGTTTGGTGAAGATATCAGCAACCTGCTCGGAAGTCAGACAGTAGCGAAGGTCGATGACGTGGCCATGGATGAGCTCCCGGATGTAGTGCATGTGGACCTCTATGTGTTTGGTCCGCTGATGATGGACCGGATTCCGTGAGATCTGAATGGCACTCTGGTTGTCACAAAATATGACTGATGGCCGTCTGATCTGGATACCAAACTCAGTGAGAAGATTCTGAAGCCAAATGGCCTCAGTAGAGGAATTCACAGCCCCCCGATACTCGGCCTCAGTAGAAGATAGAGCAATAGCAAATTGCTTCTTGCTCGACCAACAAACAGGACCTGAACCAAGTGAGAAGCTGTAACCTGAAGTAGACTTGCGATCCTGAGAATCGCCCGCCCAATCGGAATCTGTGTAGTCCACCAAGTTAAGCTCAATACCCGCTGCGTAGTGAATCCCAAGACTGTGAGAACCCTGAATGTAGTGAAGGATCCGCTTGGCTGCTTTCCAGTGCAGCTCATGAGGCTCCTGCATGAATCGAGAGACCATGCCTACAGCATATGAAATGTCAGGTCTCGTATGAGTCAGATAAATGAGACTCCCAACAAGCTGTCGGTACAAAGTGCCATCAACAAGTGGAGAAGAACACTGAGCCTCAAGTTTGACTCCAGAAAGAAAGGGAGTCGGAGCAGGCTTACAGTCAGCCATATGAAACCTCGAGAGCAAATCTAGAGCATACTTGGACTATGTGATGGTGATCCCAGAAGAAGACTGGTAGATCTCAATCCCGAGAAAGTAATGCAACAAGCCCAAGTCAGTCATCAAAAACCTGTCATGAAGGGCAGTTTTGACAGCCCCAATGGTGGATGAAGAACTCCCTGTGATCAGCAAGTCATCAACATACAGAACCAGAAATAGGAGTGAATCATCCTGCTGCAGAATGTAGACATTGGGATCAGAATGGCACCGAGTGAACCCAACTGATAGAAGGAAGGAATCCATCTTGGCATACCAGGCTCGAGGAGCCTGTTTGAGGCCATAGAGAGACTTCCGAAGAAGGCACACAAGTGAAGAATCCTGAAGGAACCCCTATGGCTGCTCCATGTATATCTCCTCCTGAAGGTCACCGTGAAGAAAAGCACTCTTCACATCCATCTGGTGTACTTCCCAACGATTAGCTGCAGCAATGGCAAGAACAAGTCGGATGGAATTCATTTGGGCAACTGGCGCAAAAGTCTCAGAGTAGTCAATCCCAGGAACTTGGGAGAATCCTTTTGCGACCAAGCGAGCCTTATACTTGTCAACCGACCCATCTGCTGCAAATTTTGTCCGATAGATCCACTTACATCGAACAAGTTTTCTTCCCTTAGGAAGAGGGACAAGATCCCAAGTGTGGTTCCTCATCAAGGAACTATACTCCTCCTGCATAGCTGTATCCCACTTAGGAATACCAGAAGCCTCATGAAAAGACTGTGGATCTGAGGCAGTAGCAATGAAGACATGTGGAGCATCCTGGAACTGTGAACGAGTCCGCCTAGTGTCTAATGGATCCCCAACCCAATCACCTGCAGACTGCAAGGTCTGTTTAGCCCAAAGTGGACCGGAAGATGGAGAATCTGGAGGAGAAGAATCAACCTCTGAATGATGACTAGGAGAGGAAGGAGGTGAGTCCTCTAAATCACTCTCTGCATCAGAAGTGGAGGTAGAAGACTGCTCAGGTGAATCTGACTCATCAGAAGATCTGTCATGTATCCCAAGTGACTCCAATGTCAAAGTAGAAGGAGTTGGAGAAGTGATAGAAAGTGAGCTTGAAGAGCCCTCCTCAAACTGAACACTCCTCTCGATGAACAACTCATGTGTAGTAGGGTGGAGCAACCGATAACCCTTCACACCATCAGGATAACCTACAAATATGCAAGGTCTGCTCTGCGGATCCAAGGCCTTGCGTTTCTCTGTAGGAATGTGGGCCCATGCAGGAGAACCAAAAACTTGAAAGTGCTTAACTGATGGTTTCCGACCGCTCCAAGCTTCAAAAGGAGTGACTCCCTTCAAGGCTCGGTGATGAACACGGTTCTGGATGTAACAAGCACAGTTAATGGCCTCTGCCCAATACTGTGGTGCAAGAGATCTGGAGTGAATCATGCAGTTCGCCATTTCCTTCAAGGACCTATTCTTCCGTTCTGCAACACCGTTCTGCTGAGGATTGTATGGAACTGAATGCTGCAAATCAATCCCCTCTGAAGTACAAAACCTCTCAAACTGATGGTTGACATACTCACCACCATTGTCAGTGCGCAAAACTTTGATGGCTTTCCCGGATTGCTTCTCTACAAAAGTCTTGAAGTCTTGAAAATGATCAAATACCTCTGACTTCTGTTTGAGAAAGTACACCCAAGTATTTCGAGAGAAGTCATCAATGAATGTGAGGACATATCTAGCCCTGCTGAAAGAAGGATGCTGAAATGGACCAGCCAAATCACTGTGAACTAACTCCAGTATCTGTGAAGCTCTCCATGCCTTTCCTTTGTCAAACTTTTCCTTAGGATGCTTACCAAGAATGCAACCTTGGCAAACACCACCTGAAAACTGAACTGAAGGCAACCCTGTGACCATGCTCTGCTGGTTAAGCTGCTGCAAGTAGCGGAAGTTAAGATGGCCAAACCACTCATGCCATAATCTACTCACATCATTAGAATGAGTGAGCAAAACAGTCGAAGGAGGATCAGGAACAAAGTGAGAAAATAGATAGAGCCGTGACTAATGATCTACTCTCCCAACTGCCACTGTAGAATCACTGTGCAACTCACGAATCTCCACTGAATCAGGAGTGAACTCAACCCGCTTGCCTGAACCTGTGTGAGTGATCTGATATACTGATAGGAGATTAGTTGATAATGAGGGCACATAAAGAACATCATGGAATGTGCCATCCCCCACATCAACAGACCCTCTCCCACACACCTCAACAGGAGTGTTATCACCCATCAAAATAGAAGGCATAGTACACGGCTCCAAGGATGCAAGTTCTTCCTTAGATGAAGCCATGTGGTGTGAAGCACCCGAATCAAGAACCCAAGTGGATGGTGAAGAAGCAACTACAACAAGGGCCTTGCCCTTTCCTTTCCCCTTGCTGTTTTCTTTCGCCTTATTAGACCCCTCATTAGAACTCTGTTTGACAAACTCAGGAATACTGATATTATTCTTCTCAAGAATGTGTGTCAAGTGATCAATTTGTTTCTTCAGACATTTATGTTCATCATGACCGGGTCTTTTACAATAGGCACATTGGACGCTCTCTTTCTTAGGCTTGTCGCCCTTGGAATATTGGGTCTCATTAGTTGCTTTTGAAGCAACCGTTATCTGATCCTTCTTCTCCTTGCTATTCTTTTGTTTCTTATCCTTACTATTGTTGTTACTACGTTGTCCTTTCTGTTCTTTTGTGCCTTGGTTGGCAGTCAAGGCATGTGACTTAGAGGACTTAAGAGTGCCCATCTGGATTAGCTTGTCTTGTTCCCGAGTGAGATTGACAGCAAAATTATCTAAAGATGGCATGGTGAATTGAGTACCAAGTGCACCCTTAGTAGCATAGAAAGTAGAAACAAACACAGAATATTCTGAACTTAGCTTAGAGAGAATACTAAGAATCAATTGTTCATCTTTCTTTTCAATTCCACATTGTTTTAACTGCAGCCTTAGTGATTTCAATTTAGTGAAGAAATCCTGGATTGTGTTGAAATTGCCTGGACTTAAACTAATTAGTTCATTTTCCAACATATGACCCCTCATTGAATCTTGTGTGCCAAATAGTGTTTCTAGCTTTGTCCAGATTTCATTTGGTGTATTCAAAGACTCAATGTGAAAGAGCAAATCAGGAGAAACAGACAAACACAATGTTCCATATGCCTCATCACATTTGTTAAACCACTTAGGCTTATCTTCATCTTTAGCAGGTTCAGTTTCAAGTCCCATAGTTATCCTATTTAATCCAGCTTTCCTTAAGTGAATTGTCATGCATGATTTCCACTCAAAGTAATTGTATGGAGTTAGGATAGGCAGATTTGTTTGATCCATGATGAAGAAATGCAGAGAAGAAGTGTCGAAAAGAAGAGAACCCAACCAAGACAACCCCCCCTTTTCACTCAATCAAAGAACCCCCCCAAGAAAATATGATTTGGCACTTTATATTAGTGCGTTTACAACTACCACTAGCAATAAATACTAAGTGGTCTTGATTTCAATGCATTACAAAACCCTCATGAAGAACATATGCTGAAAATACAACTTTGGCATAATATCTAGAGAAATAAACAGCACCACTGCAATCTACTCGAAAAATCATGCACTTTCAAAAAACGAATCGCCTCGATACGAGGTCGTATGTGAAAGTTATGATCCTCCGAAGTTCCCAAAACGAGAACCGTGCAATGTCACGACTGAGAATCTGCAATTTCTAAAAACTCTTGGCATCAAAATCAAAAAATGACTACACTAGTGCATAGAGCACAAAAAAATAGCTAAAATCAAAAAAAAATTTGTGGGAAAAGGAGTCCGTATGAGCAAGAACGGAGCATTTGAAAACTGTCTTCAGAACTGCAGCTGCCAACGGAGAGGGGTCCTGCTGTAGCTTTCTGAGCGCGTTTCTGCAAAATATACAAATTGCATGCAAAAACAGAAAGATACCCAGATGGTTTTTCTGTGCTGCGAACAAAACCTAGAAGGCATTTTTCTTGCAAATGCACAAAAGATGTTGCTCCAGTGTAAATGGAACGCCTTTAGCTACAAAAAACGACCCCAACAACCAAAAAATGACATGCAAAGGCTGAATCAGATGCTGGAACCTACAATATTGATTCAAAGGACCAAATATGCAAGCTGGTTGTCAGATTTGAGCTTGAAACCCCGGTTCCGCAACTGTGTATGACGATCTCCGATTTCGGTGAAACGAAAGCCAAATCTAACTTTCTCAAGCCTCCTGGATGTGTTGGAATAGCTGGAAATGCTGCTAGTATAACCAGAAATACTGCAATCACCCAGATTTCATAAAACACATTTGCAACCCCAGAGATTAAAAAAATTTCCGTCAAACTTTTCTGATTCTCAAGATCATCCGAAGATGCAAGAGAAGAGCATACTGGGTTTTTCAAAAACCTGCAATAAGATTTATTAGCCCCCCCTGAATATCTCAAATATAGAAACTAAAATCTACTCTTGCACATAGAATAGCTCTGATACCATGTTAGAATCTGAAAAGATTAATAACCCAGAAAACTAGTGCAAAGAATAGATATTAAAACTATGAATGCAAATGATATGAAATCAAAATAGCAACACAGAGTTAGTCTCCAAGAGAGTAATGCAAATGCTAGAAGCAAAATAGCATTAAGAGGATGCAAAAGCAAAAGATGCAAAATACAAGCCAGGTAGCATGCTTATATAGACTAAGAAGAGAGAGGAGGTGGCAACACCGACCAATGAGGAGCAACCATCTATCGGACTAAAGATAGCAAAGTATCTTCCCAAGATAGCTAATGGATGCTCACATGTAGGAAGGTGACACCTCGCAACTACTCACCCAATAAGACATGCTTTATTAACCTAAGTGAGATTAATAGAAGTGTAGGAAAAACCTAGGAATATAGGAAAAATAAATAATCCATCTAGGAAATAAAAACCTACACTAACACAATCCTTTTCTCAAGAACTTTTGTATTTGTCTATTCAGTTCTTCATTCTCTGTCGGTGTCATTCTATGTGCTGCTTTGTTAGGCAAACTTGCTCCCGGTATAAGATCCATGTGATGACTAATACTCCTTATAGGTGGTAATCCTTCAGGTACATTATTTGATATGATGTCTTCATATTCTATCAGCAACTCCTTTATATCCTTTGGTTGTTCCTCTTTAGCTTCTTTCTTCAATGTTTCATGCTTCTTAGGAATCAAGTCATAACACATATTCTCATGTCTCAAACCATCCAGAAATTTTCTTACATCTACCAAATAGATTCTAGCATTCCCACATACTTCACTCTTAGGATCATCTTCCAAAGGAATCAAAGTAATTCTCTTTCCATTTGTTGTTATAGTATATGTATTCTTTCTCCCATCATGTATAGTTTTTCTATCATATTGCCAAGGTCTACCCAACAAGATATGACAAACATCCATAGGCATAATATCACACAAGACTTCATCATGATAAGATCCAATATGAAATTTTACCAAACATTGTTCACTCACCAGTACCTTATGATCATCTTGAATCCATGCTATCTGATAGGTCTTAGGGTGTTTCAATCTTTCCAACTTCAGCTTAGTCACCATCTCCTCTGAAACTAGATTATCTAAACTACCACTATCAATTAAAACTTTACAACACTTACCTCCTGATTTGCATCTAGTTCTAAACAAGCTTTTCCTCTGCGGTGGTTCCTCATCTATCTCTACTTGAAATAGTGCTCTCCTCATCACCAGTGATTCTCCTTTCTTAGGTTTGCCAATTAAACTAGGTGATTCAATAGGTTCTTCTTCCACATAGGTTGCTCTTCCACTATTTTCTATCCTCTTACTTGTGCTACCCTGATTACACTTAAATGCTCTATGTCCTTCACCTCCACACTTGAAACAAATACCTCTAAATGTTCTCTTATCAAATCCTTTTCCTTCTCTTCTGTATCCTTCATTCCGGTATGCACTAGGGTTTCCTCTCTAGTGAAAATTTCTGTCATCTCTTCGGTAAGCATTGTTATCTCTGTCATCCTTCTTAAATGGGTTGTCAAACTTGTTCTGCTCCGAATATGATCTGTCTCCTCCAGAAAATGTTCTACCTCTCTAAAATTTACCTCCTCTACCTCTCTATCTCTGATCATGCCTCTTATTCAGCTTCTCTTCAACTTTTAGGGCAAACTGGTATGCTTCTTCCAAAGATGTCATCCTTACCAAGCTTAGTTCTTCTTAAATGTTCAATCTCAGTCCATTGATGTATCTAGCCACTTTCTCCTTGCTTGCTTCACTATGTCTTGTCCTTATGATCATTTTATGAAATTCTTCAGTATACTCCTTCACAGATTTCTCCTTTTGACTCAGGTTTTGCAATCTCTTAAACAGTTCCAACTCATAGTCAGCCGGTATAAACTGATTCTCCAATTTTGTCACCATCTGGTCCCACTTTGTAATCTTTTCTTTTCCTCTTCTATTTCTTTCCAACTGAACTTCTTTCCACCATATAGTAGCATGTCCCTTCAAATTTGTCTTTGCAAATTTTACCTTCTCCGAATCTTCAATTTATTCATATTCAAAGTACTCTTCCATGTCATTTATCCAATCAATCAATTCTTCAGGGTTCAAATTACCAGTATAATTTGGCACATCAACTCTAGGTCTCTTTCCAATCTTTGAAATAGCTCACAACATCTTTACCTAATCTGATTCTTCTTCTTCATTACCTTCTAGGGTTTTGCCAGTTTGTTCAGCAGATTAAAATTCTTCTTCATCATCACTTTCAACATTAGGTCTAGGTGTCAATCCTCTTTGCCTATCTTCCTCGATAGCATCCAAATGAATTCACATTGTTCTCATCAATTCCATCATCTCATCCATTCTATTAGCCATTGTACCAACAGAAGGAACTCTTCGTGGCGACATCTCCCTAGGATCAAGTATAAAATGCCTCAAATTCGGCGATTGGGCTACAAGTGACAACTACCTCTCGATCGGTGATCAATTGCACACAAATAACCTGCCTCAGTTCGGTGATCTATTCACAGCAAGATCTTACGAAATTCCTTCACCAACTTCACTCAATTCACTCCCAAAGATTCAAACTTTTGCTCTGATACCACTTGGTGCAGTCACGGTGGGAGGGTTCATAGAATGAACTGTCCAGACCATGCAACAAGAGTAAACACAACAAAAACAAATCAAGGAAATGAAACAAATGCAGATTCAGTCATTCAGTATATCAAAGAATTCAAATACAATCTAGCTGGCAACATGCAGGCTTACAACTGGGCTCAAAAGGCTTGACATACGTGCACAAGATAAAGCTTTGAAGCTCCGTCGTATAAAATCTTAACTAAGGATTATGTATCAATTGCTAACTGATTTCCTAAGAATCTATTACATCAATATATATCATCTCTAGACCAATAGATTCCTCCGTGTCAGGTAAGTAAGGTCACCAACTCTAATGAAGAGTTGTAACGTGTTCACAGATAGGTCAAACCTAAATGCATAGAACACTTCCTCAAATGAATGGAATAATGTGTGGACCCTCAGGGGAGGTCGGCCACGAACCAAATGACATTGACTGATGTGTCATTAAGATCTGCAAGTCAAGGAATGATCCACAAGCCTTCTCCTTCAGCTGATTGTTTGAGGCTGTCATGATGCTTTGTTATGAGAAAACAATCAATCTTCTGATAGCGATACCTTTTCGGTAACTGATCCAAATGCTCTGAATTCTTGATATGATGTAGATGAATGAATGTAGATGCTAATTTTAGAACCGGACCACAAGTTAAAACTACTTCTGATTGAACTACCTGAACTGAACTGGAAAATGAAAGAACTGAAATGCAAATGTTTTGGTTGATGCAAGATTGCTCTTGAACCAAGTATGCTCCTGCATCAATTTTGATCTCAATAAAAGGATTTAATGGGGCGTATTGGATCCTTTAGGTCAATTATCATCACAAGGCTATAGAAAACAAATGTAAAGCATATTTATAGCATAGGCCAATAAGTTGGACATACTTTCATCTTCACTACCACTTGTTATTTTATAAAATGAGTTGAGGTTAACCCTTTCAATTATACCATAGCCTTCAATATATATGGGTTCTTGACATGGAATAAACCATATCTAGATCCAAGCTACCTACCATCATTGTTAAAGATAATCTAGAACATATTTTTTTTATTCTATATTCAACAACACTTATCTTCCCCTTACTATCTATAAAGAAATGGTCAAGTTGAGTCTAGCAATAAAATAATTGAAAAACTATTATGAAAAACTATTCATAAACATGGAAATAATTAGAATGTGAAGTTAACATCTACCTTGTGGGCCCACTACAGAAGCATTTGTATGTCCATGGACTATACTTCTTACTCATTAGTCTATGTTTCTAACTCCACAATGTCTCTTGAGCTACAAACTCCTTAATTACAAGTCTACTTGTGAGGTATTATTGACAATAACACATATCAAAAGAAACACTTACAAGAATTAGAATTTATTTTTGAAAGGTGTGTTAATACTTTGGAAAATGTAAAAGTCTACAAGAAAACAACTCATGCATGTGTATAATCAAATATTTATTCTTAGAGAATTTAAGATTGAAGAATTGGTTCTTAAATTTTAAAATTAAAATAGTTCAAATGTTAAAGATAAGATTTAGAGAAAATATCAGTGAAATTGGTTATGTTCATACATCATTATTTAGAATAACGTATTAGATGGTCATGATTTATCTACCATGGATAGGAAGATACTCTAGGATCTATCTAATGGTACACATCTAAAGTGTTACTATGCTTGAATTTTATATTATTCTTTAAGCTTGTTCCACCCATAATGTGTCAAATCCTGGTACATTTTACAAAGCTTATCACTCACTTGAGAGAACACACTCACTAATTTATATCATGTAACTCCCATTTCCACCTTGAATTATTTCCTAGTGATAAGTACATTCTATATGTCACATAAATGATTATTGTTTTTTGCATTAACCACATGATATTTGATGATGATGTCCTTCCGTATGTAATCATGGTACATGTGATACACCATTTAGGTTGACTTCCCCATTCAAGGAAATTTCTTGTCCTTATCTTTCAATCCGACCATATTACTTTATTGTCTTCTCAAAAATGTTTGAGAACTATACTATACTTATTTATGATCATATAGATTTAACATGGTATATTTTCTAAATATTCTTGCATGATAATATAAATTATGGCATTCTCTTTATGCGCTCACATGATGATATCATACACCATATTGGCATGACATCTTTTACAATCAAATTCTGCATAACATAATTATACATTTTGGTGCTTACAATGTTCTATCATTCATATCATATTTTCCCTCAATTTTGGGGGGGAATTTTTGGGGCAATTCCTATCATCCTCTATTACATGAGCTTTCATGATGCTATCATTTTACATATTATTAGGGCCAAACACATTTTAAGTATGTGTATATTATGCATTCCTCTCCTCAAGTCAAATCCACAAGATTATTATGCATCCAATTTGAGGGGGGTGTATCATACTCTATTACACTATCATTTTCTACATTTCATGTATGCATTTGCTAATGAGGCTGGACACCAGCTCCAACTGATTGACAAGCCTATGAATAGGGATCTATTTTACAACAACTACATGGATTTATTCTTATGTAGATTGAAAGGTTCACACTAGTTCGAACTCCTTAAAAACCTTGCACATCATGTTGTCTTTCCTTTTTTGTGACCCATGCTTATATAGATTAAAAGGTACACCCTAGTTCCAATTACTTGACAGCCCTATACAACATGATGCCTTTAATTTTTCAAATCCTTTTACTTGGTTTTGCAGGGGCCAACTAAATTGCATCCCCATTTTTCCACCTCTTAAATTCAACTCCTTTCTCCACCTTGCTAACCTTTACATTCAAAAGATTACACTAATTAAAAGAAATACAAATGATTACAATTTTTACATTCAATTTTGTTGTGTTTTTATTAACATTTTGTTGTGTGCATGTTTGTAGGTTCAAAGGTGCATCTCTAACATGGACATGAAGCACGAGACGTCATGTACTTTATATCCTTTTAAATTTACTACAATTATAAATATTATATTCATTACTTTAAAATGTTTGGTTCATGTATTTCACATGCACACTAAAGTGGGGTAAAATGTAGAGGAAAAAAGTGCATACTTTAATCTTTTCCCTCTTACTTTGCACTAATTTTAGGTGTTTCTTTCAATACATCATCCTAATGCTCAATTTGTCTTTTTTTCACATAGGCAAGAGTTAAATCTAGCACTTAGCCCTTCTATTGCCGTCATCTTAGCCATAGAACTAGACCTATCCAATCCCTTAGGACTTCCCTCACTTGGATGCAATCATATATGCAATTATAACCTCAAGACACAATCATGTATGTGATTGCATCCCACTATTCAAATTTTACCACTTTCGAAGATAAAATTCTTAGAAATTGATCACTTCTCTTTCGTCAGCATGCCAAATTGTTTTGAATGGAGATCTAGTTTGTGTATTTAAACACGAGTTTTAGGACATTAGAATGCATATGAAAAATCAATTTGAACATCTAAGGATCATTGCAAGCTAATCTGAAATAGATAACATCAATCTTGCATAATCCATTTATCAAATATTACACATTAGGTCATTTACGTAATGTGTATCTTTCATTTTTCATTCTTTTAAAATTAGTAAAGGGCTTGACCAAGGCTTAAGGAAGTTCCATACTTTTAAAATACTAGCATAGCAAACCCCCAAAGGTGTTCATTAACACTATATTAGTGTAAAACTATATATTATCTATGGGTGTGTAAATTTTAGGAGTTTGTCAAAATAATGACATCTTGAACAAAATCCCACCAAATCAAGCATAACCATGAATGGTTGTGTTCTAATACAAATCAAAGAATCAAAGACATGTCTATCACAAAATTTACAATAGAGATCTAATTCCAAAATCTGAAATCTAGTCATCAAATGCATTACATAGTAATATCTTCCACATCAACTACTCATCATCAACAAATAAAGAGCTAAACACCACCTAATTTTCTATTTACATTTACCAATCTCAACTTATATTTGTGTAGGTCTAATTAATTACTAATTACCTAGATATATACATTTCTAAAGATAGAAAATGCATTTAGTTTCCATACAAATAATAAATAAATCAATTATTTATTGTTGAAACACAACCTTCTCCAAGAACCCATATATTGTATAAGTGAGAATTTAAATTATCTAACAATCATTAAATTGATTATTTTAATTTGTAATAATCAACCATTTTCTTCCATTATTTACTTAAATCATACATAAAATATAATGCACACTAGGCAAACTTTATAAAATCATAACCATAATAGCTTATCAGCTTCTTGCATTTTTTAAATTGAACAATGCTGAAATCTAAAACTAGTGAAAACAAAAATACTAACCAAAGACAAAACAAGCAAAGGAACAGGCTACATCTTACCTGCACAACTAGTCATGAATTATCTTACTACATCTATTTATTTATGATTTCTCCAAGAAGCTAATGTTTGCCGTACTCACAATGGAAGTAGCAACATCATTGAAGAAGACATTTTCACTATTGACAATGCCCAGTGAAGGATACCCTCACAAAATGTCCCACCAAGTTACTTCTGAGCAGGTCTCCCAACACATCATGACCGACAAACCATTACAGGCAATGATAGAAACATTCCAAGGCTTGATTTCTAAGCCAGCCCAAATTATACTTCTGATTGGATTACTGTTGGCTCAGTAAAGGCATGCAGGTCTTGGTCTCTTGCAGCTTGACTTTGTTATCCAGCATGATTCACTCACCATCCTGTTGTTGAAAAAGAAATCCCTTCTGCGTTAGGTGAAGTATCACATCGACCATTGCATACAAGTCACTGAAAACTATTGGAAGCTGAACAATTCAATGATGTGTCACTTTCAATTCTAACATAGTGCTCTAGCAAGATGATATACGTAATTGACTTCAAGATTATTACTTGCGTCTGTTCATTAGGGACATACAATGGAAGCTTAAATTCCTGTCGAATTTTTTCATGTGCAATTGATGCTTTACTTCTCTGTTAAGGCAAGTTTTTTCTTATTCAACCTTTCGATAGTGAAAGATATAAAAGGAATTTAATGTGGGTAGCACGTATCTATCACAATATAGATTGATGCAAAATATTTAGGATTTCATTTTAATGTAGAGCAATTTAATGTGGGTAGCACGTATCTATCACAACATAGATTTCATAAGGATGCAAAATATTTAGGATTTCATTTTTGTCTTCTACATTAATTACAGTTACAGTAGGGTTTTTTAATCTTGAATATAAAAATCGGTACATGTTTTTACTCTACCCCTACACCAAATATCTGAAGACAGTAATTCCAATAGAATTGATGCTTCATTTTTTTTAAACTCTATTGTTTATGTTATATTTATTAATGTGTTCTCACACTCAAGCACTTATATAATCCTCCTCTTTCTTCCATCTTTATAGGGGTTGGAGGGATCCCGTGACTATCATTTTATCTAAATATTTATGATTTTTTTTTTAAATGATTATCATAATTTTTTTAAGACTGGTAGACTTACTATGTAATTTGCTTTTGCTTTTTAATAATTTTCTCTTTATATTAAAAATTAAAAAAATTATAGTAATAATGTTGATTTTGATTATTTATAAGACATTAAAATGTATTACTTTTATTTTTAAATATTTATATTATTTCTAATTTTTTATATTTTTTTAAATGTTAGATTTATATTATTTAGATAGATTTTTGTTATGTTATTTTAATTTATTATATATGTGTTATGGAGTAAAAAGTGAACACATGTGTCTTTTTACCTCCTAGTTTAGTTCCTAGGTCCCCATATTTATACTCTACAAAGCAAACTATTCATCCCGATGAGAAATCCTCTGAAACCCATGTCAAATGGGAACTAGGGGCCCATTTAATACTTAGGTCCCGACCAAAAAGGCACCTTGGGACTTGGATACCTGTGCCCAAGTCCACCTTGATTGGTTGGGGTAAAATTAAATGTATGTCGGCACAGGACTTTTAAATGGGTCCTTCCTTGTCGGCTCTTTCAATTAATTTGTGAAACTTTAACAAGATAGCATATATAAACAAGTGTTTGAATTTGTTTTGTGACAAGTTGATGATAGCAAGGTTATGATATTGAGCAAAGGAGCATTCAAGGAATTCATTGTGTTATTGTTGCAGATTTATGTTAGTATTGTGTTTGTTGCAAATTCAGAATCATCATCAACATTCTTATGAATTGAAGAATCTTCATCCTCCTAAGGACTTCACCACCAAGGTGACATCATTGTGTTTGAATCATTTCATCATCATTTGCATTATCTTTAGTCTTTGTCCTGCAGGGACGCACTCTCTCTCTAACAACGGTGTTGGGAAAGCTTGAATGCTAACCCGGGATTTGACTAAGGCAAATCCCTAAACACCACAACCTCCAAACCTCTTTTATTTCTTGTGTGCAAGTTACAGGTGTGGGAATTGCAGAAGTGAAGGTACAGGAAAGTTGCTTAAGGGATAAAGATTCAAGATCCAAAAATAGAGTCTAAAAATTCTACTGTAGCAGACTTGGGCACCAGCTTTCAGATCCTGACTTTCTGTTGAACAACCATTATTTGTCTGTTATAAGTTGATTATCACAATTCTAGGGTTTAGTGCATTGATTGGCCTAGTGTTTGATAAAAGACTTGGTTGAATCACATCTTTCCATAGCAAGCAAGAGAAAAAAAATAGTAGTTGAGTCCTCTTTCATCTTGTAGTGACTTAGCTCGGTGTTGTCCTTGAATGTCGTAGTGAAAGGAGTGTTTGATCTAGTGTACTCACATGCTTGCATTCAACCCCCTCCTTTTCATACATAACATTTTGGTGAACACGTGTTTTAAAAAATTTGCATCTTGCTAAGTGTTGAAGTCAGATCTTGCATTAATTCATATCATACTTATCATTCTTCATTGAAAAATCTTGCATGCATTTTGAAAAAATTGAAAAAATAAGCATTCTAGGCTTGCATAAAGGCATAGTTTTGCATCATCCTCATTGCATATCATTGGAAACATGAAAATCTGATTTATACATCAGATCTGAGAAAAATTATAGTAAATAATCATTTCATGATATCACACCTTGCATTTGCATATCTCATTTGTTAGGATTTTGTTGAAAACTTGCATTTTTCATATAACCTAGTTTTTGCAAAAGCCAGGATTTGTAGTCAAAATCTTATTTCAAAATTTTGCTGCTCTCTTTAAAACACTCATTCAAATCTAATTTTGAGTTGTAGTGTTGCTTCATGGTGTGTTCTTACATTTAGATTTCAAATTTTGCAATTACACATTGTGTATTTCAACAAACATTACTACCTTAATCTTGTTGATTATACTAGTGGTTAGTGCATTGAGTGTTATTGGACATTACATGAGTTGTATTACCCATTACCCTACTAGAAACATATTTGTAAGAAGAAGTTGTAGACTAATGGGTTTTAATGCTATTGATAGCAACGGTGTGCAAACATCAGAAAATCCATTATGCAACCACTTTACAAAGGGTGAATCAACACCTCTGCATGGCATATTAAATGATAACTTGGAAGAACCAATAATTCCTCCTTTTGAAGAAATGGGTAACAAAGATATACATGTGCCTGATGAAAATCTTAAGAAATTGGACAAGCAACTAGCTGAATTTCACAAATTGTAGAACAAGCACATCTAGCTCAAGAAGCATGGTACCTATTGTTGAAGAAATAAGAGGATTATTACAAGGACAAGAAGGTGTTGACATGCTCTGTGGATTATCCCACATAGTGGATCATAACATTATGCATATGTCTAGCCGTGTGAATCATTGAAAATGTGTCACCACCAAGGTATATAAGCTCACCAATCTCGGCACCCATACTGACTACTAGAATATCCACTTTTACATCATCAATTCTCACCACAAATCCACATGCTTGTAGTAATACTACCACTACCATGGGAACATCTACCAGAAATTATAAAGCCACTGGATTTGATTATCAAAACTATGCACCTCATGTATCCATACCAATGCATACCTATTCTCATCCACCCATCACCTCCACTTATTACCAACCACCTCTCAATTTCATGACTGCAGCATCTAATGCACCTATCTCAAATCCACAAACTACCTCTTCATCCAATGATACTCTCTTAAATCAACTTTTGCAAAGTATATCTTCTTTACAACAGAAAGTGACAAACTTGACTAATGCTTCCTCTCAACTTGCTTTGCCAACATATCATGCTCGCAGACCTTTGTCCTATGCAATTCTAAGAACTCTAATGCCTGATAAATTTGAGACTCCTCGCTTTGAAAAGTATGGTGGTAAAGGTGATCCTAATACTCATGTGGCAGCATTCATAGTGCTGTGTAGTGATTTCTTCTTTGATGAGACATTGTTAGCAAAACTCTTTCCTCAATCTCTCAAATATACCGCTTTGGAATGGTTTTGCTCTCTACCTCCTAATTCAATAGATTCATTCTCGCAACTAGTTGATCAATTCTTGCAACACTTTCAAGCAAACATTGAACCCACTATCTCCTTGATTGATTTGGTTCATTGTAAACAAGGTCCGAAGGAGAAATCAATAGAATTCATCAGTCAATATCAAGGTCTCATCTTGCAAATACAATATCTGATTAAAGATGAGGATCTTCAAAAAGTATTCATTATGAATCTACAACCGAACATACGCAACAAGATATTGTTGACGAAGTATAGTTCTTTTCAACACTTATGCACAACTCTCTGAGATTACCAACTTTTGGCTAGTCAGTATGAGAATCATACCTCATCAGCTCCTGTTGGACAATCTGCAACTGGCTTATCTCAAAATACATTTAAGAAGAATAAAAAGAATTTCATCAAGATCAATGGGCAACATTTGAATAATTTTCACTCACAAGTGTCTGCTATTACAAAACCTCCTCGAGCACCATTTCAATTCAAACAGGAACAAAGACAATTTACTCATTATCGGATTCTCTTCATTTGATAATGACTCAAGCAATGAACAACAATGTTTTGAAGCTTCCTCCTGCTCGTCCTTTCGACAATAGTAAGCCACAAGGACCTTCATTTAATGCTAATGCTTATTGTCACTATCACCACTTTTTGGGACATGATACAGAAAGATGTATGCACATCTTAAACATGAAATTCAAGACCTCATTGATTCTAATATGATACAAGTTACCGGTGTGAACAATAATGGAAATAAGTCAGTAGCGCCTCCAAATCAAAATTTACAAATAGTCACCGATCCTTTCCCTAAGAATAGAAACAATAATATGGTGGAACAAACTACATTGGAGATTGAATATGACTATCTTGATTATGATGGCATAGTGGGTATGTTAGAAGTGGATAAGACGATAAATGAAGATTTACCTCACCTACAAGGAAAAGGTATCTATGCTGAGGTTCCTCCTCCATTATCCCTTTATGGATTAGGAGATAACCAACATGCACAAGATATGCAATTGGAACAACATATATGTACTCACTGGAAGCAATAAGTGATGACGATGAGAAGTATCCCCTTTCATTGTGAAAGGCTCATTCATCATGCAAAGCAGAATAAGAAAATAAAAGGAAGGAAAAGAAAAAGGTGAGACTCATCGGTGGGAAATGACACTTATTCCCCTCCTCGTAAGCAACAAAAGGTTTCAAACATACAGGGTCTTGAGAAACAAGCACCACATGGCCTTTCTGGAAACAAGCATCAATCAGGTATGAACTTCTCGAACACTTTACCACACTTGATGGATCACCTCTCTAAGATGCTTGCAAGTTTGGCTTCCTCTTAGATAAATATATTTATATTTGTTGTGTTGTGTTCGGGTGTTAAATTTTGTTTAGGCCTCTTTGGATGACCCTTGATACTCTTGTAAGGACAAGGATACAAGGAGACCACCTCTGTTGTGACCATTCTTCTATTTTTTTCTCTATTTTTCTATTATCCTTTCATCTATTTTATTGTTGTGTGTTCTGCCTTGGGGGCATGACATTGTGGAGGATGTCTTGGGGGGCATCTTCCCATGTTGTAAACCCAAGTCACTCTTGTCTCCTCTCTCATGCTATTGTTTAACTTCTTTAGTGGCTCTACTAGTCAGCGGATGACAAAAACAAATAAATACTAATAAGGACCATGTGTCCCTTCAGTAAGAAAGAAAAAATAGACCTAGTCCATATATGAAGATGGGGTTGATATATATTATTAATGCTTTACTAGTAGAATCACTCCGTTTTGTGATCTGTATTGTGATATTTGTTGTAACAAACCTTTTCAATACTCTAAATCTGCTTCTATACACTTTGGATTGTTTTGTATCTCACCTTGTCGCTACACTTGGTTCTAATATACCTACAGTATACCCGCATGGTTATACTCGATCCAATCCTGCAAGTGTAGCCTTGGTCTTTTATGTGAACTTGATATACAATTTCAGCATAGATTTCATGAATTGATTTGGTTGTTATCTTAGAGTAAGTTTTTCTAACCAAAGATTATATCTTGTTGATTATCTTAGAAAATGACATCGATGTGTTTTTGGGAACATTCGGTGATCATGGCACATGTCACTTTGGGGCATGGGTTTTATGAACACTCTTGTTCCCTTGCGTGTTTTCACCTTACCTTAATGTGCTTGATACCGGAAAGTGAGATCAACCACTTTAAGGTGGGGGCATATATAATGGTATCTACTTGATTACTTTTACACTAACAAAGCATATTTGTAAGCCTTCATCTCGAGGTGGGATGGCGTATCTCTTGAGCTATTGCACATCCTTTTAAGAAAAAGCCCTCATCGTGAGGCATGATGGCATATCTCTTGAGTTAGTGTGCATGCTTTTAAATAAAGCCCTTCTATGAAAGGCAAGATGGTGTATCTCTTGAGCTAGTTCACACCTTTTAAACAAAGTCCTCATCATGAGGCAAGGTTGGATCTTGAGTCATTCACCCTTAAGCGTGTCTTTGGCAGTTTTGGTAGCGTAGGTCAACCGTCAGGTGTGTTTGGTGCATTTTAGATAGTGGAGTAGTGATGAGCTCCTCCCTATTGCCCATGTTTTTCGTGTATAAGACATATAGTATGTCGATGACATGCTATACGGTGCTCGTGTATTCCGTGTGTCTTTTGTGTGTTTTATGTGTCTTCCTTGTGTGTTTTGTGTGCATGTGGCGTGGTCTAAAGTCATGTGGCGATGAACCCCCTCCCCACATTATATGTGTTTTGTGTGTTTTCATATGGTCTAAAGCCATGTGGCAATGAGCCCCCCACGTTGTGTGTTTTGTTTACTTTAGCATTATATATGTAGATATGTAATTGCTTAAATCTTGTCTTCTCTCCATGTCTTCTTTGTGTCTTGTGTTACTGCGTTCATGTATTCTCCGTGTATTGTGTGCTTTCACTATCTTTTTTGTGTATTATGTGCTTCCTTATTGTGTTCACTATGTCTTATGTGATTGTTCAGTGTTTTCTTATGTTTGCCTATGTTTAGAGGCTAGAAATGGTCCTTCAAGCTTAGGGTGTGTATTCATTCTTGTGTTTGATGTGTTTTGATATGCTTTGACCGTACTTTAATGCATGTGCTGAATTGTAGGATCGCACACACATTAAAGTGGGGGCTAAATGTTATGGAGTAAAAAGTGGACACATGCCTTTTTACCTCCTAGTTTAGCTTCTAGGTCCCCATGTTTACACTCTACAAAGAAAAATATTCATCTCGATGAGAAATCCCCCAAAACCCATGTCAAATGGGAACTAGGGGCCCATTTAATGCTTAGGTCCTGACCAGAAAGGTACCTTGGGACTTGGGTACCCATGCCCAAGTCCACCCTTATTGGGCAGGGTAAAATTAAATGTAGGTCAGCATAGGACTTTTAAATGGGTCCTTCCTTGTCAACTCTTTCAATTAATTTATGAAAGTTTAACGAGATAGCATTATAAATGAGTGTTTGAACTCATTTTGTGACAAGCTAATGATGGCAATGTTATGATATTGAGCAAAGGAGCATTCAAGTTATTCATTGTGTTATTGTTGCAGATTTGTGTTAGTATTGTGTTTGTTGCAGATTTGGAATTATCATCAACATCCTTATGAGTTGAAGAATCTTCATCCTCCTAAGGACTTCACCACCAAGGTGACATCATTATGTTTGAATCATTTTATCATCATTTATATTATCTTTAGCCTTTGTCCTACAAGGACACGCTCTCTCTCTAACAACTGTGTTGGGAAAGCTTTGTTGAACACACTAGGATACTAAGAGGGGGGTGAATTAGTATCTAAACAAACTTCAAATCCTCCGAAGCAGATTAAAACTTAAGCATTACAATATCAACATAAAGATGAAAGATCAACACAATGTACATCAACACATAACACCAGATATATGTGGAAAACCCAAGAAGGGAAAAACCACGGTGAGGATTAACTCACAATATATGAAGCTTAAAATTACAACTTTGTTTTAGGGCTACAACCCAAGGAAGCTACTACTCCCTGCTGACTTTGTTTTAGGGCTACAACCCAAGGAAGATACTACTCCCTGAATAATTTGTTTTAGGGTCACTCCCAAAAAAGCTACAACTCCCTGCTGACTTTATTTTAGGGCTACAACCCAAGGAAGCAACTACTCCCTGAACTGAGAATGAACTCAATAAAGATTACAACATGATAGCCCTTCTACTATTTGAAACTGACAATGAAGTTCACACCTTTGATTGTTGCAATTATGCCTCTTCACTCTTCTTCTGATGATTGGATCAGTTAGAGACACTCTTCAATTCCCTTCTGTCACAAAATGTCTTCAAGATGAATCAAGACAACCCTTATTACTTCTACTCTTTCTCCTTTAGTCACACATCATAATGCATATCATATTCATATTTTTCTCTTCATATAATCATCTTCACAATCATACCTCACCTAGATCAACTAGGTTTATAATATATACATGACATTACATTGATTTCATTATAAATTGGCCAATACAATAAGAATATTACATTTTACAAGTCAACTAGAAATCACACAACATGAAACATGTAGAGGGCAAGCTCTAACATGAACTACACGCTAATCCAAGAAGAGACACATGCTTTGTGGATCCCAACACATGCTTAGCCTAGTCCTAAACATCCTTCACAGAAACATCTTTCAAGGAATAATATCTGCATGTTTCATAAATTTGAAATAGGTCACCCTTAAGCAAGAACACGTGAAGCTTGTAGCACAGATCGGTCTTTGCAATCTTGTCGGTACTCATGAATGAATAACCATTACTTGTTCTTCTTCTAGATGAGTCGACATGACCTACACAACATCTCCAAACACTCCTTGAACTCCTCATAGAAACAACTTTGTGGCGCACATCATCAACATTCCTCAGTCAGCCAAGCAAGAGCATAACCTAGCAACATCATCATTCCAAACCACTATCCAGTTCCGGAGAGAGCAGAAAATACCTTCTGAAGCAACAGGAAACATCACAAGATTATCAAGATCATCTTCCATCATCCAATTTACCATTTCAAGTAGTAACAAGTTGGCGCACATCATCAGCATATATTCTGAGAACAACTAGGCATCTGGAACTCACTGTCACACTTCTATTATTTGAAAATTGAACTTGTGGACCTTCAAAATGTCTAAACCTCATATGGATGCACTTATACACTACTCTGAACATCTCCTCAAAACCACACATCCATATCTATCACTGCGGAGAAATGCGGAGCATTCCAACAGGCCTTCATCATCACTTTACTCTGCTAAAGCATAGACTGGAACCCAATCTCTCATAACTTTCACTGTGGAGGAGCAAATGATCTAAAAATTTGGATTTAACACCTTTACAGCATAATAAACTTAACTTTTGAACTGCATGACCATATATTCAAATGAGGAGGAATGCAAAGCATTTTACTAGGTAGTCTTCCAAACAACTCTCTGCAGCAAAAACCTTCACCAACTTTTGGAGGCCAAAACCTTCATATAACAGTACATACATCCTTAGGAACAACAGGAAGGATCATACAACATGCCACAGGTCATCAACAACATCTTCTCATCCTTAGCATAGCTTCTAATTCCCATCTTAATATATCATCATTCATCTTAATGATTCTAATTCCCATCTTAATATTTCATCATGAAATCATCTTTGTTGACCACAAGCATGCTCAAAACAACCTTACTTGACACTGATCAAGGCATGACATCCAACCATGAACATTAGGAAGATTAGCAACTCTGATCATCAACATCATCACTGCATCTCACTACATCTCTGTTACTACACTGGTATATCATCATCACAAAGTGAGTGTTGACCTCACTATGAGTGTTGACATCAATTACAACACATATTGCCAACAATATCCCCCTTTGTCATTAATGGAAACACACACACACACACACACACACACCTGCTCATTCTCCCCCTTAGAATGCACATTTCTCTCTCCCCCCCTTTAACATCAAGGACAAAGGGTAGTTTCTTCTCCCCCTTAGGGCACAGACTCTCCCCCTAAGGTGCACATTTTCCTAACTTTCTCCTCCTTTGATGTTCATGCACTTTTTCTTGAAGCAACTCACTGACTCCCCCAGTCAGCACCAACCACTACCTGCTCCCCTGAGAGGTAACCACCATCAATCCAGGAAAAAGATATAGCATGAACTCCCCCTAGACAAATGCACCAACTATGCATCTACCAAGAAGGAGGGGTAATTACCCCTAACTTCTGCCAGAGATACTCAAAAGTATCCTTTGTAAGAGCCTTTGAGAAAATATATGTAATTTGATACTTTGTTGGAACATATTCCAACTTCACTTCCTTATTTGCAACCTTCTCTCTTGAAAAATGATACCTGATTGATATATGCTTGGTTCTAGAATGCATCACTAGATTCTTTGAAATATTGATAGCACTTGTATTATCACACAAAATAGGAATAGGCTCATCATATAGTACCTTGATATCCTTCAATGTTTGCTTCATCCACAACACTTGTGTATAGTAGGATGTTGCTGCAATATACTCTACCTCTGCAGTTGATAGAGACACTAAATCTTGTTTCTTGCTCTGCCATGAAACCAATCTACTTCCTAAGAAGAATGCACCACCACTTGTGCTTCTTCTATCATCAACACAACCAGCCCAATCAACATCAGTGTAAGCACTTAGATCAAATTCATTACCTCTAGGATACAATAAGCAATAGTCCAGAGTTCCCTTTAAGTATCTAAATATTCTTTTCACTGCCTTCTCATGTGTTTTCTTAGGATTAGCTTGATATTTGGCAACCACACATATTGCATGCATAATATCAAGTCTAGAAGTAGTCAAGTACAACAATCCTCCAATCATAGATCTATAGAGAGTCTGATCAACCTCTGGAGACTCATTATTCTTGCTTAAGTGACATCCAATAACCATAGGAGTACTCACTGGTTTGGAATCTTCCATACCAAACTTCTTCAACATCTCTCTAACATACTTAGCCTGATAAATAAAGATACCATCATCTAGCTAAGTAATTTGAAGTCCAAGGAAGAAAGACATCTCACCAATCATAGACATCTCAAACTCTTTCTGCATCTCCTCTACAAATCTCTTACACATATCATCATCTCCACCAAAGATGATGTCATCAACATATACTGCAACTATCAATATCATATGTTCTTCCTTGATGTAAAGATTACTGTGGTACCTTTCTTGAATCCTTGTTGAAGTAAGTACTTATCCAACCTAGCATACCAAGCTCTAGGTGCTTTCTTGAGACCATACAAAGCTTTCTTGAGTCTACACACCATGTCTGGATCTTTTAATATCTAGAAACCATCTAGTTACTTAATGTAGACTTCTTCCTCTAGATCACCATTCAAAAATGCTAACTTGACATCCATCTGATAAACCTTGAATCTCTTATGAGTAGCAAGGGAAAGAAACATCCTGATTTCCTCTATCTTGGCTACCGGAGAAAAAGTATCCTTAAAATCAATGCCTTCAACTTGGGAATAGCCCTTGCACACCAATCTTGTTTTGTTCCTCACAACTTCACCATCTTCATTCAGCTTGTTTCGGAACACCCACTTTGTTCCTATAAAATTCTTATTGGTTGGTCTGGGAACCAATTCTCATGTTTGATTCTTCTCTATCTGATTCAATTCTTCTTCCATTGCCTTCAACCATCCATCATCTTTGCTAGCATCAGCAAAAGTTTTGGGCTCTAGCTTTAACAATAAACACAAGTTCACTTGCTCACTTGCCTTTGCAAACCTTCTCCTGGTCTACACTCCTTCACTCCAATCTCCAATGGTTTGATATGTTGAATGGTTCCTCTAAACATACTTTGCTGGAATCTTAGGGATCTACTCTAGTGCTTGTTCCTTCTCTTCTTTCTCTTCTTCTTCTTCTTGTTCAATGCAGGGAAATATATCAGATTCGTAGTCCTCTAGTTCTTGTGAAATCTGATACAAGTCTTCATCCACCTTGACATTTGTGTTTTCAATCATCTTTCCCAACCTCTTGTTGTAGCATCTATAGGCCTTGCTTCTAGTTGAGTAACCAAGAAAGATTCCTTCATCACTTCTTGAATCAAACTTTCCTAGGTCTTCTTCATCTATTCTGATATAGCATTTGCTGCAAAAGATCATGAAGTATTTGATAGTGGGAGGTCTTTCATACCATAGCTCATAAGAGGTCTTAGTGCTATTGACCCTCAGTTGCACTCTGTTAATCAGATAGATAGTAGTGTGAACTGCTTCCTTCTAGTACATGTTAGGTAGATCTGCATCCTTCAACATTGCCCTAGCCATCTCTTGCACATTCCTATTCTTCCTTTCCACTACCACATTTTGCTAAGGGGTCTTGGGAGCTGATAGATGTCTCCTAATACCATGATCTTCACGAAAAATTTCAAATTAATTTGAAGTAAACTCACCTCCTCTATCAAACCTCAAACACTTGATCTTAGCATCCATTTCATTCTCAACTATAGCTTTGAAAATCTTAAACTTATCAACGGCTTCTAATTTTTCTCTTAAGAAAGTAACCCAAGTCATTCTAGCATAATGATCAATAAGCAACATGAAATACATTTCACCTTGTTGACTCTTTATTCTTGTAGGGCCACATAAGTCAGTGTGGATCAACTCCAATGACATTGAAGGAGAATACTCCTTGCACTTTAAATTTGTCTTTGTCTGCTTTCCCATTTGGCATTCCTTGCATAATGTGTTTGTAGGCTTGGTTAACTTGGGCATATCTCTCACCGCATGAATAGAGCTGATCTTTACCATATTATCAAAGTTGATGTGTCCCATTTGCTTGTGCCATAGCCAACACTCACTAGATTGAGCCAATAAACATGTTCTTCCATTTACCTCCTTTAGATGATAGATATCACCATATTTCTTGATGTCTTCTGCAACTAGTTTTCCAGACCCTGCCTTCCTAATTTCACATCCTTTGGCATGAAAAGTAAGATTGTATCCTTTACTGTACATCTGATTGACACTAAGAAGATTTTTTTAGCCCTTTGACATAGAGGACATCCTCAGTCATGTTCTTCCCATCAATAGTTAAAGCACCCTTTCCACATATTTGTACTGACTCATTACCACCAAAATTAATAGCTCCACCATTCCACTTCTCAAGGCTGATAAACTTCTCCTTGTCACCAGTCATGTGGTTGGAGCAGCCACTATCAATTACCCAAGTATTGGCTTCTTCTTTTGCATGAAAGGCAGTCCATATAACCATTGATTTTTCATTGACTTGATCAGAACTGCAAGGTATCAGACTTTTCACAATTCCCAAAATCATCCTTTTTGTGACCAACATTTAAGGCCATGAAAAGTGTTTCAGCATTTCAATCATCATGATCCTCATCTTCTGAAGAACAACTGTTCTCTATGGAATATAGACTTCTTTTGAAATTGTCTCTCTTGTTACTACCCCTTGATTCTTTGAAAGGACATTTAGAAGCAAAATGACCAATTTTCCCACATTTGAAAGTTAACTTACCTTTGTATTTGTCGATGCCCTTATTCAATCTTCTTACAAAGTTTGCCTCTACCTCATCAAGGTTATATTGATCAGTTGCTAAGTTATATTTTGTCTTCCTACTTGCTTTGAATGTTGCTTCCTTCTTTGGAGCACCTTTGTCAAATTCTCTCATTTCAAAGGTTGTGAGAGAGCCAAACAATTGATCTACTATATATGTATCCAAATCCTGAGTCTCCTCAATAGCAGATACCTTATGACTATACTAACCCCTTCCCCTAGCATAACCAATCAGACGATGTAGAAGTAATTAATGAAGAAGTTCAAGATTACACATTCATATATCTATTTAACATAACTATTGATTGTGTATGATTCATTGAAGATTAACCTAACACATGTTTCTTTCCTACCATTACATGGCTAATTAGGTCAAAGTGACTCCAAAATGAAGGCAAAAAATGCAACATATATAATTTTCACCATTACACATAATTTAATTGTACATAGGATGTCACATTTTCCTATATAGATATATACTTGTGTAATTTAATCACATAAGTTTATTTGGAAAAGGAGATGAACACTTTTTTAGTGATAATAAATTGTCATGCAATCTAAATACTTTTGTTATTAAAAAAAGTAGTGCCTTTCCTTAATACCTTAAAAAAATCAAATCTAAATGTTTTATTTTTTAATTTACAATAACATTATTTGTGCAAGTAAATTTAAATTATAATTTTTATTTTTATTCTCCAAGAATATTTTCTATTCATTCAAATGTAGAATAATAGTAATATAGATATCTTAAACGCATCTATCTAAAAACATCAATAGATATCAACCTCGAGTTATTTTATTTACTTAAGTATTATTTTATTTTACTTTAGAACTATTTAAGAATGTATTATTTTATTTACATTGTTTACTTTATGTTTATTTACATAGAGTTATTTTATTTTATTTTAAACTATTTAAGAATTATTTTATTTTTATTTACTTAAGCGTTATTTTATATTATTTTATTTACTTAAGAGTCATTTTAAAGTTTTAGTTTTAGTTTTTTTTAAATATACATTTGTTATGTTTTGGTATTTATGTATACCATCATGACATGATGTTTGTGTTGTGTGTCATTGTAGAATCTCTTTTAACATAAAAAAAAGAGAAATTATTCCGTTAACATCATATGATATCTTGAGCAAGTCCCAAAAATTGTGAGTGCATTGAGATATTAACGGACCATATATTTTAATATTATAGTATAATTAGTTTTTTTTTACATTGAAGGAAGCAAAGATTACAAAAAAGAGCAGCGACGAAGACATCAAAAACAATGTACATAGAAGTCCAAGATTAGAACACAACCATAGTACAATTAGTTGTAACTTCAAAACTATTAGTATTTACTATTATAACTAATAATCAAATGAAATGAACTTCTAGATTGAGATATTAAAAGACCATATATTTTAATACTATAGTACAATTAGTTGCAACTTCAAAATTATTAGTATTGACTGTTATTATTAATAATCAAATGAAATGAACTTCGAGATTGAGATATTAAAGGACCGTATATTTTAATACTATAGTACAATTAGTTGCAACTTCAAAATGATTAGTATTTAATAATCAAATGAAAAGAACTTCTAGATTGAGATATTAAAGGATCATATATTTTAATATTATAATACAATTAGTTGCAACTTCAAAATTATTAGTATTGACTATTATTACTAATAATCAAATGTAAAATTATTAGTATTGACTATTATTACTAATAATCAAATGAAATGAACTTCTAGATTGAGATATTAAAAGACCATATATTTTAATACTATAGTACAATTAGTTGCAACTTCAAAATTATTAGTATTGACTGTTATTATTAATAATCAAATGTAATGAACTTCTAGATTGAGATATTAAAGGACCGTATATTTTAATACTATAGTACAATTAGTTGCAACTTCAAAATGATTAGTATTGACTATTATTACTAATAATCAAATGAAAAAAACTTCTAGATTGAGATATTAAAGGATCATATATTTTAATATTATAATACAATTAGTTGCAACTTCAAAATTATTAATATTGACTATTATTACTCATAATCAAATGAAACGAACTTCTTAGAACAAGTCGTATCCAAAAAATAACAAATCATGTTATACTATATGAACACATCAACAAGACACCACTCCATAAAGTTGTTAAACTAACTCTTTTTCTTAATATTTTATGTCACCTCAACAAAAATATACTGCTTTTAACCTGCTTTAACTGCTTTTAACGTGCTTTTGTCAACAATCTCCTTGTCTGGATTTCGTAGGTAGAACGTTAAGCTAGTTATGGTAGTCGATGTCTCTTTGTAAGCAGCACATGCACAAAATGGAACATTAGCGAGAAAAATGTACGTACAGCAATATTTAAGAAATTTGTAGCATGATTAGGTCGCGGATTTGGGCTGAAAGTAAACAGTTCTACGTTGTGCATCACGCTTTTCGATTTGAGGTGACTGAGTCATGGTTCCAGATTATTCTAAAGAACACTGACTTGTATTTCTTAATATCTTATCCCTTTGCCCATCAATATAATGAAGCCATCCTAGAGGACTTAAGAGTTTTCTTCTTAATGCTGTGTAGTTTTCAATCCATGTGGATCGTCTAGCCTCTTCGCATATCCAAATCCCTTAAATATCTCCCAAAAAATAATGTATTTAATATGAAAATGGAGAAACCATTAGTTAGGCTTCCTACAATTCTGGTTGAGTAAAAGTGTTGCAGTCAACTTTAAAACCCATGACCTCTGATTTCAAATGTAACAGTGTTTACCGACTCCTCTGCATATGTGTTTAAATGGTATTGACTTTTGTCGGTTTTGTTTCAACTAAAGTTGAAAATACAACTCACCAGTTAGTTAAGGTTTACACTATAGTCGGCCACTCTTATCTGAGACACTCAAATCTTTCTTTGATTATCTGGTAGTGTGGGCCCCCCTAACATTCCTCCTTTTGTCAGTGTGTCGTCCCACAAACTTTAACCTTCCAACAATTGTTAATACACTAATCATTTAATTATGCAGTTAACTCCAATCACAAACCATGTCCATGACCTATTCACTATCCATCTCGTTCACATTAACAACAAAACATGATAACAACAACTATTCATCATTTACCATTCATATTTTTGAAATTCACTTGCCTCGTCACCCTCCTATCTCCTCCCAATCCTATAGTTGCAAACAAGATTAGGGGCACACCAAGACTAGTCCTACTATAATTAACCCACTTTAAAGTCATAAGAGCACTCCTCTGAGGTGACTGGAACAATTTTACCATGTATGTTTTAAATCATTTTTAACTAGAGTTCTTCCTAGGGTTTCAAAATTATTGTCTTGCTTGAAGATGCCCCCATTGCCCCTATTCAAAACCCCTATATCATTTAACCCATTAAATGTATACTTCTGTCTAGCATCAATGTAATAAAACTTCAAAATTATGTGTGTATCTATTTATGTTTTTATTTGTGTGAGTTGTATATGCAGAATATGGAATTAAAACAAGAAACAACAACTTAGCTCCTAATCCATGTTCTACACAACCTCAAGAAATGATCAAAGAATAATAAGAATCAAATGCAAACAACAAATGTATTACCACAATGATATGTATTTCTTGGTATTGTATGCGGATGCTTCATGGTTTGGATGAAGATACATTTATAGATTCTCGAAAACAAGAATCAATGGTAGAGGATTAATTAGAAGACCAATGATTGAAATCGATCGAGAGGAATAGATGAGGGAGTTAACAATTTTAATGTGTCATTTGATTGAATAGTTAACTCTTTTCGCATCATTTGATTGAGTAGTTACCTATTTAGATTGATTTTTTTATTGCATAGTTAACTATTTTTCATTTGAATGATTAGTGGAGGGAAAAGTGGAAGTTAATTTTATGAATTAATAAATAATTCGTGAGATAATGGAAAATTAGAAAATAAATAAAATATTCATTTTAGTTATTTGTGGTGAGAGAAAATCAATTTGATTTATTAAATGAATTGCATTAATTCATTTAATAGAGGAAATGTTAGCTTGATTATAGATAGAGGAATAATTAAATGGATGATGTAGAGGAATTATGTCGAATATTTAGTGGATTAGGGAAATGATGTCATGAAGAATAATTGATGATATAGAAGAGTAATTAGTCAATTTAAGGTGTCTACATTTTGCCCCTCTTTGAGATGGTGTTGCAAAGTAACAACATTTCAAAGAAGTTTAAAATATAGTGTTGGATTGGATGGAAGAAGATTTGGATTTAGCAGAATATGATTCTAGAAGAAAATGGTTCGATTAAGAATGATGATGCCCCAATCACTCAAAGCAAGGGTGATAAGGAAAACTTATGGTAAAACGGGATGAATGAGATGAATGATTGATGCCCCCTCAAGAGGACAGGTGGGATCAGAGAATACGGGTATGCTCTCAAAATGAATGGAGAGGGCACTGTTAATAGGTGAGGAGATGTAGATGAAGAAAAAGTTTGATGAAAAGATGGAAGAATGATGGAAGAAAAGAAAAATATGGATGCAAGAAAGATGATTAGATAGAGAAATTAAAAAGATGGATTCAAAAGAAAGATGATGAATTTATTATGTTGATTAGTAATGATAACTTAAGTAGAGCAATCCTTCATTTGATATAGCAATGGATGTTATGCACCAAGGGATATAAGACCAAGGTGACAATATATCCAATGCATAGGACAAACACACAAAAAGAGAAAGGTCACAAGAAAGCATATGCCATTGGGCACCATGCTATGGAAGACCATGATGTCATTGTAGCAATATGTTGCAAGGACTTGATGCGGGAGAAGATCTGCAAGATAAAAGATGATAACACACAAGCAAGCACAAATGACTCAAAAGCAAAAAAGGTGTTGCTCTTGTCAAACTGAAAATCGATGATTGATTGATAAAGGATTGATTAATTGATTGGATAAGGATAGTGTTGTAGGAACGATACATCCCAAGAACAACACAAGGATGTGGGAACAATATATCCTGTTGATGATGATGATTAGATAATTGATCGATTGATTAGGTTGACAACAAGGTTGGAGACAAAACCAAGGGATGTGATTAGATGATCTTCTTGCATGGGAATTTATTTCTCGGATTTTTGGCATGTTTTAATTTTTTATTCTGAAATGTTTTGATTTTTTTGGATTTTTGAATGTTCTATTTTTTTTGGATTTCAGAATGTTTTGATTTTTCTTTTGGAATTTGGGTATAGGTTATGCATTGGATGATAGTTGGATACCAATGAGAAGGGAACACTAGGTCTAAAGGCAAGGATGAAAGGATGATTGGATGGATAAATAAAAGGATTGGCGATAAGGGATGGGAGGTGTATAATGGATGGATATAGGGGTTCAGGATGTGATCTCCAAGGACTATGTCACATAGGAATAACATACCCCAGTCTAGGTATTACATTCAGGACTTTGCATGACAATGCTTGTAATGATAGGGTGATGGGATTGTTTGGAAAAGATTGGATATATCAAGAGATGTCCAAAGCATTTTTCAACATTATGCCCTTGTCCTTATCAAGATCAAAAGGAGGAAGGGAGAATAAGTAGGTGCAATGGGATAGGTAGGGAGATATAGTAGATGAGATGGAGATGTATGATAAGATGGGAATGATAGGATGGGTAGATGAGGCAACATGCCCCCAAGTGTAAGGTGCATAGATAATCGATCTACACATGATGCATGTTTGCCAGGTTTTCATCATGGTACTTATCCAAGGTGCCATGAAATGGTTTTCACCATTGTATGAATGATTTATCTTTACTATTTTCCTTTTTTTTTCTTTTTTTCTTTTTTTCTTTTTTTTGATATTTTTTTTTCTCGTCCATGGCGCCTGTTTGCCAGGGTTTCACCATTGGATGGATTTTTTTATTTTTTATTTTTTTGATATTTTTTGTGCTTTTGGATGGGATGGGGACTCAAACATTTGTTTCTATAGCAAAGTGATAGTGTCCCATTTTGGATAAGTGTTGCACATGGACCATGTCGAGTAGGATTGTGTGCATTGATGTTGAAAGATGATTGCATGAGATAGAAATGGAATGGATGGTGGATTATGATGTGGATTATGGATGGAGATGGATGGATAAATAGATGATGGAGCAAAAGCATCGACCATAGGGGTATGATGGGGGAAATATGCAGGATAAGGGATAGAAGATGAAGGATGGAGGTATGTGGAAATATCATGGAGTCAAGGGGAACCAAGACCAACTTTTGCACACATCTTATTGGATTTTGAAGCTTTTGATTTTGATGGGTTGTTCGGAGTAATAGGAAATTTTTAACTATGGGATCGGGATGGGAATTTTGGGATTGCCAATTTGGGGATTTAGGGACCCAACTGGACTTAGGATATTTAGGACTTTTTGATGGGGAGTAGAATTTTTAGGATTGTTGGGAGTTGGATGCCCCATTTGGATTAATTTATTTTGCTTGGGAACCCACACCATTTTTATTTTTTTTGGTGTGGGTGTTTGTAGCCTTTTAGATTCTTGATTTTTCTTAGGGACCCACACCATTTTTGGTTTTTCTTTTGGGAGTGTGGGCATTTGTAGCTTTTGAGATACTTTTTCCTCTAATTCTATGTATTGATGCCTTATGGCATGATAACTCTTCGGCTTTGGTATATCTTTTTCTATATGTGTGGAGGCATCCAAATTTTTATTTTGGGATCCCATGGTTTTTTTGATATCTTCATGTTTGAACTATGTGTGCATTCATTGATCATGATTAGGAATTTTAGGGGATATAAGGGAATGAGATGTGTGGATGGAGAAATTAGTGGACTTGTGGATGAAGGGATGAGGCGATTTAAGGATGGGGATAGTAGGCATTGGGAGAAGATGAGGAAGAGTGAATGGAGGGAATTGTATGGTCACATGCTTTTGGGATTTATATGACAATGGAGGAGGGATGGTGGCATATGATTTGGAGGTGTGATGAGGTTGGAAGAAGTGAATTTATGAGGCTTGGAGGTGGTACCAACATCTTTGGATTATTTTCCTTGGGATTGATAGCCAAGGCCATGTGATCTTGAATAGATTTTGACATGGACAAGATCCAAGATACCTTGTTCATGAAGGCCTAAGCCTTTTCCTTGATAACTCATGTTTCAAAGCATGCAATGTGTGATGGGATCTGCATTATTTTGGAAACAATACGTAAGTCCATTATGATATGGGAGAGGATGGACAATGGATAGAATTTGTTCTTCTCTAACAAGAGAACTACCACGAATGAAGGTAGCAGGACCAAGGGGATAAGATGATGGATTTGGGATAGGGTCAATAGGGGATGATGAAAGATTACTATAAGATGGTGAGGGATCGGGAAGGAAATGGCTTGGGATGCTTGGATCTTGATTAAAACTATGCTCATTAAGGTGTAATGTGATATGATCCAAGTTATTTGTTTGATTGTCTATGTTTTCTTGGGCACCAAGTGTCTCATCTTGGAATATAGTTGGATGATGGATGGGGGTTTCATTCTCATGAATGGTGATTATGGGTTCATGGATAGGAGTTTCGGTCTCTTGATCATGAAGGATAGGGGAATCAACTTGGCTCTCTTGATTGGAAATAGGATCTTGATCATGGATGGAAATGAGCTGGATAGTTTGATCTTGAGTAGCTTGAATAGATTGATTTTGAATTTGTAAGGAGCTAGGTTGATCATGCTTTGGATTTGACTCTTGACATAGCTCTTTGGTTTGGATGGAGATGGGGGATTCTTAGATAGGATTGAGAGGATGTGGATTATTGACAACATGGCTATATGACATGGATCTTGACTAGCATGTATGGTAAGAGGCTCTTTAATGGGCTTGATAGGCATTGGACTAGAGGATGGTAATGGACGGATAGGCATGATGCTTTGAGGCTTTTGGATAGGCTCAATGATAGGAATTTGATTGCATGTTGACAGTTGATTCCTTGCTAATAGATATTGGATCACATCCTTCATAACTTTACGGATTGATCGACAATAAGGGCAGACATTACAAGATTAGGATTAGTATCAGGTGGATCGATAATAGAGGTGGATATAGTAGGGTTAGGATTAGATGAATGGATTGATGGTTTAAGATTTTGTGGCATCTTATCTTTTTTGTCAAGAAGAACCTTCATCCTAGCCTCTTTGCTATGAAATCTAGTTTTGAGAAAGTACATAATCATGGAATCCTTGTCTTCAAGATCGAGTGGATAAGATGTGCCCAAGGAAAATGACCAATGCAGTTTCTAAATTTTACTTTAGTAAGAGGATCAAATCCTTCATACATATGTTTATATTCTTGTATCATAGGCAAATCATGAAGTTCAATAGGACATGAGCAGGGATTAGGTTGGTATGATGGAGATATTGGGTGGATTATAGATATGGTTTGGGGATGGGATCCATACAGATGTTTAAGTTCTTGTATTTTTACATATGGATCCATGTTGTTATAGGCTTAAGATCTAAGTTCAATGAAAGGATTATGATTAGGATGATGAATGCAATTACAAAGTGTATTAGGTGGATAGAAAGGATAGGAATAGGACCTTGATTGGATTAGGCAAATTGATTAGGATTTAGGTCCTTTGAGATTGGATTAGGGATAGATTGGGATGATATCGATTTGGATTTCAAATGTTTCAACCTTTGGCAAAAAGAGCAATGTGACAAGGATTCTCTCAAAGTTTGATGATGGATGCTAGGATGGTTGGATATTTTACAAAGTTTGGATGGTTTTGGATGATTTTGGGTAAGAAATAAACAAACACATAGACACAATGGCTATTTGGATTTCAAGGGTGATTAGGCTACATTTGGTATTCACTGGTTTTTGCACATAGAAAACACACCAATCACTTAATCACAATCCTAGATTATTCAGATGGGTTTGACTCCTAGTGTAGGCCCACGCTCAATACCATTCCCAGGAGAGAATAGATAGGGAGTTCCACATTACACGAGATCCCTTTCCTTGGATGCCTTGACACCCTCCCCAAGGAGCCTCTATATCACTCAAGGGCATACATGGTGAGTATCTTCATACTTGTTGCTAAACCTTGCACCACACTAGTAGATGGTTGAAGGTCTTAAACTAGGATTTTACAAGTTCTATAGATAGGCACAAATATACTCAAGGTACAGGAGGGCACAAGTCCATGAACACTAGTCCATCAAAGGCATGTGACATAAGTGATTAAGAAAATGCCACTTCACCTTGTGTTTGAAATCACTCGCGGCCCCCAGGTTGTGCCAATGACGATGCAACTAGATTTGGGTATAGATTCCACTCTCCCCCTTTGATTGACCACTCTAAAACATGTGTTTGAGGCCATCCCTTAAGGTGATGAAATCCCCAAGAAATCCTCCTAAAGGGAAAGATTGAGATTAGATGTTTCTGATCCCCAAGCTTGCACTAGGCGCAAGGGGAGAGCATATGCATGCTAATCCAATCTTGGGATTTAATCTAAAATAAAGATAGACCAAACTCAAGATTTTAATCTCCAAGATCACTCGAAAGTGCGAGGAGATAGCATACACTTAAACAAGATTCATTAACCTTCTAATTTACATAATCAAACTAAACCTGATTATTTTTTAATGTTTTTGACCTCATAATTAAAAATGCAAAGAAGAGACCCCTATTGAAATTTCAAGAGCTTTCCATAAATGTAAAGATATAAAAACAATCGTTTATTTGCATCTTGGTGAGTCTATTTATGAAAACTACATAGTTAGCTTAAATATGATTATTTTGTGACTTTTTTTACCTCAAAAATAAATCTAACAAGAACAAACCCCTAATTAATTTTTAAGAATTTTCCATAAATGTAAGAATATCTGAAAAATTCACTTATTTGCGCCCTGAAATGCAAATTTATTGAAAATCATAAATCATCATAACTCATAAAATATTAATGAGATAAACTTAATTTTTTGATGTAGCTACCTTAGATGGTCCACAAACTTCTGTGAAAAAATTGTAAAAAAATTCCTATCCCTTTGAAAGTTATGAGGAAATCTTTAAAAACTGCAAAACTTTACCAACAATTGCATTTTTTTGTTATTTTGTTTGATTTTTTGTGAATTTATTTGTTCTTTTTAGATTGTTGATTGTTAAAAAATAGAAAATTAAACTAACTAAATTAGATTGTAGAGTGTGACAAATTTTAGGAACTATGAATTTACTATGAAACAAAAGCATCAAAATCTAAGTAAATGTGTCGTTTATCACTTCAATGCGACCTTGTATAACCTACCTGTAGGAAAAACATCAAACTTCAACAACAAATGTTAGTTTCAAGGACATGGGTACCATCGGGTGTGCCAAAATGTATATGCAGAATATGGAATTAAAATAAGAAACAACAAAGCTCTTAATCCATGTTCTACACATCCTCAAGAAATGATCAAAGGATAATAAGACTCAAATGCAAACAACAAAGATATTACCACAATTATATGTATTTCTTGGTAACATATATGGATTTCTCTTCAAAGTAGCATAACCCTGATATGATGACCAACCTCGACGCTTCAAAATTCCAAGTTTCAAAGGCTCTCTTCCTTCACAAGACCCTGTTCCAATGCAAACCCAACTTATCTCTCCCTAGGAATAATCTTTTCAAGAACCCTCTCCCCTCCAAGAGATCCAAGAGACCATCCAGGCTCTCATTCTGCCTCATTTCTCTTGCCCCAACATCATTTTTCTCTTAAAGGATAGACCTATGGTTTGGCAAGAAAATCATATGAAAGAGCCAGAGGAGGAGGTGGAAGGGAAAAAAATTGAGGAATGGTCTGTTGTTCCTACTCTCACAAGGGTGCAAGAATTTGTGGAGGAATTTTTTGCAACTACTCCAAAGGTTGATAATGTTTCCTTGTTTCATGAACTACCCAATTACATTAAAGATGAAGGATGCATGCAAATGCCAATATTAGCTACAGTTTTAGAACAACATGATGATGTAGAAAATAATGATGAGTTTAAGTAGTATGTAGACACAAAGGAAGACATGAAACATGATGGTGAGTTGCTGGAATATGCAAAAAAGTGTGGGAATGAGGTCCCATGTCATGAGGAAAAGAGTGAGGGTAGCACTATATTGGGAAGTGTAGAAGTTGATGATACAAACCTATTTGAGGAGATCCCATATTTTATAAAGATAATGATGTGAAGATTGAGAATGGGCAAGAACAAATTGAAGATTTGTTCTTGATTATCTAGCATGGACATCAACTCCTTAGTGAAGGATATTTCACCATTGGGTAGGTTCAAGGCTGCTTTTCAGAGCCTATTTTAGATGGCCTTCCTAAACGACATGAGCACAAGGTGAAGGCAACCATATTTTTGAATGAGGCACAAGAGCCGAAGTGTTCAAAAAAGTAGAAAAAAATAAAAAATGAGAGCCAAAGCATAAGTAATTGATTATTAAAGCATAGTTTCAAGGGGATGCCCTATTAGACATCTAGCCCAGTTGGAGACGAGAAGAAAAGAGTCACCACTTGTCATGCTTTCCTATGAGCATGAAGTTGAGCATCAATATGGGAAGAATCAACCCACTTATCCACTTCCTAGTAGCTACATTTCTAATCAGCTCATGTGGGTAAGAGTTTTATTTTGTTCTTAGATTGGCATTTCATCAATTTGTTGCATGCCTGCTCTTTTTAAATCTCCTGTTAGTTTCCCATGAGATGGAAAGATATGTTAAATTACTAAGGAATGGCATTTATTTTGAAAAATTGGTTAATGGATTTGTTTAAGTCCTCTTCTGATTAGTTAGTTTAGGTTTAGGATAGGTTTGTTTCGTGTAGTTTTCCTTTCCCCCAAGTGCTCTTGTATAGACTGCATCCTCATTAGGAGGTTGTTTTCCTTGTTTGTTTTGTGTGTTCCATTTTTATTTTTCTATTGGTGGAGGCATGTTCAGTTTTGTGTTGGTCTAGCCAACCCCTATTTCACATATGTTGCAGTCCCCTTTGACTCTATGCCTAATGGATTGTATAAGGCAACTAAATTCTTGTGTCTAGTAGGAAAACACCCCTGCAAAGTCACCAGAATGTTGACCTATTTTAGTCCTTTAGACTTAAAATGGTCTACCTTAAAAATCCTGCACTTCTTCCATCAAATATATCTGATCTGAGATACCCTGAATGGAAGAAAATTCTCAAATCCCCTAAAATATCTTAAGGGATTTTCTTCCTTGTATAAAATCATGAAAAAATTCTAAGTGTAAGTCTTGTCTTTCACTTGTGTTTTCCTTAGTATTATCAGCAAATCGGCTAGAACTTTCATGAATTGGACAATTAGTTCAAAAGTTCGGCGATGGAGTGATCGACCGATGGATGAAGTTGAGCAAAGAAAAAGAAAGAGAAGCCAATTGTTGGATCAACGAGTTTGTGAACTTGTGAACTCATCTATCAGGTCATGATTTCATCTGTTCGCCGATCGTCGATGAGAAGCAATTAGATGAGGTTCAACAAGGCAAATGAAGAAAAAGAGCTAAGTGTTCATCGACGAAGTGGGTAGTTCGTGAACTGAAACATTTTTTGATTAACCAAGTCGCCGACAAGAGAAAAGATAAAAAGGAAGGCAATGCATAAGAAAGAAGAAATAAAGAGCTTGTTAGTGAACTTAATATTTCACGAACTGAGAGGTTCACCAATGGGTAGGTTCACCGATGGGTAGACCTGTTCGCTAATGGGTAGGTTCACCGACAAGGATGGTTCAACAAAGGAAAATTTTACCGACAAAGGATCCAAATGGGTATTCACAATTTAAATTTGGTGAAGATTTGATGAAAATTGATGAAGTTGCCCTTCTACAGGAATTTTGGCTCCAACCGGACATTTCTAACCAGATATTCCATCCGGACATTCTCAACCGGACATCCAGTTACACTTCAACATCCAGTTGTATTTCGGCATCCTATTTCATCACTTTATGTCCAACCGAACATCTTCATCGAGATGTCCTATTGAAATGCTTTGTTCCTAACTAGTTATTTTCTATCTGGATATCCTGTTTCATTTCCATATCCAGATCTAATTACATGTCTATATCTAGTTGTATGGTTTAACTTCCAACCAGACATTTTCCATTTGAATTTCCTATTGTCTTCTCATATCTGGATCCTATCACATATCCACATCCGGTTACATTGCTTATTACCCAACCCGATATTTTCATCTGGATATCCAGTTACATTGTTTTGTTCCTAACCGGACATTCCAAGTGGACATTTTCTATCTGGACATTCTAAGCGAACATTTTCCAACCGTACATTTCCATATCCAGTTGCTTTGCCTAAATCCCAACCGGACATTTTTTATCTGGATATCCTATTTCGTGACTCATTTACATCTAGACCTTTTCAACTAGATATCTTGTTATATGCATACATCTCAATGAACATAACACAACATTTGACTTGTATGGAACTTCCATTTGGAACAGGACATATCCAGATGCCCCGACTGCATCCGAACCTAACATTTCAAAGTGAAAGAAAGATAAGGACAAAGTCATCAACGAGCCTCTTGGTTCGTCGATCCTCAAGTTTGCCGACACTGAAAGGGCTCGATATAAAGGATTAAATCATCCAAGGATCTATAAAAGTAAAAATTGGCTAGGCATGAAAAATAAAAAATAAACGCTTTTAAAGTGTTGTAAAAGCTTCATCAAGAGGCACTTATTTTATATCCCTATCCTGAAACACATTTCTTTCATACGAAGACTTATGTTCAATGCCAATTACCATTACTGCAAGATGGAATGATTTACAAGTAGCTTAAATAGTACCCAACTTTAATGCGCCAATACCAAAGGTGGATGAAGAAGATGAAATAGTGTATGCGGGTATCCTAGATAGACAGATTTCCTAGGGACACATTTGACTAAAGGTCTTCCCGCATTAAAACCTTGTACCAGAGACATGGGTGACCTTCTAGACTGCAATTTACCAACACACTAAGGGCATGGGCATCACAAAATAGTGCAAATATCTGACATGGCCATGGGTTGAATTTATTATGGCATGGTGCCTTGAAAAAATAAGTTGACTAGGTTTTCTCATGCCCAGGGATGCAACAGTGATTTGTAAAAGCTATATAAGCATTTGAAAGATGCATTTTTAAAGGGTTAGTTGTTCTAGGTCATTATTTAGGAAGAGAGATTCATTTGTAGGTCAAAACCTTGTGATAGTTTCTAGGATTGGGCAGATTTGATGAGTTGTTCTCTCTTCCAAGCCTTCTATGTCTTTCTACTAGTTTAAAATGAAGGAAAGTCATCATTTTGTGTTTATTTTCACCTATAATGAGTCTTTTCTCTCTTTGTAAAGGCTTCTTAGCCTCCATGATTAATAACAACTAATATTTTGCCTCTCTTTGCATTTCTTCCTTGTGTTTATTTGATTTTTATAAGTCTATGTTGTGGATGAATGATCCCTCCTATATTTATAGTCCTCTATTCAAACCTTTGTTGGATTGCACAAGTCTATGTGAGTTTATTTTAGTTTTAGAGATCATTGTTGTGCTAGTTTAGTGTCAGTTGAACAAACTAAATCTGGTGTATCACCTTCCTTTCATTTCACTTCTCCTCTTCCCCTTTTCCTTGGTGATCAGTAGCATTAGGTTTATTTTTTTCTTTGAATCTTCAATTGAGAAAGAGGAACCGGCCTTCTCTGGAGGTCTGATCTCGGTTGCAAGGTCCCAAAACTTGAGATCATTCCAATGTTTCATTGAATTTGTTGAAACTACCAAAAGCTTCAACAATAGGATACAAATTCAAGTGACAACAAGGAGCATATAAATGCTATTGAGAGATAAAAGCAAAGATTGAATGAATGTGCAACAATCAATTTGCCTACCATAATGCATATAGGATGGGGGTATTTATAGGTTTGAGAAGCTCATGAATGGTGGAATTGATTAGAGAGTTAATTGTCTTGATTAGAAATTTAACAAGGTTGATTGGACAGTGAAATGGTTTGATTAGAGATTGAACAAGCTTTGGAAGCTTATCACTGGAGAAATAATGGAGTTAGCATGAGATGGATAGGGAGATATAATAGCTTAGTGGGAGCTAAGAATGGAGTGATTGAGAGCTTTTAATGAGCTAGAAATTGATTAGGCTCAGTTAGAGTTGAAGAGCCATGCAAATTGAAGCAACAACGAAGCTATTTTGGGCTTGAACTAAAGAGAAACACGCATGTCAAAACACAATAGGGTCACCCAGTTTTCCAAGGTAAGTCATCCTTGAGGGATTCACTTAAAATGTAGGGTCACCTTGGGGGGATTCAAAAGTCAAAGTGGGTGACCCACAAAGGATAGGTTCTGCAACTGTTAGGGGCTAAGATTGGTCCTAGGGGTTAAAGATGACTTTAGGACCCTGAGACAAGTTATTGGACTTCAAGAGAGTGGGTCACACAATTCACCAGGGTAGGTCACCCCCAAGGGATCCACTTCAATGGTAAGGTCACCCGTAGGAGATATGGAGTCAAAATGGGTGACCCAAAATTAAGGAAATGGGTGTTCAAACTAATGTTTGGAGATGGTTTGGGATGTTAATTGGAGGCCTCTAGAGGGTTGAAATGGTTGAAAGGGGCTTAGGGAAAGTGAATTTCCCATCTTGTGATGCAGGTAGGTCATGTTGACAAGGCTATAAAGTGACATAAATGAATTGTCGACAAAGGGTAATTGGTGAAGTTGTGGGACCTTAAAAGGTTAGCTAGGAGATAGGGGAGATACAAAAAAGTGAAGAACATCAATCCACGTGTCTCCAAGAGGAATACTGCTAAGAGGTCATATTTACACACTTACATGTACATGTTTAGGACTATAACTCATCTTACCATGTAGGCTCATGTGCTATTTTTGTGCTTACAAGACCAAAGTGTGAAAGGGGGATAGTCAATGAAAACATTTGACTTTGTTTTTTAATTTATAAAGATCAAGATTATGACTATGATGATAGCCTCACAATTACAAATGTAGACACCTAAAATTGTCCACTCATCGTCTTGTCACTATTCATCTACAATCACAACATCCCTAAATCATCCTTAAACATTCCTAAATCACATTTCTTCCACAATTAATTGAATAAACACATGTTTAGATAGTTAATTGACCAATTCCCCTTCAAACTGTGATTTTTCAATATTTTATTATCAAAATCACTATTCATATACTTTCTACTATTCATCTGTACCTACATTGGTATCTACATCCATACCTATCCCTAGCCTTTAAAATGATTTATTAATCATTTATCACTTCACCCCTATAGTCTAATATTAGATAAATATTTCTATTTATCAAATTCCCTATCCCCTTTTCCTATCCCTAAATTAAATAAATATTTTTCATATTTATTTAATTCTCCTATTTTGTCCACTTTTACTTAAATGGACTAAACCTAATTACCCATCTAATCACAAGGTTGCACATTCCTAACCTTGGTCAACTCATCCTAATCCCCTCATATTCTTCCAAATGTATAAAGGCATGACCTCTTGTACTTGATGTGACCACATGGGCCTCCTACAAAAGTATGGCCAAGGTCCTTTTGTCCCTTCTTGTCCCCCTTCAATTCCATCCCTTCACTTTATCCAACTTGTTTTTTTCACCATTGATTTTCCCTTGATCCAAGGACATCTCCCATCCACTAATCTCATCATGCCACTTGGCACTCTCTCCATGCTTAAGAGCTCTCAAGCATCGTCATCCATTGATCTTCCAATTCAATCTTGAACCTTCATCCAACATCCAAAAAATCTATAAAGTGAGCCTCATCCCAAGCATTTTCAAGACTCCATGAATTGCAAAGTTATGCTGCTATTTTGAGGAGCCACCTACATTAAGTCATCCAAGGAGCACATCGACTTAAGCAAGGTTTTACATGGTAACTGTTAACACAGACTGGTTGCCACTACACCAAAAGCCTAAGTTGTCAGTGAGGGCGCCACCAGAGAGGTTAAGGGGGTACCAACGGAGGGTTGAGGGTCCTAGCATGACCACAATAACTAGTCTTATTTAGTTTCCTTTCTTTATGTATTCCTTTATGCTCAATCTAAGGTGTATTTGAAGGTGAATGAAGTAGGTTAATCTTGTTTTAGTCTATTTCCTGTGTTCATTTTCACATGCATACAACAAACATGACTTAGATTAGACAATCAAGTTGCATTAGTGTCCAAAATGTATGATTTATGAAGTAGGATCAGATTAATGATTAGAATCAGATAGATAAATAAATTGGAATGGGATTGAATACATATAAACATAAAGATAAGTGATGAACCTAGGTCTAGATGCAAAAATAGGGCTAGATATGTAGGCCTAACCATACACAAAATGTTAGGAAGCCATGTTTAACCCTTCTCTTTACTTTGTTAGTATATTACATTTGGACGCATATGCTTTGTAAGTCATCCCATGATCATATTGTATTATCCCACATTCATGGGAAGTAATAGTTGTTTAGATTAGATTTAGTATATAAGTACATGTTGAGGCCAATGAAGGCATCCACAAACTTATTGTATTGAGCTTGCTCAAAGGAGGTTGCCCCCTTGAAGTGGCCTATGATCAATAAATTCCTTTTGTGTTCTACTATTTCTATTATTTCGTGCATTTTTCATTATATTGTTGTAGGAGGTTCCTCTCATCTGGTATCAGAGTGCTTTCTTGAGCTCGCTAGATGGAATTAAATGCCGATTTTTTTTCCCCAGTAGCCTCTAGGTGCCATAATTTTTGTAGTAGTTCTTCTTTTTTGCATCTATATTGTTCATTTCAATTGCAGGTTCGGATTAGGGAATATCCCTATCTGCTTAATTGTGGGAAGTGCCTGGGCATAGCCCTAAAACTCATTGTGAGGAGTATCATAGGAACCCCAAAGTAGCTGGCCCATTAAGAGGACCTGCCAGCAAAAAGGGCAACGGCACCTACCTGATTGACTAGTTCCCATCCATGAGGTAAAACAAGAGCTGTCGTTTGTGGCAAAGTGGTTATTGGTTTTACCTGAGCTGTGGAGTGAGGGGTACTGCCCCAATACGCAAGCCATTAGACAACATTGGTGGCCGAGTGACTCCCCTGAACCTTTAGGAAGCCGAACATACTTGGGGCCCAGATCTATTGATAGCTAGCAAATTACAGATTGAATCTGTCTGTCCAGAGCAATTTGCAGATCGTTTCCAGAATATATATATATCTTCCTTGCTTTAGCTTTGTTTCCTCTCAAAATTCATTGGAACCCCTGAAATTTCATTCTGCATATTTCCTTCCTTCAGGACACTATCCCAAATTCCACTTATCGAAGCCAGAAATCCCACATTTGTCTAGTTTTAGGGTTTGCCATAACTCCTTCGATTCTCACCCAATAGCCTTCAAATTTTGCCACAGTGTTCATTTCATGTTTCTGCTCCTTTGTCTCTCTTGGACAAATTTTTCCATTCTTTCACCCCACTTCTAAAATCCCCATTTTTTGCTTCCCTTTCCCTTAGAAAGTGTCCAAAACCTAGTCAAATCCCAATTACCCATCAAAGTTTTTCCCAAATCCAAATTTTCCTTTACTAAAAAAGTTTTCGTTTTTGTTTTTCTACCCATTCCCAAATATATATATATAAAAATCTTGGTTATGGTTGTCACCCGCGCAGGAGCAAAAAACATGGATGATGAACTTGCAGCTCTCAAGACCAAACTCCAAGATTTGGATGAAAAAATTCTCAACCTCAATCTTCAGCATTTAGCCATGAATAATAGACAGCAGCCAGAGTCTTCTGTAGACACTGGGTTTTCTTCTTTCGATAATTTTCATGAGCTGAAGCTTGATTTTTATTGCTTCAATGGTGATGATCTGATTGAATGGATATATTGAGCAGAACAATATTTCAATTTGCATAATACTTTTGATGTCAACAAAGTCCCACTTGCATCCTTTCATTTGGAACATGAAGCCCTTCAATTGTTCTGTTGGTATATCAAGGCTCATGAAGAGCCAAAATGGACAGATTTTTGCAAACTCATTTTGCAACGATTTGGCCCTAGTGCTTTTGATGATTTCATAGGAGCACTCACTATACTGTGCCAAACAGGCACTGTACGAGAATATCAGACAGAATTTGAAAAGCTGGCCAATCACATAGAGGGATTGTCTGATGAATTCTTCAGGAGTTGTTTTGTCAGTGGTTTGAAGGATGCAATTCACTCTGAGGTTAAAATGTTCCATCCTAGCATAATGATGGAAGCCCTAGGGTTGGCTAAGTTGGCGAAGGACACGATCACAGCTCAATAGTGATCTAAATCCAATTTTGTTCCATTCAGAAATATGGCTTCCCAACAACCTCAAATAACACCATCTCCTAGAATAACTCCTATCAAGCATTTGACTGAAGCAAAGATGTGAGCATGTAGAGAAAAATGGCTTTGTTATAATTGTGATGAGAAATTCACTCGGGGACATAGATGTGTTGAGAAAAATCTCTATCTCTTGGATGCAGATTCTCCGCCTGAAACTAAAGTTTATGCAGATGCTTAGGCTACAGAGGATGTTCAGGTTGACACTCAGTAGATGCTTGTTTCAGGAAGACCACCCAGAGATCTCTCTCCATGCTTTAGCAGGAGTCACCACCCCACAAACCATGTGGGTCAAGGGTTACTTCAAGCAGCTCCCTCTTACAATACTCATTGATTCTGGTAGCACTCATAACTTCATTGACCCTCGGATCACCAAATAGGCTAATTGTTTTGTCCATCCTTACTCCAACTTTGAAGTCATGATTGCCAATGGGGGAACATTACCTTGCAAAGGGAAGTGTCACAATGTGCATATCTCTATGGGAGATTATAACCTACACTTTGACATGTTTTCCTTGCCCTTAGGCGGATGTGATGCAGTTTTGGGTGCCCAATGGTTACGCACACTTGGACCCATCTTATGGGATTTTGCTAAACTTTGGATGCAGTTTTTAGACAATGGGCAAAAACACACATTGAAGGGCTTACAACCGGGGTCTTTCAGCATCATAAGTTCACATCGCATGGAAAAGCTTCTTAAGAAGAATTCACATGGTGTCATCACTCAGCTACATTCCATTCAGATGCAACCATTAGCGGTCTCCACTACTCCTTTGGATCTACAACGAATTTTAGATAGGTATGCATGTGTCTTTTCTAAACTAGTGGGATTGCCACCTTCACAACCAGAGGACCACCATATTCATCTCCTTCCTAGAATCGTTCCTCCCAACATCATGCCCTACCGCTACCCATTTCACCAAAAGATGGAGATCGAGATGCTCATTCGAGACTTATTGAAGCAAGGTATTATTCGCCCTAGTACCAGTTCCTTTTCTTCACTAGTCCTTGTCCAGAAAAAAGATGGGTCATGGCACCTTTGCATTGACTTCTGAGCACTTAATCACATCACCATCAAGGATAAGTTTATGATTCCTATTATTGATGAGCTTCATGGTGTTCATTTTTTCTCCAAGTTGGATCTTCGTTCTGGGTATCACCAAATTCAGGTTCATGAGGATGATATCCCTAAAACAACTTTCCACATGCATGATGGCCACTATGAGTTTTTTGTCATGTCCTTTGGCCTCACTAATGTTCCTTCAACATTCCAGGCATTGATTTATAAAATATTCTAGCCCTACCTGTGGAAATTCATTCTGGTCTTCTTTGATGATATCCTCATCTATAGTAAAACATGGGTTGAGCATCTCCAACATCTGGATCTCGTACTGCAACTTCTCTCTGCTCATCATCTCTATACAAAATAGTTTAAATGTGTTTTTGGCCAGGAGGAAGTGGAGTATCTTGGGCATATTGTTTCAGCCCAAGGGGCTCAAGTGGATCCTAAAAAAATAGATGCCATGAAAAATTGGCTGCATCCTCAGACACTCAAGAGCCTCCGAGGTTTTTTGGGGCTGACTAGCTACTATCGCAAGTTTGTCAAGGATTACGGGAAGATTGCATCTCCATTAATAGCTATGTTAAAAAATGATGCTTTTATTTGGACACATGCTACTAAGTGTGCATTTAAAAAATTGAAACAAGCTGTGTGTACTACACTTGTTCTAGCTATGCTAGATTTTTCCAAGACCTTCACCATTGAGAGTGATGCTTGTGGCAATGGAATTGGTGATGTTCTCCTTCAAGAAGAACATCCCATTGCATTCACCAGCAAAGCCCTTTCTGGTAAGAGTTTAGTACTCTCTACATATGAGAAGGAAATGATGGCTATTTTGCATGCAGTATAGAAGTGGTGACCATACCTACTAAGGAATCATTTTTGCATCAAGACTGATCACCAAAGTCTAAAATATTTCCTGGAACAATGGGTCTCCTCCTCAGTACAACAGAAATGGATCAGCAAACTCATGGGTTATGACTATGAGATCACTTACAAGAAGGGTAAGGACAATATTGTGGTAAATGTTCTTTCTCGCACATTTGATGACCAAGTTTCCCTTTTAGCTATTTCTATGCCTATTCCAAATTGGTTGGAATCTGTCCAACAGGGCTATGTCAATGACTCTTCATTATCTCAAATCATTCAACAGTTGGCCACTAACCCCTCTGCTGTACCGCATTACTCTTGGGATGGTGCTTCTCTATGATACAAGGGTCATCTGGTGCTTCCCCAGAGCACAAATCTTCAGCAGGCTGACTTTTATGAACTCCATGCTTCTCCATCGGCAGGGTACTCTGGGTTCCTCAAAACTTATGAGCGGGCACGGCGTAACTTCTTATGGAAGGGAATGAAAAGGGCAATTCAACAGATGGTGACCGAATGTGATACTTTCCAATGCAACAAGGGTGAAACAACACTCCTTCCTGGATTGCTTGAACCCTTGCCCATCCCTACATGGATTTGGATAGATATTTCTATGGATTTCATTGAGGGGCTTCCTAAATCTGGAGGAAAGACAATGATCTTGGTTGTGGTTGATTGCCTCTCCAAATATCGTCATTTTTGTGCCCTCAGGCATCCCTGTATAGCCTCCTCAATCACACAAATTTTCATGGACCAGATCTTCCATCTTCATGGCATCCCTTCTTCCATTGTCTTAGATTGTGATGTAACTTTCACCAGTCATTTTTGGACAAAACTATTTCAACACACTAGCACCAAACTGAAGATGAGTTCGGGGTATCACCCACAAATAGATGGTCAGACTGGAATAATCAACAAATGTTTGGAAACTTATCTTCGTTGCTTCACCTCAGAACAACAGTATCAGTGGGCAAAGTGGCTGCCTCTTGCTAAATGGTGGTACAATACCTCCTACCACATTGCATCTAAAATGACTCCATATGAAGTAGTATATGGTCAGGCACCACCAGTGCTCCTTCCATACACCCCCAGCAGTTCACCAGTTCAGGCAGTTGACACAGTTCTCCGAACCCGGGATCAAATTCTTCGCATCCTACAGGACAATCTTCACATGGCAAGAAATCGAATGAAACGACAAGCTGATCAGCATCGTTCTGAGTGTACTTTTCAAGTAGGTGATATGGTTTTTCTTCATCTACAGCCATACAAGTAGTCATCCCTGAAACTCAAAGGGCATCATAAACTAGCTCCAAAGTTTTATGGGCCATATCAGGTTCTTCAGAAGATTGTGTCAGTTGCTTATAAATTGGAGCTTCCTCCTTCTTCCCACGTTCATCTAGTATTTCACGTCTCTTGTCTAAAGAAAGTTCTTGGCACCAACATTAGAGCACAAACTGTTTTACCAGAACTAGATAACGAAGGATCCATCATTTTGAAGCCGGAGGCAATCCTCGATAGACGCACCCATCAGCTTTGCTCCCGATCCATCACAGAAGTCTTAATTCAGTGGCACATAATGCAACCAGAGGATGCTACATGGGAACCACTCCTTCAGATTTAGCAACAATTTCCACATCTTAAGCTTTGAGGACAAAGCTTTTTTAAGAGGGAGGGGATGTTAGGAACCCATGTTTAACCCTTCTCTTTACATTGTTAGTATATTACATTTGGACGCATATGCTTTGTAAGTCATCCCTTAAGCATATTGTATTATCCCACATTCATGGGAAGTAATAGTTGTGTAGATTAGACTTAGTATATAAGTACGTGTTGAGGCCACTGAAGGCATCCACGAATTTATTGTATTGAGCTTGCTTAAAGGAGTTTGCCCTCTCGAAGTGGCCTACGATCAATAAATTCCTTCTGTGTTCTACTATTTGTGTTATTTCGTGCATTTTTCATTAAATTGTTGCAGGTAGTTCCTCTCACAAAAATGTACCATTTGTAACTATATAAATGTATCAAGACATTACCCCAAACTAGGGAAAAAGCTAAATGCCAAAATACATTGAAAGGATCCTCCCTCACCATTACAATAATAATATTCGTCAAAATGAATTTAATTCATTATTTTTGTTTTTACTCTCCAAAGCAATTTTTTGTCCATTCAATTGTGGAATGATAAGGAGAGAAACTATTTAAGTAAACATTACATCAGATCTTAACTAACTACATCTACTGAAATAAATCCTTGGTGATCACGGCAATGCAACACTACTTTAATTATGTAAAAATAAATCCTATAGTCCTTTGTGGGCAATTGATGGGCTCCAAGGTTCAACGAATAAAGGATATCCGTATGGCCGTATTTATGCATTTTTGTCTTAAAGACGATCAAAATTTTGAGAAGGATTATATCAAATAAATGGGAAAATGGGAGATTTTGTTAAGATAGTAAATTTTATATATATATAAGAATTCTTTGATATTTATTTTTTGCCTTCATTTGAAGGGCAGCAACTTTGAATGAATAAAGATTAAAAAAATGCTTGACGGGAAGAGTCGACCGTCAAATTTAGACTATTACTCCATAGTTTGCTCGCGCTGGTTTAAAGGCATCGTAACAAATTTTAAACCTTGATACCGGTTAATACCAGTTAGCTACCCAACTTACCCATCTACGTAGTAACGTACTGTCCATTGAACTGATTCTGCTGTCAATTGTCATGTCAATGAGTCGTTTTCAACTTGCTTTTGTCAACAATCCCCTTGTCTGGATTCCGTAGGTAGAACGTTATGCTAGTCAAAAAGCTAGTAATGGTTGTCGACGTCGGGCATAAAGGACAAGCGACAAATGTACAGCAAAGCAATATTTAACTAGTTTGATGCAGAATTTGGGTGAAAGAAACATTTGACCAAAACAATACATAATTAAAAAAATGATTTAAGTAGTATGTGTTTGAATTTAAATTTTTTATCTGAGTATATTGGATAGTTATAGATATTTGGGTGACTGTAATCATAGTTCCATATTTATTAAGATTTTTTGATTTATTTATAAGATTTTGGGGGTGATTGAGTCATAGTTCTATATTATTTTTTAAAGGACATTCATTAGAATTTCTAGATTTAATTATAATATTTTGGGGTGACTTAGTCATAGGGGAGAGGACCCTGTAGTTGAGCACCCTAACCTTAACCTCATGCCTCTCAAAATCATACGTGGCAATTTCGAATCACTCCAAATTTTTTACAGTAGCTTATTTGGCAAGGCCCCTACTTATAACTAAGGTTTCATGGCCACATCATCAAATATGATGCCACATCAACATGCTTTTTGTTGAGCTGTCAAATTGTTCCCCCCAAAAAGGGGTGGACCAATAGGTGTACATTAAGTCATGTTTTGTTGGTGTGTTGATGTGGCATCACATGATTGATTGTTTTTTAGATCTAAAGGACACATTTTATTCAATTATTAGTACTTATAGTCAACACGAACAACCTTAAAGTCACAACTACTAGTGCTAAACTTTTAAAAATATTGGGCCTTAAATGCACAAATACTATCTCAACCATCGAACTATCTCAAGTATATTGGATCTTTTCCCCTAATTCTATAATATTTTAAAAAAAAAACATTCACTAAGATTTTTTAAAATCAATTTTAAATTTTAGAAGTGTCTAAATCATAACTTTATATTATTCCAAAAGATTTTTATTATGATTTTCTTATAAAACCAATTCCAAGATTTTGAAGTGATTTAATTATAGTTCTTTACTATTCCCAAAAATAAAACTCATTAAAATTTCTTCTAAAATCAATTTTAAGATTTAAATATATTTATTTGTAATTAATCAATTATTATAGTAATAGGAAATTCATTTTTATTGTAACATCACTCTATTAACATAAAAAAATATTTTTAATGTTTTTTTTAATAAAAATGTTCAACCACAACAAACATATTCTTTGCATGCAATAAAACCATTTTAAATAACTTTTTTATTATTATTTATTCTAGGCACTTTTTGATCTTTCTAGATCATTTAACCTCTTTGCTATGAAAATATCAAAACATTACATAAACCAATTAATTGCCCACACACCAATATGTCTAGCGTTGGTGTTATTTGGCATTGGCCGGAACATATCCTTAATTTTTAATAGAAATTACTCGAAATACTTGATGTTCGTGCCATAGTCATATAGAACGCAAGAACATGAAAATTGAGAAACTATTAGTTGGGCTTCCTACAATTCTTTCGGATCTCTCTGCTGCTACCAGTCAGAGGCTTAATATTTCCCATCTTCACCATGGCTGCTGTGAAATCACTGAAGAAGGTGTTCTGATTGCTGCTGTATGTCTTAACTTGAGAATCTGTAGAACCTCCATTAAATAGCTGCTGATCAGAATGGAGAAGTCCTTTCTGGCTTTGGAGATTTTTGTAGTAGTTGTTTTCAAAGACGGTGGGAGTCTGGAGATCTAAAGGAGAGAGGTTGTTGTCACCACCACTCCTGGGACATTTTGCTTGTAAAGAAGTAGAATATGTCTTGATTATGTTGGATTCATTGTAGATTCGAGCTCTGAAATTGGTACATCTTGCTTGACCGATTGTGTGGCTTCCTGTAAAATAAAGAACAATTGTCAAGTAAGTTATGTATAAGAGATATTTCTTTTAAATTATTACTAAACTTGATGTTTTCACATTCTAAATAAATAATTTATCATTCTTCCCAAAATAATTGTATAAGTATTTTTAATTCTACTGATGATTCAAGAAATGTGATCTAAAAATTGATGAAGAAACACTAAAGTTTTTTTGAGACATCTTAAAGTTTTTTGAATCAGTACTCATAAAATAAAAGTCAAACTTAAAAATAGCAATTGAATATCTAAAAATCATATAGCATAATTTCATGAAGTGCAGAAACACCACTTTATGAAGTTAATGAAAAGATGTTTGCCTGAAAGTGCCACCATATCTTTTGTAGAAAGTCCCTGTGCCTGGAATTTGGAGATGAGGTTACTGAGACTGGAGGTCGGTGGGGGAATGTTATTATTTGCACCACTTTTGCTTGCTGTTCTGGAATCCCTTCTTCCCAGGGGAACTGTCCAAGAAGGACCTCCCAACTAAATATAACATTGACTAAGTGTTAATTCTGGATATATTTATCAAGGCACCCTACTTAAATATCATCCATTTTAATGGTTAAATAATTAATAGCAATTAATAGCAATTTTATACTTCATCCACAACAAAAAGTGATAAATACTTGTCCTATTTTTATTAGCTAAACTTAATTTTTGATTGTTGAAGTGGAGGATATTTAAATGGTTAAACAATTAATAGCAATTTTACACTTCATCTACAACAAAAAGTGATAAATACTTGTCCTATTTTTATTATCTAAACTTAATTTTTGATTGTTGAAGTGGACGATATCTAAGAATAACCTTATCAAGATATGTACAGGAAAAAAAAATGAATGGGTATAGTTATGGCTTACTTCCACAACAGAATCACGAGCAGCTATTGTCAAAATATCAGCACAAGAAACTACTCCACTGCAAACTTTTTCGACTTGGGTTTTGATGTTGTCTATGACGTCGAAACCTCTTACTGAATTAAGATTTGGGACTGCAGTTTTTTCACCAGTTAAAGTTGAGGAGTCATCCAGCAGCACAGATCCATCGCAGCCCTGTTTTCTCAGAGGGGAAAAAAAAAGAAAGAACTGAGATCTATAAGCTCCCACATACACAAATACATAGATACAGATACAAAAGAGATATAACTTACATTGACAAAACAGTCATGAAAATGTAGGCGGAGCAATGATGCACCCATTCTTTTCTCATTGGCCACTGCTTTCTTCACTGCAGCCTTGACTGTGGACAATACCTGAGGACAAGACTTAGCATAAAAGTTTGCACTAAGTTGAGCATACACAGAGGTTGAAGACATTAAGACTACAGCAACAAATGCAAGACCAATCCTTAGCAACATGGCTGAAGCCATTTCTATAATGTATATGCAGTCCTAAATAAGATTGCTTTTTGAAGAAAAGCTTGGATGAGTTCCCCAGCCTCTGGTGTCATATTTATAGGGTTCAATCTCATCTTGAGAAGAAAATTCCACTAGACTGTGGGCGATAATTTTGGTCGGCGAATCTTTACACTATATATCTTAGTCTTTCTGAAGTAACAGAAGTGAGCATTTTTCAAAAGTTGGTGGCCCACGCAAGAATTTGTGGCGTGTTCATTAAAAGCATTGAGGATTCTTTTATCAATCCGTGAACAAGTCTTGGTCTATGATTTGGAGCAGTTAGATAACTTTTTGCCAATATTCACCAACTCAGAAGGATAGTTGAGGTAATTGGCAAGGCGGCTATTAGCTTTTAGTTGCCATTAGGCTAGGCCAGAAATCGACCATGAAGTATCTAAATGGAAAATTATATACATGAAACCCTAGGAATTTACCATGTGTCAGTATTACACAAAATCCTTGCTGGAACGTTGTCTTCTATATGTCCTTGTTCAATTGCTCTTTGTAGCTCTGTGCTATTTTCTCTCATTTGTAATTATTTATTCTTTTGTTTCAATAAAATAAAAATATTAAATTATATAGTATTTTTTTTATTATTTGATACACTGAATATGCAGGTTGAGAATCATTTGACATTCAATGATCTTATTAGTTTAATCTTATGAGAAAATAAACTATTCTTAACCATCATCCCTTTCAACAGTCAAAAGTAATTTTGATCAATAAAAATAAGACAAATATTTACCATTTTTTATTGTGGATGTGGTGTAAAGTTGCTATAATTATTTAATCATTGAAGTGGATGATGTTTAAATAAAGTGAAGAAAATATATAGAAAGAACACAACATTGTAGATTATGTAGAGCATCTATCCTTTCCATTGGTTAGATTAAAATCTTGTTATTCCTACCACATTCTTTTGTTAGGTCATTTTTGTCTAAGGGGAGTGATCCTCCTATTTTCTCATTTCATCTTTAAAGAAATGTACTATTCTCCACGAATGACTAAAGTAGGTTAAAAAAGTACAACAAATTTAGAGTAGATATGAAGAGAGATATTCTATTTACCCTAGACCATAAGTAGCACATAAAAATCATTGAAAATGGCACACAACTTTAATAAATAGTATAAGGGACCATGTAGATGTACTAGGAAGAGTACAATTTACTTTTAATATGTTGTTTTCACATTATAAATAATTTTTTTAGCTAATTTGAAGGGTGCTTTGAAGAGAAAGTGATATGTAAATTATTTGAGATTTTTTAAGCATTCATTAATATATTTTTCTAGTGTCAACTCTATAACATATTTTCTATATATTGTTTTCTATTAAAATATGGAGATAACAATAATAATAAATTTATTTTATTATGAATAATTATATATAAGTTATAATAGAGAATTCAAGTGAAAAAAAATAAAAAGACGATAACTAGAATATATCATATACTTTAGAGAAATTTTAAAAAGAAAAAACTCTAACAAGAGTAATCTTATAGCTTTTTATTCCACTATCTTCCACTCCATACAAGTGCATATAAAGCATCTAGGATAAGAATGAGCCATGTCTTCGCATACAACAAGCTCAAACACACTTGTAATATGTTCTTACACCATGGAAGCATACATATTTTCTTTAAAATAGTCAATATGAACACAACATGAAGGTTTTTCAAGAGGGCCAATCCCTCAAACATCTTTGAAAAGAAAATATAGACTCCTTCTAACCTTTTTTGACATCAAACAAAAGATCCAACATCAAAAAATGTGAAGGGAACTCTAAAAAATGCTTCAAATTCCAACCCAATGTTTTCACTATGGAAAATTTACTACTTCTGGCAAGTATTGTTTTCGCAATTACTCATAGCATTTTCACCACCTTTGCTAGGTGGTAATTTTGTACAATTCATGGTATAAATTACTTCCTCCAATGTTCTTTACCACAAGTTTTTTGGCTCGCTTGGATAACCTAGAAGGTAGATGATAGTTGTTCCATTCAAGGTGCTCTAATGGAATTAAAGGAATGAAACACAAGGTATGCTTGAAAAATATTCTCTAACTAGTAAGATAGATCAAATTGATGTAAACATAATTAAATCAACATCTCATCAACCATTTTCATGCACAAATAAAGACTTGTAACCATAGTAATTAAACAATTCATAATGTAGGGCACACATTTAGAATCTTAATTTAAATCATAATGTAACCCTAATCTAACAAATATGTTAAAAAATACACAAGATAGGGGAGAAGGGAAAGGTTAGGAATGAGCTTGTTTCATCATGTCCTTAAATCTAATTCTAAAAGTTGATAAATGTGTAAGTTCATGGAAATGGGGGACAAAAGGGGGTCAATGGTGGCCAATTTTTTCTGGGAATTAGCTAAACTTGAAATTCAATGAACAATTCGAGATGCCTTCACTTAAAATTTGAAGATGCGATAAGAATAAGAATTGTAGTAAATAGAATCTAGTTGTAATGGTCAAAATGTGATAATGCAATAAATATGAAAGAAACACATAAACAATGCAAATTACCTTCCAAGCACACAAACAAACCACATTGATGGAGCATACCGAGGTAGCACCCAAACCTCAAGTTAATTGCTCTTTACTCTTTGGTATGTGGATTGCTCTTTTGTCAGCATAAGTTTGTGATCTCCCATAATGGATGATAATAGTGATAGCGTAATTTTACTTGGATGAGAGATGATCAGAAATGGAGAATGAGGTTCAATTTATAGGCTCGTTGAAATGCAGATCAACAGTGAAGGAAGATCAAAAAGATCAATGGCTAAGAATGGTTGAGAGGATGTGCATGAATGAGAGAGGGACAATTGTTTTTGCCCTCTCTTGAATCATGGAAGTTAACATACTTGATTAAGGAGTTGACTGGATTGATTGATTCATTTACTCGGTTGATTGATCTGTTAGCAAATTTGATTGATTTGTTAGCAAATTTGATTGATTTGTTAACTGATATGATTGATTTTTTAACTAAATTGATTGATGAGTCAACTCAATTGATGGATCTGTTAACTGATTTGACTAGAGGAAATTATGGTGAGTGAGGATAAATGGGAAATTAAATAAATAATTTATTTAATTTCATGAGCACATGTGATAAATAAATGAAATATTAAATTTTATTCATTTGGAGGCAAATAAATTATTTAAATAAATAATTTGGATTTATTTATTTAAAGTGGAGAGGAATTTGATTAAATTAATAAAATAATTTTGATTTTATTTATTTAAAGTGGAGGAAAGATTATTTAATTAATATAGAGGAATATGATGATTTTTGGTGAATTAATTGAATTAGTGTGGGATAATTAGAATTAGGTGATTAAATGAAAAATGATGCGAATGTGGTGCGATGAGGTGAATAATGCATTGGCGAATTTCAGGTGTCTACATTTTGCCCCTCTTTGAGATGGTGTTGCGAAATAACATCATTTCAAAGAAATTTAAAACATAGTGTTTGATTTGATAGAAGAAAATTGATTTAGAAGATCATGGTTAGAAGAAAAATGATTGGATTAGAGATGGTGATGCTCCAGTCAATCAAAAGTGAGGGTGACAAGGAAAGATAATGATAAGTTAATAAAAAAAATGAATGATGATGATGACTCCAAGACAAACAAGGTATTGCCCATGTCAAGTTATAAACCAATGATTAATTGATGATCATTGATAAGGATAGTGTTGTCATTGTGGGGAATGATATATCCCTAGATCAACACAAGGATGTGGGAATGATATATCCCATTGATGATGGATTGACCAAAGGATGTGATTGGATAATTTGGGTAGATTGATTAGCTAGATTGGTATGGAAAGGATGAGGTATATTGATAAGATGAATGATGATGATGATGCCCTCTCGAGAGGACAAGTGGGTTCAAAGAACACACCTGTGCTCTCGAAATGAAAAGTCAGAGATGAAGATGAAAAGGTAGATGAAAGATGGAAGAAAGGACGAGAAGAATTGATATGTAGAATAGAGAAAGGATGATTGATCAATATTTTATGAAAGCTATGGTATTATTAGGAGATATGGATGAGATGGATGGATGATGGAGTAAAAGCATGGATCATAGAGGTATGATAACGATTGAGAAGAAAGTTAATCACAGATAAATGAATGGTGAGGATTAAAATGATTTGGAAAAGAATGTTTTTAGGATAGATGAATGAACGATGGAGATATTGGGAGAAGTTATGCTGACATATAGATATAGCAAACCTTTATTTTGATATAGCATATATGGATGTTATGCACCAAGGTATAAGAACCAGGGTGACAATGTATCCAATGCATAAGACATTTGACTTTGCAAACAAATGGTTTGATTTATTACTACTAGGCATAATAGAACCTTGTTAGATAGGTGAATGGAAAATAGTCTTAGCATAGAATATGTTTAATACATATAAGGTCTTTGTAGAACCTAAGAGGCAAAGAGGTATTGATATGCAAGATGCTAATCCCAACACACACAAGATACATATTAGTCCTAATAGGATAATAAAATCATCCCATAAAATACAGCATACAAAAGCAATGACTATGCCCCAATCTATACTACCTCGTGACATACCAAGATATAGAAAGATCAAGGTAGTTTTGAATAAGTATTTAGAAAGGAGAAAAAGATAAATAAAAAATAAAACAATCAAATGATAAACTAGATAGACAACCATCATGTTCTCTTGTCAAAGAGGGTGTTCTAGATAGATCGGGCCTTATCGTAGGAAAGCTATATCTGTTAAAGGTTTTGGATCTAGGATGTATGGATGTTTGGATCTAGGATGTATGAATGTTGAATAGGTGAATGGAAAATAGTCTTAGCATAGAATATGCTTAATACGCATAAGGTCGTTACAGAGCCTAAGATACAAAAAGGTATTGATATGCAAGATGCTAATCCCAACACACACAAGATACATATTAGTCCTAATAGGATAATAAAATCATACCAGAAAACACAGCATACGAAAGCAATGACTATGCCCCAATCTATACTGCCTCGCGACATACCAAGATATAGAAAGATCAAGGTAGTTTTGAATAAGTATTTAGAAAGGAGCAAAAGATAAATCAAAAAAGAAAATAACCAACTGATAAAATAGATAGACGTCCATCATATTCTCTTGCCAAAGAGGGTGTTCCAGATAGATCAGGCCTTATCGTAGGAAAGCTATATCCATTAAAGGTTTTGGATCTAGGATTTATGGATGTACCAGATGTAGCAAGTGATATGAGGTGATGTATTGGTTTTAGGAGTAGCCTTTTTGTTTTAGATTTGATAAGTACTTGAGCTTACAAAAGATGCATAGTTTGCATTTTGCTTGAGTTGGTCAAGTCTATGTGGTAAATGGATAGGATGGATTGTGGTAGATGGATGGAGTGAAAGATTTTGGATTTATTATGGATTGAGAGGGATGATGGGCAGTTCGTATGTGCCTAAGTATTGGATACTTCCTTCATATTCCAGACTGCCTACATACCTTGTATCCACAAGATCAAGGCATATTATGATGAAGATGATATGTAGTTCTGGTTGGTGTTGATGATGTGGGGTGGTATATGTTGATGATTATTATTCAGTTTTTTGGAATGTTTGGACTGTTTTGGATTGTTTGGATTTTCTTTTTTGGGAAGGTTTACTGGGTGGAATTGGATTGCATTTGGATAGCTTTAGTACTAGATACCAGTGACAAGGGAACATCATGGATAGGTAGATGGATGGGTGATAGTGGGTAATGGATGGATAGGCAGTGTAAGATGGATAGATAGGTAGAAGGATGGACAATAGGAGATAATGGATTGGAAATTCATGAAGGAAAGATGGATGGAAGAATTTGGGATGTGATCTCCAAGGACTATGTTGCATAGGAATAACATGTCATATTCAAGATATTAGACTCAGGATATATCGTGACAATGCTTGTGATGGTAGGATTGATAGGATGTGGTGGGAAGTATGAGATACAACAAGAGGTATCCAAAGCTTGATTCAACATTGTGCCTCCATCTTTATCAAGATCAAAATAGGGAAAGGAGGATGAAGTGGATCAACATGATAGTATGCAGATATAATGTATAAGGAAGATATGATAGGAAAATGATAGGATGAGACAAGACAACATGCCCCCAAGTGTAAGGTACATAGTCAATCAATCTACACATGATGTCTGTTTGCTAGGTTTTCATCATGGTACTTATCCAAGGTGCCTGTTTGCCAAGTTTTCACCATTAGACGAATGATTTCTCTTTACTTTTTTTTTGTTTTTGTTGTTTTTTTATTTTTTATTTTTTTGGAATACTTGGATGGAATAGGTGGATATGGAAAAGGACTCAAGCATCTAGTTCCCTAAAAGGTGATAGTCCCATTTAAACATGGATGACGCACATGGACCATGTCAAATGTCATTATGCTCATAGATGTTGGTAGGGGATGGCATGAGAGGGAGATGGAGTAGGTGGATAATAGATTATGATGTGGAGTATGTATGGAAGGATTATGCAAGGATGGATGGGAGATAGTGGAAGGATTATGAAAGGATGGAAGGATAGTGGATTATGATGTGGATTATGGAAAATAATGGACCATAGGGATATGATGGGTGAAATATGTGGGAGAATGGATTAAAGATAGGGAGATGGTGGTATGTGGAAATATTGTGGAATGGAAAGGAACCAAGACCAACGGTTGCACACATCGAATGGGATTTTGAAGCTTTTGATTAGGAGGTGTAGGAAGTAATGGACCTGTTTTCGTAGGGGATGGTCGATGTAGGAATTTAAGTACCCACATAGACTTGAAATTTTTATGATGTTTGCATTGGGATTTATGGAATGAAGGAATTTGAGATTTTTGGATGAAGTGAGTTTTTTGGGATTTTTGGGATGTGGATGCTTCATTTGACTTGATTTCTTTTTGCTTAGGGACCCAAACCGTTTTATTTTTGGACTTTTCTTGTGAAAGTATGGGCTTGGGTAGCCTTTTGGATAGATTTTGTTTCGACTCTTTGCATTGATGCCCTAAGGCATAAGTATTTATAGGATTTTTTGCTTTATGGGTAGAGGTATCCAAAATTTTATTTGTGAATCCCATGGACTTGGTGGAAGCTTCATGTTTGGTCAATGTGTGAATTTGTTGATCATGAGTAGGAATGTGAGGGGATGTATGGATGGAGGGATTAAAAGTGGATTTGTGGATAAATGGACAAGGGGATTGGATGATAGGGATATTATGCATTGGGATCAGTGGAGGTAGAGTGGATGGAGGGATATTAGGAGTTGGAAGTAGTGCGGGTAAAGTGGATGGAGGAAGGTGTATGGTCACATGCTTTTGGGATTTGTAGGATGATGGGGGGGAATGGAAACATATGTTTTGGGGATATGATGTGGTTTATAATGGAAAAGAGTGGATTTAAGAGGCATGAAGGAAGTACCAACATCTTGAGATCTCTTTTCTTTGGGAATATAACCAAGGCTATATGATTATGGAGGGACTTTGACATAGATAGGTTCCAAAATACCTTGTTCATGAAGACTTAAACCAAGTTACCTTGATGTTTCTTGTTTTGGAACATACGATATGCAATGGGATGTTTGTTTTGGAAATAAGACGCAAGTCCATTATTGGATGGAGAAGGTGAGGTGGTGAATGAAATTTGTTTCTCTTCAACAAGAGAACCACCATGGATGAAAGTAGTAGGACCAATTGGATAGGATAATGGATTTGGAATGGGGGCGATCAGAGATGGTGGAGGGTCAACATGAGATAATGGAGGATCCACAAGAGACAATGTGGTATCATGCAATGGATGACTTGGGATACTTGGATCTTGACTAACATTATGCTTAGTAGGAGATAAAGTGATATGATCCAAGTTATTTGTTTGATTGTCAATGCTTTCTTGGGGATCAAGTGTCTCATCTCGGGAAGAGGGTGTTGTGGATGGATGGATGAGAGTAATTTGGATATCTTGCTAATGGATGGTTGTGGGATTATAGATGGGTGATGTGACAATCTCTAGCTCATGTAGTGCATACAATGGGCTAAGAATATCATCATGGCTCTCTTGATCATAGCTAGGATCTTGATCATAGAGGGGAGCTTGATCATAACCGGTAGCTTGATCATGGATGGGAGCTGGAGAAGTTTGAATAGTTTGATCTTGACTTGGTAAGGAGCAATCTATATCATACTTTGTATTTGACTTTTGACATAGCTCTTGAGTGTGGATAGGGCTGGAGGTAGTGTGGATGGACATGAGAGGCTTTGGATGTTCATCAACATGGTTATATGATAGGTCTTGTTTTGCGTTCATGGTAGGGGACTCTTTAATAGGATGGATATGCATAGGAGTGGGTGATGGTGTTGAAGTGGTAGAAATTCTATTAGGAGGTTCTTTGTTAGGCTCAAGGATAGACATTTTAGTGCATGATAGTTTTTGCTTCCTTGCTAGGAGTCCTTGGGTCAAATCCTTCATGAATTTTGTAGTAAGATATTTACAGGTATATGGGGTCACATCCTTCATGATGGAAGATGTTGTGGAGTTAGGATTAGGATTGGGTGGTGGACTAGGATTTGATGGTGGATTATCTAGTAGACTAGGTGGTTTAGATAGTGGACTAGGTGATGGATTATATGGTAGATTGGGTGAAGGAGGATATTGTGGATTGGATGAAGGATGATATGGTATATTGGGAGAAGGATTATGTGGTAGATGAATGAATGGATTAGGATTAGGGGGTGGAGGGATTGTATAGGAGAATTATTCTTGGGAAATGGATGGAGGTGAATATGTAGATGGAGGATGATATGGATGACCTTGATGTCCCTTGTCATAGGATATACAATTAGATATAGGGTTGTAACTTGTGCTAGCCAGTGTTGGATTGTAAGAAGTTTGTATGTCCAAATATGGATTCATGATTTGGAGTTTTCATGGATATGTAAGATGATGATGTTGATGTGATAGCATTAGGAGGATTTCCAATGATGAGATATGCATAGGGGTTATCATGGATGAGATTTCTCAATTTATCCTTAGAGATAGGATCCAAGCTCTCATAGTCATGTTTAAGTTTTTGTATATGTGCTTCAAGTGGACTAGGAGATGTGTATGATGGAGTTTGGTATGATGGTGACATATGTTGGATTGAAGATATAGCTTGGGAATGAGATCCATATAGGCGTTTAAGTTCCTCTATGTCTGTATCATCTAGGTATGATGGGGATAGTGGTTGAATTGGAGATGGAGGGTGGTTTAACCTAGGCTTATTGATTATTATGACCATTTTGATGAGGATTCGTGATGAGGTGACTAAAGTTTGACTTGTTGAAGTGTAGGTTTGATTATGGATGGAGTAGTGATGTTTCAAAGGATGATGTTTGATTAAGGATAAGGGTTGAGATTAGAAATTGATTAGGTGGATAGAATGGATTAGGGTTAGGACCTTCATAGGATTGGGATAACTTGATGAAGATTAGGGTCCTACATGATGGATTTAAGAATATGATGTTTTAGACTTGATATGATAAGGATGGATTCAAGTATAGATGATGGATGGGGTTTGTTTAGACTTTTTTATGACAATGTTGAGACTCTAAGATAATTGTCATGGATGATTTCTTGGTTAAAAGATAAAAATCTAGATCAAATGATTATGGGATGGTGGGATTTAGATTATCTACCAAGAAATAGACTAATGATTTAAGGTGAGACAAGATAAAAATGTAGTGAATTTCACTAACTTAAAAGGATCCACTCTCTTAAGCTAGGTGGTTCACTAGTTTGGTGGATACTAATTTCTCTATGAATTTAAGAGAGGCAAACTTATTAAACTAAAGATGAACTAGTGTATTTTGATCTAGACTTGGGATTAATAACCAATAGGATGAAAAAAGATGGTTGATGTTGTGGGATAAAATGATTTGTGGCATGAGGATGGAACGACCCTATAGTCTCAAAAGGATGAATGCTTGAAAAGCCTAAGACAAAGTGGAATGAGGATGGATGTAGATGATCTATGAAGACTTAGAAATGGATGGGAGAAAGTGAAAACAAGACCAAAGTGGAATTGTTTAAGACTATTTTTTTGGATTTTTGGATTTATGGCAAAGAATAAAGCAAAGGTTAAGACTAATGTTTTTGGATTTTGGATTTTTGGAAAAGAATAAAGCAAAGGTTAAGACTAATGTTTTTTGGATTTTATGGATGTTTTGGTTTTTTTTCTTTTTTGGAAGGTAGTAGTTTGGAATATCTCTTGCAAGAGAACAAACACAAAGACATGATGGCAATTTTGACACTTGTAACTTTGGAAGAGTGTGCGCAAGGCTATGAACCTTTGCGGATAATAAATGGTGAATACTGGGTCTATAACAAGAGAATACACACCAAACACTCCTTTTTTTGCAACAACCTAGATATTATTCAAGTAGGATTGAATCATAATATGGGCCCACATGATTGAATACCTGTCCATGTTCTTACCTAACTAAGAACACTTCACCAAGAGTAGATAGCTAGGGATAAGGGTGTTGCACCCAATATCCCGTTCCTTGGAGGCTTTTATGTTATGCCCAAAGAATTTCTATCTCACCTACAAGGAGGTACAATGGTGAGTAACTTTAGGGTAGGATCTGCATCCCTTGCACCACACTACAAAACGATTGATGGTCTTAGCTAGGATCACAAGGTTTCTAGGGAGTCCCCAATATATGCAAGGTATGGGGAGCACAAATCTATGAACAGGGGTGTCCCAATCAACTGACGCTCAACCATACGAGTCTTGGCAAACCAAGTATCCTGAAGGTATTTTTCTTAGAGGTGAGAGGGTCCTTCCTTTGAAGTTGAGTCTTTCGATACTCATGACATTTATATACTGCACTAGACCATGCAGTTGGGGTTGTCCCTAGAAGTGATGAAATCCCCTAGTAGCCCCCCTAGAAAGGATATCTAGCACTTTTGATTCTCAAGATTATTTTTCAACATGAGAGAAGAGCATGCATGTGTTATTCTTGAGTCCCTGGGAAGAAAGCAAATGAAAACAGTAAAATGAATAACCTAGTATTTCTGATCTCCAAGATCACCTTTTGGTGCAAGGAGAGAGCATATGTATGTAGGTATTCCAAACATAGTAGACAAAATTGTAAATTATTTTAATAACAAAAATGAAATGTTTGCTAAGACTTAGTGGGAAAAAGATAATTCTTTGACAATTATCCTACACCAAGTTCGTTAGTAATTTCAAAATTGCTTTTTGCTTTGTCACACGTCTTGCATGAAGTTTGATTAGTAGTTTCAACAATGCTTTCTTTGACCAAGGTAAAATGTTGCGTAGAGAGTTAGTTCCAAAATTTGAAAAAGATTAATTTGAAACTAAAAAGAAATGATAGAAAATAAAAAAATAAAAAACTAAAAAAAAAGCAAAAAACACAGAAAATAACCCAAAACCAAGAACAACTTACTAATTGTTACCTTTTGCAAAGGTGCTCTAATTCTTTGCAAGGGTGCACTGATTCTTTGCAAAGGTGCTCTGATTCTTTGCAAAGGCACACTTTAAGAACATAGGCACGTTTTCATACAGGAGATTGCATAGGTCATAAATGCACATTCAGGGGACAAAGGCGTGCTAATTTTTTACAAAGGCACACTTTTAGAATGTAGGTGCACTTTTAGCTAGAAGATTGGATAGGTTGTAGGGACATAGATACAGAACACAAGTGCACCAATACAGAACACATGTGAGGACTATGAATAGGTACCTGCCAAAAACACTACTTGTCAGTCCTGACAGAAATCAAGTTTTGATGGTATGAGGATGATCCAGGGGTCTGGAAGGTCTGATTTGAGGAGTTGGTAACTACCAAGTGTCGAAACAGACAAAGGCGCACTTTTGCGTGGCAAAGGCACACTTTTGCATAGAACCTATTTTGGGCTAAGGAAATGATAAAAAACTTTTATGGTGCAAAGATGCGTTGTTTCTTGGCAAAGGCATGTCGATTCTTTACAAAGGCATGCTTTTATAGTCAAAGGCATGTTTCCGATCCTATATCACAAAATGTAAAGAATTTCTTCCTACAAATGTTAGATTTAACGGACATGGGTCCCACCGGGTGTGCCTAAATGTAATGGTCAAAATGTGATAATGCAATAAAGATGAAAGCAATACAAAAACAATTGAAATTACCTTCCAAGACCACACTGGTGGAGCGTACCGAGGTAGAACCCAAACCTCAAGTTGATTTCTCTTTCCTCTTTGGTATGTGGATTGCTCTTTCGTCAACATAAGTTCATGATCTACCAAAATGGATGATAATAGTGACAACATAAGTTTACTTGGATGAGAGATGATCAGAAATGGAGAATGAGGTTCAATTTATAGGCTTGTTGAAATGTAGATCAATGGTGCATGAAGATTAGAACGATCAATGGTTGAGAATGGTTGAGATGATGTGCACGAATGAGAGAGGGACAAGTGTCCTTGTCCTCTCTTGAATCATGGAAGTTAACATACTTGATTGATGAATTGACTGGATTGATTGATTTGTTAACTGCGTTGATTGATCTGTTAGCAAACTTGATTGATTTGTTAACTAATATGATTGATTTGTTAAGTAAATTGATTGATGAGTCAACTCAATTGATGGTCTATTAACTGATTTGACTAGAGAAAATTATGGTGGGTGAGGATAAATGGGAAATTAAATAAATAATTTATTTAATTTCATGAGCACAAGTGATATATAAATAAAATATTAAATTTTATTCATTTGGAGGCAAATAGGTTATTTAAATAAATAATTTGGATTTATTTATTTAAAGTGGAGAGGAATTTGATTAAATTAAATAAATAATTTTGATTTTATATATTTAAAGTGGAGAGGAATTTGATTAAATTAAATAAATAATTTTGATTTTATATATTTAAAGTGGAGGGAAGATGATTTAAATAAATAATTTGGATTATTTAATTAATATAGAGGAATATGATGATTTTTGGTGAATTAATTGAATTAGTGTGGGATAATCAGAATTCGTTGATTAAATGAAAAATGATGTGAATGTGGTGCGATGAGGTGATTAATGCATTGGCAAATTTCAGGTGTCTAAACTAGTTTTTAGACTACCAAAGATTTTTAAAAATGGTTAATATTAATAGGGTCAAACACTAAGTGCACACAAAAGTGTTCCTATTTTTATCACTAAAATATAACATAGCATCCAATTTGTGCCCCCTAATTTTTTTTTGTTTCGTTATTTATTTTTCAAAGCCAATTGGTGGAATGATAGCTAAAAGTTAGTACTAAAGTTACATATTTTTATATTTTATTGAAATTTTTTGGGATTTTTCAAAGGGGTTGTAGAATCTAAAAATAATATCATTGAGCATGCACATCACATAACTTCGACAAAAATTATCAAAAATGTAAATTTTTCCAATATGTATAGAATGAAGCATAGAATAAATTTATATTTTTTTTTCAAATTGAGATAAGTGGACCAAAATTTATAATAAAAAGAAATACATATGTATTTGAGGAATATGAAGACACTATTAAAAGAAAATCAAAACAAATACCTTACTTTATTCAAAATATTAAAAAAATTATATGGCTAGGAAGCTAAGAAGTAGCTTGATATCTTGGTGGTGGTTTTGTGAAATTTCATTCTAAAATACATAAATTTGATGAGGATGAAGTTTAAATTTTCTATTATGTGTTGTAAATGTTAGGGATTTACACCCTTGTTGTAAATGACTAATAGAATGGGATAAAGAAACTTAAGATAACGTGATTCAAAAATAGTTAATAGTATTTGCCAAATCTAACTAACATTGACAAAAGTACATGCAAAAATATGCAAACATAAGATTGCATGAGACAACAATGTTTATGTGGGAAACCCTTACAAGAGAAAACCCATCACCAAAAGATAGTCATCATTATATTATTTAGAATCCAAAGATTCAATACAACATATCTTTTATAGAGTCTCAATCTATAGTATTATAGCATATCATTTTGTAATCAACCTTATAATGTCTATCATCCAATGTCCATTGGTCAACCTTCTGTCCACCCATATGTCCTTGACCAACCTTAGCACATTCACATGAGACGATACACATAGGCATCATTATGGAACACCAACCATCTAACTGTCCAACCAACTTGGTGGAATACCAAGAACCACACAACTATATTTTGATCATACCAAAATGCTAGCATACCACACATATCACCAAACCCAACATCTCCACATTGATAATCATTGTGTATACATAGCCTCTACGACACACGAAGATTCAATATTTGTCTTCAACATATTATCGATATGTACATGTTTTCTAGCATAGCCACCACTACCAACATTAATCTTATGATAGCATATACAAATATTTGATAATTTCTAGTTACTTGCAATACCTCACAACAACCTTCTAAACATAACCATGTCTCTAGATTGCACCACATAAAATCCAGCCTTGCAACATGTGCACTAGCTAAACTCTAGCTTTGTAACATGTGCACTTGCATCACCATTCATGTATTCAATAGCACTAAATTTATTATGTGATAGTGAGTTCTCCTCCAAATGACTTGTGATTGGTACCATAGCACCACCACATGTATACCTACCTACCTACTATACCACAACATCTAAAACTCACTACATCAAGTACCGCATTACATTTTGTATATGTTTACCAAACTATAGATAAACTCTTTTTTTCTTTAAAAAATCCCCCCAGAACATTCCACTAGTGAATAACGCACCCAAGCTAAGGTGAATATAACACCAAAGTCCCAACATTCTCCCAATTGATATTTACCATAGGAGATAGTGTAGTATGCAAGCCAAGAAGTTAATGTCATGTTTGGGAATGAGACATGCCCATTTCATCCCTACACCATATGAATTTGGTAGTGGTGATGTGGATGTGACTTACATTGAACATAGATAGAATTTTGTACAACAAAACACTTATCTCTCTTGAAAGACTTCAAATTCACATGTAATTTGCAATCCCAAGGCTCCAGTAGTTAGGTCTTGATGCACATGTTGTCACTCAGGGTTCGTTGAATATTGTTGTTTTCCAAGGGACCTACAGTAGCTCCATTCTTACAAAGTTGGTAAATCATCAAAGGATCATCAAGTATTTGCAAATATAGTCAATATCTCATAGGATCTACAACTATCTAGTTAGAATATGTAGTTATCGGGTTAGATTTTCTTAAAGGAAAGATAACTTTTCAAACTTTGATCAATTCTTCTGAAATTACTTAAATATCTTCATGAATTTAATAGATTCACAAGTATATTTCAGTAAATTGCTTATGTATTTAGTTAGATCTACCTTTATTTATAATGAATTTGATAAAGAAATGAGAAAAGATAGGGAAAGAAAGATAAAAGGTTCTAAGAAGTTATGTTTTTCAGTGATTCCACATGTATACTTTGCCAGAATAATAAATTGAGACAAATCAACTTGTACTTCACCATAATTATTCATAGCTACGCATAAGTGATACAAATATTCAAAGGAAATTTGTAACAATAGGAAAGAAGTCAAATGCACTCCAAATTACATGCAACAATTTGATATTTCATGACTATCAACAAATATATAGTCACTTAAGATTTAAAATTGAGTATGACCATCAATATGCCTCAGATTCACTATTCAGTACAAAGTAACAAATATTCTCACTAAGAGAGAAGAAACCATGAAGCAAGCAAGAATTACAAGTTCTGCACTTCAATCTTGACTAGTGTCAACAATTTATAATAATTCAAAATGAATAGCTTGGGTCCTTTTATATAGTAAGGATGCCTTGAGTCAGTTACAATTCAATGGTCAAGATTGCATCTAGAAAATCAATGACACCCATTCAAATTGAGCAAGTTGATGATAGTTGGAATTTTGGAATATTCTCCTAGAATCTAGATCTTTGACAACTAGCACACACCACTGGAAGAATTTGGAATATGATGTATGACATGGTACTTGGTCATGGATAGAGAAATGTGCAAGAAAATGCATCTAGACATTTAATCCAGTTACCTGACAAAAGATTATAACCATAACCCATCTGGATATCTGGTTCCATTGATGTGTTGATTACCTTATAATCTCTTGATCTGATTGACAAAATAATGCATTAAATGTAAAGAATAGGGTCAGTCACTATCTATGCAATCCTCAACTATACATTCCCCTGTCTACTGAACTCTGTAAGAGCTGTATAGTATCAAAACTTTTGTGATCTCACTCTTATTGTAGGTTGTGCCTTCTCTCTAAGAAATTCTTGTGCCTCAAAAATATTTTCAATCGCATTCAACTTATTTGGCCTAGACTCTATTTTCTTCATCTATACTTTTACACTTTTGTCCATCATCTTGTCTATGGCCGCTTCTATTAGGATCTGTACATGATCATCAAGAACCTTTTGAAAATTTCTCTTAAATTCACTAAAAGCTTGATTCTCATCATATTTTACATCAGTACCAAAAATATAACCTATCAAGTCCTCCAAGATGTTTACATCATCTATCAACAATTCATCTATCTGCTTCTTCAGATCTTCCATCCTATCCTAACATTCCTTGAGAAGATCCCTTTTGAACTTTAATTCTTTAATCTATAATAGAATTAAATATATGTGCTTATTTGTCACTATCTTCTCTTTAATCAAAATTCCATCATCTGTCTCTTCGATAGACTTCATCCTTGTCAGCTCGATATCATTATGTTCTAGCCTTTCTATGCACTCCTCTTTCAATGATACAATCTTATCTTTCAAGTGAATGATGGCGTCCCCATTGGAACTTGCCATTTTAATTGTTTCTTCTCCTAAAGAAATGAAGTTATTTATCCAACCCTCCATGATGTTGGCCTCATGCTTCTTTGCATCCAATTCTATAATTTACTCTTGTGAAACTAGAGCAAGATTAGCTGGAATGTTGGAAATTATTTGGCCAGGAACTACTAATCCCTTATTGAAATTCTGCAATTAGATAATTTATCCTTTTATCTCCCTTTTCTTCTTCTTGTCTTTCTGATTTGGGTTGTAGTTACCTCGACATTCTCTCAGAGCTCATCAATCTCTTTCTCTCGGGTGGTGTGACCTAGATTAATAGTGAATATCTTGTATTCACCCACACTTATTTATCGTATATCTTTATTAGTAGTAGGCATAGGTAATTTAGCTATCCTAGATCTAGATGCATCTCTCCTTATGGAGGACATTATTCTGGCCTTCCTTTTAGGCCTAGGAGCTTCTTCCTTCTGAAATAAACTCTTAAAATCTAGTGGAACGAATTGTACCTGTTGAAGAGGTTGTACCTCAGATGTCAACTAGATGGGAATATCCACCACTAGTTGTTCCTTTTGTTGATCTTGTTCCTGATGTTGTTCCACATGCACTTATTGTTCTTTGTCTTGTTCCATGTACACATCCTAATCTTGTTGTTTGTGAACCTCTTGTTGTGGAACTTCTTGTTGGGAGACATCCAGATGTACATCTTCTTGATGTGAAACTTCCTGTTGGGAGACATCCTAATCAACCTAAAGTTCAACTTGATGCTGTGGAACATCCTATTGAGGAATTTCTTGTTGCATAGCTTCTTGTTCCTTATTCATGTCATCTTCTTTATTTGTATCTTTTATGGTCCCTTGAACATCTTCACCCATAGGTTTTTCTAGTTGACTTTGAGTATCATCCTGTATATCATCCCCTATATGGATATCTAGTTGACTTTTATTATCATCTTGTTCTGTATCAAGATCTTGATGTTCCACTTACATTTATACTTCAGGAACCTAGGTGTGTACAAGAAGTTGAGTCTACTTTTTGGCCAAAAAGTGGAAGTGTTGTCCTTGATTTTTAGAATTTGTCACATTAGACCTAAAAATTTGAAGCACTTAAAGATTGAATCTTAAAAAGAGTCTATAATATGAAATGTAGTACTCAAAGTCTAGTTTCCAAATATGTAATTTATTTTAATACCCAGATGATACAAATTATTTTCAATAAGCATGTCTAAAAATCACTGTTTAAAAGTCACTTTGTTTTTACCATACCATATACATGTACATCAACCATATTTTGACCTAAATAATTGTATTTTTCTGAATCCTTTTAGGAAAAGATCTATAACACACTGAAGATCGTGCACGATATTTTTTGTAATTTTTTAAATATTTTTTTATTATTAATTTTTTATTGGTCATAATTTTGTATTGAAAATGCCTCATGTACGTCATGCATAAGATGACCTAAACTTATCATTTTTTGATTTTTTTTTCAAATTGAAAAGAATTATTTGAATATTGGGCACGTATAATTTGTTTTTCAAAAAATTAATTTAATAAAAAGTTATTAAAATAATAAGAAAACCCGATATTTCAAGTTTATGGACCAGTTTCATCAAAAAATATTTGAAAAATAGAAAATTAATCCAATTGTAAAAAAATTACATATTTGGAATCTATACAATTTCATCTATAATTGGTTTTAATTTCATTAAAACATTCTATAAAAAATGTCTTCAGACATATGTCTAAAGTCACTCTTTTCTAGTGACACTGACATGACCTTCAAGTTGCATGTCAAAGTAGGTCCAAAGCTAAGGGTCGGCTCCCAAGGCTTTTTTTCTGACCTAAAACCCATAGCAAAAATTGGGCCAGAAATTGAAATGTTAAGAAAGGGATCCCGTTTAGTTTTTTTAAAGATTTTAACCCTTTATGAAATGAGATTCTGTTTCTAGAAAATGGGATCCCACTTTTGGCTCGAGGTCCCAAAGTGAAATGGGATCCCATTTCATAAAAAGCAGGATCCCGTTTCACTTTTCCCAATTTCATGCTTTTGTCTAAGTCTGAAACTTCCACAAGAAGTGGACTCATCTTCTTGCTTTTACCCACCTCTTTATTTACATGTTGAGACTGAGTCTCAAAAATCATTGGATCCTTTGCTACTTCCACTACTTGTTCAATGTGAATTTTAGGAGTCTCTTTATTAATCAAAAGAATGCCATAAAAAATAGGGCTAGTCCAAGTTATCTTTAGGGATAATGAAGAATGTGAAGTTTGCAAAATTGACCACATGTCCATAGTCTTTATCAATTCATCATTCAAGAGATCCACTACTTCTAATAATGGAAATGATGTAGTTTTGGTGGTGGTCTTCTCTTTCATTGCCTTAGCCATTTCTTGTTTCACTTTGATAATTGCTTCAATTTTCTCTGATTGTTATTGGGCATTATGATTCTATTGGATAGGGGTTGAAGGAGCTGTCTTTTGCCTTTTGCTTTTGGGCAATGAGCCTTTTATTTCCTCCTCAATAATAGGGATCTGGATGGTAGGTTGAGATCCTATTGATGTTTCCACTATTGTAACTATAAAAGGTGTACCAATTAGAGTTATTGGAATGGCTTTCTTTGGATGGGTAGTGTTTGTAGGGATAGATGCAATTGTCACACCCTCAGTAGCCAACTCCTCCTCCATTGATCCTGATGTTCCTTCCTCTGCCATTTTGGCTTGTTGTATCCTTCTCTTCTTTACTAGGAATCATCATAATCAAAAGCATCCCGATTTCATTTGCTACCCTTCCCATGAGGGTATGTTATGGCTCCACCCTTATTATTCATAGCCTAGATGTACTGGTTAAACCAGGTTTTGTTTCCATCTAGGATATCTTTAGATATTGCATCGATTGATGTCTCTTCAAACAATGACCAGTCAGGATCCGCCAAGCTTAGTTTTTATATCTTGTTAAGCTCATAGCTTGGATGTAGCACCTTTTCATTGTCATCCTTAAGCTATGGAGGTACCTCATGCATACCTTGTTGGAATGCATAAGACAACTAAGAGGGGGGGGGTGAATTAGTTGTAAGATAAAACTTCAAGCCCTTAAAGCAATTTCAAACATCATCTACTTATAATGCATTAGCAGAATGTAAACATATGAAGCATCAATGCAAACACATCCGAGCACATAAGAACACTAGATTTACATAGAAAACCTAATAAGGGAAAAACCACAATGAGGATTAGCTCACATATATATGAATAACAACAACAAAAATCAATAGGTTCACTGCCCAAAAGAAAGGCTCACTGCCAAAGAAAGGCTACTGCCCTAAAGAGAAAATAAAGAAGACAACTATTACAAAGAGATTCACTATCTCAAAGCAACATAAGAGATCCACCACTACCACTCCTTTCCATTGACAACCTTTGGCTCACTACCTCCAGCAACTTCTGGTACACTAAAATGTAGATACCTTCAGCTCACTGTAGTCCGAAGTCATAAGCATTTAATTTTGTACACAATATTACTTCCCTTGATTCACATTCACATATTCTTCTCTACCTTGCTCCATTCAACTTCATCTTGAATTTATACCATCTACAATGAAGACCTATCTCAATTAGGTTGGTCCTAATGAAGTGTGTTCATTACACACATGCAACATAATTTAGGTCGGCACTAAACACTTCTACAGTGGAAAGAAGTGAAAGTGGACCATATCATAGGATAACTAGGACTCAAATTTATATCATCAAGATGCTTATCACATCCACAATCCATGAGGTACCTCCGCAAATGGTGCTAGTAATCCAGGTTGGCCAAAACTGAGCTAATGGCAATATTCACGCTTCTCCAAGTCTAAACAAATTGTACGGACCATAAAGAGACACTCCACAACATCCACACACCTTTCCACAATATTCAACATCATTAGAAACCTTTGCAACACTGTCGCAATCATCTAACACAAAGAATATCTTCATTAAGCACATCAGGATCCACTACCACTAAACACCAATGCAAGAACTAATCTTGCGGAGCAACCCAACACATGAAACTTCAAGGAAAGGTAGATATAAACTGTAGAAGTACATCCCCAGATCTGCAAGACATGAAACTTTAATACAGAGAAATGTGGAGCATTATCATTTCTCCTAGATAGTCTTCTTCACAGTCAAATACTCTGTCAAACACATCTTCTACTTCCACACGATCCAAAACCTAATACTCTGGATATAACACCTCTAATCAACACTTCCAAACCACACAATCATATATTCAAGTAGGAAAAAATGTGGAGCATAATACTGAGGGCACCTCTGTCACACTGTACACCTTTTTATCAAATTTTCTCAAAAGCACTTGGAAACCAAGTGAACTACCTGCTAGAGGTTGACATCAATGACAACACCAACAAGTTTCCAACAATCTCCCCCTTTGTCATTGATGGCAACACTAGCTCTTTGAAAAACCATCAACACCTAAAGCAATTAATTAGCAGCTTTGCAACCAATAATACTCATACTCCCCCTGACAGATATAAGTATTACTCTTCACACACTTCTCTGTATGATGGTTGGTCAATCACTTCAACTCTCTCCCCCTTTGACATCAATGGCAAAGGGCAACACTAGCAAGTATCTCCTCTATCTCCACTGCTCTCATCTCTTCTGCACTATCCCCTTTAAGATTATAGGATATGCTCCATCTGACTATACCAACTAATAGTATCACTACCTACTCCCCCTGAGAGGTAGCCTTCAACATCAGTCCAGGGCCAAAAGTGTATCTTGAAATGCTTCTTGGATAGATGCACACATTTACACATCTAGTTAGGAGTAGGAGGGGTAGTAACCCCTAACATTTTTCGGAGATACTCAAAAGTATCCTTAGGGAGAGCCTTTGTAAATATGTCTACAACTTGATCCTTGGTAGGTACATATTCCAACTTCACTTCATTCTCTACAACCTTTTCTCTTAAGAAGTGGTACTAGATTGAAATGTGCTTTGTCCTTGAATGCATCACCAGATTTTTTGAAATGTTGATAGCACTTGTATTGTCACATAGGATAGGAATAGGTTCATCATATGACACTTTGATATCCTTCAATGTCTGCTTCATCCTTAAAACCTGTGTGTAGCAAGATGCTGCTGCAATATATTCTACCTCTGTAGTATATAATGACACTGAGTCTTGCTTCTTACTTAACCATGAGACAAATCCGCTTCTTAGAAAGAAAGCACCACCACTTGCACTTCTTCTGTCATCTCTACATCCTGCCCAATCTACATCTATATATGCACTCAAGGAGAAATCAGTATCCTTGGGACACCATAGGCTGAACTCCAAAGTGCCTTTCAGATATTTGAATATCTTCTTTACTACTACAACATGTGACTCTTTGGGATCAGATTGAAATCTAGCCACAAGATAGACTACATGCATGATATCTAGTCTAGTAGAAGTCAGGTATAACAATCCACCAATCATTGATCTGTCTGATCAGCCTTAGGAGATTCATCATCTTTTCTTAACTTACAACCAGTAGTCATGGGAGTACACACCAGTTTCAAGTCTTCCATTCCAAACTTCAACATTTCCTTAGCATACTTTGACTATGAAAAGAAAATACATTTTTTTGATTGACTGATTTGTAATCCAAGGAAGAAATGCATTTCCCCAAACATTGATATTTCAAATTCTTTCTACATTTCTTTTGCAAATCTTTTGCACATACCTTCATTACCTCCAATTATATCATCAGCATACACTTCTACAATTATCAGGATTTGATTTTTTTCAACTTTGAAATACAAATTGCTATCTATAGTGTCCTTTTTGAAACTTTGCTACAACAGGTACTTATCTAGCCTTGCATACCAAGCTCTAGGAGCCTGTTTGAGTCCATACAGTGCCTTCTTAAACCTACAAACCATATGTGGATCTTATGATAAATGAAACCCTTCCAGTTGCTCAATGTAAATTTCCTCTTCCAGCTCTCCATTCAAGAATGCAAATTTCACATCCATCTAATAGACTTTGAAGTCCTTATGAGCTACAAAGGCCAAGAACATTCTAATGGCCTCTAATCTTGCCACTGGAGCAAATGTTGTTGGAGTACAGGACCACCGAGAGGGCGGGGTGAATCATTGATCTATAAACTTTTAAAACTTTTACACCTTTAACTTACAAGATAGAGAATGAGAGAGACTTCAATGATCTATCAAACACATATGCACAAGTATGATTATAAACATTATGATCAAGACCTCAAAGACAACACATTAGGGCATACACATAAAGATAAACAACATGAACCATAACACATGTTTTGCATGAGTGGAAAACCTTCATAGGGATGAAAAACCACTTGCAAAATGCCTCATTGGCTTAACCAAAACCATGCCTCACTGGCTACACAAAATGCCTCAATGGCTTAACCAAAATCATGCCTCACTGGCTACACAAAATGCCTCACTGGAAAAAGAACCTCACTGGTTACAAGTATAGGAGCACCCACTCCCAATCAAGCATTGAAGCACCCACTCCAATCACTCAAGACCTCACTGAACACTTAGTTTAGAAGCAACTACTTCAAGGAGCACCAACCCCTAATGTTTTACTGACCAAGATTATTTACAAGAGTACTGAGGACTGCTCAGTTTTCCATAAGCTTCATGACATCAATCTATCTTTAACTCATACATACACATTCTCCTTATCACTCCTTTGAACATAAACATGAGACTGATTACAACACTATTCTTATATCACCATTACATCAATAGAACTAATACATATATACTTAATGACTCATCACTCCTCATTATGACTCATAACAAAAATCAAAACTTTCACAACTGAGACATATATTATCCTCTGCAATGAAAACTCTTCAAAGAGACATAAACTTCATCACATATCCCTCACTGATAATCAATCTTTCAACTATTACTTCTTCCCTCTCTATTTTTCTTCATCAAACTTCATGAGGTGCATATGAACAGATAGATCTTACAGTACACAACCCATACATCCAGGTATCATATCGTAATCTGTCACACATAGAGAGAAAATAAATTCTTTGTCCTTGCTAGTTCATTATCACAAAATAGTGACTTTCAGACTCTACCATACTTCACATGACCTTAGCATCAAGATTTACACACACCCCTAATTGGTAAAAAAAATCCTTCACCATTTCTTTGCAACATCCTTGTGAAACACTGAAATCATACTTCACATTTTAATCTTTCTATATCACAGACTACATCACTAAACTTGACAATATTTACATGCATCTGTAGATCTATCTCTTAAGAACACAAATCACCAATCTTCATCAACCCATTCATCCTGCAGATCGAGTTATCAATTATACTGGCCCTTAAGGTCTCAGACACAACTAAAAGAGAGTCATTTTTATAACTGATCAAACTGCCCATCAAATTGGAGATAAGGAGAGTGACCATTTGAGTTCAAACAAAGTTGTTGCATCTTAACCATTTAGTCTTCCATTCGCGCCCTTGAGAGATTTAATCTTAGCCTTCAATTATGATTTGGCGTTCAAAACCAAATGAAATGACCTGTGCACCTGGTTACTCCTAGACAAGGGGCCGGTGGACTAATGACTTAAAGACCCTTTAGGAGGTTAACTTAAGTGGTAGTAACCTATGATCATAAGTTAATACTAAATTAAAACAAAAGTACACTTTACACATGATGGGCAATTGAGGGTTTTAAAGTCTTATGAAAAGTAGGTTCATTTTAGGGTTTAAGGCCCAATATGCAAACCCTAACCATTAATAAGAAAGACTTAAACATTCTAACTTTCATCAAGAGATATCTAGGACATTGCAGAGACCTTAGGGACATCGAAAGAAAGACATTAGAGTATGACACATAACATAGGCTTAGGGTTTTAAGACATGATAAATACTAGGACTTCCACACCAAAGAAACCCTAAATAGAATGAAGATAAAGATTGATCCTTTTTGACTTCTAAGCCTCAGAGAAGGAGGAAGGATAAAAAAATGTAATGATGTTAAACTTCAATCATGAAGACACTAAGAACATTGAAGGCATGAACAACTCCTTCCATGAGGAAGAACCTCATCCAAATGCAAGACATGAACAACTTCACATCTGAATCAAACTCATGACTCTCCTTGATAAATATGACTCTCCTTGATGATGACATTGAAGCATGATTATGAAAACTTGTGCCTTCTCTATCTTCTTATTGCATGAACAAAACCACATCCACCATGAACATGAACCTTGCATCATGAAACAATGACATCCTTGTTGTCTAACAGATGATGACTCTGTGAAGCACATTATATGAAGTCTTATGATAAAACTAAAGCACACATGAACAACTCAAATGAACATTTCAACATTCTCATCTCCAAACCACTCAACATCATCATCTCCAAACCACAACATCAACTCAGCATCATCAACAGTATGAAGAAAAAACAAATCAACATGATGACCATCAACACTTATTGCACGAACTCCTAGCTCTTGTATCCACCACTTATTGCATGAACTCCCAACTCCTACATTCACATGTGATACTATGAGCATACCTCACTGCACACTTCACTTTTGACATCAATGACAAATATCTTAACAATCTCCTCCTTTGTCATTGATGGCAAAACTAACTCTCTCTCTCTCTCTCCCCCCCTTTTGACATCAGATGACAAAGGCTAAAATCTATTTTCTCCCCCTAACTGGTATGCAACTATTTTGAGATTAGACAATATAGTAACCAAGTCCACCATCTACACCAACTGCTGAAATCATGATAGTATCATGAAGACTATCATCCTCTACCCATACAGATAAAATGATTAAACACGACCATTTTAATATGCAAGGAAAATTAACAATACTGTCTTGTTAGTAACAACACCTCACATATCTGAACACTGGTAAAAAAAACATTGCACTCAATTTTGTCTCATATTATGAGGAAGCAACAAGCACTGTTAAATCATTATCATGAAAACATTGATTATAATATCATGAATACTAGATCAAAATATCATTTTGCCATATAGTGATAAATGTTTTTCTTGCACTTTCAACATGAATACCTATCCTCAGTACTATTCTGCATTCCTGTCCTAACACCACTATCACAATTTCAATATTGCAAACATTAAAAATATCCATTGTTCTTTATTACAACTCTTCTTGTGAGATTGCACAAACTGTCCTTAGCATATAAAGCATAATTTGAAAGAATTGTAGACCAATTCCTTGTGCCATGACATTTGATAGTAAATTTAACTAGATGCTATACCTAGTTCCAAGCACTGTATCTGCAACCTCCATTTTCTCTGCCTTGTCACTCAGCATGAGATACATTGTCTGCACCTTAGAAGATGAATTTGTAGACATCTGGCAGTCTCATATGATATGCATAGACTATTTCCAAGACAGTGTATACCTTTGTGACCATGCTTTTGCATGTACAAATAGCCTTCTACTACATATCACTACATACCCCATTTACTTTTTGATAGGCCTATAACCTTACAAATCTCTGTCATGGTCATGTTCTAGTAGGGGTTTAATCTCTATCTATAAATTTCCATGCAGATCTTTCTCTCTCACATTGTTTAACAGTCTTGAGAGTCTTTACCAAAACATGTTAAAGGAAACATTAACTCTAAATCTTGAATCTTCCTTGCAATCCATCCTTTCAAGTTGCTTAATAGCTGCAACCTATCCAATGTTCTCAAGCTTTCCTTTGTAGATCCTTATCTTCAACTCTTGATGGTTAGTGGAGCAATATACATTCCTCATCTTTGGAGGACCTTGAGGCCCTAGTGCCTTCTTTACATGCACTATGCAAAACCTCAACTCTTCATACAAATTTTCAAACTACTCTTTATTCTATGTTGTGCTAGGTGTAGTCCTCTGTCTATTTGTGAGACATACTATTGTTCCTTATGCTATTCATTGTTGTGATTTCATTGTCATGCTTCCCATTTCATTATATGCATTGTCATAATAAGAACTTTAGATATACCTGTTGATGCAGATGGTTGTCTCACACCTACCTTTCAGTGCTTGGATTGTACATTAGTCTGTATTGGGCTTCTATACTCCTATTGCTCTTCATGGCAACCCTCTTGTGATGGTGGAAGGCCTTTTGGAAATCTGCATTCTGAAAACTATATGACTGTTCCTTGAAAGACCCAATTAACCTTTATCATTCCTTCATGTCTCTAATGCTGCATGTGATCCCTCTATAGCATAAACAACCTTGCATGTATCCTTGTACGACGTTCCCACAATAATGGGTTACACTTTTTGGCCAAACTTGACATTGAAATCAATATTTTGAACCAAATCTTCACGTTCTGACACCTATAGCCACTAAACCATTAGGAATTTGAAGATGATGCGAACTAGTGATTTGTGAGATTTTGTTTGTAGATTCTAAATATATATATTTTTTTAAAATTGGAGTTAAATTGTAAATTTTTTTGCATCTCCTTTGATAACTGGTTTTTAATAGTAAACAACATTTTTTAAAGTGATGTGTATTCCGTAGCACATAACTTTTTTTCTACAAAGGATAAAATTTCGATTCTTTTTAATTTAGGTTGGTAACACCGATATAAAGTGTATGCATTTAGTTTCATAATGTTTTGTTGAATATATATTTTTTAATTATTTTTTTTTTAAAATGCACCTGGTAAAATTTTTAACGTGACTGGCAACGCTGGTGCGACGCGCCCTCCAGCTCCATGCAAATGCTTTTGCCTGGAGAAATGAATCAGTGAGGCCACAACATGGGGGACCTCATCCCCTAGCAAGAACACTTCAAACCCATGAGCTCGTTGGCCCAGCGAAGGCGTAAAGCCTGCGAGCTCATTGGCCTAGCATGGGTTTGAACGCTGGTGGCCGCCACTACAACTGAGTGACATAACCACCAAACCACGCCCTTATCAGCTAATTTTTGAAGTCAAACCAATTATAATTTAGACATAGGCGTATTCTGTAAAACATAACTTATTTTGTATGTATCAAAATTCAAATTTTTTTCTTTTGTTGAAACAAGGACATCAATACTTAGTGCATAGATATTTGTTAGAATTTTGTTTCAGTAATTTACTAATTTTCCATGTGTGTAGGATAGAGAACTTGATGTTCGGTGAAAAACATACATTCATAAGAAATAAAAAATAAATACAATAATCAAATTAAATATATTTAAAATTATATTTTTTTGGGAAGCTTATAATAAGGACCACATACTTACAAAGCATAAATTTTAAATGAATTCATTTGATCCCTCAAAAGATAAATCAAAACTTGTTTTTATTAGCATTTTGATAGGTGTAGAGGAGACTCCATTATAGGTATGGTTTAAAACTAGTGGGGTTCTATCCAAGGGGGTTTGAATCTAAGGGGGTTTGATCAAACCCTCTTCAATTAAAATCCTTTAAATGGAACCTTTCAAGGCTTAAATCATTATATTTTCTAAAAATATGTGATTTCAGCAAAAATCAGGATGTCCTAGAAAATGTAACCCATTATTGTGGCAGCACCACCTAGGATATCTTTGCAACCAAGGAAACAATATTTTCAAGTGAAGGATGAAACATATGATGTCATCATCTCCATAAGAATGAAACATGATTAGTGACCAAAACACCTCCGAATCAAATCATTAACTGTCTTTGCTTTGATGATGCCATAACCTGTTTTAAAGACTATGAAGGCATGAACTCATAGCAACATCAAACACATTCAAACCTCTTGTCCTATCTAGTTGCAACCAGTGCACTGTATCCTTGACTTGAATCACTTACCTCGTAGAACAAGGATATTACTGAGCCATACAAATATACAACTATCATACTTTGTGCAATCTTTAATATTTGCAAATTCATAGAATTGCATCTTCTCTCCTTGACATATGATAAGCACCTCGCTATAAGGAGTAACAACAGTCACAAATGATTCTACATTGATAATGACATTTGTACAAGAAAACTTGCACTGTATACAATTAGTTGATCTTCTTTTTGCTTGTAAACACTGTCAATCATTCACTTTAAAAAAAACTTTCAAAGACTTCTATAGTCTTTGTCATCTCCAAGGGGATAAAATGAGAAGACAATAAGTCACTCCCCCTGAGGTCATGCTATTCCTTATGCACTTAGAGATGTCTCTTGTGCAATATGCACAAGATTAGAGTTTTGTTCTCCTTTCTCTTGCTTTCTTCTCCATACCTGAATAGATTTCTTCTTTTCTTTGCTCAAGGTGTCTACTTTGTTTTGTTTGATTACATAGTCTCTAGATGGTTTCATCAAACTTTTCTTACACCATTGAGTTTTGTGTCCAAACTCATTACACCTATAACATATAATATTGTTGTCTAGACCAAAGAGAGGATAAGTTATTCTAGGCATGCTATAAGAACTCTTATTAACATTCTTGACTTGATCATATCTCTCATACATCCTACAATTTATTACACAATCTCTTGCTCTATGGCCATAAACATGACATGAATAACAATAACCATGAAATTGAGAGTAATTGTACATTGTTGATTGCCTGGTAGGTAGAGATTTTGTGAACCTGATTGTCCTCCTTCCTTCATCTTTAGGAGCAACAGCATGACAACTTAAGTCTATCTTCTTCCTAGGTGCATTTCTTGCTTTGGAACACTCTCCTTCTTCATAACCTAGACCAATAGTGTCTTTGTAATGCCTTTGTTTGCTCAACATGTCATTCAACTTGTTTGTGCTTTCTTCAAACTCCTGATAGTTCTTGGATAGAACCTTGAGACCTTCATAATCATTTCTTAGATTGACAATTTATGCCTCTAATTTCAAACATTTAATTGGATCATCCCACAATAATGGGTTACATTTTTTGGCCAAACTTGACATTGAAATCAACATTTTGAACTAAATCTTCACTTTCTAACACCTATAGCCGCTAAACAATTAGGAATTTGAAGATGATGTGAACTAGTGATTTGTGAGATTTTGTTTGTAGATTCTAAATATATTTTTTGAAAAAATTTTGGAGTTAAATTGTAATTTTTTTTGTGTCTCCTTTGATAACTAGTTTTTAATAGTAAACAATATTTTTTTAAAGTGATGTGTATTCTGTAGCACATAACTTTTTTTCTACAAAGGATAAAATTATGATTCTTTTGAATTTAGATTGGTAACACCAATATATAGGGCATGCATTTGGTTTCATAATGTTTTGTTGAATATTTTTTTTCAATTAAGTTTTGAAGGCAAACCAATTATAATTTAGACATAGGCATATTCCGTAAAACATAACTTTTTATTTATGTATCGAAATTCAATTTTTTTTTGGTTGAAACAAGGACATCAATACCTAGGGCATAGATATTTTTCAAAATTTTGTTTCACTAATTTACTAATTTTCCATGTGTGTAGAACAGAGAACTTGATGTTCGGGGAAAAACCTACATTCACAAATAATAAAAAATAAATATAATAATCAAATTAAATATATTTAAAATTTTACTTTTTGGGAAGCTTATAATAAGAACTACATACTTACAAAATATAAATTTTAAATGAATTCATTTGATCCCTCCAAAGGTAAATCAAAAGTAGTTTTTATCAGCATTTTGATAGGTATAGAGGAGACTCCATTATAGGTATGGTTTAAAACTAGTGGGGTTCTATCCAAGGGGGTTTGAATCTAAGGGGTTTGATAAAACCCTCTTCAATTAAAATCCTTTAAATAGAACCTTTCAAGGATTAAATCATTATATCTTCTAAAAATATGTGATTTCAGCAAAAATCAGGATGTCCCAGAAAGTGAAACCCATTATTGTGGCAGCACCCAATTCTTTTCACCTCAAGGTCAGATTTTGTTACATCTATTATTCTTTTGGATTCCTCAATTTTAGTCTTTAGACTGATAATCAATTTGTCAGATTCATCAACATGATTCTTTAAGTCTACAATATGATTTCTTGCCTCTTCAAACTCTAAATAAACTTTTGCAAAATCTAAACATACCTTGTCTTTCGAGTCTTTTTCTTGTCGAAGCTAGTCTTCTAATCTCCGATTCTCCTTTTTAAGTTACTTGATCTGATCTACGACACATAAGAGTTTACCTTCTAAATCAACCTCACAATCATCTTCATCAAACTCCTGTCCATCTTCATCCATAAAGAGGTCTCCTTCTTTGTCATCAATCTCAATAGCAAAGTCATCTTTTCTTTCATCACACTTTATATCATCATTCAGGGGAGACTCATGCAACAACTCATCACATGAATTAACTGGGGTTTGATGTACAACCTTTTTCTTGGCTTCCTTCTTTTCTCTATTTCTTTTACACTTTCCCATGGTACTCCACTATCAGGACCTACCCAAGCCTGTTAGACTTCTATAGGGAACCTATGCTCTGATACCACTTGTTGGAGTATAGGACCACTAAGAGAGGGGGGGTGAATGAGTGGTCTATAAAATTTTAAACCTTTAACACCTTTTAACTTATAAGATAGAGAATGAGAGAGACTTCGATGATCTATCAAACACATATGCACAAGTATGATTATAAACATTATAATCAAGACCTCAAAAACAACACATTAGGGCATACACATAAAGATAAATAAAATGAACCATAACACATGTTTTTCATGAGTGAAAAATCCTCATAGGGATGAAAAAACACTTGAAAAATGCCTCACTAGCTTAACCAAAACCATGCCTCACTGGCTACACAAAATGCCTCACTGGTTACAAGTATAGGAGCACCCACTCCCAATCAGGTATTGAAGTACCCACTCCAATCACTCAAGACCTCACTAACCACTTAGTTTAGAAGCACCTACTTCAAGGAGCACCAACCCCTAATGTTTTACTAACCAAGATGATTTACAAGAGTACTAAGGACTGCTTAGTTTTCCATAAGCTTCATGACATCAGTCTATCTTTAACTCATACATACACATTCTCCTTATCACTCCTTTGAACATAAACATGAGAGTGATTACAACACTATTCTTATATCACCATTACATCAATAGAACTAATACAGATATACTTAATGACTCATCACTCCTCATTATGACTCATAACAAAAATCAAAACTTTCACAACTGAGACATATTATCCTTTGTAATGAAAACTCTTCAAAGAGACATAAACTTCATAACATATCCCTCACTGATACTCAATTTTTCAACTATTACTTCTGCACTCTCTATTTTTCTTCATCAAACTTCATGAGGTGCATATGAATAGATAGATCTTATAGTACACAACCCATACATCTAGGTATCATATCGTAATCTGTCACACATAGAGAGAAAATAAATTCTCTGACCTTGATAGTTCATTCACACAAAATAGTGACTTTTAGACTGTACCATACTTGACATGACCTTAGCATCAAGATTTACACACACCTCTAACTGGTAAAAAAATCCTTCACCATTTCTCTACAACATCCTTGTGAAACACTGAAATCATATTTCACATTTTAATCTTTCTATATCATAGACTACATCACTAAACTTGACAATATATACATGCATCTGTAGATCTATCTCTTAAGAACATAAATCACCAATCTTCATCAACCCATTCATCCTGTAGATCGATTTATCAATTATATTGGCCCTTAAGGTCTCAGACACAACTGAACGAGAGTCATTTTTAGAATTGATCAAACTACCCATCAAATTAGAGATAAGGATAGTGACCATTTGAGTTCAAACAAAGTTGCTGCATCTTAAACATTTAGTCTTCCATTTGCGCCCTTGAGAGATTTAATCTTAGCCTTCGATTATGATTTGGCACTCAAAACCAAATGAAATGACCTGTGCACTTGGTTACTCCTAGACAAGGGGCCGATGGACTAATGACTTAAAGACCCTTTAGGAGGTTGACTTAAGTGGAAGTAACATGTGATCATAAGTCAATACTAAATTAAAACAAAAGTGCACTTTACACACGATGGGCAATTGAGGGTTTTAAAGTCTTATGAAAAGTAGGTTCATTTTAGGGTTTAAGGCCCAATATGCAAACCCTAATCATTAATAAGAAATACTTAAACATTCTAACTTTCATCAAGAGATATCTAGGACATTGCAGAGACCTCAAGGACATCAGAAGAAAGACATTAGAGTATGACACATAACATAGGCTTATGGTTTTAAGACATGATAAATACTAGGACTTCCACACCAAAGAAACCCTAAATAGAATGAAGATAAATATTGATCCTTTTTGACTTCTAAGCCTTAGAGAAGGAGGAAGGATAAAAAAAATGTAATGATGTTAAACTTCAATCATGAAGACACTAAGAACATTGAAGGCATGAACAACTCCTGCCATGAGGAAGAACCTCATCCAAATGCAAGACATGAACAACTTCACATCTGAATGAAACTCATGACTCTCCTTGATAAATATAACTCTCCTTGATGATGACATTGAAGCATGATTATGAAAACTTGTGCCTTCTCTGTCTTCTTATTGCATGAACAAAACCGCATCCACCATGAACATGAACGTTGCATCATGAAACAATGACACCCTTGATGTTTGACACATGATGACTCTGTGAAGCATATTATATGAAGTCTTATGATAAACTTGAAGAACACATGAACAACTCAAATGAACATTTCAACATTCTCATCTTCAAACCACTCAACATCATCATCTCCAAACCACAACATCAACTCAGCATCATCAACAGTATGAAGCAAAAACAAATCAACATAATGACCATCAACACTTATTGCATGAACTCCTGACTCTTGCATCCACCACTTATTGCATGAAATCCTAACTCCTGCATTCACATGTGATACTATGAGCATACCTCACTGCACACTTCACTTTTGACATCAATGATAAACATCTCAACAAATGTTTCCTCATAATCTATTCCTTCCACTTGTGAGTAGCCTTTACACACAAGCCTAGCCTTATTTCTGACTACTTCTCCATTCTCATTCAATTTGTGCTGGAAGACACATTTGGTTCCTATCACATTTTTGTCTTCTAGTCTTGGGACAACTTCCTAAATCTTATTCTTCTCAATCTGATTCTTGTCTAATAAGGTGTTTAGGGTTTGGTTTTTAATGGTTTGTGTTGATCCTCCTTTCACCACTAAACATTTAAGGACACTCGACTGAGTAGAGGAGTCTACTACAGGCTACTTGTCACTTGGAACATATGGGAAGATTGGAATTGTATGATTTAGTTGTTCAAATTAAGCCCAATTATGCTCAAAACCCTAATTATATGAATTCGTGAGCAAATGGACAAATTACAAAAAATGATCGCACACAGAGAAATAAAATGACAATCAAATGCATACCAGATTTCAAAGTTTAGAAAATGGAAAAGTCAGGGACTAATGAGCGGGTGCCCTAGTCTAGTGCCACAGTTTTTGTCAAGATCTGGGAATCTTATTTGCAACCTGTTCCTGTTGTTCTAGAGATTTTCCTTTTGTAGGATCTGGAGGACTAACGAGCAGGTGCTCGAGTCCAGGTCCCTATTTTCTTCTCTGATCTACAATTCTGATAGTCTGGACTACTCTCCTGCAACTCCAGTTCTTCTTCTTTTGCAACTTGTAACCTTCAATCACGAAAAAATGGGTTGGGGGTTGTGGTGTTTAGAGGCTTGCCTTAGCCAAGCCCTGGAGAGACATTCAAGTCTTCCAAACATCGTTGTCAGATAAAAGAGTGCATATTCATATGAGATAGAGGCAAAATCTAAATGATAAATGATAAAAAGAACAATTGATATCACCTTGTAGTGAAGATCTCATGAAAGGAAGATGCTCTTCATGCCATGAGGAGATGGATGCCAAATCTATAAATAAAAACACAAGAACAATGCTCTACTCTGCCACACAATGAATATTTTGAATGCTCTAATCACAAGAATGCATGAAGTTGTCCAAATTCTATCTAATTTCTATATGAATACCTAAACATGCTTATATATGCAACTACAAACATTCCCGCTAAGAATTTTGTAATTCAAACTTACCGTGTCAGCATAGGACCTAAATAACGGTCATAAATTGACACTTTGAAATTGGTCTTGACCTAAAATAGGGCAGGACTAGGGTGTGGATGCCCAAGTCCTCCCCCTATTTCAGGTAGGAATCATCATAAATGTGCCCCTTAGGTCCCATTTTCCATGAAACTTTAAGGTTTTCTCATCAAGATTCATCAAAATCATGCAATATGCTCTAAATGCATTCTAAAGGACCCGGGAGCTAAATCTTATGAGGAAAAAACCCCCAAGGTTACTTTTTCCAACATAACATTTAGCCCCAACTTTAATGTATGTATAAACGCAAGGCCAATAAATGTATTAAAGTACGGTCAACAAACACAACAAACATGCCAAGCATGGAGAAGACATGCCAATGACAGAGAAGACAGTAACAGGCACGTAAAACATAGAGAAGATAGTTACAATCAAGCAAAACATGGAGAAGACAACATTGAAGACATGCAAAATGCAATGAATATAGTGAATGCAGTGAAGACAATGATGATTTTCTTTTCTTTTTCTCATATATATGAAATGCAGATGCAAGTACAAGGAAAGTAAACACACCACCCATAATGCAGGAGGGACTCATCGTCACCAGTCTTTAAACTGCATATGGGGCAATAGATACAAATCAAGCACACCATACAAATCTCAAAGTATAGGAGGGACTCATCGCCATTGGTCTTTAAACCATGCTTGGGAACAAACACGCAATATACACACACTTAGAAGACATGGAGAAAACATGACATATAAGTGATGGAGTGTTCCTATTTCTAGGTTCATCACCATCTCAAGCACATTGCATGAACACATTGATGATTGGGCTTCGCCACGACAATTGTCGAAGACAAACTTAAGGGTTGAGTTAGTCACATAACCGCTCACCGCCTCCATAGAGGACTTTTAGAAAATGACAGGATGTGCACTCTCCATGAGAAATACACCATCCCTGCCTTTGCAGATGGCTTAAGATAAAAAGGATATATGTGATATCTCACCTCCGTAGAGGGCTTAAATGATTGTAAGTTGATTTCAAACAAATCTCAGAGTGCAGGAGGGACTCATCGCCACCAATCTTTAGACTGTACTTGAGAACAAACACTCTTTGCTAGCATCTAAATTAGATAGCTTACCTTATATATGCCCCCACCTTAAGGTGGTTGATATTAGGTATCGATATCAAGGATGTTAAAGTAGGAAGAAAACACACAAGGGAACACGAGCTCTTGCAAAGCCCATGCCCCTCGGAGGTGACGTGTACTTTACGATCACCAAATGTTCCCACAAACACATTCCTACAAGAAAGGTGTTAGCATCCATATAATCATGATAAACAACAATGCATATGATCAATCACATAAAGAATCAAGGAATGCAAGATTCAAGATAGACAAAGTGCACAGAGCAGTAGTATTGTTAAGTTTTGTAAGTGAGACAAGACATCATCAAGATCACATGGAGTGATTCTACTAGCCAAGCATCAGATAATATATATCAACCCCATCGTCATGTATGGACTAGATCCATTTTTTGATTTCTTGCTAAAGGGACACTAGGTCCACATCAGTATAAAATGTTTTTCATCATCCACCTGCTAGATAGAAACACTAGAGGAAGGGAAACAATAAATCGAGAGAGGAGAAACAAGTGCCTTAGGGACAGTCACGTAGGAGGGTGCCCCCAAGTCACCAACTGCAATGTTGTCCATAAGACAAAAAACACAACAATGAAAATAGAGGAGAGGCAATATAGAAGAATGATGATACAAATAGAAGAAGGGTCACAATAGAGGTAGTCTCCCAGTATCCTTGACCTTACAAGAGAATCAAGGGTCATCCCAGGAGGCCTAAACAACACATAACACGTCACAGGGGAAACACAACATGGAGGTAAAGGGTTAGAAATACTTACCTGATACAACCCAATGCTAACAACATATATATCTAGGAGGAGGCCACCCTTGAGTGAAACTAGAATAGGCACTACAATGAGTGTGGCTTAGGTAGGGAGAAATACACTTGTTCACTATCCTCTTAGGAGGTGGAAGAAGTGATTTGTTTTTAGTGTCCTCGACATCCATCCATAAGGGTTTTAATGTAAGAGACCTTTCATCATCCACTAGTGCTGCATCTTTTGAAGAGAGAGCATAAGAATGAAGGGAAGGTAAGGTATTGTGAGGATAATTGTTGGTGATTGTATCTCTAGTGATGTTCAAAGAATATGCAATCAAGTCTTTCACATCCTTAGTGATATCTAAGGGACCTAAACATTCAACCAAGGAAGGAGATTAAGGGTCTTTACTTCCTTAGTAATGTCCAAAGTACTTGAATATTCAACTAAAGGAGGAACATTTATAGTATGCCCCATAGAGGTTTCATGCACTATGATAGGGAGAGAGTTGTTATTGTTGTTAGATGAAATCTCATTGTCTACCCATGGAATGTTCTTGGTTGGAGAGGCTTCTTTATTCACCAATGTTTCATCTTGGCCAGAGAGAGCATTGAAATAAAGAGGTGATGGGAGCTCTTCATTCACTAATGCTTCATCTTGGCCAGAGAGAGCATTGGAATGAAGAGATGGTGGTATGATGTTAAGAGATGTGTCAATGAAATCATCCTCTTGCATCGAAGTGTCGTCATAAGGAGGAACAACTTGGGAGAGGGATCATAAGGTAAACATAAGTTATCATCTCATGTATTAGCAATAGGAGGTGTAGTGGAATGTTCAATAGAGATAAACTCATCTAGGGCTTCATCTAACATATTGAAGTCATCACTATTAAATGTATTATTGGCTATAAATTTGGTGAGATCATCTAATGTCGAAGGGTATATTCCCATGAGATTCATTAAGCTATCAAAATTAGAGATATAACAAAGGATTTCATATGTGGAACACATAGAAATATCAACATCATATATGCATGCCATTTGTTTTAGGACTTGAGGATATTCATGAGTAAATTTTGAAAAATTATCAATGTCTATGATGTATGCAAACAAATCTTCTAAAGATGAATAACAAGAAATACCCATGATGCTAACTTAAAAGAGATCAAAGGTACCTTAGATGCAAGATTAGTTCAACTTTTAAAAACTTTTTTTATGGATAAATAAGGCTATAAAGGACACACACAAGAGTCACAACAAACCAAAGTACAGAAAAAGTGAAGTAATGCAAACACAACAAGGTAAATTTGCAAGTTTTCTCAAAGAAGGTGTAGTCAATTTTTAATGTTGAGACAAACAATGTAAGATAATGAAAGATTTCAAACAAGATGATCATATGATGTCAAAAATGTTCTTTCAAGTGTATGCAAGATCATATTTGAATGATTTTTTGATGCAGAGGCATCCACACTATAACCTTAACATACAGCATGGATGTCCGCAACCCTTCATCATCATCATCATATTTCGCTTAACACTGTCAGCATCATCATATTTACTCTGCCGACCGATATCCTCCTGCAGACAAGCCTTCGCCCTTTCGCATGTCAGCAGCATCATCATATCTGACTATCGGCAGCATCATCATGTTCGGCAAGCGCGAACATCCTCCTGACATTCACTGTTCACCTTACCGCCAACCTCTTTCTTCACTATCTTCAGCATCATGATGTTCAACATCATGTTCATCAGCAGGATATGGAACATCCGGTTCCTCCCATATATCCTGATGATGACAAACCTTAACTCCACGCACCGTCCCCTCGATGCTTACGTCACCCCGATATCCTGATGACGATTATCCTGATGACGATGACGTCACATGCAGCTCCTCAATATCCTGCTGCTCCGCAATATCCTGATGACGTATATCCTGATGATGATGACGTCATATCCTGCTGTTGGCCAAACTTAACTTTTTTCGGCCTGCGATCAACCCGATCTTCTACCTTATGCCGATACGCTCCTCCTCGGCAACTCCTGATGATGATCACCCCGACGTTCATTCACTTCATGCAACCGAAAGCATCATGCTCATCTCCATCTACCCAGATGACGATGCCCAAAGCGACTACAGGATATACGCAGAAATACCCTGATGATGCCGTTTTGACGAACTTCTAACCTTAGCGAAATTTCAATTCGCCGATCCTCCTGGGATGACCCGATCCACTCTTAGGGTGATCTTCCAGACTCTAATCTATCAGCTCGACCTAGCACATACCCATGCTAGGGTTCTCAACATCTCTCGACGGCGATCCTGCACACCTGCATGCAAACAGAAAGTAAACTAAAACCTAACCTACTGTACATCGCCATTCCACCGATCCGACGAATCAACCGGTGGAATGGATCAGTGAATCCATGAAACCACCAAAACTACAGATCGATTACACAAAGGAGATCAAACAGAAGATGAACACAAACAGGATCACTTTATTGATTTCAAAAGATGCAAATACAATGATCAGTCTCTCTCTCTGTCTCACTCTCTGCAACCTAGTTCGAATGATTTAAACCCAATCGATCCTCATGTATATATAGGATCTCTGGCGAGTACTACTGACCCGACTCCAAGCGGCTGGGAAATCTCTCCAGGTGGCTGGGAGATCCAACCAGACCTACAGCATGACAACTGTCTAACAAACTAACTAAAAATAGTAAAACATGGTCAGCATGATCTTAGTATGGTCAGCATGACCTTATTACATGCATTGGTCTTATCAGACCTTCTTGGAAACATTAACAAGACTCAAACTAACTAACTGCCTCATGAAGGCCAGCTGTCAGGTAGGTGCTCCTGCACCATACTCCCCAACAGAAAAGAACTCATGTCCCATGAGTTTGGATTGTGGAAGTCCTCCACCTTTACACTTTGTCATGTCAGTGTTCTGACCTGTTCCAGCTTTGTCCTCTGCTGGCTCTTGGCTGCTCCAAGACTTCTGAACTGTAACTTGCCTTGTTGCAAGGAAATCCTCATGCCTGTCAATGTAGGCCTTTCTCTCACATACCTTGTGTTTGTCAGGTTGTCTGACCAAAACCTCTGTCTGAACTGCCTCTTGAACTTCTGCAATGTTCAACTCTATCTTTCTTTCAACCTTTATAGGACAAACAATAGTCCTAACTATGACAACATCCTTGTCATTCCTCTCAACTGGTTGCTGTTTGCAAACCTGTTTCTGCACCTGCTGCTGACCTTTGTCAGTCAAAACTAAAACTTTCTGCAACCTGTTGTCCTTAACAACTTCTTTTCCTGCAGTATCCTCAACTGCCTTTATGCCTGCTCCTATAGGCATCTGCACAAACTCCTTTTTTCCCATTAAAATGATTTTGGCTGCCTCCTGTGCTGTAGCATCTGCCTGCAATGGCATCAGCATAATAGTCTTCCCATCTTTCTTGATGGTGTAGGTATTAGCATACCCATCATACAGTACCCTCCTATCAAATTGCCATGGTCTACCCAACAGTAGGTGACAACATTCCATGGGCAAAATATCACACAAAACTCTATCATGATATGCTCCAATCTGAAAATCCACATATGCCTGTTCATAGATAAAAAGTGATTGACTATCACTCACCCAAGATGCCTTGTAAGGGTGATGGTGTGGAATCCTTTCCAAATTCAGTGTATCCACCATTTCCTGAGATACCATGTTGTCTGTTGAACCAGTATCAATGACAACCTTACATACTTTACCTTTGCTCTTACATGTGGTCTTGAAAAGAGCTCTTCTTTGCATCATATCCTTTGATGCCTGCAAACTAATTCTCATAAGCATCAATGCTTCTCCATCCTCAGGATATGCATAATGGTCAGGCTCCTTATCTCTTTGATAAGTGTTTAAACTCTGCACACTTTGCTCTACTTTCTCTTCTTGTACAAGTTGTACTCTCTTGTGATTTGTTCTATCATTTCTAGATGATGAACCCTTGTTTTCTGGACATTTGAAAGATGGATGACCAAACTCACCACAGGTGTAACATTTGCCTGAAAATGTAGTAGAACCTCTACCACCTCCAAATCTGCCTCTATTACCTTTCCATCCACCTCTGAAATTAGACTGTCCCTGTCCTTTACCAGTGTCTTCTTGACCCTCATTGGTTTGCTTTTGTGTAGGGGCTGCTCCTCTTCCCCTCATATTGTTTCCTCTTCCTCTCATGGACTTATCTTGTCCTCTATTCATCTTTTCTTCAATCCTGATTGCCATTTGATAACAATCCTCCACATTCTTAGGGTTAGCTAAAACTAACTCATCCTGTATGTTCAATCTCAAACCAGCCAAGTACCTAGCCACCTTTTCTACCTCATTCTCATGATGACCAGATCTCATACTCAACTTATAAAACTCCTCAATATATGCCTTCACATCCATTTCCTTCTGCCTTAAAAATTGCAGCTTCTTAAACATTTGAATCTCATAATCCCTTGGCAAGAATTTACCTTTGATCCTTGCTACCATCTTATCCCATGAAGTGATCTTTGACTTCCCTTGTTTCCTTCTCTTAGATTGTACATAATCCCACCAAACCAAAGCATGACCTCCTAACTTGGTTTTTGCAATCTTTACCTTCTGATCCTCAGCAACATCTTCACATTCAAAGTGATTATCAAGTGCAGCAATCCAATCCAGTAACTCATCTTCATTCAAACTTCCATTATACTTGGAAACATCAACCTTTACCTTAGGTTTTCATTCTGCACTGCCTTCAACAGTTTTGCAAATTTCTGGTCTTCAGCATCCAGATCTTCAGCTACCTCTTCATACTCTTCAACAGCATCTTCATCTTCTTCAGACTCACTGTCTTCCACTTCCCTTTTTTTGTTCTTTTCCAGGGCTACAAGCCTGGCTTGAAGTGCTTCAGCAAGCTCCTTCATCTTCCTCATCTCTCTGGCATGTTTTTCCTTCATCTCCTGCAATTCCCTTGCAGTACCACTACCTTTTGGAGGCATTTTGTCAACCTCTCACTCAACACACAACACACAATCAACTCTACCTCTGCCCTTTTGGTGACAGAATCAACACACAACAGCCCAGACCTTTTGCTGAGCTCTGATACCACTATGATGCAGAGGCATCCACACTATAACCTTAACATACAGCATGGATGTCCGCAACCCTTCATCATCATCATCATATTTCGCTTAACACTGTCAGCATCATCATATTTACTCTGCCGACCGATATCCTCCTGCAAACAAGCCTTCGCCCTTTCGCATGTCAGCAGCATCATCATATCCGACTATCGGCAGCATCATCATGTTCGGCAAGCGCGAACATCCTCCTGACGTTCACTGTTCACCTTACCGCCAACCTCTTTCTTCACTATCTTCAACATCATGATGTTCAACATCATGTTCATCAGCAGGATATGGAACATCCGGTTCCTCCCATATATCTTGATGATGACAAACCTTAACTCCACGCACCGTCCCCTCGATGCTTACGTCACCCTGATATCCTGATGACGATTATCCTGATGACGATGACGTCACATGCAGCTCCTCAATATCCTGCTGCTCCGCAATATCCTGATGACGTATATCCTGATGATGATGACGTCATATCCTGCTGTTGGCCAAACTTAACTTTTTTCGGCCTGCGATCAACCCGATCTTCTACCTTATGCCGATACGCTCCTCCTCGGCAACTCCTGATGATGATCACCCCGACGTTCATTCACTTCATGCAACCAAAAGCATCATGCTCATCTCCATCTACCCGGATGACGATGCCCGAAGCGACTACAGGATATACGCAGAAATATCCTGATGATGCCGTTTTGACGAACTTCCAACCTTAGCGAAATTTCAATTCGCCGATCCTCCTGGGATGACCCGATCCACTCTCAGGGTGATCTTCCAGACTCTAATCTATCAGCTCGACCTAGCACATACCCATGCTAGGGTTCTCAACATCTCTCAACGGCGATCCTGCACACCTGCATGCAAACAGAAAGTAAACTAAAACCTAACCTACTGTACATCGCCATTCCACCGATCCGACGAATCAACCGGTGGAATGGATCAGTGAATCCATGAAACCACCAAAACTGCAGATCGATTACACAAAGGAGATCAAACAGAAGATGAACACAAACAAGATCACTTTATTGATTTCAAAAGATGCAAATACAATGATCAGTCTCTCTCTCTGTCTCACTCTCTGCAACCTAGCTTGAATGATTTAAACCCAATCGATCCTCATGTATATATAGGATCTCTGGCGAGTACTACTGACCCGACTCCAAGCGGCTGGGAAATCTCTCCAGGTGGCTGGGAGATCCAACCGGACCTACAGCATGACAACTGTCTAACAAACTAACTAAAAATAGTAAAACATGGTCAGCATGATCTTAGTATGGTCAGCATGACCTTATTACATGCATTGGTCTTATCAGACCTTCTTGGAAACATTAACAAGACTCAAACTAACTAACTGCCTCATGAAGGCCAGCTGTCAGGTAGGTGCTCCTGCACCATTTTTGATACGGATGCAAAAAGTAAATGTAAAACTATATGCAAAAATGGCCTAAAATGCTTGATTTTCATTTTTTCCAATGCACATGAATGAAAGAAAAGGTGTTGTGAAGAATTTCAATAGGGTAATCAAATTATATGCCTAATAATAGTCCAAGGATGTGAAAATATTCTCTACAACGTGCTTGTGATGCAAATTTAAGTAGTCAATAAGTCAAAATATGCTAAAATATGTGATTTTTCACCAATTTTCAGTGTAAATGAGTAAAAGAAGGGGTGTTGTGAGGAAAGTTGTGATGGAAAATAGTTTATAAAAGTAATATAAGTCACCTAATTCCATAAAATCAGTCACAACACACATATAGTGCCAATCTAGAGAGTTGACAAGTCAAACCCTAGTGAAAATATAACTAAAATATGCAAATTTTTCACAAATTTTCAATGCAAAGACCCAATAAAAAGGGTGTTGTAAAGAATTTTAGGAGGGAAATCAGATTATAATAGTAATATAAGTCACCTAAATCCATAAAATCCATTACAACATACTTGGAGTGCAAATCTAGGTCAAACCCTAGTGAAAATATAGCCAAAATATCTAATTTTTCACCAAATTTCAATGCAAAAAGACAATAGAAAATGTGTTGTAAAGAATTTTAGGAGGGGAAGAAGATAATAAACATGATAACATCCAATTAGTGCAAAAAAATCCTTTACAACATGCCTATGATGCAAATCTAGAGAGACGATAAGGCCAAAATCTAGTGAAAAATCTAGGTTTTCAAACCCTAGGCATGAAATTTTGCAAACAAACCACTATGATTCAACACTACAGTAAGAAATAAGTCCTAATGAGTGTTTTAAAAGGGTAGTAAAATATGAAACAAGATGTTGACTACAAACCCTAGCTAATGCAAAACTAGGTTATATGGAAAAATGCACAATTTCAAGCAATTTTTATCAATTTAAGCATGAAAATGCAATCTAAATGAATGATGAATGAAAATTTTCTATATTTTAAATAAAATCTGATGATAATGACATAAATTTGAAATTAAATGCAACTAACTCAAATTATTTGAAAATGCAAGCTAAAAATGCCAAAAAAAATTCAATTTTTCAAAATTTTCAAAATTTTCATTTTTTTTGTAATTTTCCAAATGCAATAAGATGAAAAATGATATGAATGAATGAGATGAATGTAAATATAAAGCACAACAATCATCAAGGTGCAAAATTCATTAAAAACATGGGTTCACCAAAATGTTTAGGATGAAAAAGAAGATAAGGTGTTTAGGGTTTGGTTTTTAATGGTTTGTGTTGATCCTCCTTTCACCACTAAACATTCAAGGAAATTCAACCAAGTAGAGGAGTCTAATACAGGCTTCTTGTCACTTGGAACATAGGGGAAGATTAGAATTGTATGATTTAGTTGTTCAAATTAAGCCCAATTATGCTCAAAACCCTAATTATATGAATTCGTGAACAAACGGACAAATTATGGAAAATGATCACACACAGAGATATCAAGTGATAATCAAATACATAGAAGATTTCAAAGTTTGGAAAACAAAAAAGTCAGGGATGAATGAGCGGGTGCCCTAGTCCAGTGTCACAATTTTTGTCGAGATTTGGGAATCTTGTCTGCAACCTGTTCCTACTGTTCTGTATGTTTTCCTGTTGCAGGATCTGGAGGACTAATAAGTGGGCACCCGAGTCTAGGTCCCTATTTTCTCCTCTAATTTGTGATCCTGACAGTTTGTACTACTCTCCTACAACTCCACTTCTTTTTCTTTTGCAACTTGTAACCTGCAATCACAGAAAAATGGGTTGGGGGTTGTGGTGTTTAGAGGCTTGCCTCAGTCAAGCATGAGAGAGACATTCAAGTCTTTTGAACACCATTGTCAGATAAAGAGTGTGTATCCCTGTAGGATAGAGGCAAAATCCAAATGAAAAATGATAAGAAGCACAATTGATATCACCTTGTAGTGAAGATCTCATGGAAGGAAGATGCTCTTTATGCCATGAGGAGATGGATGACAAATCTACAAATACAAACACAAGAACAATGCTCTACTCTGCCACACAATGAATATTTTGAATGCTCTAATCACAAGAATGCATAAAGTTGTTCAAATTCCATCTATTCTTCATATGAATGCCTAAACATTCTTATATATGCAACTACAAACATTCCCGCTAAGAATTTTGTAATTCAAACTTACCATGTCGGCATAGGACCTAAATAACAATCATAAACCAACACTTTGAAATTGGTCCTGACCTAAAATAGTGCAAGACTAGGGTGCAAGTGCCCAAGTCCTCCCCCCCTATTTCAAGTAGGAATCATCATAAATGTGCCCCTTAGGTCCCATTTGCCATGAAATTTTAGGGTTTTCTCATCGAGATTCATCAAAATCATGCAAGATGCTCTAAATGCATTCTAAAGGACCCAAGTGGTGCATGAGCTCCCAGTTTAGTCACTTTTTGGCTATTTCCTAGTTTGTCTTCATGTTATTTTATTTTCCTCTAAGGCTTTGAAAGCCATTCTCATGTGTTGTAATAAGGACTTAGTTCATTTTGATTGACTAGTCCATTATAGAGTTAGTGAAGACCTATTTTCTAGGTACTTGTCTTTTTGAAACTTTGTGTTTTTGTTAAAAAAGTAGTTTCCAACGTGTCACTGCCCTTGATGGGCAGTTGTATGGGTGGAAGAGAAGTGGAAAGGTTACAAAAACTTTCTATAAACATAATATTGTATGAACATGCCAAAGAGAAATGAAAAGGAGAAGTTTTGGGATGAAAAAATAGTGATTTTCTGCTTTTTGCTGGAGATAGTCATCTGGTACGGCATGGTACGGATAGAACAGGGTTTGAAGGTTGTGAAATTTGTTAATGCATTGAAGTATCTTCCTTTTGAGTCTAGTTTTCCTTCTTGACACCTTTTGTGGAGGGAGAATCCAATCGATTTGCAAAGACTGTTCTAAACCCTCCAAAAGCTAGGTTTTGAGGAAAAATGCATAGTTTTTCCTCTGTCCTCTTAAAGACACCATCATTCTTCAGTAGGATGGAAGGAGAAAATTTTTATTTCATGTTTTTGTTGTTGATTAGGTTTGCATCCCATTCTCCAGGCCTCTTGGCATGCATCTAGCTAGTCTTCATAGTGACTAGTTGAGAAATTAATGGTGGACTGTAGCATGAAAGTAAAGACAGTCAATTGTTTCAACAAATACATGGTGGAGTTTGTGTTTGCAGGTGGAAACTAACTAGTGCAGGGCTTGGTGGATCATGTGCATGCAGATTTGATGCACTTTCCCTCACATTGCCTTCAAATTAGGCCTTTTTACTGAAAAAAGATAGTTTGTTGTTCTAAGCGCCAATAGTACAGTACGGTCTGCATGTTGGTGGAGGAGTACATGCTTAATAAGGGCATTTGGTTATTCATTTAGATTTGATGGTCATTTGGGATTATGAGTAATTAGTGTTTAAACCTTCTTGGAATACTATTTTTAGGACAGTCGAAAGATAGTTTGCTGTCCACTGTCCTTTTTGGTACATAATTTGGTGTTGAGTCAGAAAATTCATGTTGGTCATGTCCTTAGTAAATATATGTTGAGTGTGGTGTAATTATCCATGTTGGTAGAGGTGTTAGGAGTGGAATGTTGTCTTTGAAGGTAAAGTTGTTAGTTGATTGGGTAGAGTAGTGACTCCCCAAAATTAGAGTTGAGCAGCCTGTGTGGTGGACCTAGGTGTGGTCCTAGGCTAGATCAACCTCCTGAATAGCCTTGTGTAGGCCTATAATCATCAGATCTTTGGAAACCTTTAGAAGGAAGATTTGACACCTAAGTTCATTGTGTGAACTTTATCCATTACTACCTATTACCTCTGCATCATATTGGTATCAGAGCCAATATCTGGTTGGAAATAGTGTATGTCAGACAAGGAGATTGAAACAGAGGCTAGTACAATGCCTCCCAAGACTATGAGTCAAGATGCCATCAAGAAGTTGGTGGAAGAGATGGTTGAAGCAAGATTGCAGGAAGCAGAATTGCAAGAAGAAAAGAAGTCTAAGGGCAAGACCAAAGAAGAGGGAAGTTTTTCTGACACAAATGAAGAAGTAGAGGTAGAAGAGAGTTCTCAAGAGTAGGACATATCTGCAGAATAGAAAGCTTTCTTGAATGCACTTAAGGGTGCTCATGGAGACAGTGGTGATCCCAAGATGGATGTGCCTACCTTTCATGGCAAGTTGGATGGAGATGCTCTCACTGATTGGATAGAAGCTATGTGCAATTTCTTTGATTACAAGGAGTTTAATGACAGCAAAAAGGTTAAGTTTGCCAAGACAAGGCTAAGAGGTTCTGCACTTGTGTGGTGGAACTACATGCAAAGTGAGAGGGAGAAGATTGGAAAGAGTCCCATCACTAAATGGAGTAGAATGGTGGCTATGCTCAGAAGCAAGTTGATGCCACCTGACTATGAGATTCAAATCATAAGGAGATTTTAGAATTTGAGACAAAAAGACATGGATGTGGTTGCCTACACAGAAGAATTTCATAGACTTAGTATGAGGGCCAATCATAATGAAGATGAAAAAGGGATGGTGGCTAGGTACCTAAATGGTCTGAAATACAATCTGCAAGATGAGATCAGTTTAGTGATACCAAAAACAATGGATGAATGCTTCTTATTGGCCTCCAGAGTAGAGGAAAAGATGAGAAGGAAGGGTGAACAAAGTACCAGAGGAAGAGGTAGTTTTGGCTGTGGAAAGTTCCACAAAACTAAAAATAACAGTCAGCAAGAAACATAATCAGAAACAGAGCATAGAGGAGGCTTCAGAGGTTGGAGAATTCCTAATGGCAGGGGCAGAAATGGTGGAGGAGGTAGAGGACCAGGAGTCTTCACTGGAAGATGTTATGGCTACAACCAAGTTGGCCATACAATGAACAAATGCCCAGGGAAATCCAACAACTCTCATGACAGTGGAAAGAGAAATTAGTTGTTAAAAGATGATGATTGTGAGAGTGTGAATTCACTAATGGGAAGTGCTGCACCTATTCTAGATGGAGAGAGTATGATGATCAAAAGGTCTATGTTGAAGATGCCATTGAAACAAGAGCCCCCTCAGAGAAAGAACCTTTTTAGAACCCAAGGTCTAGCCTAAGAGAAGCTTTGCAAAATCATAGTAGATTCAGGATCTACTAAGAATGTGGTATCCACTGAGATGGTGGAGAAGTGCAAGTTAAAGAGGCTGCCTCATATTAGTCATCACAAGATTTCTTGGTTGAACAAGAACCAAAGTTTTATGGTGGAAGAACAAACTTGGGTTGAATTTGCAATTGGTAACTACAAGGACAAAGTGCTATGTGAAATCATCCCTATGGATGCATGTCACCTGCTTCTTGGCCACCCATGGCAGTATGATGTTAAAGCATAGCATGATGGTGACAAGAACACTTATGTCATCACCAAGAATGGAAGACCATTCAAAATGGATCCTTTGCTAGAACAGCCCAGGGGGAAGGAAAATGACAACAGTATCATGTTGGTGACTGGAAAAGAGCTTTTGAACCTCTTGAAGGAGAAGGGTACCCAAGGGTATGCCTTAGTCATGAAGCCAAAGAGTGGATCAGATCAGCAAGAACAAAAATAGAAGCAGATTCCATTGGAAGTGCAACAACTTCTAGACAAGTATCAAGACCTTGTGGTAGAGGAAGTTCCCAACTCCTTACCACCCATGAGGGATATTAGTCATCAAATTGACTTAATACCTGGTGCTACATTGCCTAACAAGGCTGCCTATAAGCTAACACCACAACAAAATGAATAGGTGGCAAGGTAAATTCAAGATCTCTTGGAGAAAGGGCTGATTAGGAAGAGTTTAAGTCCTTGTGCAGTCCCAAGTGTACTTGCTCCTAAGAAGGAGGGAAAGTGGAGGCTATGCATAGATTCCAGAGCCATCAACAAGATCACTATAAGGTATAGGTTCCCAATACCAAGGATTGAAGATCTTTTGGATTACCTTGGAGGATCATGCTATTACTCAAAGATTGACTTGAAATTTGGATATCATCAAATCCAGATTAGACAGGGAGATGAATGGAAGACTGCTTTCAAGACCAATGAAGGTCTTTATGAATGGCTTGTTATGCCATTTGGTCTTAGCAATGCTCCAAGTACATTTATGCGCTTGATGAATGAGGTATTAGTTGAATTTATTGGTAAATTTGTTATTGTTTATCTTGATGACATACTAATCTTCAGCAGGACAAGGGAAGAGCATGTGAAGCATGTTGGTCAGGTGTTGGAGAAGCTACATGAGCACAAGTTGATGATCAACTTAGACAAATGTGAGTTTATGAAAATTGAACTTGTATACCTTGGACTTGTCATTTCAAATGGTTGTTTGAAGATGGATCCCTCTAAGGTTGAGGCTATTCTCAGTTGGCCTACCCCAAAAATAGTGGGAGATGTGAGAAGTTTCCATGGATTGGTGACTTTCTATAGGAAGTTTATCAGAGGTTTCAGTCACATTAGTGCTCCCATCCTCAACACCATCAAGGGTGGAGTCAAATGTAGATTCCAATGGACGAAGGAAGCTGATGATAGTTTTGAGTTGTTGAAAACAAAGGTGGCTGAGTTGCCTACCTTAGTACTCCCTAATTTTGATAAGGTGTTTATTGTTGAGTGTGATGCAAGTTAGCAAGCTATTGGTGCTATTCTCAGCCAAGAAGGACATCTGGTGGCATTCTTTTCAGAAAAGTTGAATGAAGCCAAGCAAAGGTATTCTACCTATGACTTAGAACTCTATGCAATGGTGCAAGCTCTTAAGAAATGGAGACATTATTTGCTGCCCAAATAATTTATTGTGTTTACTGATAATCATGCTTTAAGCTTTCTAAATAGTCAAGAAAAATTGAATCATATACATGTCAAATGGATGGAACAGTTACAAGTTTATACTTTCACAATTAAGCACAAAAAAGGTGTTTCTAACAAGGTCGCTGATGCATTAAGTAGGAGGCTGCTTCTTGTTCATGAAATTTAGTTAGAAAGCATGGGCATTGACTGTTTAAAGGAGTTGTATAAGGAAGATTCAGATTTCAAAGAGGCTTATGACGTTTGTGTGAACTTGGCTAACACATTCCATGGAGAGTATGCAGATTTTGTTTTACAGGAAGGCCTCTTGTTTATGGGCAATTTGTTGTGTGTCCCTAAGTGCTCCATGAGGGACAACATCATCAAGGAGAAGCATAATGGTTCTTTAGGAGGACATTTTGGCTTAGACAAGACACTAGAACAAGTCACAAGGTTCTATTTTTGGCCAAAGGTGCAATCAGATGTGAGGAAGTATGTAGCTAGTTGTGCAATCTGTCAAAGGGCCAAGGGTGTGTCTTCAAATGTAGGTCTATACTAGCCCCTTCCTATTCCCAACAGACCTTGGGAAAGTATCAGCATGGATTTTATGCTTGGCTTACCCAGGATAGCCAGAGGGGTGCATAGTGTGTTTGTTATTGTTGATAGGTTTAGCAAGATGGCTCATTTTGTGCCATGTAAATGCACAAATGATGCATCTCATGTTGCAGGTCTATTTTTTAGAGAGGTAGTAAGAATTCATGGTTTGCCATTGTCCATTGTAACTGACAGGGATTCTAAGTTTGTAGGTCACTTCTGGAGGACCTTGTGGAAGAAGTTGGGCACACAGTTGTCCTTTTCATTAGCCTACCATCCACATACTGATGGTCAGACCGATGTGGTTAATAGATCACTTGGAAACCTTCTAAGATGCCTTACAAAGCAACATGGTTTGGCTTGGGACTTAGTTATCAGTCAGGCTGAATATGCCTACAATGATTCAAGGAATAGGAGCACTGGTAAAAGTCCTTTTGAGATAGTTTATGGCTTTCATCCAAGAGGGCCACTTGAACTGAAGGATCTCCAAGGATGGGATAGAAGGAGTGCACTTGGTGAAGAGTTTGCTGCCTCCATGAAAATAGTCCATGATCAAGTCAAGTTGCAACTAGAAAAATCAGTCACAAAGTACAAGGAAAAGGCAGATTTGAAGAAAAGAGAAGTGCAATTCAAAGTTGGAGACTTAGTTATGGCATATCTAAGGAAAGAAAGGTTGCCAAAGGGTCAACCAACTAAACTCCTGATGAAGAAGATTGGGCCATGCAAAATTGTGCACAAGTTCGGTCCAAATGCATATGAGATTGAGTTACCACCCGGCCTTGGTATCTCTCCAATTTTCAATGTTTGTGATCTTTTTCCTTTTAGACCTCCATTGCCTGGTGAAAGTGGATTAGATGTGGTGACTGAAGATGCTGATTGGATTAAGGATTTACCTCCAAGCAAACCTTTACAGTTGGAGTGCATTCTGGATTCCAAAGTTGTCAAGAAGACTAGGAGAGGTGTCTATAAAGACTACTTGGTGAAATGGAAGGATCTTCCTAATTCAGAGGCCACCTAGATGACTGAAGCAGATATCCTGAAGCATGGCATGACACTTCAACAATTGGCAACTCAAGGGACTTGAGTTCTTCCTACAGGGGGAGTATGGTGCAGGAGCTCCCAGTTTAGTCACTTTTTGGCTATTTCCTAGTTTGTCTTCATGTTATTTTATTTTCCTCTAAGGCTTTGAAAGCCATTCTCATGTGTTTTAATAAGGACTTGGTTCATTTTGATTGACTAGTCCATTATAGAGTTAGTGAAGACTTATTTTCTAGGTACTTGTCTTTTTGAAACTTTGTGTTTTTGTTAAAAAGGCAGTTTCCAACGTTTCACTGCCCTTGATGGGTAGTTGTACGGGTGGAATAGAAGTGGAAAGGTTACAAAAACTTTCTATAAACATAATATTGTATGAACATGCCAAAGAGAAATGAAAAGGAGAAGTTTTGGGATGAAAAAACAGTGATTTTCTGCTTTTTGCTGGAGACAGTCATCTGGTACAGTGTGGTACGGACAGAGCATGGTTCGAAGGTTGTGAAATTTGTTAATGCATTGAATTATCTTCCTTTTGAGTCTAGTTTTCCTTCTTGACACCTTTTGTGGAGGGAGAATCCAATTGATTTGCAAAGACTGTTCTAAACCCTCCAAAAGCTAGGTTTTGAGGAAAAATGCATAGTTTCTCCTCTGTCCTCTGAAAGACACCATCATTCTTTAGTAGGATGGAAGGAGAAAAATTTTATTTCATGTTTTTGTTGTTGATTAGGTTTGCATCCCATTCTCTAGGCCTCTTGGCATGCATCTAGCTAGTCTTCATAGTGACTAGTTGAGAAATTAATGGTGGACTGTAGCATGAAAGTAAAGACTATCAATTGTTTCAACAAATACATGGTGGAGTTTGTCTTTGTAGGTGGAAAATAACTAGTGAAGGGCTTGGTAGATCATGTGCATGCAGATTTGATGCACTTTCCCTCACATTGCCTTCAAATTAGGCCTTTTTACTGAAAAAAGATAGTTTGCTGTTCAAGTGCCAATAGTATAGTACGGTTTGCATGTTGGTGGAGGAGTACATGCTTAATAAGGGTATTTGGTTATGCATTTAGATTTGATGGTCATTTCAGATTATGAGTAATTAGTGTTGTGTTAACCATTCCCTTAGGCTACAAAGTTTAAACCTTCTTGGAACACTATTTTTAGGACAGTCAAAAGACAGTTTGCTGTCCACTATCCTTTCTGGTATAGAATTTGGTGTTGAGTCAGAAAATTCATGTTGGTCATGTCCTTAGTAAATGTATGTTGAGTGTGGTGTAATGATCCATGTTGGTAGAGGTGTTAGGAGTGGAATGTTGTCTTTGAAGGTAAAGGTGTTAGTTGATTGGGTAGAGCAGTGACTCCCCAAAATCAAAGTTGAGCAGCCTGTGTGGTGGACCTAGGTGTGGTCCTAGGCTAGATCAACCTCTTGAATAGCCTTGTGTAGGCCTATAATCATCAGACCTTTGGAAACCTTTAGAAGGAAGATTTGACACCCAAGTTCATTGTGTGAACTTTATCCATTACTACCTATTACCTTTGCATCACCAAGAGCTAAACCTTAAGAGGAAAAATCCCCCAAGGTTACTTTTTCCAACATAACACTTTTATCATTGTCCTTGCTACTTCCTGAACTATCCTATTCTTCGTTTCCACAACTCCATTCTACTGAGGAGTCCTAGGTGCCGAGAAATTCCTTTTTATTCCATGATCTTCACAAAATCAATTAAACTCATTGTAGGTGAACTCACCACCTCTGTCAGACCTCAAGCACTTGATTTTCAAGTCAATCTCATTTTCAACCATAATCTTGTATGCCTTAAACTTATCTGGAGCTTCTAATTTTTCTTTGAGAAAAGTTACCCAAGTAATTCTAGGGAAATCATCAATCAACAAAATGAAAAATCTATCACCTTGAAAGCTTCCTACTCTTGTACGTCCACATAGATCTGTATGCACCAACTCCAGAGGTCCAGTGGTGGAATACTCTTTGATCTTGAAATTCTTCTTTGTTTGCTTCCCAATCTGACATTCCTTACAGGTTGCATTGGTAGGTTTTGTAATCTTTGGCAGATCCCTTATAGCTTGAGTAGAGCTGATCTTTTACTAGGCAGTCAAAATTGATGTGACACATTATTCTATGCCATAGCCAACTCTCATTAATTTGAGTCATAAGGCACACACCTTCAACATCTTTGAGCTGATATATACTTCCTTTTGTTCTTGTTCCTATAGCAATAAGATTTCCAAAGTCTTCTTTTCTGATTTCATAGCCACCATCCTGAAACACAAGATTATATCCTCTGCTACACATTTGTCCTACACTTAGAAGATTGTGTCAGAGACCCTTGACATAAAGGACATCATTTGTATTGTGCTTGCCATCAAAACAAATTGAACCTTTTCCATAGTTCTTAGTAGATGCATCATCTCCAAACTTAACTCAAAACCTCCATCAGACTTCTCAAGCTTCACAAACTTATTCTTATCACCTATCATATGATTTGAACACCCACTATCAATTAACTATAGATCTTCCTCCTCTCTTGCATGAAAAGCAGTAACCAATGCTCCTTCAGAGTAGTGTCTTGTTTTCAGAGTAATATCATTCATACATCTTCTGGGATTAGTGGAATTAGTTCCAACATTCAAAGCCATGAACAAGAATTCATTACCATCATCATCCAGATGGTCAAACTCATCATTAGATATGCTATCATCTTCTTTAACATAATAATTTTTCTTGAATGTTTTACCTTTGTTCTCCTTGTATTTGTCATTAGAAATTTTGATTGGGCATCTAGAAGCATAATGACCTATCTTTCCACAGTTAAAACATTTGAAGGGTAACTTACCTCTGTATTTTCCAGAACCCTTTTTCAACCTTCTTACAAAATTTGCTTCCACTTCATCAAAGTCATTTGAATCTGATTCAACACTCTTCTCTATTTTGCTAGCCTTAAAAGAAATTTCCTTTCTTGGCTCATCTTGACCAAATTCTCTTATCTCAAAAGTAGTTAGAGTACCAAACATTTTATCCCTAGCATAATTATCCAGATCTTGAGTCTCTTCTATACTAGAAACTTTAGCACTATAAGATTTAGGAAGATTTCTTAGTACCTTCTTTACCACTTCTTTTTCCTCTAGCTCTCTACCAAGGCCATTGATGGAATTGACAATTTCATCCACTCTCTGCATGTAGTTTGCAATATTTTCATCCTTTGATATCCTTAGAGCTTCAAACTTGGACTTTAGAATCTATAACTTTGCTTGCTTAACCTTGTCATCTCCTTCATAGGTTCTTTCCAATTTCTTCCAGATCTCATGAGCAGTTTTGTGACTCATTACCTTCACTAATTTAGAGTCTAAAAGACTGTTCAGAAGAGCACTTCTCGCCTTGCCATTGTTCTCATATTCTTTAATCCCAACTTCATATTTTGGACCATCTTTAGGTATAGTAGACTCTTTGTCAACTATCTTCCATACTCCATATCCTAATGAAACAAGAAAACTTCCATCCTGTTTTTCCAAAAAGCATAATTTATTCCATCAAATACTGGAACCTCCATGTCTTTCCTGTGTGCCACCAGATCTACCCCAAGAAGTTAAGCTTCTTCAAGGAACTTGGGTCTGATACCAATTGTTGGAATGTACAGGACAATTGAGAGGGGGGTTGAATCAGTTGTAAGTTAAAACTTCAAGCCCTCAAAGCAATTTCAAACATCATCTACTTATAATGCATTAGCAGAATGTTGACATATGAAGCATTAATGCAAACACATCCAAGCATATAAGAACACTAGATTTACATGGAAAACCCAATAAGGAAAAAACCATGGTGAGGATTAACTCACATATATATGAATAACAACACCGAAAATCAATAGGCTCACTAGCAAGGGATCGTTGCCCAAAAGAAAGGCTCACTGACAGAGAAAGGCTCACTGCCCAGAAGAGAGAAGAAAGAAGAAGACTGTCACAAATAGATTCACTATCTCAAAGCAATAGAAGAGATCCACCACTGCCATTCCTTTCCATCCGCAACCTTTGGCTCATTGCCTCCAGCAACTTCTAGCACACTAAAATGTAGACACCTTCAGCTCATTGTAGTCCAGAGTCATAAGAATTTAAGTTTGCACACAATATTACTTCCCTTGATTCACATTCACATATATATCTCTACCTTGCTCCATTCAACTTCATCTTGCATTTATACCATCTACAACCAAGACCTATCTCAATTAGGTCTATCCTAATGAAGTGTGTGCATTACACACATGCAACATAATTTAGGTCAGCACTAAACACTTCTATGGTGGAAAGTAGTGAAAGTGGACCATGTCAAGGGATAACTAAGACTCAAATTTGTATCATCAAGATGCTTATCACATCCACGATCCATGAGGTACCTTTGCAAATGGCGCTTGTAAGCCAGGTCAGCCAAACCTGAGATAATGACCATATTCATGCTTCTTCAAGTCCAAACAACTTGTGAGGACCATAGAGAGACACTCCACAACATCCGCATACCTTTCCACAACATTCAACATCTTCAAAAACTTCTACAACATTGCCGCAACCATCTGACACAAAGAATATCTTCATTAAGCACATCAGGATCCACTAACACTAAACACCAATGCAAGAACTGATCTTGCAGAGAAACCCAACACAGGAAACTTCAAGGAAAGGTAGATAGAGACTATAGAAGCACATCCCTAGATCTGTAGAACACGAAACCTCAATGCAGAGAAATGTGGAGCAATATCATTTCTCCCAGACAGTCTTCTTCACAGTTAAATGCTCTATCAAACACATCTTCTACTTCCACATGATCCATAACCTGATACTTTGGATATAACACCTCTAATCAACACTTCCAAACCACACAATCATATCTTCAATTAGGAAGAAATGTGGAGCATAATACTAAGGGTGCCTCTGACACACTACACACCTTTTTATCAAATTTTCTCAAAAGCACTTAGAAACCAAGTGAACTACCTGCTAGAGGTTGACATCAATGACAACACCAGAAAGTTTCCAACATACCTAAAGTCCTCATTTGGTTAAGATTCAACCTTTGATATTGCCTCTTTCAAACCTCATAGTCATTAGAACAATTCACCCAATAGTCTCCTATATGCAGCTCATGTTGGATCTTCTTGCTGATGTATTTCTCCATCTGGTTATATGGATCATAAACCCTCTTCAAATAAAAAGCCTGCAGATTTAGTACTTGTAGTTCTACATCAGATGCTTTTACATTTTCTAGAGCATGTTGCATCTATACCATCCTATATCAATAGGGAATTCAATATTCCCTCACTTGTTTTGAGCTTGGAAGGCCTCATCTGAGTTGGTGATCTAGCGAAAGAATTCCAACAAGATAGCCTTATTTGTTGGGTATCTAGGCATCATATATGGAGTTCCTCTAAACCCCTCTATCTTGATATAAGTGATGGTTGGGAACTAGATGAACCAACTGCCATGAGGATCTATAACACTTTGGGAATTAGTTGTTATTCTTTTAGCCTTGTCTCCTTCCACTGTTTAGACAAGCCACATGGAGAATGCATAATTTACTCTCCTATAATGCAATATGGATTGCTTCATTTCCATTTACGGCTAATATATTTAAACAAGGTTCTACCCTGGCTTGTTTCCCAATGTGCCCATGTTCTCAAGTTTGTTGAATTGTACCCGTACTACACATAAGTACACCAGATACGAGGTCATGTAGATGTAACCCTCTTTTTCTTTCATCCAACCATCTTCTTATGGATGGAATCACCAATATCTTGGTCCTAGTGCACCATGCATGTGCCCTCTTTCACAATTCTCATGAGTCCATACATCCAAGGCTTGAAAGTACCAGCTTCGGTAATCTAGCTATCCTTCTCAATAAATTGATGATAACCCTAATCTTGACCTTGAAATCACCACGATATAGGGTATTGGGGCCCATTTTGGAGATAGCCTTGGACTTCCTATCTTTCACTAACCAAGAGGCAAAGATAACCTTCCTGTATGTTCCTTCATTCCCTTCATAATCACTGGCTAAAATCTCCTTCTCAAATTGATGCATCTTAGCCTACAATGGGATGTTGTAGGTATGGGTGATGCCCTCAGGTCAAAATTCTGCGTAGAATTGACCCTCATGGATTACTCTACTACTTAGTGGATCATATTGGAAAATGCATTTCTGGACAAGGTCTTGGGCCTCCATGGAGATGGGAAACCTGATAGCTTTATGTAATCCACTTATCACTATGTTCTTAGCTAACGAGCTTGCATTGGTTGTTGTGATTCTTTGCTGAAACTCATCCATATTGACATGCCCTAGATTGGTATCTAAAATGACTGTGAAGTTTAGCCATATCTCTTAAGTGTGACCTACACCCTTGAATTCATTTTTCATCTCCTTCATTTCCTTAGTCATCTTGCATGTCAACATATATAAACGAGCACACAATTACCCTAATTGAATTTACCTAGGGTTAATAGTTAATCCATTTTTGCATTAAAATTAATGTTCAAATTTATTCACCATGAAGAAAAGCATTTACCATATAGTAAAAATCTACTCCCTTTTATTCCTTTGATTAATTTTAACTAATTCAATTGAAACCTGATGTAATTCCAAGTTAAGGTTTTAAATATCAAGCATACCTAATTAATAGACACCCTTCAAACTTTTATGCAAGTGGGATGTACATTATCGCAATTTCCTGTTCACTTGTTTTTGTCAATTCCACTTCAAACTCACCTTTTACCTCCAACTTCATCTCACACTTTCTCACTCTATAAATTTACACTGTAACTCAATTTTCTGCTCACTTGATTGCTTTGGTAATGAAATAATGAAATGAATTTCACTTTTAATGAGCAAAGTCTGCTAAGTATAAGTTCATTTAATGTGATCTACAATAGGTAAGCATTAATGACATTTAGTAGGAAGATATCTAGTGTATCAACTTTATCACGTTTTCCTTTTATGTTTAAATTCAAATTCTAATAGTTGTTTAAATTGATCTTTCCATATGTGCAGTTGGAAGTGACTTAGTGCCAACCAGATGCAAAAATTTTAAAGAATGTGGAACATTTGATGTTTAGTATCAGGTTCAGTTCAAAGCCTTTGCAAAGTGATGTCATCATTGAAAGAATCAGCGTCATCTTATCATCACGTTAGTGGGTAGGTATCAATCAAGTTGAACATAGGTATCAAATTTAGAATTAAGGAAGAAGTGAACTAGACATTTAAGTTTGAAAAGATGAAGTTCACTTGGAGTGCAAATCTTCACAACCACGAGGATTTCCATGTGAACTGGAGATTTATGTTTTGTGTAAGATCAGGTTCACTTGGATATGAATAATCTGCTGAAGTGTTAACAATTGTCTAGTTGCAAGATTATTCTGGCCAACAAGATACTTGCATGAATTTCTAACTGAACTAGAACTTTATGTTCAAAGATATCAAGTTTGGTTGAAGATCAAGTTCTTGTTAGATTAAATTGTATTTTATATTGTCGTCGAGTCTAGGGGTAATTTCTCTAAGTTACTTTAACTCTTAAGGATTATCTTCCAATAGGATTGGATCAATAGGACTTCCTATGGAGTTTACAGTCAAATGCAAAAAGATATAGACATTTCTGGGTGAAGTTGAACAAAGGTCCAGTTGGGCTTAAAACTTCTGCTAAGGGATAACTTGCTTATTTCAATGAATTTTTAGGAAATTTCAAAGGCAACCCAAGCTAAAATCTAATGTTCTATCCATTTATGACTATTCTTGGGATCCCTAAGTATAAGAAATTGTTGCTTCATGATAACTTGACATTTTACCATTACTACCAAAGCAAACACAAGCAGAGAGAAAAAACAAATTGGGGTCCTCATTTTACTGGGGGAAAAATGGGGTGTGTTGTGAGACTACACATCAACTTGCAAGCAAACAAAACAACCAATTTTAACAATTTAGGAAGTGAAAGAAAATGCAATTATAGAATTTCCAATTTTCACAAAATGTAAGATTGTTTTCAAGCCAATCACAGAAAAATATATTTAACACAATAACATAATTTTCCAAAGGAATTTAAGTGTGCGCAAATGATTCATTCCTTTCCTTGGAAAAGCTAGAAAAGAAAAATCATTTGCATTAAGCTACATAGTTTGGTTAACCCTTTTAAGCCAACCTTAGATAGAGACATGCTACTAGTCAAGCGTCCATAGCCTCAACAAGGTTATTTATAATTCCCCCCAAATAGAGCCCTATTTCCAGTCAGGCGTCTATAGCCCCGGTAGAGTTATTTGGATGACCTTGATAATTGAATTACTTTCTTCTTTTGATTTTCAATATTTATTTCCTTTTATTTTCATATGATATTTCTTTTTAGCTCATTTCTTTCAGTCAATGAGACTTGCCATTAAGTTGGTCTAAATTATAGTGGTAGAAAAGGAAACCTTTAGATTTTTCACTTAATGTAAATTATGTCCACTACCCTCAAACTAATTCAAGAATTATATATATATATATGATTCCTTGAATGTTTCATGTTATTGCTGGTGAATAATATTTTTAGGAGGTATTTCAAACAAATTACATTCACAAGAAATTTCAAACCTATACAAAAAATTTCTTTAATTTCCTAAATTTAAGAAATTTTACTATTTTCTAAGGTTGCAGCCTATCCCTTTCTACTTCCCAGAAAAGTAAGGATTCTCCAACACACAAAACAACACAAGAGAAAAAGAACAAACAACAAACAAAATGAGAAAGGGAAAAATAAAACACACCAAACTATATACAACTGTACAAGTATTTACAAGGTTTCTAAAAGGTCTCTAAGCCTAGAAATAGTGTTTGATGAACTAACCATTGACTGGTAAAGTAACATCTTCACTTGTAAGGGTCTTTAGTATATTTGTACTATCTCCTAATATCTTAGAAATCTAAAAAGGTCTCATCCATAATTTATCAAACTTTCCATGATCACCTTTTTTCTCATGTGCTTCATCCCAGCATAGGATAGGATTTGATATCCTGAAAGTTTTTACTATGGCCCTCTTATCAAACCAATGTTTAACAACGGCTTGGTGTTTGAAAAAGTGGTCAATGGATTTATTTCATTTTTCTTCTAGGTATAGAAGTTGTAATTGTCTAGCTTCCATCTTATCTTCTAAACCTAGGTATTCCTAAGCAAACTACCAAGTTGGAATCTTCAAATTTACAGGTAAGATTGGGTCAACCCCATATACCATTTGGTAAGGTGAGTTTCCTAAGCTTGACTTCACTCGGGTCGTATCTACCCATAAAGCATACTTCAATAAGGTATTACACTCCCTTGGGTTATTTTCTTTCAACTTTTTGATGATATCTAATAAGTTCTTATTGGTTGATTCTACTAAGTTGGTTCCCTGGGGATAATAATTTGATGAAAATTTGAGTACTATACCATATTCAAAGGCCCAATTTGAAAATTTTAAAGATGAAAATGCAGGGCCATTATCACATACCATGGCATACAGTACTCCAAATCTTTTGATGATGTTGTCCTCTAGGAACTTGATCATAGTATCAGCCATGCATAGTTTGTTGCACGTCACCTCTGTCCACCTAGTACAATAATCCATTACCATTAAGATGTACCTATGTCTAGAGGATAAGGATGGGTTGATCATTCCAATAAAATATAACCCCCATTGGTGAATAGGTGCATCTCCATTACTGGTTGCAATGGTTGAGCTGCATACCTCCCTTTGTCTGCAATAATCTGGTAGTAGTAACACACTCATAGGATTCAATGATTCATCACTAATTATGATCTGTGAGTTGTTCTAAACTTCTCATGAAGTTGGTGTAGAACTTTATCTATTTCAGAGTGGTTTATGAATCTCAGGTAGATCCCTTCATGATTCTTTCTAAAAAGAACCCCTCCTTTAATCATATAACTTTACGATTTTATTTTTGATGCTCTTCTTTGAGATGCTTTCAACTCTGGTGGACATTTGTTAGTCACTAGATAATGAACTAGATTTGCTTACCAATCATCTTTTGCAACAGTATTGACCATATATTAGTGGCTAGTCATTTGGGGGTATATTTCAGCTATAGTTTGTATTAGGGCCTGTCCTCAAACTAACTTCATCAGAGTAATATCTATATCAAACTCCTCGAAGATGGTTATCCAATTTCCCCTATGTTCTCTTGGTTCATTCTACATTAGTAGTGTTAAAGATGAAAAAGGGGGATGAAGGATACAAGTGTACAACCTAGATCAAACCCTCTTCCACAATAACGTTCAAGGACAAAACTGATTCAAGTCACTACCCAAGAGAGGTGGACTCAGCTACAAGTTTTTGTACTCTTGTTTTCTATGGAAAGATAAGATTTAACCAAGCCTTTTATCAAAACCCTAGGTCAAGTATGCATAAAACCCTAGTTCTAAGATAATCACCTTGTAACAGATAGAAAATGACTGAAACTTAGAATATGAATGGAAAAGGGTGATCTGAGGGATATCAGAACCTATGTCTTAGAAGATGAAGTGTCGGAGGATGAAATCGGGACTGTCCAAGTCATGAAAGTGAGAATCTACTGGAGGTCAAAATTGAGAAAATGTTATAACTGATGCTCAAATGCCATATCTAGAGCTTGAAATCCTAGATGACTAGGGCACTAACCACCTAAGTCTTTTTGGAGGAATCTTCTAGAACTTCTTTCAAATCCTAAAACCCTAATTCCTGTATAGTCTTCTTGTAACTCCACTTTCCCTGAATCTTGTACCTGTAACCTGCACACAAGACGACAAGAGAGGGTTTGGGGGGTTGTGGTGTTTAGGGATTTGCCTTAGTCAAATCCCACGATAACATTCAAGCTTCCCAACATTGTTGTTAGAGAGTATGTGCCCCAGTAGGGCAGAGGCTAAAGATAAACCAAATGATGAAATGATTCAAATAACAATAATGTCACCTTAGAGGTGAAGTCCGTAGGAGAATGAAGATCCTTGAACTCATAAGGAGATGGATGATGATTCCAAATCTGCAACAACACACACAATACAAACACAAATCTTCTCTAGAAACACAATGAATGCCTTGAATGCTCTTTTCTTCAATATCATAAGTTCACAATATCCATCTAGGTTCATAATGAATTAAAAAATGCACATATATATGCTTTCCCACTAACATTTGTGAAATTAAATCACAAGAGCCGACAAAGAGGAACATTTTTAAAGGTCCTATGGTGACATAGCATTAATTGGCCATGACCAATTAGAAGAGACTTGGGTGGTTGGCGCCCAAGTCTAGGAGCCCCTTTTTAGTCTGGGATAAGATTAAGGAAGGGCCCAAGGTCCCAAATGAATTATAGTGCATAATGTAATTACGAGGACCTAGGAGCTAAATAAGGAGGTAAAAAAGGCATGTGTCCACTTTTTACTCCATAACATTTAGCCCCCACTTTAATGTGTGTATAATCTTACGATTGATACATGCATTAATGTACGGCCAAAGCACAACAAACACAAGAGTGAAGACACACCCTAAGATTGAAGGACTATTTCTAGTCCCCAAGCTCAGGAAAACATAAGAAAACACTTAATAGTCACATAAGACATAGCGAATAGAGTAAGGAAGCATGTAATACATAGAGAAGACAATGAAGCACACAATACATGGAGAAGACATGAATACAGTCACAAAATACACAAGGCATACATGAAGAGAAGACATGATTAAACAATTAAGTAAATATAACTCTAACTAAGCACATAAAACACACAACATGGAGGGAGCTCATTGCTACATGACTTTATACCACAAAAACACACAAAACACATAGCGTGGAGGGAGCTCATCACTACATGCCTTTAGACCACATAAAAAAAACATGCAAAACACGCAAGGAAGACATGAAAGACACATGGAAAACACATGTAATACATCAGCACTGTAGAGTATGTCGTAGACACACTATATGTCTTATACACAACAAACATAGGTGACAGGGAGGAGCTCATTGCTATGCTCCACTATCTAAGACATGCCAAGCATACCTGATGGTTGAGCTACACTACCACAATTGCTAAAGACACACTTAAGGGTGAATAACTCAAGATCTAACACCACCTCACAATGAGGACTTTGTTAAAAGGATGTGCAACTAACTCAAGAGTTACACCATTCTGCCTTCCATAGAAGGGCTTTTAAAATGCAACCCCACCTACATTCATAGACTCCTTACAATGAAAAGGAAGCATGTGCTCAAAGTATACAACTGCACCTACATCACGAAGATGCCTTATAGTGAAAAGGAGGTATAAGCAAAAAAACCAAGTACACAACCCCACTTGCATCATGGAGATGCCTAATGGTGAAAAGGAAGCATACACAAACATGCTTTATCCATGTCTAAAATAATCAAGCAATTACCATGATATATGCCCCCACCTTAAAGTGGTTGATCCTACTTGTTGGTATCAAGCACATTTAATGTAAAGTGAAAATACTCAAGGGAACAAGAGCTTTCAGAAATCCCATGCCCCAAAGTGAATTGTGCTTACAATCACCAAATGTTCTCACAAACACATCGATATCATTTGCTAACATAATCAACAATATATAAGCTTTGGTTAGAAAATCAATTCTAAGATAACAACCAAATCAATTCATGAAAGATATACAAAAAGCATTTATCATATCACTTAATAGACCAAGTCTACACTTGCAAGTTCAGAACTGAGTATAACCATGAGGTTATATTGCAGGTATCTCAGAACAGAGTGTAGCTATAAGGTGAGATACAAAATAATCCAAAGTGCATAGAAGCGGATTAGAGTATTGCAAAGGTTTGTTACAACAAATTTCACAATACAAATCACAACACAGAGTGATTCTACTAGTCAAGCATCACTAATATATCAACCCCATCTTCATATATGGACTAGGTCTATTTTGCTTTCTTGTTGTAGGGACACACAGTCCTTATCAATATTTATATGCTTTCGTCATCGCCGACTAGTAGAGCCACTAAAGAATGGAAACACAAAAAATGAGAGAGGAGACAAAAGTGACTTGGGTTTACAACATGGGAAGATGCCCCCAAGATATCCTCCACAACGCTATGCCCCCGAGTCACAACACACAACAATTACAATAAGAGAGACGATAATAGAAGAATAGAGAGACAGATAGAAGAATGGTCACAATAGAGGCAGTCTCCTTGTATCCTTGACCTTACAAGAGTATCAAGGGTCATCCAAGGGGACCTAAACAACATTTAACATGACACAGGGAACACAAAACAACACATAAGAGGAGAACAACCATGAGAGCAACTCAAGGAGGTGCTACATCAAAGGTGGCTAACAGGATGAGAAATACTTACCTGCAACATAAGGAAACCACACTAGCGGCTATTGTCAAGAAAATCATCTTCCTCCCAATCTTGAATATGGGAAGAAATAAGGACATAGGGTATGATGGCCCAACTTGTAGCTTCTTCCTTTAATTTTTCATCCTTTAGCTCTTCTTTTGTTTCAATTTCTATTGATGGAATGTTTTCTTGTTGAGATGATATTTGTCAAGCTAAAGCTTGTCATTTTCTCCTTCTTTCTCTTGCATTCTAATTCCTTCTTGTCTTATTAGTGATATTTGCGAAAGGAGTTTCATGAGTTTCCACATTCTTATACATTTTAGAAGAGGAAGCCAGGACAAAAGTGATCTTTTGTGATGAAATGCTTCACTCTTTATGGTTATCTTTGTTGAATGCACAAGACAACTGAGAGGGGGGGTGAATTAGTTGTATCAAAAACTTTAAACCCTCACAAACATTCAAATCCACATCAGCTTAATTAACCCTTAAACTTTTTATGATGATTAAGCATGAAAAGCAAATAACATAAGTTGAATCATAACCACATCAAACATAAGACAACACCAGATTTTTATGTGGAAAACCCAAGAAGGGAAAAACCATGGTGAGGATTAGCTCACAATATAAAGTAGTATCAATACTGAATTACAAGAGGCTCACTGCCAAAGGGCTCATTGCCTAGAAGAAAGAAAGTCTCACTGCCAGAGGGCTCACTGCCCAAGTGGACTCATTGCCCACTAAGAAAAAGATAGAAGAGAAGAGGCTCACTACCAGGTTTGAACTGATATAATTGCAACTAACAAATGCATGGATTACAATTCCAATGAAGTGAAATTTTCACCACAACACAACCATCACCATCGCAGCCACACTGAAAAATAGTAGACACCTTCTGCTCACTGCATCTAATAGCCTAACACATGAAAGCTTTCACTGCCCCTGATCAAATTCACATCACACACATCATATTCCTCATGCATCCTCACATCCATGAATCCTTGACACTTATTTATACCATCATCAAACATGAAAACATTCTCCAAGGTTGATAACACAACTTAATTCATAAATTTCAAATTAGGTCTGGACTTAAACATTCCCATGGAGGAAGGGAATGAATGTAGACCATGCCACATCTTAGCACAAACCTACATCCACTCTTACACATTATTCGATGCTTCCACAATCAACGATGCATGACCACAATTAGTGTAAACAACCAAGTCAACTAAACTTATGTAAACACTATGAACTATTAAGCACACACTTCCTCAAAAGTAAACACACCTCACGGATCTTACACCAAGCTTTAACACAATCTAGAAAAATCCATGAACATCTTGAAGTCACCTAAAAACCAACAAATCCAACCACAACTTTCACCTGAAGACAATTCACAATCTGCTTACAAACAACACTGTTGAACTCTGCTTCACAAGAAGTCACATTTTAAAGAATCAAATAAAAAACCCTTTGGACAAAAGATAGATAAGGACCTTATAAGCACACATCCAAAACTGCAATACCTAAAACCACTATGCAGAGAAATGTGGAGAAAAACACTTTCTCCCAGACACATTGCAAACACTGTTCTCAAACTGGTGAACACAACTTTCACTGTACAGTGATTCAGAGCACCAAATTCTAGATTTAGCATCTTCAAACACTTCTAAACAACATATCCAAACCGCACATTTAAATCTCCAACACAAAAGAAATGTAGAGAAAAAAATCAAACAACACTCTGTAAGCTAGAAGACTTCTTCAACACACTGTTTCCAATATTAATCAATTTTTCTCAAAAGCACTTGGAAACCTAGAAACAAGAATACTTTACTAACATTATCAGCATTATCTTAACATTTTCAAACAACTCAAACTCAAACTCTTTCCATATCCTCATCTCTACTCAACCTTATCTCTAATCTCTATCCAACACAAACTTACTCATACTCTTGCACCATTTCTTAACTCATACAGAATACATAATTGACACCAATGACAATACAAGCTTGTTGACATCAATGATAACATTGATAGTACATACTTGCAACAATCTACCGATCCTTGTAAGGATGATGGAGGAGGAACCTCAACAAAAATTCCATTACCTCGTGGTTGTGGGGGTTCTTTCAGTTTGGGTTGCTTTTCATTTTCTATTTGTTTAATAGGAGGAATTGTAGCCTAAGGTAATTGAGAGGATCCAAGAGTATCCTTGCCATATGACCCATTAACTCTACCTTGTATTTTTGATATGCCAGGAAAAATTGATAATCTCTTGGTTGATTTGGTTTAGTGGGTTGTGGCCAAAAGTAGTCCAAGTTGAAGTTTCCACGATTGACCAAAGGTTTCCATCCCAAATAACATGCACTCTACCTTGATGAGGGAATTTTAAACACTTATGAATTCTAGAAGGGACCGCTTTCATGGACTTGATCCAAGGATGTCCTAATTTCACATGAAATAGGTCCAAGGTAGGAATGATGACAAATGGTTGTTCAAGGGCTTTTCCACCACTTTAATAAAGAGTGTAATCTTTCTAATAACTAGGAGGAAATATCCATTATGTGCCTTAATCATGATATGTGTAGTGTCAAAAGTGTCTTGTGCCAAATTATGCATGTATAGGAAGTCTTTATTTATCACATTCGTTATACAATTAGGATCGATAAAGACTCCTCTTGTAGGATTCCCACATATACGTGTTGTAATGTAAAGAGGGCCATCAATATCTCTGATTGTGACCTCATGTGGTGTGAATGAGATTATAGTTTCAGGAGCCTTCATTTTCTTATTAACTCGAGGAGGAACCATACCACCCTTATTTTGATTAGAGGCCATGTATGTGAGACTATTGCACACCAAGGCACTAGTTTGAGGAAATTAGGTTTTTGAAGCTAAAAAATGCACTAATTTCACTACAAACAAAGCAAGTTTGATGTGAAGAGTGCTGCAAAACAAGGCAATGTGAATGATTGTAAAAGTTTGTTCAAAGAAGTGTGAGAAAAAAAAGCTAAAGTTCTTAATGTTGAAATACACAATGTGTAATTGCAAACATTGAAAATTTGAAAGAAAAGATGTTAAATGATGCAACACTACAATTCAAAATCAGTTTTGAAGTAATTTTGATGACAACAAAAAAATTTGAAATAAGATTTTGACTACAAACCCTATCTTTTGCAAATGACTAGGTTATAAGAAAAATGTAAGTTTTCAACAAACTCCTAGCAAATGAGATCTTCAAATGCAAGATGTAATATTATGAAATGATTAATTGTTGTAATATGGATCAAATCTGATGTATAAATCAGAAATTCAAATGTTTCAAATGCAAAATAATGCAAAACTATGCCTTTATGCAAGCCTAGAATGCCTTTTTTTCACTTTTTCTGAATTTATGCAAGATTTTTCAATGAATGATGACAAGTATGATATGAATTAATGCAAGATCTAAATTCAACACTCAAAAAGATGCAAATGATCAATGCTATGGGTTCACCAAAATGTTAAAGATGAAAAAGGGGGATGAAGGATACAAGTGTACAACCTAGATCAAACCCTCTTCCATAATAACATTCAAGGACAAAACCGAGTCAAGTCACTACCGAAGAGAGGTGGACTCAACTATAGGTTTTTGTACTCTTGTTTTCTATGGAAAGATATGATTTAACCAAGCCTTTTATCAAAACCCTAGGTCAAGTATGCACAAAACCCTAGTTCTAAGATAATCAACTTGTAACAGATAGAAAATGACTGAGACTCAAAATCTGAATGGACATGGATGATTAGAGGGATATAAGAACATGTGTCTCAGAAGATGAAGTGCCAGAGGATGAAATAGGGACCGTCCAAGTCCTAAAAGTGAGAATCTGCCAGAGGTGGTCAAAACTGAGAAAATGTTGTAATTAATGCTCAGATGCCAGATCTAGAGCCTAAAAGCCTAGAAGAATAGGGTGCCAACCATCCAAGTCTTTTCAGAGGAATATTATAGAACTTCTTTCAGATCCCAAAACCTTGATTCTTGCATAGTCTTCCTATAACCTGCACATAAGACAACAGGAGAGGGTTTAGGGGGTTGTGGTGTTTAGGGATTTGGCTTAGTCAAATCTTGAGATAGCATTCAATCTTCCCAACACTATTGTTAGAGAGTGCGTGTCTTGGTAGGGTAGAGGCTAAAGATAAACCAAATGATGAAATGATTCATATAACAATAATGTCACCTCAGAGGTGAAGTCCTTAGGAGAATGAAGATCTTTCAACTCATAAGGAGATGGATGATGATTCCAAATCTACAACAACACACACAATACAAACACAAATCTACTCTAGAAACATAATGAATGCCTTGAATGCTCTTTACTCCAATATCATAAGTTTGCAATATCCATCTAGGTTCATAATGAATTCAAAAACTCACATATATATGATTTCTTGCTAACATTCATGAAATTAAAACACAAGAGCTGACAAAAAGGAACATTTTTAAAGGTCATATGCTGACATAGCATTAATTAGCCCCGACCAATCAAGAGAGACTTGGGCAGTTGGCGCCCAAGTCTAGGAGCCCCTTTTTAGTCTGGGGTAAGATTAAGGAAGGGCCTAAGGTCCCAAATTCACATTGGTGCTGGGAAATCTCTTCGGGATGATGAATTATAATGCATAATGTAATTACGAGGACCTAGGAGCTAAACAACGAGGTAAAAAGGCATGTGTCCACTTTTTACTCCATAACAAGTAGCATCTTTACTGCTAAATCAGCTACAATAGAAATCACATGGCTTCTTAATATATAGTGTCAAAACTTTCTTATGGCCTTAACCAATGCCAAGGCTTGTCTTTTGACACCTAGATATCTTAATTCAACATCTTTTAATGGGGTACTCATGAAAGCAATCAAATTTTCTTCCTTTTTTATCATTTTTTTTTGTTAGCACTGTTGCACACATATGGCTGGAAGTGAATGAATAAATATAAAGAGTCCTGGTATAATCTAGACTGATTAGGATTGGTGTGTTTGTAATCACCTTCTTTATATCTTCAAACGTAACCTTAGCTTCAAGAGTCCACTCTATTATTGCATCCTTCTTCAACATTGGATTTAGAGGCTGCACAATTTCTATGAAGCCAATAATAAATTTCCTAATGAAGTTAATCTTTTTGAAATAAGACTTTAATTCTTTCTTACTCCCTGGAAGTTAGAGTTTCATGATTTCATTCACTCTATCTAGGTCAATGGTTATTCCATTTTCAGAGATAATATGACCTAGCAATTTACCCTCTATTACACTAAATATGCACTTCTTGGGGTTCAAGGAGATACCATGCTGTTCGCACCTTAGAAGTACCCTTCTCAAATTGGTTATATGATCTCTTCTAATATTCAAGATTATGGTAAGTGTTGAATGCAAAAGACAACTGAGAGGGGGGGTTGAATCAGTTGTACCTTATAATTTCAAAACCCTCAAACACATTTAGATCCACATCAATTCAATTAATCCTTAAACTATTATGATGATTAAGCATGAAAGAAAATAATAGAAACTGAATCAACTCAACATCAAACACAAGAGAACACCAGAATTACATGGAAAACCCAAGAAGGGAAAAACCACGATGAGGATTAGCTCACAGTATAAAGTAATAACAACACCAAAAAATAATAGGCTCACTACCATAAAGCTCACTGCCAAAGGTCTCACTACCCAAAAGAAAGGCTCACTGCCAAGGCTCACTACTAGAATAGAGAAGAAGATAGAGAAGTTTGTTACAAGGAGAAAACCATCTCAATGCAACAGGGAATTCCACCACAACACCATCAACACCTTCTTAGTCACACTGAAGAATTGTAGACACCTTCTGCTCACTGCATCCAGTAATCTAACACATGAAAACTTGTACTACATCACACATTCAACCACACTCTTATTCACATTATTTCCATTGTGCACACACCATTTAACAATTCCTTGACACTCATTTATATAGTCATCAACCTTGAAAACATTCTCTAAGGTCAGAAAATCACCTTAACCCAAAAATTTCAAATTAGGTCTGGACCTAAACATTCCAACAATGAAAAGGAATGAAGGCAGACCACAACACCTTAGCTTGGACCAAAATCCACTCATACACGCTACACCATGCTTTCACAATCATCAAAGCAACTCAACAAATAGTGTAAACACCCAAGGTCAGCCAAACCTGTGTTAACACAATGAACTTTTAAGTACATGCTTCGTCAAACCCAAAGATGACTTACAGACCACATGCAAGGCTTGAACTCAGTTCATAATATCTCACAAACATCTTGAATACCAACAAATTCCTCTACAACAATTGTCACTTATTACACAACCTTATCCTATTTACCCAACAGACTCAAATGTCTATGTCATACACTGCAAGTCAATAAGTCCTCAGATTCAAGAGCACTAAACCACAAACAACTTCAACTAGAGAAAGATATGAACCTTATAAGTATGCATTTAGAACCGCAAGACCAAAAACCACTTTGTGGAGAAATGCGGAGCAAATACAATTCTCTCAGACACCTCTGCAACACTCAGAAACATAGTCCACACACTTGTGAACACAACATCCTCTGTATAATGAACCAGAACACCAAATTTGGAATATAACATCTCTTAACATCTCTAAAAAACATATCCAACCCACAAAGATAGATCTTCAACATAGAGGAAATGCGGAGCAAAACTAGAACACTACTCTGTAAGCCAAAATGCCACTTCAACACATTGTCCTTCATTAATAAATTCTTCTCAAAAGCACTTGGAAACCAGCCAATAGAGACATATTCTTGACATCTTCAGCATCTCTTTAAAGAAACCAAATCACCTTCAACAAAGCAACTCAAGCAAATAGCTCATACCATTGCAACAACCTCATCTCTATTCAACCAATCTCATCATCAAAGACAATATCCACTCAACACTAACTACTCATACTCTTGCACCACCAACTACTCACACAATTGACACCAGTGACAACACAAGCTTATTGACATCAATGACAACACCAACTACACATACTTGCAACAATCTCCCCCTTTGTCATTGATGGCAACACAAAATGTGAAAAACCATCAACACAACAATATCCTCAATACTATGCTTCATACCAATCAGCTCCTTTCAGCCTACTACTCTCTTCTTGACAACTGACTCACTACTTTCTCTCCTTTTTCACATTGCTCTCTCTCCCCCTTTGACATTAATGACAAAGGGCTACACATCTCTCTTTCAAACCTGCTTTTAGACAACTGCTCAAACTTGTACCTACTTACTACTACTCAGCAACATCATTTCTTTTAATACTCTACATACTTCCCCTTAGAAGCAACAAACATTAGAACTTACTCCCCCTGACTATAACAATCATCACAACCACTACCTACTCCCCCTAAGAGGTAGCCTCCAACATTAGTCCAGAATAAGGAATGAAACTTGAAATCCATTGGACGGATGCATATCCTTATGCAACTAGTTCAAAGAAGGAGGGGTAATATCCCCTAACTTCTCCTGGAGATACTCAAATGTATCCTTAAGAAGAGCCTTGGTGAATATATCAGCAACCTAATCCTTTGTAGGCACATACTCAAGATTCACTTCATTCTCTGCAACCTTCTCTCTCAAAAAGTGATACCGATTGATATATGTTTTGTCGTTGAGTGCATCACTGGATTCATTGAAATGTTAATAGCACTTGTATTATCATAGAAGATAGAATAGGTTCATCCTATATAAATCTGATATCCTTCAAGGTTTGTCTCATCCAAAACACCCGTGTGCAGCAAGATGCTACTGTAATGTATTCTACCTCTATAGTAGACAAGGATACCGAATCCTGCTTCTTACTTAACCATGACACCACTTTATTTCCAAGAAAGAATGGACCACCACTTATACTTCTCCTATCATCTACACAACCAACCCAATCTGCATTTGTGTAAGTACTTAGAGAAAATTCATTATCCTTTGGATACTGTTGTGTGGTTACACAACATGCCCCATTTTGACTTGACAAAACAGGGACCCAACTTTTCTGCTTGGCTTGTTCTTGGTTTTTCTACTTTTCGGCGGTCTGGTAAAAGCAAGTCATGTAGGTGACCCTGCATAAGGGGGCTGGGTAAGTCATCATGATGAGGTTAGTTAGTCAAAGTTAATATTTCATATCAATAACCTCATGGTTGGAAAGAGTACAAAATTTCATGTAGGTTTTCTTTTTGGATCACTTTGATATTCCTTAGGGAATGAAAGTTATTGCAAGTCAAAGTCCTGGTCAAACCTAATATTCTGAGGGGGGGTCATATTTCTTAACATCAGTCATCTTATGTAAGATCACCCTGATCCAATTTTATCACCCGATAATCATTTGGTCCGAAGCTTTGGACGTCAATTTTACGTGATAGTGGTATTTACCCGTCAAACAGAGTCATATATTTTGCGGGGGTCATATTTTGAATATCACCCCAGTGCCAATATGTTGATGATGTCATTAAATCCTAATGAACAAAGAAAATCACCCTGACGGTGACATCATCATCCTTTTTACCTCGCGGAGGTATGTTTCCAACGATCACCCTTTTTCCATGACATGACGGTGACGTCATCTCGATCTTTCAAAAGGGGGTCACTTTAGTTTTGAGGGGTCACATCTCAAATATCACGTGATCTTTTAAACATGACCCGATATTCAAATATCACCTGATATTCTCGACATCACCCAATCCATTGACATTAGTCTTCTCGCTCAAAGGCGGAGGGTCATATTACACAGGGGGGGTCATATTACAAATATCACCCGATCTTCCGAAGATCACCCCCCTCATCTTGCCCCATGACATTAAATGCACATAAATATAGTAGGTGGATTCCTACCGATTGCAAACACGATTCAAACACCTAGCAACATTCATAGATTTATGGCAGAAGATCAATGGTTCAGATTGATCTAACCCAGTTTTACCCTAATTTGCCCTATGAATGAGATTAAAAGTGAGTTTGCAAGGTCATTTTACATTTACCTTGCGATAAAACAAGAATTTACAGAGCAAAAAACACTCAAACCCTTATACAAGCTACCAGTGGATGGACTAGGTTTCTAGTGCAACATATCAGGTGATCCTCAACATTTGCAACCCATTTCCATAATTGTCCACCTAACACAGGAGAAAAACGTAATCAGGTAAGTAATCAGAAACCCTCCTATTGCCATTTTCTGTAATATCCAGGTAGTAAGTTCTTTTATGGTTTTGCTCTATAATTATGCATATCATGATGAAATGGATATTAATAAGTATAATATGTATGATGTCGTAAACACATAGTGTTGTTATGAATGGATATAAATAGTTTGGTAGGACTAGTCGTGTTCATTGTAGGAATCCATGGCGGACATCAGGCAGAGCAAGTCTGAGTCTGAATTTCTTAAGCCTATGTTTGCTCAACCTGAAGGAGTACAGTTCAAATATGGTTTCATCGAGGATACTCATCAGGGAAACACAGATTTAGTGGCATGGTTGTCTAAGATGCATAACGATAAAGAGAGCACCCTACTAGATGCCATTTTTACATCAGGAATGTGGTATGCGGCTGGATTTCCTTATTCCATGGAAACTCTAGAATTAATAATAGAATGTGCCAGAAATTAATATCCTCAGACAAGGAGAGTGGAAAAACATGGTAGGGTTTATGCAGATTTGTCCATCAAAGGGATTGCAACTACTTTCAATCTCCCACTTGGAAAGAAGGTAGTCAGTATGGATCTAAAAAAACTGGAGATGGAATATATAAATAATAAGAAGACTACAAGACAAAGGATATATCAGTGGAGATCAAATAACAACACTTACACACCTCTACCAAATTACCAGTGCAACTGTACAAATTTGACTTTGATGATGAATATCAGTATATGATTGCCCTACTCAGCAGAGTCACAGGCCAGCCTACTGCTGGAAGTTTCAAGGATTGGATGTATGGGGTCATCATGATGTGCACTTATACAGATAATAAGCCATTATGGGCTAAAATCATTAGTGATGCTATAGATGAACAGATGATGAACCTAGCAGGCCTGGAATGTTCATTTTATATGACTTCATATGTTGTATATTCATGTGCTTATAAGGGTACATTTGATGTACTTACCATAGTTGGAAAGATTGGTGGTAGTTTAAATGATGCCCATATATGGGACCATTACCCTCAGTTGTAGAGAACAAACTATCTCCCTGACTACAAATTAGTGAATGATGCATTTTCTATGCATCTGGTTAGAACAATGGAGGAAGATAGAACCCAAAGACTGAGCATGGAAGCTCAGGAAGTTATATACAAGCATGGTGCTTGGTTTATCCAGTTTGCCACATTTTCCTATATAAATAACAAGAAGACTGCAAGACAAAGGATATATCAGTGGAGATCAAATAACAACACTTACACACCTCTGCCAAATTACCAGTGCAACTGTACAAGTTTGACTTTGATGATGAATATCAGTATATGATTGCCCTACTCAGCAGAGTCACAGGCCAGCCTACTGCTGGAAGTTTCAAGGATTGGATGTATGGGGTCATCATGATGTGCACTTATACAGATAATAAGCCATTATGGGCTAAAATCATCAGTGATGCTATAGATGAACAGATGATGAACCTAGCAGGCCTAGAATGTTCATTTTATATGACTTCATATGTTGTATATTCATGTGCTTATAAGGGTACATTTGATGCACTTACCACAGTTGGAAAGATTGGTGGCAGTTTAAATGATGCCTATATATGGGACCATTACCCTCAGTTGTAGAGAACAAACTATCTCCCTGACTACAAATTAGTGAATGATGCATTTTCTATGCATCTGGTCAGAACAATGGAGGAAGATAGAACCCAAAGATTGAGCATGGAAGCTCAGGAAGTTATATACAAGCATGGTGCTTGGTTTATCTAGTTTGCCACATTTTCCTACATTAGGATAGAAGGTTATGAAGGACAACCATTAATGCTACCCAGGTACCCTACTAATGGGGTAGTCCTGATGGAGTTTATGAGACAGATATCTACTATACTGGATGCATACAAAGAAAACAAGAAGATACCTCTAGTTTTGTTTCCAGTAACTATAGGGTGGTATATCTGCCCTAATTCTAAAAACATAAAGAAGGCCATAGGATGATTGAACCTGATGAATTTATAGCCATTCCCATTGGCCAGATCATATGATCCCTATGGAAGAATGCAAAAGATTATAGGGAAGTCCATACATCAAAAGAACTTAGAGGATTTCTGGACTGACTGTGAGGATGAGGCTGAAGTCAGAAGAAGAAAATATCAAAGGCTCACCCTCAATCAGATTAAGACATTTGATTGCATTCCAGTCCCTATACAATTGAAGAAAGATGATGGCAAGGTATTGTCAAATGAGTATGAGGACAATAAGGTGTATAATGAAACAATTTCAGCCCCTGACCCGACGCGACCTGAAGACATTTCATTAGGTCAGTTTACAGGTGGGGTACTGCAGTTGACCCAAGCATGGGTAAATGAACAAATTAATACATTGAAGAAGAAAGGTGTGGCCATCACAGTAAATAACAAGAGGAAAAGGCAGGAAATTTCAGATGAAGAATATGATGACTTTCTTGTTGAGAAGAGAAAATCAAATGGAGAAAGGCTGCCATCTTAGAAACAAAGTAAAGGACCCCCCAGAGGAAGGAAGACTGATAGTGAACCTAAGGGGGTGATATTTTAAAGAGTTGATATACCAGCTGAAGGTGCATCTGCATTAGGATAGGCATCAGCCTCATATGCACAGCCTTTGGTAGATGAACCAAGAGCAAAAAGAATCTTAAGGCCAGCTGTGGAGACTGCAAGAGTATAGTACGAGGGCCAAACCTCACAGCAGAATATGGAAAAGGATAGCATTCTTGAGGAGGAGCCAATGGATAAAGAGCTTGAAGATGATGATCCTTTGACATTCACCAGAAAAAGGAAGGTACCCTTGGTGGCATCACCACCTAAAAGACAGAGAACATCTATGAGGGGTGAGATAAGACATGACCCTGTAATGTTAAGGGGAGCGGGTAGTGAAGTGTTTAGAAAAGAATTGCAACATGATGTGCCACTTCCTACCATCATTCAGTTTAAGACTTAGAAGGCTAGAGAGCAAGTAAAAGAAGTCGCTAGAGCAAGCCAAGGTGGTCCTTTCTCATTAGAGGAAATTGTGGAATTATCAAATGATGAGGTGGTACAAAATGTAGCCTCTTAGCAGATGGAGACCCTTGCTTCAAACACTTGCATGACCCCTCATGGAACTCCATCCACACAGAGGGTGATACTAGAAGAGTTGAAGCAAGCAGAGCAAGAAAATGAAAATAGCCCAGATAGGGCAGCCCAACAAATCAGGTTTGATAAGTTAGTTGATCAGGTAACTAGCCTTGGGGTGATAGACCTAACATACAGAGAGGATGTAAGTTCTAAACATCAAGCAGGTGCACCTGATAAAATAGAAAATGTTGAAATAGCCAAGCTGGCAGAAACAGAAAGCAACACTTCAAATATGGGTTAGCAACAACAAGAAATACTAGCTGAACCCAAAATAGTAGAAGTCCAACAAAAGGGGGGAGGTGATAAAGACACATCAGGTGATGATGCCCCCAGGACTCAAGAAACCTCAAGTGATAAAGAAACATCAGGTCATGATGACCTTAAGACCCAGGAGGTAGATACATCAGGTGCGGAGCAAAATGTGATCCAAGATCAAGTTGATGCACCTAGTACGAACACAATGATATCCACGGATACAAATGTGCCTCAGGATGAGGAAATTCCCAAAGTGGATGAAACACAAAAGGAGATAAAACAGGATCAAGTACAAGATCATCATGTAGATACATCACAAGATCCTCCTCCACAAGAAGAAGCTCCTCAGGAGGAAGAAATACAACAGGATCCCCCTCAGGATGAATATCATGAGGAAGAGATAAGGAAATCACCCTCTCCATCGAGAATAGAGACAAATACAAGAGATCAGGGTGGACATGATGATGGCGAACGACACCAAGGATCTAGAGATCAAGTACCTCAATGGCTTGAGAAAGAAATAGGTACGGAATTAGGTTTTGAGATTCAAGAGTTCAATGTTTCAACGTTGTTTTTAGGAACCATCATGAAGCCGAAGAGGAAAGCCAGATTAACATCTGCAATTAGAAGAGATCCTGCTATAGTTAGAAGGATCGCCTAGGTAGCACTTCCCACTATTGAAAAAGAGAAAGGCAAAATCACCCTATAAGAATTCTAGATTACCACAGTTGACTTGGGGTTTGCCAATGAAGACTAGGAAGGTCAAGAAGGGAAAGATATAATTGATTCTTTAACCCAAAGGGTCAAGAAAGAAAAGGAGAAGAATAAGCAACATAAAGATCACATTGCTCAGCTGCATTCATACATAAAAGGGTTGATTAACCCTGACAATACATCATTAGATTAGGCAGTCCCATTGACTGCAATTTCTCAATAGGAGGTTAATAAATTGGACCTTATGAAGCATGAGTCAGTGATCATGAGGAAATGGATGTCATCAGCACTAACAAGAGCTGAGCAAGTAGTGAGCACCTCTTTGTAGAAGTGGAATTCTTTGAGTATCTCAATGAAGAAGGTTGATAAAATATAGAATGAGGTCGGAAGAAGGTCATTCTAGTTAGAAAAAGCCTTGAGTGCTTTGAGTGAAATAAAGAGGATTAATCCTCAGATCCTGATAAATCATCAGGTGTTGAATAATAACACTGCCATGCTAGTGGATGTTTGATATAGGGACATCAGATTTGAATGTGATATACTAAAGAAGTGCAGTAATAAATTAAGAGATATCAATGTGCAATTGCACAACATGATGGCCTATGAAGCAGAAGTCCTGGAAGTCCTGGAGGGCAAAGTAGAGGGGAAAATTGAAAACCAAGACGCAGACTTTGCCATAAAAGCTCTACATGATAACTTCTAGCCAATGGCTAATGATACTCTTAACCACCTGAGGGAAGAAGCAATGAACAAGATCATGAGGATCAAAGTTAGGGTTGAGAACTATAATGAGACATTGAGCAATAGGAAGGGTAAATTGGAGACCCTTAGAGATAAGTTTCAAGCCCATAAGCATGTCATCAGTAAAGCCAAAACTCAGGAAGGCAGGGAAGTTGAAAGAATAGTAGAAGCATATGAAAATATCAGGATGATCATGAAGGTCCATATATAGGAAGATATTCATTAGGGTGATGACAATACGGAAAGTGATGATCATGATGATCCTGATAATGAAGAAGAAGAACCTGAGTAGTAAATAAAGATGCGCCACAAGGGAAATATATGCATCAGGTACTTAGAAGAAAATAAGCTACCTAGATGGTTGCCAGCTGGCAACCTGTGCCATAGGAGAAATTGACCAAGTCAAAGGAAAAAATATCCACCGTTGATCTTAATTGATAAATCTTGACCGTAGGTCATTAGTAACTACTCCCTCACCTTATTCTATAAAAGGTGTAGGGATGCCTTGTTTTAAACATTCGAAGCTTAATTGAAATTTGTTTGCTGAAATATCAGGGCCTATTTCAAAGTTATTGTAAACATACATGTTTTTGCATACTTAATAAAAGAGAAGACCATTTCGATTACAAATTATCGTAAATCTTGAGTAGTCTATGTTTGAATTCTTGATACATGCTTTGATTTGTTGCATCCCTTGGAGTGCTCATCAGTTTGCATGTATTGTCTTCATTCATCATCCTTTGAAGTTCGCATCATCTGTATGTAGTTGTGGAACATCTTGGTGAAAATATGGTTTGATTTCTTCTCATCATGACTGTATCAAGTGTGTATGTGACTCAATAGCTGAAGATTCATTATAATTTGAAGTATTCTTTTACATTTCTTTTAATTTTAGAATAATTCACCATCACAATTCCAAATAATAGATAATCAGAAGCAAATTACATGAAATATGTAGACATCCCGTAGATAATTGGAAATTCATAGCATATTTGAAGTTAAAGCATGTATAATTGATAAATATCATGCAAAGATTTGAGCATAGACACATCATTTGAAGAAATATATTGTGTAGAATAACCTTTCTATGTAGCATCTTTACAGAAATAGAATCCTACTGATAAGCAAATGTAAGGCCCCTGAATGGAAAACAACACACATCAACCACTGAGTAACGTCAATAGATTAAGAACTAATCCACGGAGACTTGGGATCATGAATTCTTTAAATTTATCATATCTTTCAAGATGAGTAAAGGTTGTTGTGTAACTTTTATTCTATGTTTGCTTATGACTAACATCATGATCAACATAAATTGGCGCTAGAAGGAGGGCCAGAAACTAGAAGCTCATCATCAGTAATTTTATCAGATTTGATGATGTAGACAGTAAGGTAACACTGAAACACCTCTGGATTTTGATGAATATGCAAAGATTTATTTCTTTAAGCTTGTACATGCTAATCATTTGTGAAGTTTTCAAAATTAATCATAAATATTGTAAGCTTTGTGGTAAATCATCATGAATTTGCAAAGATCAGTCTTATTTCAAGTAAATTTGTCAAAGCTTTGAGGAAATTTACTTTAGAAACCTGATATCTGGTTGCAAGTGTCACTGAGTCTCAATATCACCTCATATTTGCATTGTTCATGCAAATATTTCGTAAATATCCAATTAGTTACCATTCGTGACCATAAATACTACCTTTGCTAGTAAATTCCTACCGATCTTTATAGTCAACCAGCCAATTTTCCTTAAATCTGAGATATCCTGGCTCACAGGCCAAATACCAGGTCTAGGTCCAGTGGAATCTTTGAAGAATTACCTGTCAGAGGTTTTAGACCTAGAACTATAGACATCCATCACACTCCCAGTTCTAGTGCATCAAGAGCATCACCAGAACGTCCTCCTATAACTCCTATTTGTTTACAAACACCTACAGGATCACCTGTTACACCTCCTGTCTAGCCTCAGCCAGTCATACCTCAGGCTCAACCTCCACCAGTTGTAATGCCGTTCTTTGCAACAGAATTGCCTTTAAATTTTAATGCATATCATGCTTTGCCAAAGAATCCTGACAAAATTTGTCTAAAGTATCATCCCTATCAGGATGTAGATGATCATATCAGAACTTTCAAAGAAGCCAATTGTAGGACCAGAATTGAGCATCAAGACGTTGTATGTTAGTTATTTCCATTTTCCTTAGGGGAAGAGGCTTATAACAGGTATATTAGTCTTGGTCAGGGTTCAGTCGGATCATGGGCTATCCTGGAGAAAACTTTCAAGGATAGGATCAAAATTCCAATAGATCCTTCAATGAACTATCACTTGTATGCCACAATCAAACGATTTGAAGGAGAACCTATTGCTAACTTCAATGCTAGGTTTTAGAAGATGCTATCTAAGTTAGTTGCCCCTTATGTTGTAGAAAATGAAGCTGCTAGAAGCATATATTATTCATGCTTGGATCCTTTAACTTCCATGTTTATTAGGAGAGCACATCCTAATGTCATAACTTTGACACGGGCTTTCCAAGAAGCTATTAAAGTCAACCAGTAGCTAGTTCCTACTCCTACACCAAACATTGCCTTTCCCACACTTCCTGGTTATCCAACATATCCTACCCAGCAACAACCTAATGGAGCCATGATGCCTCCAGCTATCATGCCAAGTCTTTTGTAGATACCTCCATTGAGTATCATGCCACCTCTAAATAGAAATGGCTAGATGTTGTAGTATCTAGGACAAACTCAAGCACCTCAGGTTGTAGATCAGTCTAACAAAAATGGATCTTCCTTTTTCAAACCCCTGACAGAAAATATAGTGGCCAAGGTTCAGGAAGAGAAAGAAGAAATTAAGGAAATATCAAGTCAGTTAAGGAAACTTACAACTGAGATCACTCACTTAAGGAGTCAAAATTTCTATTCCTAGCCTAACCAGAATAGAGGCTGTGCTAATGACAAACCAAATTATCCTGATAGGGGGTACAACAACAATAATTACAACAATGATGGCAATAATAATCCTTAAAGACAGCCTAGAGTGTGGAACACTAGGCCAAACAATGGTTCTCTACCATCACCCCTAGATAATTTGCCTCCTGGTGAACCCAAACAGACTACTAGAGTCAACCTTGCAGAAGCAGCTCTCACTAACTGGTGCAGATTACATAACACTAATGCACATGCAGAGTTAGACTGTCCTTAGTTTAGAATTGCCGCTAGCATTTTTCAGACTGAAGTGTCCAATACTTCAGGAAATCCACCTCATGTAGAAGGAAATGAACTTGTTCCTTGTGGATATGACTCTACCTTAGTTCTTGAAAGTTACACTCATCATCCTTATCAGCAAACAATGCCTGCTCACCAAGATTACACCCTGGCATGTGAGGAATCAGCCATGGCTTTTGAGTCAAATTATGTCTTCCCCTTTGAGGATGAAAATGAGCCTTTAAATGAACATGAGGAGGTACATGCATATCAACAACAGTATCAGGGAAAGCATAACTACAACCTGAGAAATAATTCCAACAGGCCTGCTGGTCCTTTGACCACTTCCTTGCCTCTGAACAATTTCAATACACCTCCAGATCCCAAGGCAAGTAACAACCCTGGATTCCCAAAGGTCAATGCACAATACTTAGCATCACCAAACATAGCACCAAAGGCTGTGAATCTGCCCCATGAATCTAACAAGTTGGTCACTTCTTTGGCTGATGAGATGAAAAAGATTAAAATCAGCCTGTCATTGTCTAAATTGCTCAAAACTCTTGCCATCAAGAAGGCATTCATGAAATCACTAGATGATCCTGCTCCGAAAGAGGATAGTCATCCCCTAGGTCAGTTTGGTAGTAAAGATCATGCTACTAGGGATCCTAATGTCAAACACAAGGTGCCAGTTACTGTTCAAGCTGCAAAGACCTCCCACATAACCTTATATAGAGATAAGAGTGGGTCACCTCTGTTCCTCCTTACTATAAGAATGTTCAGCAAAAACCTGCACAACTGTTTAGTAGACTCAGGAGCATCTACCAATGTGATGCCCCTGTCCACATGCAATGCTTTAGGGCTGCATCTTGCTAAATCCTTAAAGAAGGTGACTCAATTAGATAAAACAGAGGTGAGTGTGGTAGGAGAACTAACTCACATTCACATACAGCTAGCATCTGACCCCAGAATCTAATATTATATTGACATTCTGGTAGTTGACATACCTAATACCTATGGGATGTTACTCAGCAGAGACTGGTCTAAAACCCTTAATGGATACATGTCCATAGATTTCAGTCATATGTGGTTACCCTGGAAGGGGATACCAAATCAAATAAGAATTGATGCTGAGCCTCCTATGAAGCACATGATCACTGAATATAATAAAACTAATGAGATCATGTATGTGGATGTCGAACCCAGAGTTTATTCCATCAGGCCATGGACTATCAGGATAGAGGAAATCCTAATGTATGATGTTCATCATGATGATGATGACCCTCAGGGTGACAAAATAATTGTAGAATCTGATAGTAACCTGGAGAATGAAAATGAGGTAGATCACTTCAGGAATTTTGAGATGCACTTATCTAAACAGGTGAAACGATGTCAATTATTAAAGATACCTATTAATGATATTCTCATTGATGGTTGGTGCAGGTTGCATAATGAGTCACATTCTGAGAAGACTTGTGAAGCATGCATAGACATGTTGGAGATGGAACAAGCGTGCAGTGATGCATCAACATCATCATCCTTAGAGGTAAGTTCTGTAGACAGTGATAACGATAGTGACACTGAATTTTGTCTGTCTTATGTAGGAATAGAGGAAGAGTCCACATGCCATGATGAAGGTCATATTCAGATGGCAGAGGAAATGCTGGTATGTAACCAGAGTAATGTTAAGAGAAAAGAGAAAATCACTCCAGGGAGTGATTGTTTTGTAGAATTAGATTATGAGTTATCTGATGAGGACAGAGGCAACAATCTGTCTAAATTTGAAGAGTTCAGAAGAGATTCAGAAGATAACACAGCAGTAGAGATCTCCACAGGATGTCTTGATTGAAGATTGGTGCTGGTTACATGAAGTACCTCACTCAGAAACTACTTGCTCTTTGTGTCTACATCTTTTGAAAAGACAGACATTGCCAAGTCCAAAGGATTTACCTTCTGGTGATAAAAGGAAAGAAGAAGCCTCAGCTTCACATAAGAAAGGAAAGATGAACTCTGAAAAAGCTGAGGTACCAAAGCTAAAATAGATATCAAGTGGTGCAGCTGCCAGAGCTGCAAAGAAAAAGAAAGGCTCAGATAAGCCTTTGGCTGAAGATAAGCCATGGATCCTTAGATTTGATGGATCCAAGTCAAAACAAGGAGCTAGAGTAGGGATAGATCTTGTTGATCCATCTGGAAAATCCTACTTAGCAGCATACCGTCTGCAGTTCTCATGCACCAACAATGTAACATAGTATGAAGCTCTAATTCATGGGATACTGTTTGCCCTTAAGAAGAAAGTGAAAATTCTGCATGTCTATGGAGACTCAGAATTAGTAATGAGACAAGTAAGAGGAATTTACTCCTGCAACTATAAAAAACTATCCAATTACAGACATAGGGTGTGGGACCTGATAGAATCTTTTGATGCATTCAATATCACCCACGTACCCAGAGAACAAAATCATAGGCCAGATGCTTTAGCTCAGACTGGCAATACATTGGAGCCACTGTCTATTTCTGGACTGAAAAGATTTTTAGTAGAGTTGGTATCAGTACCTTCTATGCTTGACAATGTGACCAACCTCCAAGTATTTGACGATGATCAGCATATTCTAGACTTCATCTCCAATAGAGATATATTTGATGCCTAGATCATAGATGAGAACAATGTAGAAGATCACGTCTGGGAAGAAGAAAAAATCCTAGAGTTGCCCAGCAATAAGATTCCTAAGGGAATGATAGAGCTAGAGAGAGCATTTGATTTGGACAACATGTTGAAACAAAAGGATCTTCCAAAAGATGATGGAGGACAATATTCTCAGGTTAACATTGGACAAGATGATGAAAAAAAAATGTCTTGATCAGAAAATTTTGCACAGAAGAAGAGTTAGAAGGAATAACCCAGGCTCTCAAAGATTACATCCATGTCATTGCCTGGACTTATGATGAGCTAAAAATCTATGACACATTAGTCATCACTCACACCATACCCCTCAAGCCAGATGCCAAGCCTTTCAGACAGAAGCAGAGGCATGTCAATGCTTTGCTGGAACCTATTATTTTTGAGGAGGTTAAGAAACTGTTAAATGCTAGGATCATATTTCTTGTGAGGCACTCCACCTAGGTAGCAAACCTAGTCCCAGTGATGAAGAAAAATGGAGACATCAGATTATGTGTGGACTTTAGGAACTTGAACAAAGAGTCTGAGAATGATAATTATCCTTTACCTTCACTACCTTCACTGGATGAAGTCCTGCAAATTGTGAACGGTGTCAAAATGACATCATTTCTGAATGGTTTCTCAGGCTATAACCAGGTAATGGTGGATAAAATTGACAGATTGAAAATTGCCTTCACCACAAAGTGGGGGATATTCGCTTACAGGCACATGCCATTTGGGTTAATCAATGTTGGAGCAACATTCCAGTGAGCAATGGACATAGCCTTCAGAGGCTTAATAGGAAAATGCATAGTCATATACATGGATGACTTAATAGTGTTCTCTAAAGATAGAGGAAACCATGTAGAAGATCTCAGAAATGTGCTTAAAAAATGTGAACAATATGGGATATCCCTGAACCCCAAGAAGTGCATATTTGGGGTAACAACAGGAAAATTACTAGGCCACCTGATAACTAAAAATGGGATTATTATTGATCCTGACAGGGTGGAATCCATCATGAAAATACAGCTTCCTCGAATCAAAAAGGAGCTCAAATCTTACTTTGGTAAGATTAATTTTGTTAGGAAATTCATCACTGGCTTTGTAGAAATAGTCAGACCCTTAAATGCCATGCTCAAGAAGGATGCTAAAATTGAGTGGACACCAGAGGCTAAAGCAGCTTTTGAAGACATTAAAAAAGCTATATCTGATGCTCCAGTTCTTATTAGCCTAGAATACACCAGGGACTTCTATATTTATTCATTTGCTTCAGAGCATACCTCTGCAGCAGTGCTGACACAGAGAAATGAAGAAAAGGAAGAGAAGCCCATAGCCTTCATGAGCTGCCCTTTCAAAGATGCTGAACTAAGATACATGGATGTTGAAAGGCAAGCACTTGCTCTAGTCAGAGCAGTAAAGAAGTTCAGGCACTATATCCTGAGAAGTAAAGTGATTGCTGTGGTACCTGATGCAGTAGTGAAGATGCTATTAATACAGAGTGAACTGGGTGAGAAAAGGGCTAAATGGATCACTGTCCTACAAGAATAGGCATTAATCCCATGAAGCTAGTAAGAGGACATACACTTAGCCAGATGATATTAGAGATTGACCCCAATATCATGAGTCAGCAGTATGTTATTAATGCAGAGGACAATAGAGAATGATACTCAGACATCAGGCACATCCTGATTACTAGAAGATGTCCTCCAAGACCGTAAGCCTCACAAAGGAGAGCCCTAAAAATAAGGTCACAGAAGTATTTGATGAAAGGGGGAATCCTTTTGAAGAAAAATTATGAAGGGATATACCTAAGATGCCTAGAAAGGCCAAAAATAGATAAAGTGCTTGCAGAACTACATGACAAGTTTGGGACAGCACATGGGCCATCCTTGGCCACCACTCATGCTATCCTTAGAGCAGGATACTACTGGCCCACCATTTTTAAGGATACTAATGAGCATATTAAATGTTCTCATGTGTGTCAGGTTTCTGCTAACAGAGAGAGATATGCTGCTCAACCTTTGCAACCAGTGATGGAGATGCACCCTTTTGCCCAATGGGGTATGGACTTCATAGGACCAATTAATCCTCCATCATCCTTAGGCCACAAGTATGTCTTAACTATTACTGACTACTGTACCAGGTGGACCGAAGCTATCAGCAGGAAGACCTGCAATGCTGAAGATGTCATCAGATTTTTGGAAAGTAATATAGTCACCAGGTATGGAGTTCCCTATGCTCTGGTAAGTGATAATGGGTCTGCTTTTGCTTCAACCAAATTGTCAAGCTGGGCTTTTGATTATGGGATCATATTGAAGTTCTCCTCAAACTACTATCCCCAAGGGAATGGATTAGCAGAATCCACCAATAAAAATTTGCTGAACATCATAAAAAAGTTAATAGAAAAGAACCTTAGGGAGTGGAACACACTACTGAAGTATGCCTTGTGGGTAGACATAACTAGAAATAAGGCTACATTAGGAAACTCACCTTTTCACTTAGTATATGGGGTGGATCCCATCCTCCCTATTAACCTAAAAATTCATACACTACAGTTTGCACAAGAGTACCTGGGCATAGATAATAAGCAATAAGTCAGGTTGCTTCAATTGATGCACCTGGAAGAGAAAAGAAGTCAGGCAATCGATCAATTTGCCAAACATTAGGTTGTTGTCAAATGCTGGTTTGATAAAAGAGCCGGGGTTAAGCCCTTCAGAATCTCAGATTTAGTCCTAATGTGGGACAAAGAACATGAGAGGAAGGGAGATCATGGTAAGTTTGATAAACTCTGGATAGGTCCCTTCCAAATTTCTGAAATACTAGGAGACAACACTTACAGGCTTAAAAACTTGACAGGAGAGGATGTTCCATTACCAGTTAATGGACAGTTCCTTAAACATTATTTCCAAGCCTAAGTTAGCTTCATGAAAGTCATGTGTATCATAGTGTATATTTGTATAGTTGTTTATACAGTTTTGTTTTAGTTTTTTTTTTGCTTGCTTGTTGAGTTTTGTTTTGGTTAGTCAAGATGATGCAGCTTATCACCCTAGAAAATAACTAAATTTTTAGGATTCAAGTGATGAGAACAAGTTCATATATAGGTTATGATTTATTCTAAGAAGTACTTGTGATCAGGTCTATGATATTTTTTCATCAAGGTGCCTTTTCTTGATCAAAGTGACTCTTTCACAATGACTCACCTAATAGCCTTGGGTTTGTTGAACACACAAGTATAGGTGTTAAGTGAAAAATCTAAAGGGACTCCCTTGCTACCAATACAATCTCCAACCTAAATCAGCAAGTGACCATACCTTGCACACTGAGCTTACATGATGACATTAGATACATAAAGTATAAAATATTGAAAAATCATAAAAAGAAATAAAATTAGGCCATCTAAGTAACTCTACCGGGGCTATAGACGCCTGCTGGAAGTGGGGCTCTACTTAGGGGGATTGTATAGATAACCTTGCCTGGGCTATGGACACCTGCTGGTAGCAATGCTCTATCCAAGTTGGCTATGAGGGATGCTCCCAAACTATGTAGCTTAACATCAGTTACTCATGTTTTCAACTTTCTTTCAAGATGAGGATAATTAATCATTTGCACACACCCTGATCCTTTGTTAGCATTGATGCCATGATGAAAACTTTATCATACAGAAAGATTATGATGCTTATACCTAGAAAAAGTTAGAATACTATATATGAATGTGATCACCTCACTTGAATCATTAAAATTTTGTTGTTTTCTTTGGTGGCAAGTTGTTGTGTGTTTACACAACAAACCCCATTTTGACTTGACAAAATAGGGACCCAACTTTTCTGCTTGGCTTGTTCTTAGTTTTTCTTCTTTTCAGTGGTCTGGTAAAAGTAAGTCATGCAGGTGACCCTGCATAAGGGGCTGGGTAAGTCATCATGATGAGGTCAGTTAGCCAAAGTTAATATTTCATATCAATAACCTCATGGTTGGAAAGAGTACAAAATTTCATGCAGGTTTACTTTTTGGATCACCTTGATATTCCTTAAGGAACGAAAGTTATTGCAAGTCAAAGTCCTGGTCAAACCTGATATTCCGAGGGGGGGTCATATTTCTTAACATCAGTCATCTTATGTAAGATCACCCCGATCCAATTTTATCACCTGATAATCATTTGGTCTGAAGCTCCGGACGTCAATTTTACATGATAGTGGTATTTACCTGTCAAACAGAGTCATATATTTTGCGGGAGTCATATTTTGAATATCACCTGATATTCTGAATATCACCTGATATTTCAAATATCACCCTATCACAAAATATCACCCCAATGCCAATATGCTGATGATGTCATCCAATCCCAATGAACAAAGAAAATCACCCTGACGGTGACATCATCATCCTTTTTACCTCGCGGAGGTATATTTCCAACGATCACCCTTTTTCCATGACATGATGGTGATGTCATCCTTATCTTTTGAAAGGGGGTCACTTTAGTTTTGAGGGGTCACATCTCAAATATCACCTGATCTTTTAAACATGACTCGATATTCAAATATCACCTGATATTCTTGACATCACCTGATCCATTGACATCAGTCTTCCCGCTCAAAGGCGGAGGGTCATATTACACGGGGGCGTCATATTACAAATATCACCTGATCTTCTGAAGATCACTCCCCTCATCTTGCCCCATGACATTAAATGCACATAAATGCAGTAGGTGTATTCCTGCTAATTGCGAACATGATTCAAACACCTGGCAACATCTGTAGATTTAGGGCAGAAGATCAATGGTTCTGATCGATCTAACCTGGTTTTGCCCTAATTTGCCCTATGAATGAGATTAAAAGTGAGTTTGCAAGGTCATTTTGCATTTACCTTGCGATAAAACAAGAATTTACAGAGCATAGAACACTCCAACCCTTATACAAGCTACCAGTGGACGGACTAGATTTCTAATGCAACAGATCAGGTGATCCTTAGCATTTGCGACCCATTTCTATAATTGTCCACCTAACACAGGAGGAAAATGTAATCAGGTAAGTAATCAGAAACCCTCCTGTTGTCATTTTCTGTAATATCCAGGTAGTAAGTTCTTTTATGGTTTTGCTCTATAATTATGCATATCATGATGAAATGGAGATTAATAAGTATAATATGCATGATGCCATAAACACATAGTGCTGTATATGAATGGATATAAATAGTATGGTAAGACCAGTTGTGTTCATTGCAGGAATCTATGGCAGACATCAGGCAGAGCAAGTCTAAGTCTGAATTCCTTAAGCCTATGTTTGCTCAACCTGAAGGAGTGTAGTTCAAGTATGGTTTCATCGGGGATACTCATCAGGGAAACACAGATTTAGTGGCATGGTCATCTAAGATGCATAACGATAAAGAGAGAACCCTACTGGATGTCGTTTTTACATCAGGAATGTGGTATACGGCTGGATTTCCTTATTCCATGGAAACTTTAGAATTAATAATAGAATGTGCCAGAAATTAAAATCCTCAGACAAGGAGAGTGGAAAACAGGACAGGGTTTATGCAGATTTGTCCATCAAAGGGATTGCAACTACTTTCAATCTCCCACTTGGAAAGAAGGTAGTCAGTATGGATCTAAAAAAATTGGAGATGGAATATATAAATAATAAGAAGACTGCAAGAAAGAGGATATATCAGTGGAGATTGAAGAATAGCATTTATACTGCCTCTGCCAAATTACCAATGCACCTATACAAATTTGACTTTGATGATGAATATCAGTATATGATTGCCCTACTCAGTAGAGTGACAGGCTAGCCTACTGCTGGAAGTTTCAAGGATTAGATGTATGGGGTCTTCATGATGTGCACTTATACAGATAATAAGCCATTATGGGCTTAAATTATCAGTGATGCTCTAGATGAACAAATGATGAACCTAGGAGGCCTGGAATGTTCATTTTATATGACTTCATATGTTGTATATTCATGTGCTTATAAGGGTACACTTGATGCACTTACCACAGTTGGAAAGATTGGTGGCACTTTAAATGATGCCCATATATGGGACAATAACCCTTAGTTGCAGAGAACAAACTATCTCCCTGACTAGAAATTAGTGAATGATGCATTTTCTATGCATCTGGTTAGAACAATGGAGGAAGATAGAACCAAAAGACTAAGCATGGAAGCTCAGGATGTTATATACAAGCATGGTACCTGGTTTATCCAGTTTGCCACATTTTCCTACATCAGGATAGAAGGTTATGAAGGACAGCCATTAATGCTTCCCAGGTACCCTACTGATGGGGTAGTCCTGATGGAGTTTATGAGACAGATATCTACTATACTGGATGCATACAAAGCAAACAAGAAGATACCTCCAGTTTTGTTTCCAGTAACTATAGGGTGGTAAATCTGCCCTGATTCTGAAAACATAAAGAAGGCCATAGGAGGATTGAACCTAATGAATTTACAACCATTCCCATTGGTCAGACCATATGATCCCTATGGAAGAATGCAAAAGATTATAGGGAAGTCCATACATCAGAAGAACTTAGAGGATTTTTGGACTGACTGTGAGGATGAGGCTGAAGTTAGAAGAAGAAAATATCAAAGGCTCACCCTCAATCAGATTAAGACATTTCATTGCATTCTAGTGCCTACACAATTGAAGAAAGATGATGGCAAGGTATTGTCAAATGAGTATGAGGACAATAAGGTGTATAATGACACCATTTCAACCCCTGACCCGATGCAACCTGAAGAAATTTCATTAGATCAGTTTACAGGTGGGGTGCTGTAGTTGACCCAAGCATGGGTAAATGAAGAAATTAATACATTGAAGAAGAAAGGTGTGGCCGTCATAGTAGATAACAAGAGGAAAAGGCAGGAAATTTTAGATGAAGAATATGATGACTTTCTTATTGAGAAGAGAAAATCAAATGGAGAAAGGCTGCCACCTTAGAAACAAAGCAAAGGACCCCCCAGAGGAAGGAAGACTGATAGTGAACCTAAGGGGGTGATAGTTGAAAGAGTTGATATACCAGATGAAGGTGCATTTGCATCAGGACATGCATTAGCCTCATCTGCACAGCCTTTGGTAGATGAACCAAGAGCAAGAAGAATCTTAAGGCCATTTATGGAGACTGCAAGAGTACAATATGAGGGCCAAACCTCACAACAGAATGTGGAAAAGGATAGCATTCTTGAGGAGGAGCCAGTGGATAAAGAGCCTGAAGATGATGATCCTATGACATTCACTAGAAAAAGGAAGGCACCCCTGGTGGCATCACCACCTAAAAGATAGAGAACATCTATGAGGGGTGAGATAAGACATGACCCTGTAATGTTAAGGGGAGCAGGTAGTGAAGTGTTCAGAAAAGAATTGCAACATGATGTGCCACTTCCTACCATCGTTCAGTTTTAGACTGAGAAGGCTAAAGAGAAAGTAAAAGAAGCCGCTAGAGCAAGCTAAGGTGGTCCTTTCTCATTGGAGGAAACTGTGGACTTATCAGATGATGAGGTGGTACAAAACGTAGCCTCTTAGCAGATGGAGATCCTTGCTTCAAACACTCGCATGACCCCTCATGGAACTCTATCCTTATAGAGGGTGATATTAGAAGAGTTGAAGCAAGTAGAGCAAGAAAAGGAAAATAGCCCAGAGAGTGCAGCCCAACAAATAGGGCTTGATAAGTTAGTTGATCAGGTAACTAGCCCTGCGGTGATAGACCTAACATACAGAGAGGATGTAAGTCCTAAACATCAAGCAAGTGCACCTGATAAAGTAGAAAATGTTGAAATAGCCAAGCTGGCAGAAACAAAAAGCAATGCTTTAGATATGGGTGAGCAATAATGAGAAATACCAGCTGAACCCAAAATAATAGAAGTCCAACAAAAGGGGGGAGGTGATAAAGACACATCAAGTGATGATGCCCCCAGGACTCAAGAAACCTGAGGTGATAAAGAAACATCAGGTCATGATGACCTTAAGACCCAAGAGGTAGATACATCAGGTGCAGAGTAAAATGTGATCCAAGATCAGGTTGATGCACCTAGTACAAACACAATGATATCCACGGATACAAATGTGCCTCAGGATGAGGAAATTCCCAAAGTGGATGAAACACAAAAAGAGATAGTACAGGATCAAGTACAAGATCAGCATGTAGATACATCACAAGATCCTCCTCCACAAGAAGAAGCTCCTCAAGAGGAAGAAATACAACAGGATCCCCCTCAGGATGAATATCATGAGGAAGAGATAAGGAAATCACCCTCTCCATCGAGAATAGAGACAGATACAGGAGATCAAGGTGGACATGATGATTGCGATAGACACCAAGGATCTAGAGATCAAGTACCTCAATGGCTTGAGAAAGAAATAGGTACAGAATCAAGTTTTGAGATTCAAGAGTTTGATGTTTCAACATTATTTTCAGAAACCATCATGAAGTCGAAGAGGAAAGCCAGATTAACATCTACAATTAGAAGATATCCTGCTACAGGTAGAAGGACCGCCCAGGTAGCACTTCCCACTTTTGAAAAAGAGAAAGGCAAAATCACCCTAGGAGAATTCCAGATCACCACAGTTGACTTGGGGTTTGCCAATGAAGACCAGGAAGGTCAAGAAGGGAAAGATATAATTGATTCTTTAACCCAAATGGTGAGGAAAGAAAAGGAGAAGAATAAGCATCATAAAGAGCACATTGCTCAGCTGCATTCATACATAAAAGGGTTGATTAACCCTGACAATACATCATTAGATCAGGCAGTCCCATTGACTGCAATTTCTCAAGAGGAGGTTAATAAACTGGACCTTATGAAGCATGAGTCAGTGATTATGAGGAAATGGATGTGATCAACACTAACAGGAGCTGAGGAAATAGTGAGCGCCTCTTTGCAGAGGTGGGATTCTTTGAGTATCTCAAGGAAGAAGGTTGATAAAATACAGAATGAGGCCAGAAGAAGGTCATTCTAGTTAGAAAAAGCCTTGAGTGCTTTGAGTGAAATAAAGAGGATTAATCCTTAGATCTTGATAAATCATCAGGTGCTGAATAATAACACTGCCTTGCTAGTGGATGTTTGGTATAGGGACATCAGATTTGAATGTGATATTCTAAAGAACTACAGTAATAAATTAAGAGATATCAGTGTGAAATTGCACAACATGATGGCCTATGAAGCAGAAGTCCTAGAAGCCCTAGAGGGAAAAGTAGAGGGGAAAATTGAAAACCAAGACACAGACTTTGCCATAAAAGATCTGCATGATAACTTCCAGCCGATGGCTAATGATCCTCTTAACCACCTGACGGAAGAAGCAATGAACAAGATCATGAGGATCGAAGTCAGGGTGGAGAACTATAATGAGATATTAAACAACAGGAAGGGTAAATTGGAGACCCTCAGAGATAAGTTTCAAGCCCATAAGCACACCATCAGTACAACCAAAACTCAGGATGGCAGGGAAGTTGAAAGAATAGTAGAAGCATTTGAAAATATCAGGATGATCATGAAGGTCCATATACAGGAAGATATTCATCAGGGTGATGATGATACAGAAAGTGATGATCATGATGATCCTGATGATGAAGAGGAAGAACCTAAGTAGTAAATAAAGATGCGCCACAAGGGAAATATACGCATCAGGTACTTAGAAGAAAATAAGCTACCTAGATGGTTGCCAGCTGGCAACCTGTGCCACAGGAGAAGTTGACCAAGTCAAGGGAAAAAATATCCACCATTGATCTTAATTGATAAATCTTGATTGTAGGTCATTTGTAACCACTCCCTCACCTTATTCTATAATAGGTGTAGGGATGCCTTGTTTAAACATTCAAAGCTTAATTGAAATTTGTTTGCTGAAATATCAGGGCCTATTTCAAAGTTATTGTAAACATACATGTTTTTGCATACTTAATGAAAGAGAAGACCATTTTGATTACAAATTATCGTAAATCTTGAGTAGTCTGCGTTTGAATTCTTGATACATGCTTTGATTTACTGTGTCCCTTGGAGTGCTCATCAGTCTGCATGTATTGTCTTCATTCATCATCCTTTGAAGTTTGCATCATTTGTATCTAGCTGTGGAACATCCTGGTGAAAATATGGTTTGATTTCTTCTCCTCATGACTATATCAAGTGTGTATGTAACTCAATAGCTGAAGATTCATCATAATTTGAAGTATTCTTTTACATTTCTTTTAATTTCAGAACAATTCACCATCACAATTGCAAATAATAGATAATCAGAAGCAAATTACATGAAATATGTAGACATCCCCTAGATAACTAGAAATTCATAGCATATTTGAAGTTAAAGCATGTACAATTGATAAATATCATGCAAAGATTTGAGCATAGACACATCATTTGAAGAAATATACTGTGTAGAATAACCTTTCTATGTAGCATCTTTACAGAAACAAAATCCTATTGATAAGCAAACGTAAGGCCCCTGAGTGGAAAACAACAACACACATCAACCACTGAGTAACGTCAGTAGATTAAGAACTAATCCACGGAGACTTGGAATCATGAATTCTTTGAATTCATCGTATCTTTCAAGATGAGTAAAGGTTGTTGTGTAATTTTTATTCTATGTTTGCTTATGACTAACATCATGATCAACAAATACCACAAGCCATGATCCAGAGTGCCCTTTAAATATCTAAATAACCTCTTTACTATTGCAACATGTGATTCTCTAGGATCTTCTTGGAATCTAGCCACAAAACAAACTGCATGCATCATATCTGGTCTAGTAGCAGTTAAGTATAACAATCCTCCAATCATTGACCTATACCTACTCTAATCATTCTTAGGAGATTCATCATTCTTGTTCAGCTGGCAACTAGTTGTCATAGGGGTACATACTGGTTTATAATCTTCCATTCCAAACTTCATTAACATTTCCTTGACATACTTTGATTGTGAAATAAAAAATACCTTTATCTGTCTGATTGATCTGTAGACCAAGGAAGAAGTTCATTTCCCCACACATTGACATTTCAAGGTCTTTTTGCATTTCATCTGCAAAACTCTTACACATACCTTCTTTTCCACCAAAAATTATATCATCTACATACACTTCCACAATTAGAATTTGATCTTCTCCTACTTTGATGTACAAATTGCTATTTGCGGTACCTTTATTGAATCTTTGTTGTAATAAGTACCCGTCTAACCTTGCATACCAAGCTATGGGGGCTTGCTTCAATCCATATAGTGCCTTCTTCAACTTGCAAACCATATCCGATTTGTCTAATAACTATAATCCATCTGGTTGTTCTATGTATACTTATTCTTCCAACTCATCATTCAAGAAAGCATACTTCACATCCATTTGATATACTTTGAAATCCTTATGTGATGCAAAAGCCAAAAACATCCTGATGGCATCCATTCTTGCCACTAAAGCATAAGTTTCCTCACTGTCTATTCCTTCTACTTGTGTGTAACCCTTGCACACAAGCCTTGCCTTGTTTCTTACCACCTCTCCATTCTCATTCAGTTTGTTCAAGAATACCCACTTATTTCCAATCACATTTTTGTTTTCTAGTCTTGGGACAAGTTCCTAAGTCTGATTCTTTTTGATCTGCATTAGTTCTTCTTCCATAGCCTTGATCCAATACTCATCCTTGCATGCTTCAATCACTATTTTAGGTTCAACTTTAGAGAGTAAACATAGATTTACCTATTCTTCAAAATATTTCCTTCTTGTCAGCACACCTTTGTTCTTGTCACCAATTATTTGATCTTCGGAATGATACTTCTGCACATACTTGGGAGTTTTAGGAGTCTTTTCCGGAGCTTCTTCTTCTTCAATCTATACTTCCTTTTCATCAACATTTTCTTCTTCTCTACAAGATGGCTCATCTGATTCATATCCATTGACTTCTAAATTCTTTTGTAGATCTTCATCAACTTTGACATTTGCACTCTCAACAATCCTTCTTAACCTCTTTTTGTAGCACTAGTAAGCTTTTCTTTTAGTAGAATACCCAAGGAAGATACCTTCATCAGACTTTGCATCAAACTTTCCTATATTTTCTTCATCCCTTCTGATATAACATTTACTTCCAAACACTCTGAAGTACTTAGTAGTAGGAATCCTTCCATACCATAACTCATAAGGGGTCTTTGTAATATTTGCTCTTGCCTACACTTTGTTTAGTGTATAAACAATAGTATGAATTGCCTCTCTCTAGTAGACCTCCAGTATATTTTCTTCTTTTATCGTTATCCTTGTAGCTTCTTGAACAATCCTATTCTTTCTTTCAACCACTCCATTCTACTGGGGAGTCTTAGGGGCAAATAAGTGCCTCTTTATTCCATGATTCTCATAAAACATGTTAAACTCATTGGAGGTGAACTCTCCACCTTTGTCAAACCTCAAACATTTAATTTTCATATCCTTTTCATTCTTAACCATGACTTTGAATGCTTTGAACTTATCTAGGGCTTCAAATTTTTCTTTGAGAAAAGTAACCCATGTCATCCTAGAATAATCATCAATCAGTAGCATGAAATACCTGTCACCTTGAAAACTCCTTACCTTTGTAGGGTCACAAAGATATGTATGCACCAATTCAAACAATCTGGTAGAAGACTGATCCTTGACTTTGAAACTTCTTTTTGCTTGCTTTCCAATCTAACATTCCTTATAGACAACAGTGATGGGCTTTGTAATCTTTAGCAGATCTCTCATAGCTTGGGTTGAACTTATCCTTACTAGGCTGTCAAAATTGATGTTACACAATCTTCTATGTCATAGCCAACTTTTAATGATCTAAGTCATGAAGCAATAACCATCACCATCTTTGAGCTGATAAACATTTCCATTTGCCCTCTTTCTAGTAGCTATCATACTTCTTGATTCTTTTCTGATCTCACAGCCACCATCTTGAAACATAAGATTGTATCCTTTGCTACACATTTGTCCAACACTAAAGAGATTATGCTTTAAACCCTTAACATAAAGAACATCATCAGTATTATGCTTTCCATCAAAACTAATTGAGCCTCTTCCACATATCTTAGCAGTTGTATCATCACCAAATCTAACTAGTCCTCCATCATATTTTTCAAGTTTAACAAACTTACTTTTATTAGCGGTCATATGGTTTGAGCATCCACTGTTAATAACCCAATAGTTCTTTTCTTGTTTGGTATGAAAAGAAGATATTAAAGTACCTTCAGTATTAAGACTTACCTCTAGAGCCTTTTCCTTCACACATTTCTCAGAGTTGGTAGAAATAGTGTCATCCTCTAAAGCTAGAATAGACATTCATTATCCTCATCATTTTCATAATCAGATTCATTGTGAGGCCGACTATTTTACCTCCCATATTTTGATCATCATGTTATTCAGTAGATGACACTATCAGACCTTAGTGACTTTGTTTTATTATGCAGAATTGATGTTTTATCTCACTGATTTGATACATGTGATTTGATTTGGTCATATTGGATGATATGTTGTGGTTCGATATATGGGATTTATATTAGATGTTATTTTGTTATGAGAGTCTAGTTATTATGTGATGCGAACTATTTGACATGTGATGGAAAATGCAATTTAATTTAGAGTTTTGTATTGATGTTTATTTTGATTGCGTGAAGTTAATTTCAGTTGCTTCGGCTATGACTTTTCATGACAGGACTGACACTTGATCGAGATGTGCAAGTTTTACGTTCCCTAGCCACGGGAAATCGGAGGTAGGATTCACACCATATTATTCCCTGTTAAGCCAATCCGTTCCCAAGAGGGATAAGGATCACACGTGTAATTGAATGATGATTTATTGTGCTTGGTTTAATTTTAATTACTTTTAGCCTTAGTACCCTTTCTTTTTCTTATTTTTGATTAATATTAAGTGTTGTAAAATTTTATTTGATTTATGCCACTTGGTATTTTTTTTTTTTTGGGCCATTTAAATGTGGATTTTTAACCCTTTTCATGAACCCTAGGGTCCCAAAAGTTACCCTAGGTGGTCAACCATGAGTCTAGGGTCAACTTGGACTACCTAACCCTAGTTTTGACTCACCTTAGGTCAACCTAAACCATGGTTGAGTAAAAGTGACGAATTTGGAAAGAGGGAAGATGGGGGATGGGCCTTGCCTTAGGAAGAACTCATCTCCCATCCCTAAGTTTTGGGAATCATTCCCAAAGAAGACTTGGGAGGTCTCCAAGAGTCCTCCCAAACTCCCAAGTGAGTGGGAGCACCACTCAAGACCCTTGTCTTCTTGAGGTGTGAGTGGGAATCCAACTCACCATTTGTCCCCCTCCCACTTGTGTGGAAGCACAAGTGGATGAGGTGGAGATGGAGGTGGAGTGAGAGGAGGACATTTGTCATCCTCTTACCTTCTCACTCTTACAAGTGGCCTTTGGAGGAGGGAGGAGATGGTGACAAATGTCACCTTCCCATTCCCTCAAGGCCAAGTGGATGGCCTATAATAGCTCCTCTTGTAGAGGAGTGGGGGTTCTTCTCTTCTATCCTTTTTCCTTGCAATTGGGAGATTCTGCAAATTTTAGTTTTCTTTTCTAGTTTTGGAGGAGTAGGGAAGGTTGGAGAAATTCTGAAAGTTGGAAGGCTTGGGAAGGCTTGGAGCTCTTCACCAATCTTTCATCCATTGTGAGGGCCTTGAAGGTAGGCCTCTTTACTTGCTTCTTACCTTGCTTATATGTTGTTCCATGTTTTGGATTTTGGTTGTGAGTTGTTTGCATTGTGATGTTTGCATTTGATGTTGGGTTGGGTGTATGGTGAGAGCACCTGCAATGGAGGTAATGCTCAACTTGTATAGGTAGGGGAAAGGAACCTCCTTGAGGTCTCTCCCTCTTAATTGTGTTTATGCCTTGAGGGCCTTTATTGATGAGCAGTTTATTAATGACAAGAGTGTCATGGAGATTATTGTGATTTTGTGAAAAGTGGTGTTAGAAAGTTTGGCTTGAGGCCATGAGTTGATATTTTCATCTTTTGGGAACCCTTTTAAGTTGAGGGGTCCATTCCCTACCCTCCACAACTCATGTATATGAGTTGAGTTTTGTGATTATCCTATGGGCTATTTTGTGTTGTTGGTGTTTAGTGTTTGATTTTGCTGTGGAATGAAACCCTGTGTGAAATCCCTACCTCCCTAGCTCAGGGGTGACCATCTTGCGGGTCTATGGTAGGGAGGAGAGCTAGATGAGTGGTTGGTTCTGTTTTCTTGTGTTGTGCTCATTGTAGGATTAGAGTGTCACAAAAAAAAAGGGGTTGGAGAGCTTTTTCTTGAGTGGTGTTTAGGTGTTTAATGATGGTTGAAGCCATGGCCATTGTGGCCTCCCTGCATTCTAATTTGGCAAAAGTTGTTGGTTAACCTTGCCATGAGTTGGCTGTATATGATTATCCAATGTAAAATCCCTGTTAAAGAGGTTAAAATAGTTTCATTCCTTGTTATGAAATTAGTTGTTGATGTAGATGAAATTGTGAAAATTTGTCTATTGAAATGATTAGAGGAATTGTTGATTCTTAATTAAATTTGGGTTATTTGGGATTTTGCCTTTTGAAAGGGGAAGGAATTTGTATTGAAATTCACACTCTTTTAGTTGATATGAATAAATGCAAGTATCATTGTTCTTCCCTTATTTCAGTATATGCTACTATGTCAAACTGAAAATTCAGAGACTTGGAAATTTATTTTAATTTAACCCAGAAAAAAATAGAAGTTAAATATTTATTGTTTACCTCTAATTTGTTAAATCTGAGAGAGTTGTAGATTTGTTATTAAAAGAAAAGGAATAGATGTATTCTTCTTATTTGGTTAAATCTGAAACACAGAACTTACATTTTAATCTGTATAAGTTAAATTGCTCAAAAAAAAATACTTGCATTCTGTCATTGAATGGTACAGGTGAAAAAAAGTTAAGTTGTTATTAAGTTTTCATTTATTGGACTGTATTAATGTTAAAAAAAATATATATCATTGTTGTCTCCTTGTTTTTGCCATTATGTGATTACGAATATATATATATATATATATATATATATATATATATATATATATATATATATATATATATATATATATATATTGATTCTTGTATAAAAAAAAGGGGGTGCTGCTGGTTAATAGACAGTATATACATTAATTTACAAATATAATATATATATATATATTATGCTAAAAAAAATACATTCCAAAAAATACATATATACATATAAATATATATATATATATTTCACATTTTATATAAAAGAAAAAAAGAAAAAAAAAAGAAACAGCACACAGTGCTATGAGCAGCAGCGCCGCCCACAGCAACTACGAACACAAGGGTGTGGGGGAGGAGGTTAAGCCTCCTCCCCCACACCCCCTTTCCAATCCCCCGCAGGCTGAACCTGCATCCTTTCTCCCCCGCTGCTACCTCAAACTCCCCACTCACCGCTTATGTGACCGCCGTCCCCCGCACTGCCAGTTCACCACTGCACCTCCTCCTCCCACCACCCTCCGTGACCGACACAACTCCACACCCCCCCTTGGCGCCACCACTCCACACTCCGCCACACATCCCTCACAGCACCACCCCTCCTCCACTCTCTATACCTCTGCCTCCACAGTAGTATGAGCGCCACTGCCGCCATCGGCCACCCCTCTTTCAACCCTACACAGCAAGTTCTCCTCAGCTTATTTAATGGATTTATCAAGTTCATATATAAATTCAAAATTTTCTGTCTCAAACACACAAACAAAAAAAAATAAGGGCTTCCTCTGTATATACCTCTGGGTATTAACCATGGCATCCATGGTTGCCTTCAAAAACCCTACCTGCACACAAAAGAAAAGAGGCAAGCATAAACATAAGGAAAACAAATGAGTTAGGGGAAAATGGAATGAGAAAGGAAACATGAGATTAGGGCACACAAAGAGTAAACTTAGAAAATAAAATTAGGGTTGCATATGGGATCTTAGTGTTTTTTTTTAGATCAGGGCAAAATGATATGAGTTAAGGAAATTAGGGTAGAGAGAAAGCCTTTTTTTAATTTTTTTTTAAATAGGTCTTTTTCTTTTATTTGTGAGGATGAGGGAGTTAACTTAAAATTTTAATTTTAAGTCCTTGAGAGGCTTATTTTTACTTTTATTTTTATATTGGTGGGATTTCTTTTTACCCCTTATTTAAAACATCTCATCTCTCCCTTATTTTATTTAACCTTTGAAAGAATAGCTTTATTAATTTTAATTTCTATTTTTGAACGTGATACTATTTTGCATTTGATTTAATTTTCGAGTCATTTTATCATTAATTTTTATGTTGATATTTATAATCGATTTTATTATTATTGTTTTACGGGGAGGGTTATTTAAACCCTCCTCCCTCACCCATTAATTCCTCGAATGAGATATTAAATGTAATACCAAATTACATTTAATGACGAACTCGATTTCTCGATTGAATTTAATCGATGACTTGATGTTTTTTTATTAAATAAATTACCTTAATTTATATCGTTGATAACGTTCTAAATTAATTTAATATTTATTTAATTGGTTATTTTATTAGTTTTTCCTATTGGTACTTTATTTAAGATTTGTGCTTTGGTTCTATTTATTTTTACTTATAAAATTTATCTTTCTTCTGTTAATGAGTATTTAAAACTTATTTTTGCGTTTAACGGAAACGCGTTATGCTGCCAAAATTTCACTAGATTTTTTTAGGGTTTATTTATGCGTTGTGTTATTTAATTTTAATCCACCATCCCAACTTAATCACATGCCATTTGGTCATCATACTTAAATCACTTGTCGTTCCAAGTTTAACTAGGGTTCGTTGCAGGCAAATTTCATCATCGCCTAGGAAACTTAGGGTTTAGGTTTATTTAGTCTAACCCTAGAGGTGACACCTTACATGTCGCATACCCCCTTGACAGCCTTCACCTTCACGATACGTCGACATGTCTACACCTACGTGTATTGCCACCGAGCAAGTAGATGCGTGCGAGGGGGCTCTTAGGGATAGTCAGAAATTTTTTTCGCAGTTCGTGTCATGACCACATGGCAGATGTGGTCATGACACATGTGTTCGTGTGTCGTGTCTGCACGGGAGATGCGGGCATGACATTCATCATCAGATATACTTGCATCTTCTCTACCATAGTATCTTTTCTTAGGCACTCTACTTTTGTTTTCCCTATTTGTACTTCTCAAAATTTATTCCAGACATCTTGAAGCATAATGACCTATCTTTCCACAACTGAAACACTTGAAAGGAAATTTACCACTGTACTTACCAATACCTAATTTCATTTTTCTCACAAAGTTAGCTTCCACATCATCATCATCCTCCTGATCTGATTCCACAGTCTTCTCAGGTTTTCTAGCCTTAAAGGCAGTCTCAGCCTTTGCACTACTTGTACCAAATTCTCTCATTTCAAAAGTAGTTAGGGTACCAAGCAAATGATTTAGATTTTGTAATTCTTCAATAGCGCAAACTTTATGACTATAAGCTTTAGGAAAAGTTTTGAGTACCTCCAATACCACTTCTTTTTCATCCATATTTACACCAAGTCCTTTGATGCCATTAACAACTTCATCCACCTTCTGTAAGTAGATTGTAATGTTTTCATCTTCAGACATCCGCATGGTTTCACACATGAGCTTTGAATTATGCATTTTATCTTGCTTGACCTTATCATCTCCTTCATGAATACTTTTTAACTTTTTCCAGATTTCTTTATCAGTTTTCAGATCCATAAATTTCACCAATTCAGAATTAGTAAGACCACTTAAAAGAGCATTCCTTTCTTTACCATTGGTTTCAAAGGCCTTGATCTCATTTACAGTACTTGTGTTACATCCCCAACTTTTGATTTATCTTAATCCTACTTTTATGTGATGAACATGATAATTAATCATAGTTTAATGATTTGATGTTTATGGAAAATATCAAATAGAATCATTGATTATTTGAATATTGATTAATGTTTAGTTTAGACATGAGATTACATGTTGTTAAGATTATTTTATCGTAATGTTTTGCAAATCAAATGATGATACAATAATCATGGTTATATGGTTGTGAGTGTAACCACGAAAAGAATCTTCCTCCAAGTACAGAAGGAGAGTATCATCCGGGAGGAGGAGATAGATGTTGGGAAAAGGTCAAATTGCCATATGAGTATCAAAGTTAATCTTTCGTGAACCCATGCAAGATAGAGTGTGTTTATGTCTTTCCCTTGTTAGTCATTTTTAATTCGATCAGTGCCGTCATGACAATTTGAGATATCTCAATGTCATCTACATCGATTCAACTAGACAATGTTCTTAGAACATTTATTTTAGTTGATAAGTAATCTCGTTTGGTTGTCGAGTATTTCCTTGTTTCCTTATCTATTTCCTTATTAGGTTTTGTGATTTTATATATATATATAGATTAGTTATGGTTAATTTGTCTTAACCCCAAAGTTGCATATTATTGATGCCACCCTAACGATGATATTATCATTTGATGATACCTTGGATTATTTTGATAACCCTTAAACATCATTTAGATGTAAAGGAAATTATGTGTGTGATATAATCATTCTTAACCTTATAGTGGTCAAGCACCCTTTTATTATTATTATATATATTTTTTGATAATTGGTCAACCACTATCCACGATGAGTGGAGTGAGTGGAGGCTGAGTAGAAGCCTATCATAAGCTTAAACTTCGCTGCTCACTCCATAATGGAAGTTGTGGACCGTATGGAGCCCATTAACCCATAGGGTGGTGAAGGATAATGCAATTATTTTTCACCACTATTGTGGAAAAGGTGGCGGATTGGTTAGCATGTGGGGAATTCATGCAAGAAGGTTATCGAGAGGGAGTTACTGGCATAGATTTTTGTTGTCGAATGTGTGCAAGAATAAAGAGTTCTAAACGTAGGTAGCAAGAAGAGGAATGCTACAGAAGTAGCGAGTGTTGGTTCAAGTGAGCTTATGAATATAGCCACCATCAGACACATTGGAAATAGCCAATAGCAAGTTGAACTCGACTATATACGTTCATATACAGGTATGATTCATAGACCACTTAATGTGCTTGAACTAAGCAATGTAAGAAAGATATCACTACTATTATCTTTATGATGTCGACTATGTTAATTTGTGTTAGCAATTATGATGTTGAGTAATATTTAAGAGGCCTTCAAGAATGTAGTTGAAACCATTGTGTTGAGACTTGAAAACATTGTTAAAATCTATTACTCGGTCGAGGCCATGAGGCTAAACACTAAACATTGTTGTCGCATGCAAAAGTCTCAAATACCGATATGGCAGAGACTATAAAACCTATGGTATACTTTTGATACCCTAATTATTAATTATTTGAGTTGCCTGTGTTTCTAGACTGAGCGATTATTGAATAATAAAGACTAATTTTAAGTGAATAGAGAAGGTTGTTATTGGAGTAGGCCGAGCGCCTTGCTCGGACAATGATAATTTTATTGTAAAACTCTAACCCTTGACTAAGCCTATGGTACTAAGTTTAACTAGTCTCATGGACTGTGGATAACGGTACTTGACTGTTTATGATAGATATTATTTTATCTATAGTGTATCCTATGTGTAGAAAAGGGTAATGTGACTCCTCAATGTCGAAGGAGAAATGTTAGTAGGTAACTAATATTGTTGCCTAGGTTGCATTAGGTGCATGCCAAACCTTATTTGTCAGAGAAGTAAACCCTCCATTGATATTTATTTTTCTTATGGGAATGAAAATAATGTCAAGTATGAAAACTCTTGTGTCTAAATGTATATGAATGTTTATCCCTATTTTGAATGGGAATACTTCATGAACGAAGTATAGAGTATCAAGAACTCATGCAAATTTCTTTTAAGTTAGGGTCTATTTAATAAGATTGAGCCATTAGACTATTATAATTTAATTCTTAGTTGATGTGAATTAGTTGTAAACATTGTGACAATGTAAACATAAAATCTTAGACAGGGAAAGGTCATAAGTATTGAAAACATGATTATGTAAATTTTTTATTAAGAAAGGACGGGAATAGAGTGACGTGGAGTCACCGGTTCCCTCTTGCATAGGCAATGAAACATTAATGAATGTACTCCCAAAATTGGAGTCAAATGTCCAAGAAATGGACTAAGAGTGCTTTGAACCTATCTTTCCAAGAACTAGAAAATTGATTATATTTTGTATCATTCATAGATGATTACAGTAGAAGGACATGGATTTATTTTCTCAGAAGCAAATCTGAAGTCTTTAGTTGGTTCAAAGAGTTTAAAGATTTTGTTGAGAATCAAACTGGTAAAAAGATTAAGTGTTTGAGAACTGACAACGGTGGTGAGTTTTGTTTGACAGAGTATGACAAGTTCTATAAAGAACATGGGATTGAAAGACATAAGACAACTCCTTACACCCCATAGTAAAATGGAGTTGTAGAGAGGATGAATAGAATGTTGATGGAGAGGACTTGGAGTACGCTTAGTGGTGCTAGCCTCGAATAAAAGTTTTGGACTGATGCTGTAGCCATTGCTTGCTACATAGTTAACAGATCTCCTACTTCAGTGCTTGTTAATAAGACACCCATGGAGGTGTGGTTTGGTAAGAGGCCTTCATTGAGACATCTTTGTGTTTTTGGTTGTGAGGCATATGCACATGTGCCTAAGGAGAAGAGGTCAAAATTGGAGAACAAGGCAGTTAAGTGTATCTTCATTGGCTATGGTGTCGGTGTGAAAGGGTACAAGCTTTGGGATCCTGTGGCTGAAAAAGTCTTATATAGCAGAAGTGTTATCTTCACAGAGGTAACACCTTCTCCTATTATTTTACAGCCAGAAGGAAAAAAAAAAGAAAGAGGATGTGGTTCAGTTTCTTACTACCCCTAAGAAGACTGAACTAAAAGACCCTATTGGACCTGATGATGAGGAGAGCTCTAGCAGCTCTGAAAGTTTAGAGAAGAAGAAGAACATCAAACTCAGCCTTTGAGGAGGTCTACACAAAATAGGAGTCAACTTGAGAGGTTTGGTTATACATTGCTTGATTCTAGTTGTGATTTTGCTTTGATTTCTAATACTGATGAGCCTAGAACTATGAAAGAGGCTATGGACATGAAAGATGCAGGTTCCTGGAAGGAGGCCATGGAATATGAGATGGCTTCTTTGCAAAAGAATAAACATGGGACTTGGTGCCTTTTCCTGATGGATGAAACCTTGTTGGATGTAAATGGGTGTTCAAGAAGAAATTTGGTGCAGATGGCAGTGTTGAGAAATATAAGGCCAGATTGGTTGCGAAGGGGTATTCACAAGTGGAGGGAATTGATTATGGTGGGATTTTCTCTCCCGTTGCAAAGCTAGCATCTATTAGGTTCCTTCTATCTCTTGCAATAGCTTATGACTTAGAAGTGGAACAAATGGATGTGAAGACAACTTTCCTTCATGGTGACTTGGAGGAAGAAATTTATATGTCACAGCCTGAGCACTACGTGGTGAAAGGTAAAGAAAATTTGGTTTGTAAGTTAAAGAAGTCTTCGTATGGTTTGAAGCAATCTCCTAGGATATGGTACTGGAAGTGTGATGCCTCTATGTTGTCCATTGGATTTCTGAGATTGAAATCAAATCATTGTGTGTATGACAATTTTGACAATGATCGTATTCTCATTATTGCACTGTATGTTGATGATATGTTGCTAATTGGGAATGGTAAGAATATGATTTCTAATTTGAAGTCTCAGTTGTTAGCACAGTTTGAAATGAAAAACTTAGGGGCAGCTAGGTACATTCTAGGGATGGAGATCAGAAGAGATAGAGTAAACAAAAAACTTTGGTTAAGCTAGAGTAAGTATGTGAAGATCGTGTTGGAGAGATTTAGCATGGCAGATTGTAGATCATTCTGTGTTCCTATTTCATTGGGGACAAAGTTATCTGTTAATGATTGTCTAAAGTCTCCTTCTGAGATGGAGGATATGAGAAGAGTACCTTATTCTAGTGCGGTTGGCAGTTTGATGTATGCTATGGTCTGTACAAGACCAGACATTGCCCATGTAGTGGGAGTCCTTAGTCAGTTTATGGCTAATCCTGGATGGGTACATTGGGATGTAGTGAAGAGAGTGTTTAGATATTTGAGGGATACTTCTAAGTATTCCCTATGTTATCATGGTTATTCTATAGGACCTCTGCATTCTGTGAGTATTCATGGATTTGTGGATTCTGATTGGGCAAGTGACATTGACAACGGGGGATCCACCAGTGCTTATGTGTTTACTATGTTCGGTGGTACAATTAGTTGGATGAGTAAGTGACAACCTGTTGTTGCTTTGTCCATGATAGAAGTAGAGTACATGGCAGCAACTCATGCTTGTAAGGAAGCCATTTGGCTTAATAGGTTGTGTTCAGATATTGGTGTTGATGCAGGACAGATTACTATCTATTGTGATAGTCAGAGTGCGATTTGCCTAGCAAAGAATCCTACTTTCCTTGCCAGAGCAAAGCATATTGATGTTCAGTTTCATTTTCTTTGAGATATGGTAGAAGATGGGAAGGTGATATTGGAGAAGGTAGACACTTTGAAGAATGTTGCAAATGCATTGGCGAAACTAGTGGGCACAAAGAAGTTCAGATGGTGTTCGAAGTCTATGGGCCTCTTGGGCCCTAGCAGTTAAATCTTGTCATTCTTTTGGCTCTTGCAAGGTGTTTGACAAGTGGGAGAATGTTGGGAATTAAGGTGTCTCAACCTTTACAAATTCCTAGCATTGTTTATTCAATTATGTATTTATTTATTGCCTAATTTTGTATTTACTTGCACATTTAGTTTGATCAATTAGTTGAGGTGGCATTGTGACATGTCATCCTACTTGGAATGTGACTTGGATGATCCAGTCAAACTCACATGGATTTGGGCATCCCATTTGAGGTGGCACTAATATGCCATGTGTCAGCATCTTGTGGTATGTAGAAGAGAATATTCCATATGACAGAATCTATGATGCGTAAGAGCCAATTATAGAGATTCCTATGACAAGTGGGGACAAGTGTCGGAGAGTATCTTTGCATGAGAGAAAGGCATCTTTGGGCACCCAAATTGGGCTATGACATGTTGTAAGAGGAGTATGCTATTTTTAGTTGTGTATAACAGATTCTCTTACAACATTAAGTGTTGTCATGTTGTAGTTTTTTATGATAGCTGTAAGATGCGTAAGAGCATCTGTCATTGCCTATTTTTAGCATGGAGCGCTCTATCCTTGGGAAGTCAAATCTGCCATGTTACAAAAGATGTAAGAAAGGTATATTCATGTTGGACAAGTGTCCTTGGGTGTTGGAAAATGGCCATGTGGCCAAGATGGATGCCCATCTCTAGAAGCTTCTAGTTTATGCCTTGTATCTCTATATAATGTGGAGTTTGGAGTTGTAGTTTATATAGTTGATGTACAAGTACTATTATGCTACCAGAATCAATCTAGAAATGACATTTGAAGACTCTTCAAAGAACCTACATTGCAAGTGTATTGCAAACTGTTATTGTTTTTGATAATACATTGTGCAGGTTTTAGAGTGTGGGGTTTTTCACCTGAAAAGGTTTTCCCCACGATATATCTTATGTCTCTCTCTATCTACATTCTTCTGTTGTGTTTGTTGTTGTAATATCTTTTTTATATGTTTAACATTGCTACAATTGTAAGGATTTAAAAGAATTTGGATACATCTCCCCTTATTAGATTGGTGTAGGAAGCATTTCCACATACCTTGCTTCCTTTCAGAAATTTGTGAATAACTTTTCAAAAATTGCTTCTCCTATTACTTCTTTGCAGAGAAAAGGTAAGAGGTTTGATTGGTCAGATAAGTGTCATGAGGCATTTGACCAACTGAAGGAGAGGTTGACCATAGCACCTATCTTGAAAGTACCTGACCCAGAAGGTCATTTTGTAGTCATTATCAATGCCTCAGGCGAAGGCTTAGGTGGTGTACTAGTCCAGGATGGACAATTTATTACACATGAATCTAGGAAACTAAAAATTTACGAACAAAACTATGCCCCTCATGATTTAGAATTGGTAGCAGTAGTTCATGCACTGCAAATGTGGAGACACTACTTGCTCGGGAAACCCTTTGAACTAAAAATAGACCACCAAGGGCTTAAATATATGTTCACTCAACCACATTTAAATGCTTTCCAAAGAAGGTGGTTAGAGCTAATCTCAGATTATGATTTTGAGATTAAATATATTCAAGGTAAGGAAAACCAAGTGGTGGATGCCTTAAGTAGGAGAAGACACATCTCCTCAATGATCTCCATAAATTTTGATTTTAAGAATCAAGTACTACAAAAGTCTAAGGGAGATGATTTTTACGAGCAGGTAAAATAGGCCCTTTTGGAGAATCCCCAGAATCTAAAATATGATGGTTTTTACCTTGAACCAAATGGGTTATTAAGGTATAAAGGAAGGATGCATGTACGAAACTTTGAGGAGTTAAGGAATATTGTGTGGAAAGAGATTCATTCTACACCTTATTCAGGACATCCTAGAGTAACAAAGTTACTAGCTGACGTGAAACCCTTATACTTCTGGAAGGGAATGAAGAGGAATGCTGCAAGATTTGTAGCTATGTGTTTAGAATGCCAGAGGGCGAAGGTAGAACACCATCACCCAGCAGGAATTTTATACCCTCATGAAATTCTAGAATGGAAATGGCAAATCATAAGCATGGACTTTTTGCAAGGACTTCCTATACCAAGGAATAGGCATAATGCTATTCTGGTTGTGGTGGATAGACTCACCAAAGTGGTACATTTTATACCTGGGAATTTAACGAATGGGGCACTCGTCATAGCCTGTAAATTTTTACAAGAAATTTTCACATTCAATGGTATTCTTGAGAAGATTATCTCATATTGGGATGCTTGAATGACATCAAGGTTTTGGCAAACCTTGTTTTCTTCACTTGGAACCTAGTTGAATATAAGCTCTACTTATCATCCAGAGATGGATGGCCAAAATGAAAGGGTAAACTAAGTGCTAGAAGAATTTTTTAGAATGTATTGCATGGATCAGTAATACAAATGGGAAGATTATATTCCTCTTGTGGAATTTGCCTATAATAATTGTTGCAAATATGTGCCTATGATGTGTTGTCATTGATGTCAACATATCTATTTGTTAGAGATAGTGAAGACAGTGCAGTTCAATGAAGTAGATTACTCTGCCTTCCCAATGAAACAAAGATCAGAGTCTACAGACTTAAGGGTTTTGTAGAGGATTGTCTGAAGTCAGTCCAGTTAAGATTTGAGAGGTTTGCATGGAGGATTGATGAAGTTATGGCCATTTGAGTAGAAATGGGTTTTACAGTTGTTTAGAGGTAACAGAGTGATAGGGATTTCATCTAGATTACTCTGCATTAGAATATTATGGTCTCTAGTTCTAAAAGTATGTTTGGGATGTTGGTGTGTATCCTCAACTCAAGTGGTTTGTTGTTTGGAGGTCCATAACCAATCTTTCTAGTGTGATAATCATGACAGTTAGTGTTCTTAAGTTCCCGTATGAAGATGCAAGTGATTCTGGTGATTTGAGGTGGTGCGGTTGTTCTTGTTGATTTCATTGTGCTTGTGGAGGTCTCTGGATCGTGTGCCTATTGTCTTGGTGGTCCACATTGAGGATTGAGCTCGTAGTTGAAGATTTCTCCTTAGGTGTTGTTGTTCTTTCCAGTCTTGGCCGATCGGATGCTTTGTGTATGTTGCGGATGATCTAAGAGAAGTTCTATGGAGAGTAGCATGTTTTTCAAGGAAGATTTGAGTCCCAGCTATGTTTGGCTGACAGTGTAGTGGTTTGCATGTAGCATTTTGTATTAAGTCAAGTCTTGTGATTGTAATTGCTTGTAATTCCTATCTTGGAGAATGTTCCAGATAGATGATTGTAAGGCCAACTTTGATGTCCATTCCAAAGTTGATGTCATGTATAAATACATGTAATGAAGTCATGTAAATGTGTGAATATGAGTGTGAAGATGTGGTGGTAGCAAGGAAGTGTTTGGGGGCAGAGCAGAGGTGTTGTGAGCTTCAATGGAATTGACCTTGGAATGAAGAAGATGCTATTTCTCAGTTCAACCTTTCAGTGTTAATCATGTGAATGCTTTCTAGATAGTGAGTCTCTTGGAGTAGTGAGCTCTGGGCAGTGCACCTAAAGGCAAGTGCCTTCCCATTTTTCTATTATTTTAACAAAGAATAAATCTTGTGGTTAGCCCCTACTGTGGTTTTTCCTTAACAGAGTTTCCACGTAAAAATCCTGATGTTATGTGTGTTGATTGTATTTTTGCTCATGTGTTGTTGATTCATGCTTTCATGGTTATATCATTAATCTATTAATAAGTGGTAAAGGAGATTAAATGCAACAAAAGATAAAGTTTTGTGACAACTGATTCACCCCCCTCCTCTCAGTTGTCTTCCCTAATTTCAACAATTGGTATTAGAGTTATGTTCCTTGGAAGAAGTTTAACAGCTTGAGGAAGATCTAGGAAAGTGTTTCAATGGGTTCATTCAAGTATTCTAATGGCATCAATGAACAACTTCAAGTTGCTTTAGAAGATCTTGATCAGTCTAGAGTAGAAGTCAAAGAACTGCAAGAGAACCTTAAAGATGCTGAGGATTTCATTCAGACATTAAAAGGGTAATTGAGCAAATCTATGGAAAAGAGGAAGGAGCTACTTCAGTAGTTAGAAAATTAGAAGGAAGACAGTGGCATGTATGAGGCTCTAAAGGAGAAGACAAAGGAATGTGAGAAGCTAGCAAAAGAAAGTGTTGTTCTAAAACATGAGATGGAATCCGGGGTGATGAGGCTAACCAAGGAAATCAAGGAAAGGAAGAAGAGTGAAGAAAACCTGAATCAGTCTATGAAAGAAAGAACAGATGAGTGTTGTAGATTGGATAGAATAATTGGCCATCTAGAGTCTAATCTACAAGAAACCAGGTTTAATGAGGAACGACTTGAAAGGCAAATTGTCATTCTCAAACATGACCTAGAAGTTGCAAATGAATACAAAGAGAAGTTCAAGATAAGCTCAGCTAAACTTGAGGTGCTGCTTGATAGTCAGAAGAAGGCAGATGATAAGCATGGTCTAGGATATTAGAAAGGTGAAAGCTCTAGATCTAGTCAAAGAAATCCTGAAATAAGAAATCAAAGAAGGAATCCTAGAAGGCCTCCGGTAAGACAACCTAATGCTCAAAGTTATCCATCTTTTAATGGTAATTTTTTCAAATGCAATGAATATGGTCATAAAGCTAATCAATGTAGAAGTAAAGTGAATCAAAATGCATTATCCTCATCCAGTCAATGCTTTAATTACAAAAAGATAGGACATAAGGCCAAGGATTGCAAAAGTGGATCAAGGAACCCTCCTAAGAACAAACAAGTTTTCAATGGAAGATGTTTTACTTGCAACAAGTTTGGGCATATTGCAATCCAATGCAGATCTAAACCTGCTCCAACATGTAATTGTCAGAAGAATAAGATTATGTGTTTCAACTCCAACAAATCTGGACATATTGCTAAATTTTGCAGAAGTAAAAAGGGAAAAGAGAACTCACATGCAGGTAAAGGAAGAATAGAGCAGAAGATGGACAAATACAAGAAAAAGATAGATCTGATGGAAATACAGAAGGGGATGAGAAAGATATGGATTAAAAAAGATGATTTTAAGTCAAAGAAAGGATCCACACCAGCATCCCGTGCTGGTACCTCCTCTAGAAATGGAGCTAGAGGTTTTGGCTAGGGGGAGCAGTAAAGAAAATCATAAATCCCTGTGCCAGTAAGTGGGTGCCTGAATCTGGCATGATGAGTGAAGATGAATACATCACTTCCTACATGCAGAAGGTGAATGAACTTGCATGTAGTAATAGGATTGTTGGTGGAAAACTAGAAGAATAAGAGATTGTTGCCAAGGTGCTTAGATCCTTACCTACTTCATAAAAGCATAGAGTTTCTTCTATTGAGGAGATCAGGACTATGACAAATGTTATAAGGGATCAACTAGTTGGCAAGCTTTCAACATTTGAAATAAGTAAGTTTGGTGATTCTCTTCCTAAATCAGAATCTGCATTTAAGGCCAATGTTTTTAGAAAGCAAAGATTTGATCCAGGTGAAAGCTCTTCAAGAAGACTAACCAGATATGAGAAGGCAAGGAAGGAAATTGAAGAAGATGATTCTAAGCTTGAAGAACTTCAAGCCCTTGTTGCCAAAAGATTACCAAGAGGATCCGGTAAGTATGAAGGAAAGTTGCCTTTCAAATGTTTTTCTTGCAATAAGATTGGTCATTTTGCTTCAAGATGTCTGGAGAGGGTTTCAAAGCCAAACCCTAATAGACCTAAAGTTTAGAAGAAATGTTACTATGTCCAAGAAACTACTGATGAAGGAGTCACAGATGATGAATCTGATATGGGAAGTACCTTTGGAAATGAATGGGTGTTCATTGCTATAAAAGAAGAAGATTCAGTGCCTACTAAATCTGCTAGCTATGTGAATGTGGAAAGTGCCTTGGCTGCTCAAGTTGAAGAAATGGATGAATGGGTGATTGACAGTGGATGTTCTCATCATGTGACTAGTGATGAAAGTAAGTTTGTAAGTTTGGAAAGATATGAAGGTGGAATTGTGAAGTTTGGAGACAATTCAGCTGGTAGGATCCATGGGAGAGGATCCATCTCTCTTGATGGTAAGAATAACACTAATGATGTTTTGTATGTAGAAGGATTGAAGCATAATCTTCTCAGTGTTGGATATTTGGTTGATAAAGGGTATGATCTCCGATTCAAGGATGGAAAATGCATAATTTTGGGACGCTCTGGAACTGAGATTGCATCTAATACATAGACTAGAGACTGTGAGAGATCTTCCAAAGCTTGTGAAACCTGCTAATAGCATGTGTAAGGAATGCCAGTTGGGCAAACAAAATAGAGCTACATTCAAAAGTAAAGAACAATTTTCAAGTGGATTGTTGGAACTTGTGCACACTGATTTGTGTGGTCCTACCAGAGTTAGGAGTTCGCAAGGAGACATATACTTTATGTTTCTAATTGATGATTACTCCTGAATGATGTGAGTCACTTTCTTGAGAGAGAAATTAGAGGCTCTTGATAGATTCAAGGTGTTTAAGAAAATGAGATTGGTGTGAGGATAAAACATCTGAGATCTGACAGAGGTGAAGAGTTTACCTCCTGTGAGTGTAATGTATTTTGTGAAAAGCATGGAATAAGAAGACATTTACCTGCTCCTAGGACTCCTCAGCAGAATGGATTTGTGGAAAGGAAGAACTAGACTATTCAAGAGGTTGCTAGAACCATGATGATGGAGGCAAATGTCCCACATGTCTATTGGAGAGAGGCTATGCTGATTGGGCAGGAGATATGGATGGCATGAAGAGTACTAGTGGTGGTGCATTTTCTTGGGAAAGAGATTGGTTTCTTGGTTGAGCAAAAAGCAGGAGGCAATATCTTCGTCTACCATAGAGGCAGAGTATATAGCAGTAGCAAGTAATTGTACTCAAGTTTTTTGGATGAAGCAAATGTTGAAGGATATCAAAATTATGTTTGAAGAGCCTGTTACAATCTTCTATGATATATCAAGTGCAATAAACATCTCAAAGAATTCAATGTTGCATTCAAAGACAAAGCACATAGCCATCAAGTTTCACTTTTTGAGAGAGAAGGTAAATGAGAATGAAGTTAGATTGGAGTTTGTTCCTTCAAAGGATTAGATTGCGGATATCTTCACTAAGCCTCTACCTAAGGACACTTTTGAGTATCTCAAAGTGAAGCTAGGGGCTATTACCCCTCCTATTCAAAACTAAGATGCACTAGTGTGCATCAGTTTGGTGGAACTCATAGTCATATCTTGTGATCCAGATTGGTGTTAAGGGGATGCTACTCAAGGGGAGTAGTCAGTATGTCAATTCTAGAGTTCAGTTTGGTTTTATCTAAGAAACAAAAAGGGGGAGAGATGATTGCAAATATGTGCCCTTTTCCATTGATGTCAAAGGGGGAGAGAAGTCATGTGAAAAATTTAGAAGTAGTTGCTGGTGAAAGGGGGAGCAGTGAAGAAAGTGGTTGTAGGTGTGATAAGAGAAAGGGGGAGAATTTCTTGTCTTGATGGTTGAATCAGGTTTTCACATCATATGTTGCCATCAATGACAAAGGGGGAGACTGTTGCAAATATGTGCCTATGATGTGTTATCATTGATGTCAACATATCTCTTTGTCAGAGATAGTGAAGACAATGCAGTTTAGTAAAGTAGATTGCTCTGCATTCCTAGTGAGATGAAGATCAGAGTTTGTGGACTTAAGGGTTTTGTAGAGTATTGTTTGAAGTTTCTCCAGTTAAGATTTGAGATGTCCACATGGAGGATTGATGAAGTTATGGCCATCTGAGTAGAACTAGGTTTTGCAGTTGTTCAAAGGTAACAGAGTGATAGGGATTTGGTCTAGATTGCTTTGCATTGGAATATTATGGTCTGTGCTTCTAGAAGTATGTTTGGGATGTTGGTATGTATCCTCAACTCAAGTGGTTCATTGTTTGGAGGTCTGCAAGCAATCTTTCTAGTGTGATAGTCATGACAATTAGTGTTCTTAAGTTCCCGTATGAAGATGCAATTGATTTTGGTGATTTGAGGTGGTGCAGTTGTTCTTGTTCATTTCATTGTGCTTGTGGAGGTCTCTGGATCATGTGCCTATTGTGTTGGTGGTCTGCATTGAGGATTGAAGTAGTTGAAGATTTCTCCTTGGGTATTGCTATTCTTTCCAGTCTTGGCTAATCAGATGCTTTGTGCATGTTGTGGATGATCTAAGAGAAGTTCTATGGAGTGTGGCATGTTGTTCAAGGAAGATTTGAGCCCCAGCTATGTTTGGCCAACAGTGTAGTGATTTGCATGTAGCATTTTGTATTAAGTCAAGTCTTGTGATTGTAATTTCTTGTAATGCCTATCTTGGAGAATGTTCCAGATAGATGATTGTAAGGCCGACTTCGATGTCCATTCCAAAGTTGATGTCATGTATAAATAAGTGTACTGAAGTCATGTAAATGTGTGAATATGAGTGTGAAGATGTGGAGGTAGCAAGGAAGTGTTTGGGGGCAGAGCAGAGGTGTTGTGAGCTTCAATGGAACTGACCTTGGCATGAAGAAGATGTTGTTTCTCAGTTCAACCTTTCAGTGTTAATCATGTGAATGCTTTGTAGACAGTGAGTCTCTTGGAGCAATGAGCTCTGGGCAGTGCACCCGAAGGTAAGTGCCTTCCCATTTTTCTATTCTTTTAACAAAGAATAAATCTTGTGGGTTAACTCCCACAGTGGTTTTTCCCTTAACCGGGTTTCCACATAAACTCTTGGTGTTATGTGTGTTGATTGTGTTTCTATTCATGTGTTGTTGATTCATGCTTTCATGGTTATATCATTAATCTGTTAATAAGTGGTAAAGAAGATTAAATGTAGCAAAAGATAAAGTTTTGTGACAACTGATTCACCGCCCCCCTCTTAGTTGTCTGTCCTAATTTCAACAATTCCTATCATTTTGTGATTAATATGGCTCCATTTGAAGCATTATATTGAAGAAAGTGCCGAACCCCTATAAGTTGGGATAAGCTAGAAGATATGATTAGCCTTGGTCATGAAATGTTGTTAGAAATGGAAGAACAAGTGCATCTGATTAAGAAGAGGCTAGTAGAAGCCAATGATAGGCAAACAAGTTATGTGGATGCTAAACGCATCACAAGGCATTTCTCAGTGGGAGAAAAAGTCCTTCTAAGGGTAAAACCCCAAAAGAGCTCCATTAAGTTTGGAAAGACATCCAAACTAGCTCCTAGATATGTGGGTCCCTTCAAAGTTCTCGAAGAGGTCAATGCCGTTGCATACAAGATTTCTTTACCGCCAGCTCTTTCCATGATGCATAATGTTTTCCATGTTTCCTATTTGAAAAATTTTATTTCAGGAGATAATCATATTCCTATTCTTGATTGGAATGCTATATAGGAGAAGGACCTAGGGGTGGTAGTGATCTCACCCATCAAGATGCATGAAACACGTAAGTTGTGCTTACGTAATAAAGAAATAACTCAATGCAAGGTCTAGTGGGACCAGTATTTTGAAGAGAATGCCACCTGGGAGAACTATGAGGATATTTATGCAAGATTTCCCCATCTCTTTTAAAAAACCTTTTACTATGATGAATAAACACTTTTATTTATCATGTTGATGTGATCTTGGAGACATTAAATCATTACGGATGATTGTCCATATGGGGGGAGATATGTTACATCCCTGACTTTTAATTTAGCTTAATCCTACTTTTGTATGGTAAACATAATAATCATGGTTTAATGATTTGATGTTCGTGGAAAATATCAAATAGAATCATTGATTATATAAATATTGATTAATGTTTGTTTAGACATGAGATTACATGTTGATAAGATTATTTTATCATAATGTTTTATGAATCAAATGATGATACACTAATCATGGTTATATGGTTGTGAGTGTAATTAGGAAAATAATCTTCCTCCAAGGATGAAAGGAGAGTATCATTTGAGAGGAGGAGATAGATTTTGGGAAAAGGTCAGATTGCCATCTGAGTATCAAGTTAATATTTCATGAACCCATGCAAGGTAGAGTGTGTTTCTATCTTTCCCTTGTTAGTCATTTTCAATTCGATCAGTGTTGTCATGAAAATTTGAGATATCTCAACGTCATCTACGTCGATTCGACTATACAATGTTCTTAGAACATTTATTTTAGTCAATAAGTAATCACATTTGATTGTTGAGTATTTCCTTGTTTCCTTATCTATTTCCTTATTAGTTTTTGTGATATATATATATACAGACACACACACACACATATATACATACACACAGACACACATATATATACATACACATAGACACACATATATATATACACACATATATATACATGTATATTAGTTATGGTTAATTTGGCGAAGAGGGGGAGTGAAACTTGACCCCAAAGTCGCATATTATTGATGCCACCCTAATGATGATATTATCATTTGATGATACCTTGGATTATTTTGATAACCCTTAAACATCATTTAGATGTAAAGGAAATTGTGTGTGTGATATAATCACTCTTAACCTTATAGTGGTTGAGCACCCTTTTATTATTATTATATATGTCTTTTGATAGTTGGCCAACCACTATCCACGATGAGTGCAGTGAGTGGAGGCTGAGTAGAAGCCTATCATAAGCTTAAACTTTGTTGCTTACTTCATAATGAAAGTTGTGGACCATATGGAGCCTGTTAACCCATGGGGTGGTTGAGGATAATGCAATAGTTTTTCACCACTATCGTGGAAAAGGTGATAGATTTGTTAGTATGCAGGGAATGCATGCAAGAAAGTTATTGAGAGGGAGTTATTAGCATATGTTTTTGTTGTTGAATGTGTGCAAGAATAGAGAGTTCTGAATGCGGGTAGCAAGAAGAGGAATGCTATAGAAGTAACGAGTGTTGGTGCAAGTGAGCTTATGAATAGAGCCACCTCAGACACATTGGAAATAGCCAATAGCAGGTTGAACTCAACTATATACATTCATATACATGTATGATTCATAGACCACTTAATGTGCTTGAACTAAGCAATATAAGAAAGATATCACCATTGTTATCTTTATGATGTCGACTATGTTAATTTTTGTTAGAAATTGTGCTGCTGAGTAATCTTTAAGAGGCCTTCAAGGCCATAGTTGAAACAACTATGTTGACACTTGAAAACATTGTTAAAATCTATTACTCAGTCAAGGCCATGAGGCTGAACACTAAACATTGTTGTCGCATGCAAGAGTCTCGAGTGGTGATATGGTAGAGACTGTAAAACCTATGGTATACTTTTGATACCCTCATTATCAATTATTTGAGTTGCCTGTGTTTCTAGACCAAGGGATTATTTAATAATAATGATTGGTTTTAAGGGAATAAAGAAGGTTGTTATTGGAGTAGGCTGAGAGCCTTGCTTGGACAATGATAATTTTATTGTAAAACTCTAATCCTCGACTGTACCTAAGGCACTAAGTTTAACCAGTCTCATGGACTACGAATAACAGTACTTTTTTATTTATTTTATATTTGTGTGCCTAGTAAACTTTTTTCACGTGACCGGTGACGCTGGCATGACACGCCCTTCGTTACCATGAGGATGGGGGGAGATTGGACCTCGTGACCATCTTTATCACAACAAAATTACTTAGTCAATCGAGCCAGGGCCCCCTTCCTATGGATAACAGTACTTGACTATTTATGATAGATATTATTTTATCTATGGTGTATCCTATGTGTAGAAAAGGGTAATGTGACTCCTCGATGTCGAAGGAAAAATGTTAGGAGGTAACTAATATTGTTGTCTAGGCTGCATTAAGTGCATGCCAAACCTTGTTTGTTGGAGAAGTAAACCCTCCATTGATATTTATTTTTCTTGTGGGAATGAAAATAATGTCGGGTATGAAAACTCTTGTATCTAAATTTATATGAATGTTATCCCTGTTTTGAATGGCAATACTTCACAGAAGAAGTATAGGGTATCAAGAACTCATGCATATTTCTTTTGAGTTAGGGTCTATTTAATAAGATTGAGCCATTAGACTATTATAATTTAAGTCTTAGTTGATGTGAATTAGTTGTAAACCTTGTGACAAAGTAAACATAAAATCCTAGACCAGGAAAGGTCATAAGTATTGAAAACATGATTAAAAATTTTGATTAAGAAAGGACAAGAATAGAGTGACATGGAGTCATCGGTTCCTTGTTGCATAGGAAACGAAACATTAATGAATGTACTCCAAAAATTAGAGTCAAATGTCCAAGAAATGGACTAAGAGTGATTTGAACCTATCTTTCCAAGACCTAGAAGGGTCATACTATGATTATTGTAGGATGAGACAACTTCTAAGTCGAGTCAAAGTGGTGAACAATGGACTACTTTTATTGCGAAATGTATATGTATGTAAATATTTGGCCAAACTAATGCATCCATCTCTACATACATTAGTCAGTTCACTATGCTCCAAATGGCATAATGTTTCCATTAGTTTCATACATAGTTAGAGTGGATCTCTAGTTGTATGACTGTGAAGCATTATGATGGACACAACACTAGATTCTCAGATGGAAAACCTAATGGTTCCTTATATCTATACCCTCTATGAAGGGTAGGGCCACTTCTAGGTAGGAAGTTGTGTGGGGGACCGCCATTCTGTGGTTGGAGGAAAAACACTTGGGTGATGCTCTGTTTCCCAAGTAGAAGACAAGCTGAGACTTATGAAGATAGATGTCAAAGTTCCAAATACAATGCATTCATTATATGACTTGACAGTCAGTTATTATGTATAATCTTATCAATTATGCCATGAGAATAGCTTTGTAATTGTATAGTGAAGATTCACTAATATGTTATCTTTCGATTGTTGTAAATCTAAATTTTTGAAATGTCTGAAAAAGCAATGCATGTTTAATTTCATGATTTATTGATTCATTTCGTTCTTAACTATGATTATATTAATCATGACTTATTCTTAAGCTTAATTAATATGTATGATTATGGATAATGTGAGATGACATGTTACAACTTAGACCATTTTCCAGAATTGTGTATTTAGGCTCAACAGCCTTCTAGATCTCATATCCAAGAGAAATTAGATAGCCTTCCATCCTTATTTTCCAGAATACATAATCTATTCCATCAAATTAGGGAACATCCTTCTTGTGCACCATCCCAAATCTACCTCAAACTATTAAGCTCTCTTCCTGGAACCTTGCTCTAATACCAATTGTTGAATGCACAATACAATTGATAGGGGAATGAATCAGTTGTACCTTATAATTTCACAACCCTCAAAAACATTTAGATCCACATCAATTTAATTAATCCTTAAACTGTTATGATGATTAACCATGAAAGAAAATAATAGAAACTGAATCAACTCAACATCAAACACAAAAGAACAATAGATTTACGTGGAAAACTCAAGAAGGGAAAAACCACAGTGAGGATTAGCTCATAGTATAAAGTAATAACAACACCGTAAAATAATAGGCTCACTGCTAGAAGGCTCATTGCCAAAGGGCTCAATGCCAGAATAGAGAAGAAGATAGAGAAGTTTTTTACAAGGAGAAAACCATCTCAATGCAACAGAGAATTCCACCACAACACCATCAACACCTTTGTAGTCACACTAGAGAATTGTAGACACCTTCTGCTCACTATATCCAGTAATCTAACACATGAAAGCTTGTACTGCATAACACATTGAACCACACTCTTATTCACATTATTTCCATTGCGCACACACCATTTCATGATTCCTTGACACTCATTTATACAGTCATCAACCTTGAAAACATTCTCCAAGGTCAGAAAATCATCTTAACCCAAAAAATTCAAATTAGGTTTGGACCTAAACATTCTCGCAGTGAAAAGCAATGAAGGCAGACCACAACACACCTTAGCTTGGACCAAAATCCACTCATACACACTACACCATGCTTTCACAATCATTGAAGCAACTCCATAAATAGTGTAAACACCCAAGGTTGGTCAACCTATGTTAACACAATGAACTTTTAAGTACACGCTTCCTCAAACCCAAAGATGACTTGCGGACCACATGCAAGGCTTGAACTCAGTTCATAATATCTCACAAACATACTGAATACCTACAAATTCCTCCGTAACAACTTTCACTTACCGCACAACCTTATCCCATTTACCTAGCATACTCAAATGTCTCTATCATACACTGCAACTCAATAAGTCCTCTTCCGGAGCACCAAACTATGAACAACTTTGACTGGAGAAAGATATGAACCTTATAAGTATGTGTTCATAACTCCAAGACCAAAAACCACTTTGCGAAGAAATGCAAAGCAAAGAAATTTCTCTCAGACACCTCTGCAACACTCAAAAACATAGTCCACACACTAGTGAACACAACTTCATTTGCACAATGAACTAGAACACCAAATTCAAAATATAACATCTCTGAGCAACATATCCAAACTACAAAGACAGATCTTCAACATAGAGGAATGCAGAGCAAAACCAAAACACTACTCTATAAGCCAAAATGCCACTTGAACACACTGTTTCCTTCATTAATCAAATTTTCTCAAAATCAGTTGGAAAACAACCAACAAAGACATATTCTTGACATCTTCAGCACCTCTTCAAAGCAACCAAATTACCTTTAGCAAAGAAACTCAACCAAATAGCTCATACCATTGCAACAACCTCATCTTTGTTCAACTAATCTCATCATCAAAGACAATATCTAGTCAACACTAACTACTCATACTCTTGCACCACCAACTACTCACACAATTGACATGGTTGACACCAATGACAACACAAGCTTGTTGACATTAATGACAACACCAACTACACATACTTGTAATAGTAAGATCATCCATATATATGATGATACACTTACCAACTAGCCCCCTAAAAGCAATGTCCATGGTGTACTGAAAAGTTGCACCAGCATTGATTAGACCAAATGGCATCCTCCTATATGTGAAGATTCCCCACTTGGTGGTGAATGATGTCTTGAGTCTGTCTTCCTTGTCAACCATAACTTGGTTGTAACCAAAAAATATGTCCATGAAAGACATCATATGTGCTCCATTGACAACTTGCAGTACCTTATCCAATGAAGGCAGTGGATAATTATCTTTCTCTGACACCTTGTTTATATTTCAAAAGTCAACGTAAAGTTGAATGTCTTGATTCTTCTTTCTTACTGGCACAAGATTGGCCACTTGAGATGAATGTCTCATCAGAAATATGATTGTAGTGGAAAATAGTTTATTAACTTCTTCAAAGACTAGCAGTTCTAGGAGGGCGTTGACAGGTCTTTGTTTCTGTTTGAAAGGCTTGACTCCTAGTTTTTGTTGGTTGTTTTTAAATCCCAACCTTATCTCATGAAATAGCCTATGATTTAGCCACTTTCAATGTTCAACTATCATGAGGGGCTAGCCAACACATAGGTGAAAGTTGAAACAACTTTCCCTCTTCATTTTAGGCTCTACAAAACCTGGGAGGGTAATCCCTTAATAGTATTCAATAACCTCCTATATCTTTTTATTATCAATACTGTGAAAAGCAAATTGGTTCTATGCATATTTTCTTGAGGATTATGAAAATATGAAGACATGGCTCAAATCAATCAAGTTTTTTCATTCCTCAAAGCCATAGAATAGGGCAAAACATCAAATAAACAAATACTTAAGATTGATTTCAGTGATTTTAAAGTATTTGGGTGTCTGACTAATTCTGGAGTGTGAAAGCTAGATACATAGACAAGAGATTGGTGCCTTGTCCATTGGGCAACAAAGTCAAACCAAGTGTAATTGAAACTTGATAACATTATTTAACCTGAGAATCCAAAAGATTTATAGCATCACCTTACAACATTATACTTAGTATTTCTAAATCACTTATTCCTATGATATCCTTGCATACATTCACACAAATCTATATTCCTAGTGTTTAGGGTAAAATATGAAGAGGGTTTGATTTTAATGATTTATGTTGATCCTCCTTTCACCACTAAACATTCAAGGACCTTTAGCCAAGTAGAAAGTCTACTACAGGCTTCTTGTCACTTGGAACATAGGGGAAGATTGGAATTGTGTGATTTAGTTTTTCAATTAAGCCCAATTATGCTCAAAACCCTAATTATATGAATTCATGAACAAACAGACAAATTATGGAAAATGATTGCACATAGAGATATCAAATGACAATTAAATGCATACCATATTTTAAATTTTGGAAAGCAGAAAAGTTGGGGACTAATGATCGGGTGCCCTAGTCTAGTGCCACAATTCTTGTCGAGATCTAGAAACCTTGTTTGCAATATGTTCCTATTGTTCCAGAGATTTTCTTGTTGTGGGATCCAAAGGACTAATGAGTGGGTACCTGAGTCCAAGTCCCTATTTTCTTCTTTGATCTACAATTCTAATAGTCTGCACTACTCTCCTACAACTCCACTTTTTCTTCTTTCGCAACTTGTAACCTATAATCACAGAAAAATGGGTTGGGGGTTGTGGTGTTTAGAGGCTTGCCTCAGTCAAGTCCCAGAGAGACATTCAATTCTTTCAAACATCATTTTCAGATAAAGAGTGTGTATCCTTACGAGATAGAGGCAAAATCCAAATGATAAATGACAAAACACAATTGATATCACCTTGTAGTGAAGATCTCATGGAAGGAAGATTCTCTTCATGCCATGAGGAAATGGATGCCAAATCTACAAATGAAAACACAAGAACAACAAAATACTGATTTGCAACACAATGAATGTATTGAATCACTTTCGCATAAGCCACAAGTTCACAATATCCATCTAGTTTCCCTCTAATTTACAAATGAATCACTAATCATTCTTAAATATGCAACTATAAACATTCCCGCTAAGAATTTCCTAATTCAAACTTACCGTGTCGGCATATGACCTAAGTAATGGTCATAAACTGACACTTTGAAATTGGTCCTGACCTAAAATAGGGTAGGACTAGGGTGTGGGCTCCCAAGTCCTCCCCCCTAACCATTTTCCATGAAACTTTAGGGTTTTCTCATCAGGAGTCAAATTAGCATGCAAGATGTCCTAAATGCATCCTAAAGGACCCGAGAGCTAAACCTTAATAGGAAAAGCTCCCAAGGTTACTTTTTCTGACATAATATTTAGCCCCCACTTCAATGTATGTCTGAATGAAAGGCCAATACATGCATTGAAGTACGGTCAACAAGCACGAAGAAGACACACCAATCACAGAGAAGATAGTAACAAGCATGCAAAACATAGAGAAGACAGTTACAATCACACAAAACATGGAGAATACAACATTAAAGACACACAAAACATAGTGAATATAGTGAATGCAGTCAAGATAGTGATGATTTTCTTTTCTTTTTCTCATATACATGAAATGTAGATGCAAGTACAAGGAAAGTAAACACACCACCCATAATGTAGGAGGGACTCATCGCCACTAATATTTAAGACTACATATGGGGCAATAGACATGCCAAACAAATCAAGCATGGCATACAAAACAAGCACACCATACAAATCCCAAAGCATAGGAGGGACTCATCACCACCGGTCTTTAAGACTATGCTTGGGAACAAACACACAATACACACACACTTAGAAGACATGGAGAAAACACAACAGACAAGCAATGGAGTGTTCCTATTTCTAGGTTCATCACCATCTCAGGCACATTATAGGCACACATCGACAATTGGGATTCACCACAATAATTGCCAAAGACACGCTTAAGGATTGAGTTAGTCACAGAACTGCTCCTCGCCTCCGCAAAGGACTTTTGAATATGACAGGATGTGCACTCTCCACAAGAAATACACCATCCCCGCCTCCGCAGAGGCCTTAAGATAAAAATGATATGCGCAATATCCCACCTCCGCAGAGGGTTTAAATGATTGCAATAGATTTCAAACAAATCTCAGAGTACAGGAGGGACTCATCGCCACCAGTCTTTAAGACTGCACCTGAGAACAAGCATACTTTATTAGCATCTAAATCAGATAGCTTACCTTATATATGCCCCTACCTTAAGGTGATTAATATCAGGTATCAATATTAGGCATGTTACGATAGGAAGAAAACACATAAGGGAACATGAGCTCTCACAAATCCCATGCCCCCCAAAGGTGACATGTACTTTATGATCGCCAAATGTTCCCACAAACACATTCCTACAAGAAAAGTGTTAGCGTCCATATAATCATGATAAACAACAATGCATATGATCATTCATACAAAGAGCCAAGGTTATACTATGAATTCAGAGACCGAGTATAACTATGGGGCTATACCACGGAAATCTCAAAACCGAGTGTAACCAAGGCGAGATTTAAAGACAAACAAAGTGCATGGAGCAACAATATTGTTATGGTTTGTAATTACGATAAGACAACATCAAGATCACATGGAGTGATTCTACTAGCCAACCGTCAGATAATATATATCAACCCCATCATCATTTATGGACTCGGTCCATTTTTTGATTTATCGCTAAAGGGACACTAGGTCCGTATCAGTATAATATGTTTTTCATCATCCACCTGCTAGATAGAAACACTGGAGGAAGGGAAATAATAAATCGAGAGAGGAGAAACAAGTGCCTTAGGGATAGTCACATAAAAGGGTACCCTTAAGTCACCAACTGCAACGCTATGTTCGTAAGACACAACACATAATAATGAAAATAGAGGAGAAGAAAAATAGAAGAATGATGATACAAATAGAAGGTCACAACATAGGTAGTCTCCTGGTATCCTAGACCTTACAAGAGAATCAAGGGTCTGATGGTGACAGGTTGTCATTGATGGCAAAACCACCTGATGCAATTTTTCTTTCTCCCCCTTTTTGACATCGGATGACAAAGACTATTATCTCCCCCTGAGAAAATAACTCCATTGAAAGATGTTAAAGCTTAATCATAGCATTTACAAACACATTGCATTATGAGGGCTTTGAAGACATAAACTCCTGTTATCTTGTTAACTTCAATCAAAAATTAGAACCACTTACCAAATCTTTGATACCACTTGTCTTTCAAAGTATTGAAGGCACTGAATGCAATTTTGCTAACCTTATCCTGAACAACAACATTTCAAACTTGAAAGCAAAAAGATACCATGAAACTTACATCTGAAGCACAATACCACTTCTTATTACAATACCACTTCTTATTACAATACCACTATGAAGATGAAGACTGACAGACTCCTGATGACATCACATGTGATTGAAAGACAAACTTCCAAAATAATCAATTCTTCTGCAAACAACACTTTTTGACCCACATGACAAATCTCCAAAGAGTCTATTTGCTTCCCCTGTGATAAAGTTCAAGCTCATAAAAACCACTGGTAAACACTAACAAGAATAATCAACATAACACAACTCAACTCAACACTGATCCACTTCTTGAAATAGTCCTGAAGCAACATATCAACCTGAAGTATACCATCCATTTACTGACAATCAACCTTCTGAACACTTTTGCAAAAAAATCATAAACATACCAATACTCTTTGATAAATAGATTTGCAGGCAAAAATCATGAAGACTCCTCATCACACAGTTCCCAACACCATATGACATGATGACCATTATCAGCAGATTCAAGACCTTTACTTGCCTCTGATTAACTGATAAACTTGAAAAACGAACAAGGCACCACCATCAATTTCATAAGCAACTCTAGATGTCACAGCTTGACATACATACCTTACCACTTCAAAACAAGAGGCACATAATTTTCACATACCTTTTTGAACCATATTAATGAGGAAGAACATGTCAAATTAATATACCAATGATCACTTCTAAATGAACATTTGTTCTGCAATCAATAATAGAGATCATCCTTTTGCATAAGATACCTTTTACAACACACTGTCAAATCTGATATAACCACATCTACAATCAACAAGAATGAACTCCTTCCTCTTGACTCTATCATTCAAATCAGCCCATCAAGATTGCACATCCTTCACCATCAAGCTCTTCCTGTAACACCACTTTCCAAAACCAAATCCAGGTGAGAGTTCCTTGACAACATCTTAACAGAAGCATCATGACAACTTAATCATGTAAGTATCAAACAATATACAAATAGGATCAATGTCAGAACATCATCAAACTCTTTGTGTAGAGAGCTTTTGAACACTTTATATGATCCACTAAACATGTCACTGATCATGAACACCTAACATACACTGAAACTCAAAAACATCAGAAACTTCATTTCAAACATTTCAGGCAAGCATGACAAACAAAACAAGATCAACTGATCTCCTCCTGTAACTTCTTGGGGATAAAAAATAGAACAAGAACAACTCCCCCTCACATTATGCTATCTGTTATGCAACAGATGAAATGACTTGTGCAAGATGCACAAGCTTAGTATTTGACTTATCTTGACTATGTTTCTGCTTCCAAATCTTAACAGGCTCTTTCTTCCTCCAAACCTTTTCTGTCTTTTTCTTTTCCCAACCTTTCAAATTAGGTGGAGCTCTCCTGCAACTGTGTGCTTTATGACAAAGAGAGTTGCAATTATAACAAATTATGTTTTAATCAAAATCAATTGACTGATAATACCTTTGAGCACTCATATTAAGCTTCCATGAAGGATCATACACTCTGTTCATTTTGTAGTTTCTTTGAATATGTCCAACATTATTGCACTTGTAACATACAAGGTTAGTATTCCTTTTGCAATCAACTGTTTTATGCCCAAAATGATTACAACTATAACAGTAACCATTAAATGAATAGTTATACCTGTACATGTAAGCTTGTCTTATAGATGCAGGTTTTCTGAAATTTCTTCTTTGATTGTGCACAAATTCATCTCTCATTTTCTGTTCAGCTTCACTCTTCCTTTTTCCTTCTATGCAACATGACTTAAATCAATTTTCCTTCTAGGAGTCTCTCTAGCTTTGGAACATTCCCCTTCTTCGGTACTCTTTTCAAACAACAGATTCTTGTGCAACTTAGAGGAAGCCTTTTCTAACTCCTTTCTTAAAGAGACTATTTCTGATTCTAGTTTTAGATTCTCAATCCTTCTAACTTCAAGGTCAGATATTGAAACATCTGCTATCCTCTTAGCTTCTTCAATTTCTATCTTCAATCTAGCAATTAGTTTGTCAGAATCATCAATATATGTATTTAAAGTTATAATTTGACATCTGGCCTCTTCAAGATCTGTAGATACAATTTCAAGTTTTGAAAGTACATTATCTTTAGATTCTCTTTCTTGTTGCAACTGCATCATTAATTTATTTTTCTTCTTCTTATAATTCTTGAGTTCACTTAGAGCATAAATGAGCTCTCCTTCAAAATCAATCTCACAATCTTGTTCATCATAATCCTGATCATAATCTTATTATAAGTCTGATTGGGTCTCAACTTTTTCATGTGATTGCCTTTCATTGCCACTTTCTTCACACACTAGAGTATTATCTTGATAAATTCTTTTCAGTTCTTTCTAGATATCCTGAGTTGTTTCACACTGCATAACCTTACAAGAGATATCATTAGATAAGCCAGATAAAATAACCTTCTTGGCTATATGATTACATTTAAGAGCCTCTTTGTTATTTGAAGAATTACCATTCTCAACTAACATTAAAACATCATATCCTAAGGAGGATAAATACACTTGCATTCTAACATACCAAACTGAGGAACATCTGAAAAATTTTCTTCTAAGACAATATCAGATTCAACTTGGAGAACATCTTTATCAATTGACTTTATATCAACATCTGGATTTGATATGGATGATTTCTTTTGTGTCTTTAGACCAGAATGAATCTTAACATTTCTCATGTTCTTATTTCTCCTACACTTACCCATTGAACTCCACACATAGGACCTACCCAAGCTGATTAAGCTGCAAGAGGGAAACTGGCTCTGATACCAATTGTAGGAGTTCAGGACAACACTGAGAGGGGGGGGTGAATCAGTGTTGTATAAATTTTAACCTTTTGCAAATTTAACTTTCAAGACATGAAGAAGGTAAGATATCATTTGTTACACACATGTGCACATAACTAAGAATGAATGATGAGATTAAAATCTCATGAATAAATCATACACACAAATAGAGAGAAAAACAATATGAATCAAGACACAAGAATTGCATGAGTGGAAAACCCTCCTGGGGTAGAAAAACCACTCCAAAACTGCCTCACTGGCTTAACCTTAAAAATATCTTTACAAGCCTCAATGGATGATGTGAGTGTCTCACTGACCTATAAGCCTCACTGGCATACTGTACCTCACTGGCTTTTCTCAATCAATCAAAAAATCTCATGTGCAAGAAGTGATTACTGTTCAATCTGATTTGTACCATTTAAATCAACTCATCTTTCTTTTCAAAAAAAGGTTTTTCTCTACATATCATAACTTCATAACATTATTTGCTCATCTCTATTTTCTTCATCAACACACACTGCATATCAATCTTGTATTCTGATCCATTCAATAACACTTCCTTATTTTGTATGTTTCATCTCTGTCTTTTTATATATCCATCAATGCACCTGAAAAACAATTTTATACAAGTTAAAAAACCTTTCACATTCTACACAATCATTTTTCATCTGTGAAGAAATTAATTTTCTCTTCATGCCCATGACTGTTCATTTTTCTTCTTTTTTTTATCCTACAAGAACAAAATCAATCTTTTCTTCTTTTTCATCCTGCAAGAATAAAATCAATCTTTCATCTACATAAGACTTTTCACATTCCTTCAAAAGTTCATTCTCCTTCTCTGCAAAATATCTTCAATATCAAACCCTATTTAAAACTCTTGATCTTCCATCTTCAAAACTTGATTGCTTTATCATCATCTCTAAATTTCATCTTCTCTGTATTGTGTGAGAAAAATAAAATCTTTCGCATAATGTTGATCTTCCTCAATTGACATTTCAATATGCAAAATATTATCATCTACAAGAAAACAATTAATCTTTGAGAATAAATAAATTTGCTCCTGTCAATAACTTCAATGCTTCATCTTCTACAAACATCTTCATTTTTCATTAATCTTTGCATGATCCTTCAAAATCTCCGAGAACTTTCATCTTCTCAAACAAAATCTTTTTCATCTTTTGAGCAAAAATGATCCTTCATATTCCTAAAAAAAACTTCATTTTGCATAAGACTTTTATCTTCATGTAATCTCCTCTGCACAATATCTTCAATAATAATATCTTAAAAAAACTTCTCTCATTCTATTTGCAAAAACACTTCATCTGAAACAATATTGTGAATGGAGAAAAAAAAACTTCATAAAAATTCTCCAATAAAATCTTCACAAATCTCTCCAATCTTCATGAAGATTTAGAAATAAATCAACTACCTTTTTAAAAAAAATACCCCTCACAAATAGCTTCCATGCTAAAAAATAGAAACAAATCTTTCTTTAAAATTTCCAAAAAAAAAATTTCCTTAAAATAAAATCTTTAAACTCCACTTTGAAACCCAATAAATTAGGAGTTCTTAAAAAATTGAAATAAAGCCATTAAAGGCTTAATCGGGCTCCCACTTAATAAAGGATATTAAGGGCTTTTTTTGTTTTCTTAAACCATTACATGGTTTTTTTTTTTTAAAACTATACGATGCCATTTTTTTGAATAAATCTCTTTCATAGAAATCTTCAAAAAGGCTGATAACTATGAGCATGGATTTAAAAAAAAAATCAAGGAGGCCGATAAACATAAGGAGGCCGAATAAGTTTTAAAACCAACACTTTACACATTGGCCCTCACAAACATTATATGAAGACCACTTATATGAAGACCATTGCATAAGGTGAGTTAAAGAAAGGGCCGGTCAATGGATGTATAATAGCTCCTTCAAAAGGTAATTGTTAAGTGATACACTTGCTATTCCCGGTCACCAATAAAATATGAATATTGGGTAAAGTAGAGTTTGAGGGGGAGATGACTTAGATTTGTTTTGGTTTTTGAGAGCATAGATTTTAATGGGATAACAATATTGACAAGGAAAATCCATTAGAAACTTGAAACCCACTTTATACCTCTGCACTTGTCACAACTATCAACAAATGAAGATCAAATGAAGACCATACTATCAAACTGCCATTATGAAGAACATGCCATTGAATATTATGCCATCTGCAATTGATCTGTATTGCTTCTTGCATTACTAAAGCATGTGACCTTTGTCATACCAAGATCAAGAAATCATCTCTATTTGTGGAAAACACAAACCAAACAACCTATAACATTCTGATCAACCATCTCCTGACTAATGAAGCATATGAAGCAACTTCATCAAGCATGTTCAAAACTATTTATGATGAAGACATGAACTCCATCACCTGTACTCCATCACCATTGAATGATAAAAGCCTTCTTGATCTGTCCTCCTGATGTCCTGCAATGACTGAAGACACTTTTGACATCAATGACAACTAGTACTCCATAGTTGTTGCAGGACATCAGGAGGACAGATCAAGAAGGCTTTTATCATTCAATGGTGATGGAGTACAGGTGATGGAGTTCATGTCTTCATCATAAATAGTTCTGAACATGCTTGATGAAGTTGCTTCATATGCTTCATTAGTCAGGAGATGGTTGATCAGAATGTTACAGGTTGTTTGGTTTGTGTTTTCCACAAATAGAGATGATTTCTTGATCTTGGTATGACAAAGGTCACATGCAAGAAGCAATACAGATCAATTGCAGATGGCATAATATTCAATGGCATGTTCTTCATAATGGCAGTTTGATAGTATGGTCTTCATTTGATCTTCATTTGTTGATAGTTGTGACAAGTGCAGAGGTATAAAGTGGGTTTCAAGTTTCTAATGGATTTTCCTTGTCAATATTGTTATCCCATTAAAATCTATGCTCTCAAAAACCAAAACAAATCTAAGTCATCTCCCCCTCAAACTCTACTTTACCCAATATTCATATTATATTGGTGACCGAGAATAGCAAGTGTATCACTTAACAATTACCTTTTGAAGGAGCTATTATACATCCATTGACTGGCCCTTTCTTTAACTCACCTTATGCAACGGTCTTCATATAAGTGGTCTTCATATAATGTTTGTGAGGGCCAATGTGTAAAGTGTTGGTTTTAAAACTTATTCGGCCTCCTTATGTTTATTGGCCTCCTTGATTTTTTTTTAAATCCATGCTCATAGTTATTGGCCTTTTTGAAGATTTCTATGAAAGAGATTTATTCAAAAAAAGGGCATCGTATAGTTTTTAAAAAAAAAAAACCATGTAATGGTTTAAGAAAACAAAAAAAGCCCTTAAATATCCTTTATTAAGTGGCAGCCCGATTAAGCCTTTAATGGCTTTATTTCAATTTTTTAAAAACTCCTAATTTATTGGGTTTCAAAGTGGAGTTTAAAGATTTTATTTTAAGGAAATTTTTTTTTGGAAATTTTAAAGAAAGATTTGTTTCTATTTTTTAGCATGGAAGCTATTTGTGAGGGGTATTTTTTTAAAAAAGGCAGTTGATTTATTTCTAAATCTTCATGAAGATTGGAGAGATTTGTGAAGATTTTATTGGAGAATTTTTATGAAGTTTTTTTTTCTCCATTCACAATATTGTTTCAAATGAAGTGTTTTTGCAGATAGAATGAGAGAAGTTTTTTAAAGATATTATTATTGAAGATATTGCGTAGAGGAGATTACATGAAGATAAAAGTCTTATGCAAAATGAAGATTTTTTTAGGAATATGAAGGATCATTTTTGCACAGAAGATGAAAAAGATTTTGTTTGAGAAGATGAAAGTTCTCGGAGATTTTGAAGGATCATGCAAAGATTAATGAAAAATGAAGATGTTTGTAGAATATGAAGCATTGAAGTTATTGACAGGAGCAAATTTATTTATTCTCAAAGATTAATTGTTTTCTTGTAGATGATAATATTTTGCAGATTGAAATGTCAATTGAGGAAGATCAACATTATGAGAAAGATTTTATTTTTCTCACACAATACAGAGAAGATGAAATTTAGAGATGATGATAAAGCAATCAAGTTTTGAAGATGGAAGATCAAGAGTTTTAAATAGGGTTTGATATTGAAGATATTTTGCAGAGAAGGAGAATGAACTTTTGAAGGAATGTGAAAAGTCTTATGTAGATGAAAGATTGATTTTATTCTTGCAAGATGAAAAAGAAGAAAAGATTGATTTTGTTCTTGCAGGATAAAAAAAAGAAGAAAAATGAATAATCATGGGCATGAAGAGAAAATTAATTTGTTCACAAATGAAAAATGATTGTGTAGAATGTGAAAGGTTTTTTAACTTGTATAAAATTGTTTTTTAGGTGCATTGATGGATATATAGAAAGACATAGATGAAACATACAAAATAAGGAAGTGTTATTGAATGCATCAGAATACAAGATTGATATGCAGTGTGTGTTGATGAAGAAAATAGAGATGAGCAAATAATGTTATGAAGTTATGATATGTAGAGAAAAACCTTTTTTTGAAAAGAAAGATGAGTTGATTTAAATGGTGCAAATCAGATTGAACAACAATCACTTCTTGCACATGAGATTTTTTGATTGATTGAGAAAAGCCAGTGAGGCATAGTATGCCAGTGAGGCTTATAGGTCAGTGAGACCATTTGTCAGTGAGACACTCACATCAGCCAGTGAGGCTTGTAAAGATATTTTTAAGGTTAAGCTAGTGAGACAATTTTGGAGTGGTTTTTCTACCCCAGGAGGGTTTTCCACTCGTGCAATTCTTGTGTCTTGATTCATATTGTTTTTCTCTCTGTTTGTGTGTATGATTTATTCATGAGATTTTAATCTCATCATTCATTCTCAGTTATGTGCACATGTGTGTAACAAATGATATCTTACCTTCTTCATGTCTTGAAAGTTAAATTTGCAAAAGGTTAAAATTTATACAACACTGATTCACCCCCCCTCTCAGTGTTGTCCTGAACTCCTACAGGGTCATCCTAGGAGGCCTAAACAACACATAACACATCACGGGGGAAACACATCACAAGAGATAAAGGGTTAGAAATACTTACCTGTAAGAACAACCTAACTAGGGGTTGTCATTAAGCAAATCATCATCATCTTCCCACTCCCAAATGTTAGAGGAAAGTGGGACATAAGGTACCATAGCTCAACTCTTATTCTTTTCTTCAAGTTGTCCATTCTTAAGATCTTCTTTGTTTGATTCAATGTTTGGTGAGATGTTTTCTTGTTGAGATGCAATTCATTGGGCATAAGCTTGTCGTCTCCTCCTCCTTTCTTTTTCTTGTCAATTTCTGTTTGTCTTACCACTTATCTCTTGTAAGATAGTGTTTTGCTCTTCCATAGGTTTTTGGGTTTTAGAGGAGGAAGTACTAGGATCAAATCTCATTTATCTAGGTGGAATGTTTTGCTGTTAATGACTAACTCCTGATCCTTGTAAGGATGGTGGGGGAGGAACCTCAACATAGGGTCCATTTCATTTCAATCTAGGATTCTCTTCAAATGTAGGTTGTTCGTCTCTTGTTTTTTTGAATAGAAGGACTGACCACTTGATGTAATTGTTTTGTTTTGTAATTTCTATAGCTCAAGAAGTTAAATTTTGCCCATGGCTCCGGTTCCACTTTAGATCTTTCCCAAAAGTAATCAAGTGTAAAGTGTTGTCTTGTAACCAAAGGGTTATGCTTATTGCAAGAAATAGTATGCACTTGTCCATTCAAAGGAAATTTTACACAGTTATAAATTGTTGAAGGGACAAATTTCATAGCCTTTAACCATGGATGTCCTAGTTTTATGCAAAAAAGATTAGAAATAGGGACAACATCAAACAATTGTTCTACAGATTTCTCAAATATAGTGACCAATAAAGATATCTTCCCATAAGTTTTTATAAAGGTTCCCTTATGTGTCTTAATCATCATATCTGAAGGGTCATAAAAGCCTTGCATCAATCCATGTGAATAGAGGAACTCTTCTATTGCCACATTAGTCATGCAATTAGGATCAATAAGGGTTCCATCCACAGGATTTCCCATTGTTTTCATAGTGATATAAAGAGGTCCTTTAGTGTCTCCAATTGTTCTATCATGAGGTATAAACACAAGTTCAGGTTCGGGGACCTTTATTTTCATGTAAGGTCTAGGAGGGAACCTATTGTTATAGTTGAGATTATAAGCCATGTGTATATGTATTCAAATCAATGTGAGATCATATTTTAAAATCTTTTCAAAAGTTATGCAAAAGACAAGTGCAAAACTATGTATGAAAATGACCTAAAATGCTTGATTTTTTGAATTTTTCAATGTAAATAAGTGAAATAAAAGGTGTTGTAAGGAATTTGATGAAGTGAAGAAAGTAATATGTCTGGTGTTAGTCCAATAAAGCAATAATATCCTTCACAACACACTTTTGATGCAAATCTAGAGTGATGAGAAGTTAAAACCTAGTGACAATACACTAAAATATGCAAATGTTCACAAATTTTCAATGCAAAGACCCAATAAAAAGTGTGTTGTAAAGAATGTTAGGAGGTACAGAAGATTATAGAAGTAATATCAGTCACATAAATCCATAAAATCCATCACAACACGCTTGGAGTGCAAATCTAGGTCAAACCCTAGGGAAAATATAGCTAAAATATGCAATTTTCACCAAATTTTGAATGCAAGGGCCCAGTAAAAAGGTGTTGTAAAGAATTTTAGGAGGGGAAGAAGATAATAACCCTAATAATATTCAATTAGTGTAGGAAAATCCTTTACAACAATCCTATGATGCAAATCTAGAGAGACGATAAGGCCAAAATCTAGTGAAAAATCAAGGTTTTTAAACCCTAAGCATGAAATTTTGCAAGCAAACCACTATGATGCAACACTACAATTAGAAATAAGTCCTAATGAGTGTTTTAAAAGGGTAGTAAAATTTGAAACAATATTTTGACTACAAACCCTAGCTAATGCAAAACTAGGTTATATGAAAAAATGCATAATTTCAAGCAATTTTCAACAATTTAAGCATGAAGATGCAATATAAATGAATGATGAATGATGAATTTATATTTTTAAAATCATATCTGATGATAATGATAGAAATTTATTGAAATTCAATGCCCATTAATCTAAATTATTTGAAAATATAAGCTAAAAATGCTAATTTTTTCAAATTTTTCAAATTTTTCATTTTTTTTGTAATTTTTCAAATGCAATAAGATGAATAGTGATATGAATGAATGAAATGAATGTAAATCTAAAGCACAACACTTAGCAAGGTGCAAAAATTTATTAAAACATGGGTTCACCAAAATGTTTAGGGTAAAATATGAAGAGGGTTTGATTTTAATGATTTATGTTGATCCTCCTTTCACCATTAAACATTCAAGGACCTTCAGCCAAGTAGGAAGTCTACTACAGGCTTCTTGTCACTAGAAACATAGGAGAAGATTGGAATTGTGTGATTTAGTTGTCCAATTAAGCCCAATTATGCTGAAAACCCAAATTATGTGAATTCGTGAATGGACAAATTATGGAAAATGATCACACATAGAGATATCAAATGAAAATCAAATGCATACCCGATTTCAAAGTTTGGAAAGTGGAAAAGTTAGGGACTAATGAGTGGGTGCCCTAGTCTAGTGCCATAGTTCTTGTTGAGATTTGGGAACCTTGTCTGCAACCTATTCCTGTTATTCCAGAGATTTTCCTATTACAGGATCTGAAGGACTAATGAGTGGGTGCCTGAGTCTAGGTCCCCATTTTCTTCTTTGATTTGCAATTCCAACAGTCTGCACTACTCTTCTGCAACTCCACATTTTTTTCTTTCGTAACCCGTAACTTGCAATCACAGAAAAATGGGCTGGGGTTTGTGGTGTTTAGAGGCTTGCCTTAGTCAAGCCCCAGAGAGACATTCAAGTCTTCCGAACACTGTTGTCAAATAAAGAGTGCGTATCCCTATGGGATAGAGGCAAAATCCAAATGATAAATGGAAGAAAACATAATTGATATCACCTTGTAGTGAAGATCTCATGGAAGGAAGATGCTCTTCATACCATGAGGAGATAGATGTCAAATCTACAAATACAAACACAAGAACAACAAATACTACTCTACAACACAATGAATGTCTTGAATCACTTTCACATAAGCCACAAGTTCGCAATATCCATCTAGTTTCTCTCTAGTTTACAAATGAATCACTAATCATGCTTATATATGTAACTACAAACATTCCCGCTAAAAATTTTGTAATTCAAACTTACCGTGTTGGCATAGGACCTAAGTAACGATCATAAACCGACACTTTGAAATTGGTCCTGAGATAAAATAGGGCAAGACTAGGGTACGGGCGCCCAAGTCCTCCCCCTCTATTTTAGGTAGGATTTATGTTAAGTACATCCCTTAAGTCCCTTTTGCTATGAAACTTCAAGGTTTTCCCATCGGGAGTGAAATTAACATGCAAGATGTCCTAAATGCATCCTAAAGGACCTAAGAGCTAAACCTTAATAGGAAAATCCCTCAAGGTTACTTTTTCTGACATAACACCTGGTAAATTATTTAACTCATTCTTTGAGTAAGAGCCTCAGATAGAAAAACACATCCATAAGTAGTTTATGGAGACAAAGATGAACAATCTTTGATCTATTCACTCATAATTTTTGCAAACTACACCTCATGAGAAAAATAAATTTAGAAACTTCCTAGTATATTCATTAGGATGCTAGTACTATTAAAATGAATTTACAAATACATACAATTCAGACTCAGGACCTTTGAAAAAATCAAAAACTTCTATTCCCTGTGTTCTACTGCACAAAATGTTTTCAGAAAATGAACCAACCAACTCCCATGTAAATGGCCCTAAATTCCTTTTATAAACAAGGAGCAACAAGCCTCAGGCCATTACATCTGTTAGTGTTACTTGACAACCACAACAACAATCTTCCCATTCATTGCTAAGCAATCCGATCCCAATATTTAGTTCTAAACATAGTAAATGCCATTAGTTGTAGAGTAATAGCGCAAATAAAAAACATTGTCAGACAATCAAATTTGATTCAGATTTCGATAGCTTTAGAACCCAAGATTAGATCTTCCACTACCTACAATGATCATAACAATTTCTGCTGATAGGATGCCATCTCAAAATTTGCAATTCACCTAGAGTCTTTTGAATCATGACATGGACTACCACGTTGAAGTCAATGGTCTTCCTACTATTTAAAATCCTTTGTTGACACCAACTTATACATTACCACAATCCCGCACTTCATATTTTATGCTATGCAAAACCATCATGGGGCTATGGGCTGCATTTTGTGCTTTATTATCCTTTTATCACCATCTCACAACAGTCCCTCAAGACCCCCGCGGGGCTGTGGCTAGCGGTCACATTATATCGCAGGTTCCCACAAGCCTGCACACACCTCCACTGACCACTGCGACAACGCAGTAAACATTATGTTTTTGTTTTAAATCCTCACCACTAGCCCACAGACTTCTTTGTTGACTTCCACGGTAGCATGGTGAGCATCAGTTTCTTACCACCATCCCCTGGGCTTCTCCCTTAACCACCACAGTAGTGCGGTGATGGTTAGATCCTTACCACCAGCCCACAATGCTTCAGACAAACTATTGTGGTGTCACGGTAAGTTGTTCAGACTACTTCTTTTACTCCCGCAAGCCTGCAGACCTTTCAATTAATGGTCATGGTAATGCGGTAAGTGGCTATATTGCACCCTAGCTCCCACAAGCCCGCAAGGGTTCATCAGACATACCTAGGGGGATGCGATAATGATAAAAATTACAAAGTTTTAGCATAACATGACAGAAGATGACTCAACAAGGATTCAACAATGGTTTTTGATTTTACAACAATGAGCAACAGAAGGATTTACATTTTCTAATGAAATTCTAGAATTAGGGTTTAACGGATAAGATCTTCAAAAAAACATTTAGACCCTAACCAAGGACTCACAGGTTATGTAAAAATTAGGATTTTACTGGAGTCCTATCAATGGCTCATGTTTGGGGACGCATGCCCCTTGCGGGCATGGCAAGGATCCAGAAGTCTCTAGGTGGAGTAGACCAAATTGGAAAAAAACACAAAGAGACAAAAGTAAATAGCCAAAAAGAAATGGACACCCTATATACATATGATACAGTGTACATGGAAAAAAACATACCTCGAGAAGTATGGCTTAAGGAATTGTCCATGTATTGGCAATTCCAGAATTTCACCTATCAGAGACTGTAGAAAATATGAATCTTCCCATGAGAACTATTGATCATGTAAGGACCTAGCCATAAGGCATTAAAATTTCCATGTTTCCCTTTGTCCTTAGCCTTGGCATTCCACATTAGAACCATGCTTCCATCTTCAAACTTTCTATGAGAAGACCTTTTGTCATATAACTTCTTGACCTGCAATTGCAACTTTTGATTCCTTTGCTATGAATCCCTTCTAATCTCATCTAGCTCTATTAAAATATTGATCCTATGTTGCATATCATCTGTAGTATTCTCATCATATTTCTGAATGAATTTGTACACCTACAACAAGTTATTAGTTGACATTCTAGCTTCTAGGCCATAAACCAAATTGAAAGGAGAATGGCATGTTCCCCTTTTAATTGTCATCCTATTAGCCCAAATGGCTTGCCTTAGTTTTGAATCCCAAGCTCTTTTATTCTTCTCTATTACCCTTCTTATGATCTTCATCAAACTCTTATTGCTGGATTCAGCCTGTCCATTCCCTTGTCGATGGTAAGGGGTTGAGTAGGAAATCTATATCCCATATTTATTACAGAAATTTGAGAATTCTTCTGATCTAAAGCACATAGCATTGTCAGACACTATCTTTTCTGGGACACCAAATCTAATCAAAATATTATTCATTAAGAAATCTATCACCATCTTGCTAGTAGCCCACCTTGTAGGGATAGTTTCAACCCACTTTGTAAAGTAGTCAGTGGCTACCAAAATCTAGGAGTGTCCACTATATTTTTACGCAATCTCTCCTATAAAATCAATCCCCCATTATTGAAAAGGTGCCTGCACTGTGACTAGTCTGAGAGGTAGATTTCCTAAGAATTTCAGCTTCCCTAAAAATATTTGACAAGCATCACATGCTTTCACTAAAATATTTGACAAGCATCACATGCTTTCACTAGTCTATGTGCATCTTTGAACAATGTGGGCCACCAAAATCCTGTCCTTAAAACCTTATGGGAAGTTGTTTTGGCCATATAGTGACCACCACAAACACCATTATGCATTTTAGTTAAAATCTCCAGAGCTTGATTTCCATCAATGCATTTCATTTCAACAATACTCTATCAATATTTCTCCACCATAACTCATTTTCAGTTATGACATACTTCACAGCCTACAACTTTAATGTTCTCTTCTGATTATCATTCATTCCTTCAAGGCATGACATATTTTGTAGGTAATATACTACATTTTTATACCACCCTATTGTTTGCATATCAAAAATAGGAGATGCATCAACATATTCAACATTGTTTACCCTATTTGCCTATGTCATCAACTTGGCTAGTCCTTGTCCTCTGACCAATTTAGTGATCTACACATCAATGTTGAATTCATGCATCCTATTTATCCATCTACATCTCCTTCCAGTAACCTCCTACTGTGTAAAAATATCTTTCACAACAGCATTTAGGACAAAGGCAACAATGTTTGTGCCACACTAATCAAATATGGTCTAAAATTTTTTAATGCCTTTGCCAAAGCATATGCTTGCTTTTCAGATATACCATATTTTAGTTCAGTTACTTGTAATGACTTGCTAAAGAAAGCAATAGGCTACTCATAGCCTTCTTCATTCTTTTGTAACAGGACTGCAACAATTGTATAAAAATAAGCAAAAGAAAAGAGCTGGAATGGCTTTGAGAAATCTAGAGACTTCAACACAGGAGCTTCCTTGATGGCCTATTTTATACTTTTAAATGCTTTACATGGTTCGTCACTCCAAGATATCATTTCTCCTTTCTTCAACATTTTAGAGATAGGCCTTGTAATCTCAACTAAAATTTTCACAAATCTCCTCAAGAAATTAACTTGTCCAAAGAATGACTAAATACCTTTGACATTTCTTGGTTGTGGTATCCTATCGATGGCAACTACTCTTTTAGGGTCAATCCATACCCCATCCTTGGACACAATATGTCCCAGTAATTTCCCTTCAATGACTCCAAAAGCACACTTTTTTCGATTGAGAGATATTCCATACTCTAAGGCTCCGATAAAGATATTTTCCATGTGCATACAATTATCCTCTTCCTTCTTAGAAAAAGCTATTAAATCATCCTGATATACTACCATGATGGCATCAATTAGATCAGAGAAGGCTACATCCACAGCTCTCTGAAAGGTAGCACCAACATTAGTCAAGCCAAAAAGCATCTTGACATAAATATAGGTACCCCAAGGATTTGTAAATATTGTCTTGAATTGTTTAGACTCCTTAACCTTCACCTGGTTGTAACCTGAAAAACCATCCATCATAGATAATAATTCACAACCAGTGACTTTCTGTAGCATTGCTTCAATGTTTGGCAATGGGTAATTGTCTTTTAACGATGATACATTCAAATTTCTAAAATCTACACAAAGTTTGATATCACCATTCTTCTTTCTAACAGGCACAAGATTTGACACCCAAGTTGAATGCCTGATTGGATTTATGATCCCACCCTCTCTTATCTTTGCTAGCTCTACTTGCATTTTAGGCGCCAGTGTTGGGTTTATGGACCTTTGCTTATGTCTGAAAGGCTTTGCATCTAGTTTGAAAGGTATTTCATGCTAGAACAAATCCTCTATGTATGCCTTTAGATCATCATAGGAAAAAGCAAACAGATGCCTATATTTTCTCAATAGTGCAATCAACATTGTCCTAACTTGAGGTCTCATTATCTTTCTTGTGTATACCTTCTTTGGAACACTCTGAGTTCCTAGATTTATTTCCTCTAAATCATCTAGATGTGTAGAACTCTGTTTAATAGAAATTTTATCAGGGACATCAAAAACCCTTTCCAAAGCCACAAGACCTCTAGGAATTTTATTATTCTTGAGTTGGATCTCTTCACATCCAAACACCATTTCTTTTCCATCCTTTTCTTCTACAAAAGCTCCAAAATCTATCTCCTGACCCTCATATCGGTCTACACACTGCAAGAAATTCAATACATCTTGATCATAATTAAACACTTGCCAATTCTAAATATTGTTAGGGACATAAGGTCTTATTTGTGTTTCAACATTTGAGATGCCTGCAAAAGTTATATCATTAGGCCTTAACGCTATGTTTGCCAGCAAATCTTCCATAGCATTCTTGTTTCTCTCTACCCATTCAATATTAAAAGCATCAAACATTTCTATTGTGTCCCAAACAACATTTTGTATTGCTTCAATCTGCTATTTTTTGACATGAACATTGACCTTACTTGAGACACAGTTAATGATGAGTCACCCATGACTCTCAATTTTCTTATTCCATGCTTGAGTGCTACTTTCAACCCAAGTAATAGAGCTTCATATTCAGAAATATTGTTTGTACAAACAAACATCAATGAAAATGAAAACTTAGAAGTGTTACCACTAGGGGAAATAAAGATAACACCTGCACTCTATCCTTCCTTAGAACAAGCACCATCGAAATACATTTTCCATAGTTCATCATTAGACACTTGTTCCTTTACTTCATTTTCCAAGGGTATAGGTTTCCTACCCTTTTCTTCTTCTATCATTTCAACTCTAAAGTTATCAAGATCTGTATCGACAAAGTGGTTATGCTCTTTAGGCTAGTCTTCCACAATTGTATATAAAGAAAGGGGCTCCATCTAAAGTTTGACATCCTTGCCATCAATAGGGATGGTGGCAAAAGACAAACCACATTGCATACTTCCACCAATGGCAACATACCACTTTCTAGACAAAAGCATCCCATAAGTTGCAGGAATATCAACCACAATTGCACTCATCACAAACTCCTTGTTAGGATATGCAGCCAATTTGTATGGTATTTATTTTATAATCCCTATGACTATGATCTCTCTATTATCCATTGCATAGCACTTTCCATAAGCCTTTGTTATCTTCAAACCCAATTATTGCATGATTCTAACTAGCATAATATTGGAGGATGCCCTTGAATCAATCATGTAGTTCTTCAGAGTCTTATCATTTATGATCAAAGATACATAAAAAGGGTCTATTTGATTTGGACATGCAGTAAGTGTAGTACCCAAAAATATCTGAGGGTTATCATTGTTGCTCCCCTTAGGCTGAACAGTATCTTTCCTTTTATTGCATGATGCATTTATACTATTAATAAAGGCTACCGCCTTATCTTTATGTTCCTTAATCCTCATCAGCTCTAGAAATGGAACTGACACCTTCATTTGTGTCAACAACTAGAACATGTCAACAGGGGCATATTTAGGTACATCTTGTACATCCACAAGACTATCTTGGGACTATCCCTTCTTTGCATCAGAAGTTCCTTCCTCTTAGGTCCCACTCCCTTTCTTTTCTACTCCATTATTTAACTTATGAGCTTTGTTCAGAGGTGATGGAGAGATCAATGGTTTAGAAGCATGCTTTTCACCAGGCTTCTTTCCCCCTACCTTGGTGTCTCTCCCTTTGGATTCTTCCCTTTTCGTATTTGCTAGATTTTACTTAATGAAAACATTGCCAACCTTGCCCTGATCACTATTTACAACTCTATTCATCAAATGATAATTGATTTTAAAATAAGCAACAATAGCAATAGTTAGTTTTTTAATCTCTTCATCTGATGGTCTTCTCAAAGTGACATCATGTTCTTCAGTTTCAAGGGCATGCACAACACAACTTTCTTCTTCATCTTCGTATAAGATCATCTACTGTTGATATGTACTTGCTATATACCTCTAATTTTCAACATCAACTTCACTTGTCTCTTCATCAGAGTAAAACTCACCATCAAAAAATAACTTATTAATCACCCCATCCTATTCATGAGATAGGTCACAATCACCACATGTATTTTGATCTTCTTCTACAGATTGGGCAAGAGCACATTGGTGTAGTGAGTGGGGCAATTGGCAAGCTAAGCACCAAGGAGTATCATCTACAAAATTTGCAGAAGACTTCTTCAATGGATTAGGAGGATCCCTACTTTGTTGATTCTTCTAATTGTTAGGAATTAGCTTACCATTATACCAATTTGTATTGTATGGCTGATCATGTAATCTTGGTGGCCTATCATTCCTTTGGAAAGTTGGTATTTCATTTGCCAAACCCTTTTTCTTGTCTAGCAATCTTATAATTCAAATCCTTCAAGGCACTCATAATCTTATCCATTTTATCTTCTTGTGAAGAAGCTCTCTCTACAAATCCTCTATCTTCTTTCTTTGGATTCTTCAAAAGCTTCACATCTTCTCTCCTCCCCACTTTACCAGCAGCTTTTCTATTGCTTTCAATATATAGGGCAACTTTGTAAGCCTCTCTTAGGGTCTAGGGATTCTTATCTCTAAGAAGATATCCCATTTTAGGATCAAATGCATTGCTATATGTAACCAAACATATAGGCTCATTTGGTCTTAAATGATTTGGAATTCTATGCATGGCTTTCTGAAACCTTATGTTGAAATCAGAAACCATCTCATTTTGTGCTTTGGAGATGTTAAATTCATTCAGCATGAACCAAGGACCAGTCTTTGTTGGCAAGAGACATTGCTTCGGTATAGAGTTGTATGTTGTCATTGATGGTAGAAAGGCTCAAATATCTCTTCAGCATGACAGGGAGACACAACTCTAGAAGATCACATCAGATTTCAGGTCAGGTTGGAAGAAATGGCTAAGTATGGATGTGCACAGTGTATAGGATAGTAAGTTGGATAGTATGCCTCCACAGATGATGATTTGGTAATGCAGTTCAGGTATAATGTTCTCAATTGTTTGGCAGTGTTATGCTTCAGATATTAAGTCCTGACTTCCTCTGGAAGTCACCTTGAAGAAATGTCTAAGTCTGAATAAGCAAAGGTATAGCAAGAACAGTGAATAGGGTATAGTGCAGTAGTTCGCATTCCTTTGCAGGTGAGCATTTTGTTATGAGGTTTTGAGGTGTTGTAAACACTTATATGAAGTGTCTAATTCCATAGTTGGGAGATCTAAAGTCCACCGAAAAGATAATTGTAAGATGCTAAGTATCGACATAGTGTTTGATAGAGTTTGACAGAGACAGAGTCTGAGTTTTGATGGTCTGCATTTCTCTGCAAGATTATATCATGCCTTGTAGTTTTGAGGGTAAGTTTGAGAATATATGAAGAGTCCTTGATATGATTTTGGAGGTGCTTTGAGATCCGCAGTAACAATTGTAAGTCAGCAGATGAACCTGTTAAGCATGCTCTTAAGGAACAGGCCGACTAGTATGATAAATCATTGTGTGGAGAAGAGATAATGTTTGAAGGATCTATCTAAGTAATTGAATGATTAGAGCTGACCTATATGAACATGTTTGGGAAAATTTTTGGGTCCACATAATATATAGTGCATTGGATTAAGCCAACAAGCCACATCCTTCTATGTACACGTTTTATTTCTTGGATGCTGACCTTATTGTGGATCAAATCATGATGTAGATATATAAAGGTGATAAGTTTCAGTTGTAAGTGTGTGTAGGTGTGTGTGAGTGATGCAAGAATGCAAATAGCAGAGTACAGTTAGAAGATCAACAAATATGAAGACTTGGGATTTAGAATTCAGTTGGTAAATGACTACACCCTGGCATAGTGATAGATGCTTTTGTAGTATTTAGTTTTCATGTGTAATTTATAGTGAGCCTGGCAGTGAGCCTCCATCAGGGTTTAACAACCCTTATTGTAATCTTCCTAGGTTTAGGGTTGAGGCAGTGAGACTGCTAGACCTAGTTGTATTTCATGGCAGTGAGCCAGCATGTTCCAGGCCCGTGGAGTGACCAAGCCTAAACATCATTATTTTTAAAGATTGCAATATATATCTGAGAGCTAATCCTCTCTGTGGTTTTTCTCATTTTGGGTTTTCCATGTAAAAATCTTAGTGTCTATGTGTCATATTTTTATGGTTGCTATTCATATGCATGTTATGCCTTTATTTAATTAATTTTGGAAAATGGTTGAAAGTTAAAATACATCAAAAGACTTTTAGAACACTGATTCACCCTCCTTTTCAATGTTCCTGACATTTAACAATTGGTATTAGAGTAAGGTTCCTTGGAAAAAGTCTAACAGCTTGGGGAAGATCTAGGATAATGTAATCATGGCAGCAAGAAGATTTGGAAATTATGAAAGTAATAGGCAACTAGAAGCAAATCTTATGGATCTTGAGAACTCTGAAGCAGAAGTCAAGGATCTAAGAGAAAATTTGCAACAAGCTGATGAATGCATCTCAAAGCTAAAAGAGCAAGTCAAGAAATTCAAAGACAAATACAAAGAAGTTAATGATCAATTGGTATCAACAAATGAATCCCTGAATGAACTGGAAGTAGAAGTTATGGAAAGAACAAGAGCAGAAGATGATCTGAATCTGATTGTGAAGAACAAATCAAAAGATTGTGCAAAACTTGAAAAAGAAATTATAAGTCTAAAAATAGATCTTGAAAAGGCCAGAAGCTTTGAAGAAAAATTCAAGATAAGTACTGCAAAGCTTGATGAAATGATTGCTAGCCAGAAGAGTGCCGATGATAAGAAAGGATTGGGATTTGAGAAAGGGGAAAGCTCAAAATCTGGTCAAACAAACACTGAATTAAAGCTAATCAAAGGAAACCAGTTCATAAATCAAAGAAGAAGACCTGGAAGACCTCCAGTCAGACAACCAAATGCTCAAAGGTACCCATCTTTCAATGGTTATTGTAACTTATGTAATAATTTTGGTCATAAGGCTACTTAGTGTAGGAGTAGAATAAATCAAAAGGTTCCATCATTCTCTAGTCAGTGTTTCAATTGCAATAAAATTGGTCATAGAGTAGTTGAGTACAGAAGTAAAGCAGCTCAGAACTCCATTAGGTACAATGCATGCTATAAAATAGGACACAGATCAAATGAATGCAAAAGTTCTGTAAGAAACATTTTTCAAAATATAAGGAATAGTTAATCATTCAATGAAAAGTGTTTTACATGTAATAGATTTGGACATATGGCTAATCAATGCAGATCAAATCCAATCAATAAAAGGAATCAAGGTCAAAAGAATGTGGTGTGCTTCAATTGCAGCAAATCTGGACATATTGCAAGATTTTGCAAAAGAAAGAATGTGAAGATAAATTACTATTCTGAAGAAAGGAAGATAGAGCAGAGAAATGATAAGGGAAAAGAGAAAGTTGATCCGATTGAAAACAAGAAATAAATGGACAAGGTATGGATCAAGAAAGAAGTAATTGAAGTCAAAGATCGATCCACACCAATATCCGGTGCAGATACTTCCTCTAGGAAGTGAATTGAGAGCTCTGGGTCAGGGGGAGCAATGTTGAAAATCCAAATCTCCCTGCCAAAAAGTGGGTGCCAGAATCTGGCATGAAGGTGTATGATGAAATCTAATATGATACAGCTCTTAGAAGAGAAACTGGAAGAAAAAGGGTCAATGTGGCATATTGCGGAGCAATCCTAATCGACTGTATTCTACAGTGAAGGGTTTTGACAACTTTTGGGGAATGAGCATTTAATGATGACTAGGTCAAGCCGTGTAGAGGATAAAAAGGAACTTGTTTGGTTTCAAAATCACCTCACACTTAGAGCTATTAGAAATTTAGAAAGATCAAAGCTAAACTTAAGCAGCAACAACCAAGATTTGAAGCACTCAAAGAAAGGAAACCCTAATTCAGTGAAACAAGGTATTTTCATTAAAACCTCATTTGTGAATCTGTTGAATTTTTGCAATGGCAACTCCAGTCATAGATAGCTCTGATCAACCTTAGCCTAAGTTTAAGAAACACCCCTACAAGGAAACCAAAGTGGATCCATTGGGTGCATTCTCTAAAATACCATACGGAGTCCTGTATGTGGAAGATGTTAGGGCATACATCCATGTGGCCCTAGATGAGCTCAGCGACGACAATTCTCAGATTTATTCCTAAAACACTTAAGTAATGATCAATTTGATTTAAAAGAAGAATACAAAGCCTTGAAGGAGAAGAAATTCATCCAGTATGTAGAGTTTCCCACATTTGCAGAGGACGAGTGGGTCTGGTATATCCTTAGTCGAATCCACGATGAATTCATGTGGTTAGAGAAAGGGCATCCCTTCAAAATAACAAAAGAGGCAATTTAGGCAGTCACTAGACTAAACTCCACCAGAGGAGTGCCATTATTGAAGGCAGTCAAGAATCAAATGGTTACAACTGCTAACAGAGCAAAATTTGACAAAAGGGCATTGACAATAAATGATATCACTGACAATGCAGTAAAGTTTGCCTCAATGGTCATAGGTTACAAAGTTTACTTCTCAAACCAAGAGAATTCAATTTTTGGTACTACAATATACACCACCTATCAAATGGTCAAAGAGAATGTAGATTATGAGTTGTGTGAACTGCCGCGAACCCAACTACTGGAGAATTTGAAGAAGATAAAGGAAAGCAAGAACTATCCATTCAAGTATGGTACGCTAATTATCTATTTATTCTTCTATTTCTTGAATGAATTCCCAAATCATAATGGATTGGTTTGGTTGAGTAATAAACCAGTAGTTGTGCAAATTAGAAATTATCTTAACAACTTGGGAAGTTATAATGAGCAAAAAGCAGCCCTATGGGGATTTTTCAAGAATTTTCAAAGTATGATGCACTCTAGAGAAATAATTCCTAAGAAAATTGTTGATAAGTACAAGGACACAATTTGTTTCATGGTCACTAAGGATCAATGTTTAATGGAGGCTGTGGAACCTAGAACCGTATGGGTAATGCCCATGGGATATGAGGTAGATGAACAAATTTTGGAAAACTATGCCCAACACTTGCTCAGCAAACCTAAAGATGCCAAGGAAGAAAGGTTTGGAACATATAAGGAGTTATCTGTGAAACTCCATATTGAACTTAGACAAGCTAAATCCACTAGAAAAGTGAGAAAAGAGGTGAAAGAAATTGTTGCAAGGGATGGCATCACTAAAGAGCAACTCAAGGAATCAAGAGAAAATGCAGAGAAAGTAAAGAAGGAAAAACAAGAAAGTGAACATGCTAAGGTTCTAAAAGAACCTATAAAGAAGCAAAGAGAGCCTGAAACAACACAAAGGACTACTAGAAGCTCTGCTACTTCATCCAATACATCTTCAAAGAAACCCTCTGACAAAGATACAAAGAGGAAGAAGATGAAGGGAGAAAGATTGTATGTCAGTGTGAGAAAAGGATGAAGAAGAGACAAAATCAAATGAGAAAGTAAAGAAAATGAAAGTTGAGGCTACTAAAGTCTCCAAAAGTAGCAAGGAGAAAATTGATGAGTAGATCAAAGTTGATAATCAAGAACTTGATAGAGCTAAGGAAAGCCCTACACTGGAGAAAAATATTGGTCAACAAGAGAATATGGACATGGAACCTCCGGAACAAAATCAAGAAGAAGTGTCTAAAGAAGCAGCAAGAGACACTGCAGAGACAGTAAAAGAGCTTTTGGAAAAAGAAGAATTAGTTCTAGATGAGCCTAAATCAATCCAAGGTCCAATAAACCTGAACACAATGTCTCCTGCTCAAATGTTCAAGTTGGCTTCAGTTGTCCAAGCTAAAGCAAGAAAAGAGATTTTGAAATCCCACATTGAGGATAGTGAACTCATAAATGATGCATCCAGTATTTTGGAAAAGTTGGTGCCAACTTACCGGAAGGATACCTCTCTATCTACCTCATGTCAGCTCAAGGGACTAATTCACTTTGTAACTACACACTTTGAATCTCTCAAAAAATCTGGTGAAACAAAAGTTAGACATGAGTTTAATGAGAAAAGGCTAGATGAGTTGACAAAGTTGATAGCCCATGATAAGGCTCAAGTAGAAAATGGAATACATAATATTCAGAGTGCTATTTTAGAAGCTAGTGATGTATATAAATTTTGTCTTTCATGGCTAGAAGTTACAAAGGAGACAGAAGAAAAGATCAAGGAATTGGAAGAAAAACTGATGGATATTTCCAAGAATTTTGATCTGATATATGAATCAACTAGCAACAAGGAAGCTCAAGTCTTTAACATCCACAATGACTTGAATAATTTAAAAAATCAAAAGTATCAAATAAAGAGTAGAATGGGGCAATTGAGAAGACTGATCAGTCCCAAACTGGATTCAATGACTAAGCTTGTGGTTGAAGCACAGCTTGCTGGACAAACTGCCTCACAATCAGATTTACAAAAGGCAGAAGCTATAGTTTTTCTACTCAGTGGTCATATTCAAATTCTAGATAATGCCAAGAAAAGATGGGATGGTGAATGAGCTTAAGTAAAGAACATGTTCAAAGACATCCTTTAGCACATGAAAAATTAAGTTGAAGATTGCACTTGTAAATATGTGGTAGTGTACATAAATATTTTGAAGTTTTGACAAATTTTTGGTTCCTTATCACACCCTTTGCCATTGATGTCAAAGGGGGAGAAGAAGATCAGTGAAAAATGGATAAACATTTCAGGGGGAGCAAAAAAATAAAGCATTTATAGGAAGGGGAAGTAGTCAAGTATTTTTCACTAAGTGTTTCCATCAATGCCAAAGTATGGACTTGTATGTTGTCATTGATGGAAACAACACTCAGAGATCTCTTTAGCATGACAGGGGGACACAACTCTGAAAGATCACATTAGATTTTAGGTTAGGTTGGAAGAAATGGCTAAGTATGGATGTGCATAGAGTATAGGACAATAAGTTGGATAGTATGCCTCCGCAGATGATGATCCGGTAATGCAGTTTAGGTATAATGTTCTCAATTGTTTGGTAGTGTTATGCTTTAGATATTAAGTCCTAACATCCTCTGGAAGTCACCTTGAAGAAATGTCTAAGTCTCGATAAGCAAAGGTATAGCAGGAACAGTGAACAGGGTATAGTATAGTAGTCTGCATTCCTCCGTAGGTGAGCATTTTGTTATGAGGTTTTGAAGTGTTGTAAACACTTATATGAAGTGTCTAATTCTAGAGTTGGGAGATTTGAAGTCCACTGGAAAGATAGTTGCAAGCTGCTAAGTATTAGCATAGTGTTTGACAGAGTTTGATAGTGACAGAGTCTGAGTTCTAATGGTCTGCATTTCTCTGCAAGATTATATCATGCCTTGTGGTTATGAGGGTAAGTTTGAGAATATATGAAGAGTCCTTGATATGATTTTGGAGGTGCTTTGAGAACCACAGTAAAAGTTGTAAGTCAACAGATGAACCTATTAAGCATGTTCTTAAGGAACAAGCTGACTATTATGATAAAACATTGTACAGAGAAGAGATAATGTTTGAAGGATCTATCTAAGTGATTGAATGATTAGATCCGACCTATATGAACATGTTTGGGAAAATTTTTGGGTCCACATAATATATAGTGCATTGGATTAAGTTGACAAGCCACATCCTTCTATGTACACGTTTCTTTTCTTGGATGCTGACCTGATTGTGGATCAAATCATGATGTAGATATATAAAGGCAATGAGTTTTAGTTGTAAGTGTGTGTAGGTGCATGTGATTGATGCAGGCATGCGAATAGTAGAGTAGAGTTAGAAGATCAGCAGATATGAAGACTTGAGATTCAGAATTTAGTTGCTAAATGACTGCACCCTAGCATAGTGACATATGCTTTTGCAATATTCAATTTTCATGTGCAATATGTAGTGAGCCTGGCAGTGAGCCCTCATCAGGGTTTAATAGCCCTTAGGGTTTAACAACCCTTATTGTAATCTTGCTAGGTTTAGGGTTGAGGCAGTGAGCTTGCTAGACCTAGTTGTACTTCATGGCAGTGAGCCAGCATGTTCCAGGCCCATGGAGTGACCAAGCCTGAACATCATTATTTGTAAAGATTGTGATATATATCTAAAAGATAATCCTCTTCGTGGTTTTTCCCATTTTGGGTTTTCCACATAAAAATCTTAGTGTCTACATGTCATGTTTTTATGGTTGCTATTCATATGCATGTTATGCCTTTGTTTAATTAATTTTGGAAAATGGTTGAAAGTTAAAGTACATCAAAAGACTTTTAGAACACTAATTCAGCCCCCCTCTCAGTGTTCTTGACATTCAACAGTCTTTTCACCATATTGTTCTCTAAACACCCTTTTGAATTCTTCCCATGACCTAATACTTCCCATTGGTAAGCCTCTATACTAATCTCTAGCATCCTCAGTGAGTGATTGCATAAACAACTTCATCCTTACATCTTCATTTTCTACTTCAAAATCATCCATCATATCATTAAATGACCTTAGGCAATCTTCTCCACTTATGACATTATTTCTAGAGAATTTGACTAACACATTCCTTATATCATCTGGGAGAAGATTTGGATACCCAGGTATCCCATCAAAGCAAAGTTGTCTGTATCCATCCAGCTGCATAGATCTTTTAGTGAATAGGTCTTTCTAATCTTCTAGATATCTATTTACACCACTTCCTCCTACACCCAGACTTGCCTGTTGTCTCATGCTTTGACCTCCAAACTGAGTGTGTGTATGAGAGTTAGAATTTGATTGTTTAATAGAGGTTGAAAGATTTACATCAATGGGAGAAGAGGTTATTGGATTATGAGAAGCAGATGTTAGAGGATTTCCAACAAAGGACTTTAGAAATGCAATTTTCCTCTGGATCTCAACATTTGCAGCCAATATCTCTACTCTTTCCAATTCCTTTTGCAATAATTCATTTCCATTCTTCAATTTAAGATCTAGTGAATCAGACTCTTCTATTGCAACAACATTTTGAGATGACCCACCTTCATTGACCTACCATCCTTTCATAGGCTTCTTCCCTTTATCACCGCATTGGATAGAGGGTTTAAAAGGGGCTACAACATTAGTGCTAACAATAGAATTTGTCCAAGTATTTGCAAGAATCGTACTCAATGGGATGGTTACATTATTTTGGATAGGTATTTGAAAACTACTTGGCTATTGGGTATGACATATGTAGGCTCAGGTTCTTCTAGAATCACTGACTTCAATCATTCTAGATTTCTCCTCATCATGTCCCTCCTATCCATAGTACTTCTAATCTTTTCCTCTCTTTCCTTAGCTCTTCTTATATTCAACACCTTTACTCTCTCAGTCTCTCTATGTAACTCATTAATCTCCTTCATTAGATCTTCTTCACTAGGTAATGTAGTGTCTGTATCAAAAGTTTCTAGGGTACTATCCAAGAGATTTGTAGCACTCATGTGAAAAATAGGGGTAGGTGACCTACTAATAGGATTTCCTAATAGGTCAAAATCTATAAGACTAGGAGGACTTGTCATTCTAGGGATTGACTGTTTGTTAGCTAGGAGTCTTGAACGGGAGTTTTCACCTTCAACAAAGTCTCTCAAAATAGAATCATCCTCATTTGTAGAAAGCATACCAAATTCATATGATCTTTGCAAACTATCAAAACTATTATGAAGAGAACTTCTAGATCCTAGCGGAGGAGAGAATAAATTAGACTTACCAGTGTTTGCATTCTTCTTCTTCCATGATTGCTAAGTATTCTGTGGCAATTCACCTTCTGTCTTTTGTTCAGGATGATTCCTCATGTGTCCTCTGGTTCCTTTCATCTCTTTGCAACTTTTCCAGCTTCCTCTTTTACTTAATTGCCTTGAAGTAAATCTTTCACCAGTATAGGAGAGTTAGAGTTGCCACCTAATTGAGGAATTCAATATATTCTATCTTCCAAAGAAGCCTTGCAAACATATAGGTGAAACTACAGAGGAATCCTTCATTTTTCATACACAACTATTCCTTTTTTTCTAATCAGAGTTGCCACCCTCTTCAAAGGGAATAATACAACACTATAAAGATGTAAACTCTACACACCCATGGTAGACCACTAGAATGTCCCCAGTGGAGTCATTATTTTTGTTGGTTGTTTTTAAATCCCAACCTTATCTCATGAAATAGTCTATGATTTAGCCACTTTCAATGTTCAAGTATCATGAGGGGCTGGCCAACACATAGGTGCAAGTTGAAACAACTTTCCCTCTTCACCTTAGGCTCTGCAAAACCTGGGAGGGTAATTGTTGATGATGATTGTTAGTCATAACAACATGCATAAAAATTTGCACAACAAACCTTTATTAACTTGTAAAGTACGATCAATTTGAGATAAATTGATGACTCCAAGTCTCTGTTGATCAGGTCATGATCATCTGACGTTACTCAGAGGTTGATGTGACATGCAGTTTTCCATTTCAAGGGGTCTTACACTGTTTGAAAGATTAATTGTATACCTACCTACTGTAAATTCACTTCACAAATGATGTTATTTTCACTATGCTTAACAAATTATGATTATATTTGTAAGTTTGATCAATTCTTCTAAGCATCTAATTTTAGGAACTTGTATATACTTCTGCATTGTGTATTCATTCAAATGATGTGGCTACAAGTGGATATTTATGTGTTCATAATGGATATACATTAATATTTGCATGATATTTATCAATTTGACATGCTTTCACTCAAAATATGCTTTGTATTTTCAATTATTTATGAGATATAGGCATATTTCATGTTCATTTGCTTTAGATTATATGTTATTTGCAATTATGGAGGTGATTTGTAATGAAATTCAAAGAAATTTAAAGAAATACTTCTAGTTTTAGTGAACCTTTAGCTATTGAGTCACATACATTCCAGATACAGTCATGAAGAGAAGAAATCAAACCATAATTCACCAGGTTGTTCTACAGCTAGGTATGGTTGTTACTAACTTCAAAGGAACAAGGAATGAAAACAATATATGTAGACCAACAAGCACTCCAAGGGACACAACTAATCAATCCATATATCCAGATTCCATTCACTGATTACTCAAGATTTACAATGATTTGTAATCAAACAACATTCTCTTTCATTAAGTATGCAAAATATGTATATTCACAATAGCCTTGAAATCAGTCCTGAATTCTTCATCAATCAAAATTCAATTAAATTTCTAATGTCTAAAAGAGTGCACTCCTTCTCCTTTTATATAATAAAGAGAGGAGGTGGTTACAAATGACCAATGGTTAAGATTCATCCATTCAGATCAATGGTCAACATTTCTTCATTGACATAGTCAACATCTTCATCCATGGCATAAGTTGCCAGCTGGCAACTATCTAGCAAAACTTTCTACTTATAAGTAGCCTATGCATATGATTACCTTATGATGCATCTCTGCTTACTCTTTATCTCTTTCTTCTTCTTCACTTTCTTCTTCCTCTTCACTATCTACATCACCTTCATCTTCATTATCACTATCACTTTGATGTAGATTATCTCTTATATGTATCTTTATTGTTGCCTTGATGGACTAATATAATTGCACAACTCTGTCAATCTCCCCTCCATCTTGGACTTTGGCTTTTACTATTGCATGCTTATGGGAATGGAATTTAGCCTAGAGGGCTTCCCTCTTACTTTTCCTACTATTTAGTGTCTCATTATAAGTTTCTACCCTAACCTTTATTTTCATGACCTTGTTCATCACTTCCTCTGTCAAATGGTTCAGGGGGTCCTCTACAACTTGCTTGAAATTATCATGGAAGGCCTTGACAACGAAATCTACATCTTGATTTTCAATCTTCCCTTCTACTTTTCCTTCCAAAGCCTCTAGGGTTTCCTCCTCATGTGCCATCAGGTTATGCAGTTTGACACTTATATCCCTAAGCTTTCTGTGGCATCTCTTCAATACATCACATTCAAATCATGTATCTTCATACTAGATACTCAGCAGCTGGGAGGTGTTATTATCTAATATATTATTACTTATCAGAATTTGTGTGTCTATCCTTTTCATTTCCCCTAGTGCATCTAGGTATTTTTCTAGTTTAAAGGACCTCCGACCTACTTCATTTTGTAGTTTGTCTACTTTTCTCTTCAAGGTACTCAAAGAATTACACCTCTCCAAGCAGATTTTCACTACATCTTTAGCTTCAAAAATTGATGACAGCATCCACTTCTCCATTACCTATGCTTTATGCCTCATCAGGTCTAATCTAGTAACCTCCTCTTGTGATATAATGGATAGTGGGGTAGCTGGATTAGCAGGTGCATGATCAACATTAATTAACCCTTTAATAAAAGAATGTAGCTGAGCAATGTGCTCTTTATGTTTTTTATTCTTCTCTTTTTCTCTCTTCACCCTTTGTGTTAGAGAGTCAATGATGTCCTTTCCTTCTTGACCTTTTTGGTCCTCATTTGAAAAACCTAGATCAACATTGGTGATCTAAAAATCTTCAAGACCTACCTTGCTTTTCTCCTTCTCTACTCTAGGAAGGGCTATTTGTGTTGTTCTCCTACCTGTAGCAAGGTCTCTTTTTATTGCTAATGTCAGCCGGGATTTTCTTCTAGGTTTCATCATGCTCCCAGAAAATAAAGTAGATACATCAAAATCTTGTACCTCCTCTACCTATTGTAAATGTATCTCTTGTTGCAACCAATGAGGTACATCACCCTTAGGCTCCTGATGATCACCCCCGGTATTTTGGGTGTCCTGTGCTCCTGTGTTAAATTCTGCCATCGGTGATGATTGTTCTTTCCTAATTTCTTCCTCATGTACCTTATCATGAGGGGGATCTTGCTGGGGTTCCTCCTCTTGAGGGACTTCCTTTTGTGGAGGAGGCTCTTGTGAAGTATTAACACTTTGATCTTGGGCCTCCTTTTGTAAGTTCTCCTCTGGAACTTCTTTAGCTTTCTCATTTTGTTCATCTTGTGATACACTGGCCTCTTGAGGGATTTGTGTATTCTAACCTTGAGGATCACTTTGATCACCCCTGGTCACATTTTCTATCTCTTTTTCTGTACCCTCACCTTGTGATAAACCTTGCTCCTTACCTTCAGATGTATCAACTTCCTCTAGGTTAACTTCTTTCTCAGTTGATTTTTTCTCTGATGCTGGGCCTTTACTTCGATCATCCTTTGTAGTAGGTGGTGATGGACCAATTTGGTCTTGACCAACATTCTTGTCTAGCATGTCCTGATCACCCCCACTCTAAAATTGTGCTTCTGATTGTTCTGGTCCTGTGGGTCCCTTATTTTGGTCCTTGTCTTGATCAGGTGGAGCATCACCCCTCTTGGTATGCTTTGCATCTTCAGCCCTTTTAGGCTCTAGAGGTGGATTATTGTCTTTACTTGGGCTTATATCACCATTGTATGTTAGGTCTATTGCTGCAGGACTTGTAACCTGCTCAACCAAATTATCCAACCCTATCTATTGGGCTACTCTCTCAAGACTATCCTGCTTTGTTTCATCCACTTTCTTTTCTTCATGTGACGTCCTCATCTGGGCCAATGGGGTCCCATGAGGAGTCATCTTGGTATTAGCAACCAAGGTTTCATTGCACTGGGCAGTCACATCCTAGACTAGCTCATCATCTGATAGTTCCACAGTATCATCTAAAAGAAAGGGAGACTCCCTACTAGCCATAAGTACTTCCTTTTCTTTCTATTCCTCAGCCTTCTCAGTCTTAAATTAAATTATCTCAGGAATGGGAACTTTGTGTTGTAGCTCTCTCCTGAAGGCCTCACCACCCATAGCCATTAACATGATGGGGTCAATGCTAACATCTCCCCTCATGGTTGTTCTTTGCTTCTTGGGTGGTGGTGTCTGTAGCATCTTCTTCGTTTTCTTGGTTGTTATCAACAAGTCATTGTCCCTAGGTTCTTTATTCAATTGTTCTCCTTCTAAGGGATCACCTTCTTCTAATTCATCTTGTAGAGCCTGATCCTCTACCTGCCTCTTTGTACTTGTAGTAGTAGGCCTCAATATCTATTTGGTCTTTTGTTTCTCAAGGGGTGACTGTGATGTGGATACATGGGCTGATGTGGATGTTCCATCACCTTCTGATGTAAGTCTCTTAATGATCACCCCTTTCAGTTCATCTTCTACTTTCTTACCCTTGGATGGCTGCTTTTGTTTTTTAGCGGGCAATCTTTCTCCATTAGATTTTCTCTTCTCAATGAGAAAATCATCATACTCTTCATCTGACAATTCTTGTCTCTTTTTCTTATTATCAATAGTGAGGGCCATGCCCTTCTTCTTCAATTTGGCAATTTCTGCATTTACCCAACTTTGGGTCAGTTTAATTACCCCTTGCATTATTTGGTCCAAGGAGGTATCCTCCTACTGTGTCAAATCAGGGGCTGAAATGGTGTCATTATACACCTTCTTGTCCTCATACTCATTGGAAATTATATTTCCATCATCATTATGTAGTTTTGCAGGCAATGGGATGCAATCAAAGGTCCTAATTTGATTCAAGGTGAGCCTTTGATATTTTCTTCTTCTCACCTTTGCCTCATCATCACAGTCGGTCCAGAAGTCCTCCAGATGCTTTTGATGTCTCTATTTTCCTAATAGCTTATGTATCCTGCCATAAGGGTCATATGACCTAGCAATAGGGAATGGCTGCAAGTACATGAGTTTCAGCCCTCCAATAGCATGCTTGATGCTTGTTGACCTATTTTCCTCTGCCCAGAGTTAAATAGTTCACCTTGCATTTTCCTTGAAAATCCTTTAGGAGATCGCCCCGAAAGGATTGAATCCTGCAAATACTCATGCTATGCCTTGTCAAAAGATCCTAAAATCTCACCTCGAAAATCTTTGCAGAAAACCTAGAAAAAACCCATAAATCTTTTGTCTTCAAGTCCTTTCCATCACAGATAAATCTCAATTTTATACTTAGTATTTGTATATGCATTTTTGAATGTATGTTTGCATGTACATTCGCCATTGTATGTTTGCTACATACAAAGGAAACATACAAGCAAAAGATGCATAAGGCAAATGTATATCGCCAATATACAATCAAAAGATGCAAGGGAAAGTGGGGTCCACACATACAAAGGCGATTGTATCTCATATACAATTCGTAGATACAAAGAAAAGATGCAAGTCATACATGCAAGAGTGAATGAATAGTGAAATGTACATCAGGTCGACATACAAGGGTCACATACAAGGATGCATCAGCAAGAGATGCAAAGGGACATACAAAGATGTTTGCATATCGGCGACATACAAAGGTGAATGTATATCGGCCGATATACAAGGCAAATGTGAATCGGGTTTATAGGTATCTTTGGTTTGTATATTTGCTTTGTATATTTAAACAAACAAAGAAATATACAATAGAAAATATGCAAAGCGCCAGACAAGCAGGAGATACAAGAGGTGGGGTCTGCAGCTGCAAAGGTGTTTGTATAGTGGGTGATTGTATCTTACATACAATCAGATAAAGAAAGGATATATACAAGGTAGACCTGATCGCGGAATTAGGCATGGCGGTTAATCATTTGGAGTCCGCGGTTTGTATCAAGTGCATTGTATGTGCCGATATACAAAGGGCATATACAAAAGGTAAGATGCAATAAGTGGGGCCCACAGGTATACAAAGGGGATTGTATACATGTGTTCGACATACAATATGAGCATGCAAAGAGGAATGTATATGAGGTAGATGCACAAGCAACAAGTAAAGAAAAGCTACAAGGCATGAGGCCCACCAGTTGCATATACAAGTGCGATTATATGTTCGCACATACAAATGAGCATGCATTCCTAATATGCATTGGTCGGACCCGAACGGGTATGCAATATAGTTGATAAGGGCAAAGGTCTAGTGGATGTATGTTTTTTGCTTGTATATTTGCATTGTATGTTCGATATACAAGGCGAACATATAATGGCGATATACAAGCCGAACTTGATGGTATTTTTTTAGAATGCTTTATAATTTTTGAGATCCGCAGCTTGTATGTCAGGTGCATTGTATGTATGCCGATATACAAAGGGAGTTAGATACAAGACAAATTTCAAAATGATTCCAATCTGCTTTATAAAAGTTTGAAATCTGCGGGTTGTATATTTGCGTTTGTATATTGCAATATACAAGTCAAAGGTGCAAAGGCAACATACAAGCTAGACTCGACCCAGAGATCAAGTTTGGCATATTTAGCGATTGAGTCCACAGTTTGCATGTATATTTGTGATTGTATGTTGGCATATACAATTTAACATACAAGGCATTTTAGAGGATGATTTAGATGTTGAATCCAAGCACAGATGCAAAGCAATATATACATAGATGTAAAGCAATATATACAAGCAGTTGACTGCAAATTTGACCGCCTGTATCTTCCGTATCCTGGCAAATTTCAACATGCTTCAAAAGGAAAAGATGCTTGTTTTCACTTCCTCTTTCTTTTGACAGGCTTTTGAGGGGGATTTTTTCACTTTCAAGTTTGGATCTAGCTTTGCATGCTCGACCAATAAGATGTCTCAGAGGTCATTTTTGGCGTGTATTGAGGCTGTTCTTTTCTCAGTAGCTCCGGTTGGTGATTCTTGCAGGAGCACTCATGGCATATGGCTCCACTCATCAGTGTGCATGGGCTCTATGTCCTGCAGGGCTGATCTTCATGTGTTGGGCGGCAACTTTGGGGGTTTCTTCTTCAATGCCCTGTCCTATCCTGCTCTCTGGCAGCCATTTTCTATGGTTTTGGTCTTGGTAGCAGCATGGTCCCTATCCCTTCACCACGCCTCTGCCCCTTCACCACGCCTCTGCCCATCCTCCCTTGGTTTGGCATTAATGACCTCAGATCCGTGGAGCAGCGACTCCATTCTTTTCTGCGCAGGGGTCTGACCTATAAAGGGAAGGTGACCTCATTTTTTTAGGGGGGATGGTTTTATTGGGGCTGTTATGCTACCAAATTTTATGTAGTCAGACCTCTTCTGCTGCTAAATATTTTGTATTGTAATGGTCTTTGGCCTTCATGATTAATATATGCATGACTTCTTGCCTCTCTTGTGTCTTGATTTCTGTGTTTTAATTGAAGTTACTGTCTGTTTTGTGAGCAAAATGACTCCTCTGCAGGTTGAACCTTCATACCGAAGCCTCAATCAATCATAAGTCTGTGTGAATCTCCTCCATCATTGAAATCATTGTTATGCCTACACCAAGATCACCATCACTCACTAAATCTAGTGCATCACTCCTTTCCATTTTAGTTTCCTTCTAACTCTTTTCCCCTGCAAATATTAGAACTAGGTTTAGATGCATTTCTCTAAGTAATAGGCTTAGAAAGAGGAACCAGCCTTCTCTGGAGGTCTGATCTCAACTCACAAGGTCCCACACTTCAAGATCATTCCCATGTTACCCCAGATTGCTAATGTTTTATAACTACAACAAGGGTGCAAATCTGGGTGCCAACAGTTTCTGGCATGCCCAGTGGGACCAGTTCAATGAACTTCTCATCAAAGTACTAAGAGATTGGTGTTTCTCCTAGTATTACCAGCCTTTGGAGGCAATACAAACAACACCATGGAGACTCTATTGAATGAATCAGCTGGTTTCAGCAGCCCAAGTACCTAAAATTGTATCAAAGGTCAGGATTTTGGTGATTTTCCTAGTCTATTTAGCTTCCATAAGCATCTCAATCACCTGACGACTCCCTTACTGGTATGTATCCAGTTTCTCTTTCATTGCAGACCTAGTTCACTCTAATTCTAACATTTTATGAATATCCAGCATTTAGATGCTATAAAATGTCAGAATTTTATGGGAATCATGGCTATTCCGCTACCCCTAATCCAAATACAGGCTATTGGCCCCCATATCAGCAATACCAGGCCCCAAATGCCTCTAAATTTATGCCAGATAGCTCTTTGCCTCATTATGATCAGCATTACCAACAGGAGCATTTTCAAACCACTCTTACTTATCCTTATTTGTAGCCTATTCATTCCTATAGTCAGCCTCGTGAAACCCATTCTACTCTAAATCAAACGTGCAACCTCCCTAGTCAGTCCCAAAATGATGCTGATTTGGGTAGCCTTAAGAGTTTGTTACTAGATTTCCAAAGGCAAATTTCAGAAATAGATAGAGAAGCACAATATAACATGCAGGAAGAGGAGTTGTCCTATCATATTTCTTGTTATCAGTAGGAGGTAGAAAATAGAAGGGCGTATGAGGAAGAATGCTTGAACATGCAACTTGCAGCCAAGGAGAAACAAATAAAACAGTCACTTGCTCAAGTGCAAGAGCTCAAAATCTAAGCAATTCCCTCCATTCCCAGTTTCCAACATCCTCTCCCTTTCACACCTGCTCAGCCTACTACTGAAGAAGCCCCAAAATTTAAGATTCCAAGATTCAGGCAGGATAATCCATCTGTGCCTCTAAAATTGCTTCCCACTGTTAAAATCCCAAGTTTTAGAGGCCCTCAGCCTACAGAGCAACCTAGACTCCACAAGTTTCTAGGCTTCAAAGCCTATATCCCTTCACAAGTCCCTGTTTTTGTGCAAACTCAGATTATCACTCCCCAGGAACAAATTTGTCCAGAACCCTCTCCCCTCCAAGAAATTCAAGAAGATATTCAGGCTTCTTTCCCTGATGCTATTTCAATCCTCAAGCGTGGGCAAGTTGTCTACCAAGATATTTGGAAAGATGAGCCAAAAGAGGAGGTGGAAGAAGATAAAACTAATAAGGAGCAGTTTGTTCCTACACTCACAAAGATAGAATTGTTTGAACCTATTACACCTGTGAGTACTGTTAAGGTCACTTCAGAAATGGATGATGTTGCCCTACTTCATGAGCTACCTGACTATGTTGAAGATGAAGAGTATGAGCAGCTGGTTGGGGTTATGCGGCAACAGTAGAACACTGAAAATGATAACAAATTGTTGCAGTTTGAGGCTGAGCATGACAGTAAGGTTCCAAACCATAAAGAAGGCCAAGCATGTTGCCTTATGCTAGCTGATCTAAAGACTGATGATGCTGATATGCATGAGGAGCTTTCGTGATTTATTGAAAATAATGAGGAGATTGAATATGGGCAAGAGAAAATTGTTGATTTGTTCTTTATTATCTGGCAGGGGTACGAGCTTCTTGGTGGTGAAGTTTTCTCTTTTGAACATGTACATGGCTCATTTTCTGAGCCTAAGTTAGAAAAGCATGAACATCTTGTTCATAAGGTGGAGGCAGCCATATTTGTAGTAGAATCACAGGAGCTAGAGTATTCAGACCAGCAAGAAGAGGAAGAATGCAGCCATGATGACATTATATCAATATTCTTGGTTTCTTTGAAGGAAGAAGGACAAAACCATGAAACCCCAAGTTAGCTATTTCACACGCAAGAGCAACGTGAGAGTCAAATAGAGGTCACCATCATATGAAATGAAGAGTAAGAAGAGAAAAAATTAGAACAGAGGTATGAGATCAACCATGTTGATTTACATGTCATTTCAAAGGGATGCCCAATCAGGCATCTAGCCCAGCTGGAGACACATCAAGAGAAGTCACCACTTGTCATGCTTACCTCTAAGCATGAAGTTGAACGTCAAAATAAATGGGATTAGCCTATTTATTCACCACAAGTTAGTAGCATCAGCAATCAGACCAAGTGGATAGGTGAGTTTATCTCCATTTTGTGGGGGGTGTTTTATCAATTGGTCATATGCTCATTCTCCCTTTATCTCTTTTTAACTGCCCACATGCATGAGAAACATTGTAAATTGTTAAGAAAGGGCAGTTACTTCCAAGAACTAGTTAATGGCTTTGTTTAAGGTCATGTCTAACTGGTTAGTTTAGAATTAGAGTAGGTTTCATTTCTGTTTTAGTTTTCCCTTTTCCTAAGTGCTTCTGCACAGGCTGCATTGTCATTAGGAGAATGGAGGCCTTTTCCCCTTTTTTCCCCTTTTGTGTTTTGGAGGCAGTTTCCAGTTTCCCAGCATGTTTTAGACTTGACTCCATGCCCAATGGATGCTTTAAGCCACTGATCTAATTGTTTAGCAGGCCAACATCCCATAGAAGTTGCCAAAAATGTTGACCTATTTTCCTCTGCCCAGAGTTAAATAGTTCACCTTGCATTTTCCTTGAAAATCCTTTAGATCGCCCCAAAAGGCTTGAATCCTTCAAATACTCATGCTATGCCTTGTCAAAAGATCCTAAAATCTCACCTCGAGAATCTTTGCAAAAAACCTAGAAAAACCCAGAAATCTTTTGTCTTCAAGTGCTTTCCATCGCAGATAAATCTCAATTTTATACTTAGTATTTGTTTATGCATTTTTGAATGTATGTTTGCATGTACATTCACCATTGTATGTTTGCTACAGACAAAGGAAACATACAAGCAAAAGATGCATAAGGCAAATGTATATCACCGATATACAATCAAAAGATGCAAGAGAAAGTGGGGTCCACACATACAAAGGCGATTGTATCTCATATACAATTCACAGATACAAAGAAAAGATGCAAGTCATACATGCAAGAGTGAATGAATAGTGAAATGTACATCAGGCTGACATACAAGGGTCACATACAAGGATGCATCAGCAAGAGATGCAAAGGGACATACAAAGATGTTTGCATATCGGCGACATACAAAGGTGAATGTATATTGGCCGATATCCAAGGCAAATGTGAATCGGGTTTATATGTATCTTTGGTTTGTATATTTGCTTTGTATATTTGAACATACAAAGAAATATACAATGGAAAATATGCAAAGTGCCAGACAGGCAGGAGATACAAGAGGTGGGGTCCGCAGCTGCAAAGGTGTTTGTATAGTGGGTGATTGTATCTTACATACAATCGGATAAAGAAAGGATATATACAAGGCAGACCTGACCACAGAATTAGGCATGGTAGTTAATCATTTGGAGTCTGTGCATTGTATCAAGTGCATTGTATGTGCCGATATACAAAGGGCATATACAAAAGGTAAGATGCAATAAGTGGGGCCCACAGGTATACAAAGGGGATTGTATGTGTTCGACATACAATATGAGCATGCAAAGCGGAATGTATAACGAGTAGATGCACAAGCAGCAAGTAAAGAAAAGATACAAGGCATGAGGCCCACCAGTTGCATATACAAATGCGATTGTATGTTCGCACATACAAAGGAGCATGCATTCCTAATATGCATTGGCCGGACCCAAACAAGTATGCAATATAGTTGATAAGGGCAAAGGTCCGGTGGATGTATTTTTTTTGCTTGTATGTTTGCATTGTATGTTCGATAAACAAGGCGAACATACAATGGTGATATACAGGCCGAACCTGATGGTATTTTTTCAGAATGCCTTATAATGTTTGAGATCCACAGCTTGTATGTCAGGTGCATTGTATGTATGCCGATATACAAGGGGAGTTAGATACAAGACGGATTTCAAAATGATTCCAATCTGCTTTATAAAAGATTGAAATCCACAGGTTGTATATTTGCGATTGTATATTGTGATATACAAGTCAAAGGTGCAAAGGCAACATACAAGCCAGACCTGACCTAGAGATCAAGTTTGGCATATTCAGTGATTGAGTCCGCATTTTGCATGTATATTTGTGATTGTATGTTGGCATATACAATTGAACATACAAGGCATTTCAAAGGCTGATTTAGATGCCGAATGCAAGCACAGATGCAAAGCGATATATACATGGATGCAAAGCGATATATACAGGTAGTTGACCACAACTTTGACCGCTTGTATCTTCCGTATCCTAGTGAATTTTGACATGCTTCAAAAGGCAAAGATGCTTGTTTTCACCTCCTCTTTCTTTTGGCAGGCTTTTGAGGGGGATTTTTTTACTTTCAAGTTTGGATCTGGCTTTGCATGCTCAACCGATAAGACATCTCAACAGTCATTTTTGGTGTGTATTGAGGCTATTCTTTTCTTAGTAGCTTCGGTTGGTGATTCTTGCAGGTGTAGTCATGGCGTATGGCTCCACTCATCAATGTGCATGGGCTCTATGTCCTGCAGGGCTGATCTTCATTTGTTGGGCAGTGACTTTGGGGGTTTCTTCTTCAATGCCCTGTCCTGTCCTGCTCTCTGGTAGCTGTTTTCTATGGTTTTGGTCTTGGTAGTAGCATGGTCCATGTCCCTTCACCAAGCCTCTGCCCATGCTCCCTTGTTCTAGCATTAATGACCTCAGATCCGTGGAGCAGTGACTCCATGCTTTTCTGTGCAGGGGTCCAACCTATAAAGGGAAGGTGACCTCATTTTTTTAGGGGGGATGGTTTTATTGGGGCTATTATGCTGCCAAATTTTCTGTAGTCAGACCTCTTCTGCTACTGAACATTTTTTATTGTAATGGTCTTTGGCCTTCATGATTAATATATGCATGACTTCTTGCCTCTCTTGTGTCTTGATTTCTATGTTTTAATTGAAGTTACTATCTGTTATAGGAGCAAAACAGTTCCTTTGTAGGTTGAACCTTCATACCGAAGCCTCAATCAATCATAAGTCTGTGTGAATCTCCTCCATCATTGAAATCATTATTGTGCCTACACCAAGATCACCATCACCCACTGAATCTGGTGCATCACTCCTTTCCATTTTAGTTTCCTTCTAACTCTTTTCCCCTGCAAATATTAGAACTAGGTTTAGATGCATTGCTCTAAGTAATAGGCTTAGAAAGAGGAACCAGCCTTCTCTGGAGGTCTGATCTCAACTCGCAAGGTCCCACACTTCGAGATCATTTCCATGTTACCCCAGATTGCTAAGGTTTTACAGCTACAACAAGGGTGCAAATCTAGGTGCCAACAATGCTCTGTCTGTCTAGGCATAAGTACCATCCTATATATACTAGGAATAGTACAACTGGGATCTTCTTTTGCTCTATAATCTTCCACTGAAGTGGACACTTGTCTCCCAAATTCCATCAAGATGGTCCTATTAGTGGGGTATTGTTGGTGATGATGTTAGTCATACACAAACATAGAATAAAAGTTACACAACAACCTTTACTCATCTTGAAAGATACGATGAATTCAGAGAATTCATGATCCCAAGTCTCCATTGATTAGGTCTTAATCTACTGACGTTACTCAGTGGTTGATGTGTGTTGCTGTTTTCCATTCAGGGGCCTTACGTATTTCTGCAAAGTTCATCATTATTCCTCCAAATATCCTGCTCTGTATGTCTGCTCTGCATAAATCTCCAATAATTCTGCCTCTGCACTGTGAATTTAGTCAAATAATGTGCCTACAGGCTGATGTTTGCATGATTTCTACCACTATTTGCAATTCTTTGCATGATATTTTCAATACTACATGCATTTAACTCAAATATGCTAATGATTTTCAGTTACCTACGGGATTTCAGCATATTTCTCTATTCTGCTTGTTATTTATCATGATTTGCAGTTATGATGATGAATTTATGAAATTAAAAAAAGGAAAAGGGTTAAAGAATGAGATTCCCAAAACTACTTGACTTAGATCACTGATCCACATACAAGCTCCCATACATGCAATGAAAAGAAGGAAACTAGAATCATACTTCACCAGGACATTCCACAAATCCGCATGATCTAGTGTAAATCTTCAAAGGAAAAGTTGATAACAACATGTAATGAAATGAAAGCGCTTCCAGTTGAACACAGCATTCACCAGTACATATCCAGAAATCAACATGAAGATTACGTAAAATTTACAATCAGGATGTAATCTGAAACTTCATATCCATTCAGTATGCTCAAGAACAGGTACATTTACAGTGATCTGAAGAAAGAACCTTGACATTTCAACAATTCTATCCTCATTAGTCTCAGTAATCCGATCTCCTAATTGATTCTACAGTAATAGGCCTTATTGCCAGATATTTCTATCTATCTCCTCTCCTTTTACAGCTCAGGATCTGGCTCTTATATAGAACAAATGCCAGAAAACAGTTACAATGATCCAAGGATCATGATCTTCCCATAACAATCAACGGTCCAGATGAAAAGCACATGCTTCGCCAGTTGGCAAATGTACAGCTGGCACAGAATATTCCAGCATCTTTGATTTGATTTGGTCTCCAGCTGGCAAACAACATATTTGACAATATCCTCCTCATTTCTGGTTCATGTTGCCTCCATGTGCAACTTTGTAATTATCAGCAACAGCTCTAACAGCATCATGACTTCCTGCAAGTAAACAGACAAACATTAAGTTCATCATCATGTGGATAAACAACAGGAAGTAAAATGTTTTATTAACCATGCCTCAAAATGTGCAGCCACAGGCAATCGGGCTTTCAAATTTCTATCGCTCTGTTTTCCCGCCCATTTTCTTGTATATCAGGCTCCAAATATGATCATGTATGTATCGGCGTGACTACACACTGTCGGAATGACAATTTTACATTAGGCCGACGGCTAAACTTATACAGACGCCAAAAATCATGATGATGTCCTTCCATCGGGAAGACATGCTCTATCGGCAAGAAAAATCCAGACTTGGCCGATAGCAAGACTTAAAACTTTCGTCTGCATGATATTTTGGAAATATGATGCTCCCCCTTCCGAATGTCCAGATGAACGTCACCGTCATGTTTCACTTCTGTATATTGGGGAAAAGAATGACATCATCATCATCATGTCGAAGGAAAATAGGAGGATATGAAATATGATCCTGCTGCTGAGGAATGGAATATGATGGTGACGTCATCGTCATATCCGGGCTTCATTAAAATGCAAAAGATGACGTCACCGTCATGTTTAGTTAAGATCAGGGGATAAATGTAATATCAGGTCACCTAAGGAAGATGATCAGGTGGTGAATGTAATATGACCCCTTTGCGGCCAAGGTAACCCTCTCGAAAGATCAGGATGATGATGATCATCAGGATATCCGGGGCTTTTGTTAAACTTAGAACATGACGTCATCATCATATTCGCGAATCGGATCATGTTTTGGAAAATATCCTGCCGAAGGGAAATGTGATGATGATGTCATCCTGATATTTGCTTCTTCGTTTATCAGATCGGGATGATGTCATCAGGATATTTGCAAAAGGTCATATTTCTCGGCAGGAGGACATTACGAAATATCGGGTAGACAAACAAGATCATGATGATCTTGACAACATGACAGGATAAAAATATGATGATCCTCCTCATCGAATATCATGATGACGTCACCGTCATGTTCCGCTTCGAAGCATGAGGATGAGTTGAGGTCATCATCAGGTTAGCGCTAGGGTGATATTTAAAATATGATCATGCTAAGGAATGGAATATCACCCTCCCTTAAAAGATAGGGTGATCATCATGATCATGCAAAAGGAGATCAGGAGGATATGATGACGTCATCATCATATTAGCGAATATCAGCAAATATGACCCTCCCTTGAAAGATCAGGATGATGATGATCATCCGATAGGACTTTGACATGCGCATGCAAATATGTAGATAGTGGATTTTCTAAGCAGGATGATATTATAATATCAACATGATATTATAATATCAGGTGATTTAAAAATATCATGATGCTCATTGTTATGAAATATCGGGTTACACTCGAAACATGATGCCCACGATGCGCCTAAGGTCATTTGACGGGTAAAACACACTATCACCTAAGATTGACGTCCGGATATTGGGACTGCATGATTTTTATCGGGTGATAGATCAAGATCATGATGACCTTGACAACATGACTGAGGATAAAAATATGATGATCACTTGCAATTATTAGGTTTGACCAAAACTTTGACTACTCATAACTCCCTCCTATGAACAAATTTTCAGGGGATGTAAAAGGGAAACCTGCCTAGAATTTCAAGCTCTTTCTAAATATGAGGTCATAGAAACAAAATATGAACTTTGACAAACTAACCTCATGATGATGACCAACCTCATCGAATATCATGATGATGATGCACCTGACTCATTTTTACCAAACCGCCAGAAAGCAGACAACACAAGCCAAGCCAAAAAGTTGGGTCCCTATTTTGCTAAGTTAAAATGGGGCGTGTTGTGTAACCACACAACAACTTGCCACCAAAGAAAACAACAAAATTCAAATAATTCAAAAGGTGATGTAAAAGTTAAAACATAAATTTCCAACTCCTATTAAGCATGAGCATCCTAATCCTTTCTAACTAGTATCATGTTCATCAATGTAACAGTGAATTGATAAGGGATCAATTGTGTGCATGTGATTCATATACTCATCTTGAAAGTGAGTTGAATAAGTCAGTGACTGGTGTTAAGCTACGTAGTTTGGTTCATCCCTCATAGCCAACCGGATAGAGCCTTGCTGCCAGCAGGCGTCCATAGCCCCGGCAAGGTTATCGTTGCAATTCCCCTAAGTAGAGCCCCACTGCCAGCAAGCGTCTATAGCTCCGGTAGAGTTACTTAGATGACTTAATCTGGATTTCAGAAAATCCATTTTATTATTTTATTTATTTTATATTTTGAATTTAATTCTTAAGATATAACAGTTGTAGCCTCATGATACAAGGAATGGTCACTTGTTGAAATTAAGTTGAGAATTGCAATGGTAGCAAGGGCAACCTTTAGATTTTTCACTTAACCCCTACACTGATATGTTCAACAAACCCAAGGCTGTTAGGTGTGTCATTGTGAGGATCACCTTGACTCAAGAGAAGTAGTACTGATGAATATGATACCACAGACCTGATCAAGAATACCTACACTGATATGAATTACAACCTATGTAAAAACTTATATCCAACTTTTGAATTCTAACAATTTCTGCAATGTTCTTAAGTAATAAGGTGCACCAGTTTTGCCCAACCAAAACAAAGACTCAACAACGCAAAGCAAAAAGCAACCTGTACAAACAGCTAACCTACAAAAGGAAACAACAGAAACAGAACAAGAAGGCAAAACAAGCAAACTGTACAAACAACTAACCTACACAATTATATACAAACCACTACTAGGCAAACAAAAACTAGCAAACGACCCAAATACACCTGTATTTGCATACTTCTTTTGATTGTGCAGGAGCATTAGGGTATTAGTTATGGTTCTCAACCTAGCAAATTTATCTTTATATTCTGAAAAATATTCTGATATTCTGAATTCATTGTATTCAACAGAATAACTCTTGATGATTAGCAACTGAGGCAGCTCATCATGTTCATGATTAATCCATATGCATGTCTTATCTCCTGAATTTCCATAATCAAAATAATAATCAACATCATTCACTGTGGAAAGGAGAAATACAACCTGGTGTATTTCTAATTTTGTTGGACATGCTTGTTCATTGGCAGTTGGTCTTCCATTTGTCATTGTATTTTCACTGCTTGGCTCAGTGCCTAGTCTCGCTTCAAATTGAAGGATGTATGACTCATGATGTATTAATTCTTCATCTTTATCCATATTTATCCCTTCATTCCGGATGTTTAGTTTATCCTCCAGTTCAGGAAACTTCTCAATATTTTCTTCAATTTCCTGCACATCAGCATCTAAATAAGTATCTTTATTATCACAACTTGATATACAGAAATTTATCATTTCTAAATCACTTGACTGTAAAAGAGAAACAACTTTCACTTGATAAGGACACTCCCCTGTTTCATTCTCAAAATATTTCTGGAGTAACGTCTGATTATGCACAACAACTCCAAAGTCTTCTACATCTTCATCTTTCAGGAATTGTTCATTAAATAATTCACATCTTCTATCTATTAGAGTGCCTGGTTCCATTAACCTGTAACATTCTTGTATTTGATCATTTAATTCAAAGAAGTCAGGTAATAAATCAGCATTTATTTTCTTCTTTATGACTTCCTGAGTTACTATCATAGGAACTTCATCATCAGGAGTGCATTTAAATTGTTCTACTATTTGTTTACACTTCTCTTTACCATAGAATGACTCCAGGAAAGATGTTTCATCTTCTTTATCAAAAGTATTAGGATCAGAATCAAAAATATTATCCTGATGAGTGGTTTCTTCTGTAAAAATTTCATAAGATTCATACCTGCATACTGACTGATCCTTACTTGTATTAGGGAGTAGAGAACTCCTATCAATCCCACCATAGAATGAATCCAGGAAGGATGTTTCCTCTTCATTACCTTCTGGAACTGACTCAGCTACTGTATTTTCTAGAATCTTTTTCAACATGGTCAAGCAAGGGTAGTAATCTCTCTCTAAATGCTCTTCATCATGTAATCTGCACCAGCTTTCAATCAAGACATCGTCAATGGGTAAACCTACTAATTGACTACACTGTATATTTCTAGACAAGTATAATTCAAAATCTTCAGAACGATCCACTTCAGTGCCTAGACAATTAATAACTTCTGGTGCTGCATCTGCTTGTTGCTCCAGAATTTCTTTATTTTCCTGCCAGACTTCTTCATTTTCCTGGCAAATTTCAGCCCTGAACACATCCGGGAAGAATATTAGTCCTTTCAAATATAAATCCAACCTTGTAAGGAAAGTTAAACAATTTATTTCGCTGTGTTCTACAGTCTGGTGTATCCTGCAACAGGTAGATAAACCAAAGTTAGACAAACTGTGAGGGTAAAGCTACCTACTCAAAGTTTCCTGAAATAAAGGAATGTTAATTTGACAATTGCCTTCATATACATCCATCAAAATGAGACTATATTTTTCAATTTTTTAGTATTTTGAAATTTTAATGAGATCTATCATATCTCAGAATAAAACTTGAAAGTCCAGAAAATCAAACTAATCTTTGATGCTTTGGGCTAGATCTTTGCAAAGGTGCAACCAAAACATCTCAGATAAGAGATATTTGCAGACATTTAACTGAAATGCTAAAATATTTATGTAATATTTGCAGAAATCCAGAAATTCTTTGCTCTGGCCCTCCTTCTAGCGCCAATTTATGTTGCGTTAGAAGCGAGGGGCCTGCAGATTAATTGCAAGACTTAGGGCAAGTGGCTATACTAAGGCAGGGGATATCACTTCAACTGAAAAGAATTTATTTGCTAAGAAACAGCTCAGGCCCTCCTTCTAGCGCCAATTTATGTTGGTGATGATGTTAGTCATACACAAACATAGAATAAAAGTTACACAACAACCTTTACTCATCTTGAAAGATACGATGAATTCAGAGAATTCATGATCCCAAGTCTCCGTTGATTAGGTCTTAATCTACTGACGTTACTCAGTGGTTGATGTGTGTTGCTGTTTTCCATTCAGGGGCCTTACGTATTTCTGCAAAGTTCATCATTATTCCTCCAAATATCCTGCTCTGTATGTCTACTCTGCATAAATCTCCAATAATTCTACCTCTGCAATGTGAATTTAGTCAAATAATGTGCCTACAGGCTGATGTTTGCATGATTTCTACCACTATTTGCAATTCTTTGCATGATATTTTCAATACTACATGCATTTAACTCAAATATGCTAATGATTTTCAGTTCCCTATGGGATTTCAGCATATTTCTCTATTCTGCTTGTTATTTATCATGATTTGCAGTTATGATGATGAATTTATGAAATTAAAAAAAGGAAAAGGGTTAAAGAATGAGATTCCCAAAACTACTTGACTTAGATCACTGATCCACATACAAGCTCCCATACATGCAATGAAAAGAAGGAAACTAGAATCATACTTCACCAGGACATTCCACAAATCCGCATGATCTAGTGCAAATCTTCAAAGGAAAAGTTGATAACAACATGTAATGAAATGAAAGCGCTTCTAGTTGAACACAGCATTCACCAGTACATATCCAGAAATCAACATGAAGATTACGTAAAATTTACAATCAGGATGTAATCTGAAACTTCATATCCATTCAGTATGCTCAAGAACAGGTACATTTACAGTGATCTGAAGAAAGAACCTTGACATTTCAACAAATCTATCCTCATTAGTCTCAGTAATCCGATCTCCTAATTGATTCTACAGTAATAGGCCTTATTGCCAGATATTTCTATCTATCTCCTCTCCTTTTACAGCTCAGGATCTGGCTCTTATATAGAACAAATGCCAGAAAACAGTTACAATGATCCAAGGATCATGATCTTCCCATAACAATCAACGGTCCAGATGAAAAGTACATGCTTCGCCAGTTGGCAAATGTACAGCTGGCACAGAATATTCCAGCATCTTTGATTTGATTCGGTCTCCAGCTAGCAAACAGCATATTTGACAATATCCTCCTCATTTCTGGTTCATGTTGCCTCCATGTGCAACTTTGTAATTATCAGCAACAGCTCTAACAGCATCATGACTTCCTGCAAGTAAACAGACAAACATTAAGTTCATCATCATGTGGATAAACAACAGGAAGTAAAATGTTTTATTAACCATGCCTCAAAATGTGCAGCCACAGGCAATCGGGCTTTCAAATTTCTATTGCTCTGTTTTCCCGCCCATTTTCTTGTATATCGGGCTCCAAATATGATCATGTATGTATCGGCGTGACTACACACTGTCGAAATGACAATTTTACATTAGGCCGATGGCTAAACTTATACAAACGCCAAAAATCATGATGATGTCCTTCCATCGGGAAGACATGCTCTATCGGCGAGAAAAATCCAGACTTGGCCGATAGCAAGACTTAAAACTTTCGTCTGCATGATATTTTGGAAATATGATGCTCCCCCTTCCGAATGTCCAGATGAACGTCACCGTCATGTTTCGCTTCTGTATATTGGGGAAAAGAATGACATCATCATCATCATGTCGAAGGAAAATAGGAGGATATGAAATATGATCCTGCTGCTGAGGAATGGAATATGATGGTGACGTCATCGTCATATCCGGGCTTCATTAAAATGCAAAAGATGACGTCACCGTCATGTTTAGTTAAGATCAGGGGATAAATGTAATATCGGGTCACCTAAGGAAGATGATCAGGTGGTGAATGTAATATGACCCCTTTGTGGCCAAGGTAACCCTCTCGAAAGATCAAGATGATGATGATCATTAGGATATCCGGGGCTTTTGTTAAACTTAGAACATGACGTCATCATCATATTCACGAACCGGGTCATGTTTTGGAAAATATCCTGCCGAAGGGAAATGTGATGATGATGTCATCCTGATATTTGCTTCTTCGTTTATCAGATCGGGATGACGTCATCAGGATATTTGCAAAAGGTCATATTTCTCGGCAGGAGGACATTACGAAATATCCGGTAGACAAACAAGATCATGATGATCTTGACAACATGACAGGATAAAAATATGATGATCCTCCTCATCGAATATCATGATGACGTCACCGTCATGTTCCGCTTCGAAGCATGAGGATGAGTTGAGGTCATCATCAGGTTAGCGCTAGGGTGATATTTAAAATATGATCATGCTAAGGAATGGAATATCACCCTCCCTTAAAAGATAGGGTGATCATCATGATCATGCAAAAGGAGATCAGGAGGATATGATGACGTCATCATCATATTAGCGAATATCAGCAAATATGACCCTCCCTTGAAAGATCAGGATGATGATGATCATCCGATAGGACTTTGACATGCGCATGCAAATATGTAGATAGTGGATGTTCTAAGCAGGGTGATATTATAATATCAGTATGATATTATAATATCAGGTGATGTAAAAATATCATGATGCTCGTTGTTATGAAATATCGGGTTACACTCGAAACATGATGCCCACGATGCGCCTAAGGTCATTTGACGGGTAAAACACACTATCACCTAAGATTGACGTCCGGATATTAGGACTGCATGATTTTTATCGGGTGATAGATCAAGATCATGATGACCTTGACAACATGACTGAGGATAAAAATATGATGATCACTTGCAATTATTAGGTTTGACCAAAACTTTGACTGCTCATAACTCCCTCCTATGAATGAATTTTCAGGTGATGTAAAAGGGAAACCTGCCTAGAATTTCAAGCTCTTTCTAAATATGAGGTCATAGAAACAAAATATGAACTTTGACAAACTGACCTCATGATGATGACCAACCTCATCGAATATCATGATGATGATGCACCTGACTCATTTTTACCAAACCGCCAGAAAGTAGACAACACAAGCCAAGCCAAAAAGTTGGGTCCCTGTTTTGCCAAGTTAAATGGGGCGTGTTGTGTAACCACACAACAGGTATCTTGGCAACATGTGGGACTGTCTGTCAAATCCTTCAAACCTTATATATGAAAAAGTGGAGAATTGGATAAACCAAGCTCCATATTTGTAAATAAATTCCTAAACTTCCATGCTCAGCGTCTTTGTTTGATCCTCCTCCATTGTTCTGACTAGGTGCATTGAAAATGCATCATTGACCAATTTGTAATCTTGGAGGTATTCCTTTTTCTGTAATTGGGGATAATGATCCCATATATGCACATCACCAATGTTGTTTCCTACCTTGTCTACTATTTGTAGGGCATCAAAAGTTCCTCAGATAGCACAAGAATAAACAACATAAGAAGTCATGTAGAACGTGCATGCTTGACCACCTAGCTTCATCATCCCCTTATCTAGGCAATCACTGATGATTTTGGCCCATTGAGGCTTGTTATCTGAGTATAATACCATCTGGATGATTCTAAACATCTAGTTCTCAAAGTTACCAGCATGAGGTTTGCTGGTCATCCTACTCAACAGGGCAATTATATACTGATATTCATTATCAAAATAGAACTTGTATAGGTACACTAGCAATTTGGCCATAGCTGCGTAGGTGCTATTCTTTGCCCTCCACTAATATATTCTCTTCTGGGCATCTTTCTTATTGTTGTTATACTCTTTTTCTAGTTTGTTGAGGTCCACACTTACTACCTTGTTTCCCACTAGTAGATTGAATGTGGTAGTGAGGCCCTTGACTGAAAAGTCAGCATATACCCTACCATGTTTCTCTACTCTCTTGGTTTCCAGGTTATAGTTTCTGGCACATTCAACTACCAGCTCTATGAAATCCATGGCATATGGGAATCCAGCTGCATGCCACATACCTGTTGTAAATATCCTATCCAGTATAGGATTGTCTGTATCATCATCCAATTTCCTTGATCATGCATCCAACTCTGTTTGTCTGTGATGTGTGTCACTGATAACACCATTTCTCCCACTCCCTCAGGCTAGACAAACATAGGATTTAAGAAATAGGCCTTAGTTCTATTCATTCTAACTTCCACCATTGACTCCTGCAATAGACATATGCAGATCTTACCCTATGATGCTTGTATGAACATTCAACAATATCATGCATCTAATCTCTATTACTTATTATTTTAATTCCTTTCATGCATCATCATGTAGATTTACCCTAGTAAAGATTTATTTACCTGGTTATTGTAGAAAATGACAATGAAGAGGGTTTTGAAGTACTTACCTAATATCACTTTCCTTTCCATTTATGACTAATAACGGGAAAGACTGTAAATGTGCGGGATCACCCGTTCCGTTCCATTACTTTGAGGGTCACAATCTGCTAGTAGGTGACTGATAAGGGTTTAACTTCTAAAGCTCTGTAATTCTTGATTAATTGCAAGGAAAATGAAAATAACGTCTGAATTTTAAATTTTAAATAGATCAATACGATAAATTAGGGTAGATGCATTGTCCTAATAGAATCTGTTGATCATTTTAATGGAGCTCATAGATGATGCGAAGTGTTGAATTTGTATTTAAAATTGGTTGGTCTTCATCTACCTTCTGATCACATTTAATGCTAGGGGGTGATCTTCAGAAGATTAGGGATATTTGAAAATATGACCCCTAATGGATAATATAACTCCCCCTTTTGCGTGGGATAATCATCTACTAAGATCAGGGTGATATGGTCAACCTTTGACCAAGAAACTAGATCGGGTGATGAAATTAAGATTAGGGATACTTCAAAATATGGCCCCCCCTTTTGGCTAAATCGTGATGACATCATCATGCCATCAATGCTCTTTGGTTATCAGGTTTTGGTGACGTCATCGTCATATTGAGAAATATACCGAATATTTGGATAAATGACCATCCGTGGGTCGGGTGTAATGATTACGTCATCACCAGGGTGACTTCTTTTACTCTTTAGAACTGAATGACATCATCATCATATTGTCACAGGGTGATATTCGCGTGGGGGTGTATTTTGTAAGATAACTGATATTAGGAAATATGACCCCCTTGTGAATATATGAGGTTCTTGACGAGTAGATACCTGTTCCTATTTAATTTTTATGTTCACATATCAGGTACCTAATGGTTGTCAGGTGATTTTTCTAAGTCTGGGTGATATTAGAGAATATGACTGATGTTAGAAATATGACCCCCTAAGGGAAATATCAGGGTTGACCAAACTTTGACTCAACATAACTCTCTACCCTTAGACAATATTGGGGTGATCCAAAAGGCAAACCTGCTTAGAATTTTGTACTCTTTCCAACCATGAGGTTTATGATAGCAAATGCTGAGTTTGGCAACTGACTTCATCTTGAGATGCCCATATCTTAGCAAAGGTGACATACATGATTGATTTTACCAAACTGTCCAAAGCAAGAAGCAGGCAAGCCAAAGCAGAAAGAAAAGTTGGGTCCCTGTTTTTCTAGTGCAAAATGGGGCATGTTATGTAACCACACAACAACTTGCCACCAAAGAAAACAATCAAATTCAAATGATTCATGTGATGTGATCACATTCTAACATAGCATTTTAATTCTTTCTAAGCATAAGTACTATGACCTTTCTAAATGATATAATGTTCATCATTACAACAATGCTAGCAAGAGATCAAGTGTGTGCAAATGATTAATTATCCTCATCTTGAAAGTAAGTTGAAAACATGAGTAACTGGTGTTAAGCTACATATTTTGGGATCATCCCTCATAGCCAACTAGGATAGAGCCTTGCTACCAGTAGGCATCCATAGCCCTATCAAGGTTATCTATACAATCCCCCTAAGTAGAGCCCCACTGCCAACAGACGTCCATAGCCCTGGTAGAGTTACTTAGATGCCCTAATTTTATTCTTTTAAAATTTCAATATTTATCTCTTTTGTTCATATGATATCATCATGTAAGCTCAATATGCAAGGTGTGGTCACTTGTTGATTTAGGTTGGGGATTGTATTGGTAGCAAGGGAGTCCCTTTAGATTTTTCACTTAACACCCATACTTATGCATTCCACAAACCTAAGGTTGTTAGGTGAGTCATTGTGAAAATCTCCTTAACAAAGAAAATGCACCATGATGAAAAGGATATCATAGACCTAATCACAGGTACTCCTCAAAATGAGTCATAACCTATATAGTAATTTGTTCTCATCACTTGAATCTTAACAATTTGATTAGTTTCTTAGGGTGATAAGCTGCATCATCTTGACTAACCAAAGAAAAAACTCAACAAAATAAACAAACAAACACAAACAAAACAAAGCTGTAGAAACAACTACACAATATGCACATTATGATACATCTGACTTACCTGACCCTGTTTCAGGCTTGGAAGTAATGCTTGAGGAACTATCCATTAACTGGTAATGGGACATCCTCACCGATTAGAGTCTTAAGTCTGTAGGTACTATCTCCTAGGATCTCTAAAATTTGAAAAGGGCCTATCCAAAGTTTGTCAAATTTACCATGGTCACCTTTCTTTTCATGTGCTTTATCCCACATAAGGACTAGATCTGAAATCCTAAAAGCTTTAACTTTGGCTCTTTTGTCAAACCAGTGTTTGAGAACAGCCTGATGTTTAGCAAACTGATCAATTGCTCTATTTCTTTTTTCTTCTAGGTGCATTAGTTGAAGTAACTTGACTTATTGTTTGCTATCTATGTCTAAAACTCTTGTACAAACTATAATGTGGGGATCTTTAGGTTAACAGGGAGGATAGGATCCACCCCATAAACTAGCTGATAAGGAGAGTTTTCTAATACAACCTCCATCCTGGTTCTATCCACCCACAAGGCATACTTTAATAGGGTATTCCACTGCCTAGGGTTTTTCTCTATCAATTTCTTTATGTTATTCAATAAGTTCTTATTTGTAGACTCTGCTAGTCCATTCCCTTGAGGATAATAGTTTGAAGAAAACTTCAAAATGATTCCATGATCAAAACCCCAACTTGATAGTTTTAATGATGCAAAAGTAGGTCCATTGTCACATACTAGGGCATAAGGAACTCCATACCTAGTTACTATGTTGCTTTCCAAGAACTTGATCACATCCTCAACATTGCATGTCTTACTACTGACAGCTTCAGTACACCTGGTACAATAATCAGTGATAGTCAGCACATACTTGTGGCCTGAAGATGATGGAGGATTGATGGGTCCTATGAAATCCATGCCCAATTGAGCAAATGGGCGCATCTCCATCACTGGTTGCAAAGGTTGAGTGACATATCTTTCTCTGTTAGCTGCAACCTAACATGTATGACAACATTTAATGTGTTCAGCAGTGTCCTTAAAGATAGTGGGCTAGTAATATCCTACTCTCAGGATAACATGGGCAGTAGCCAAATGTGATCCATGTGCAGTTCCAAACTTGTCATGCAACTTTGCTAACACCTTATATGCTTCTTGCCTTTCTAGGCATTTGAGATATATTCCTTCATAGTTTCTTTTGAAAAGGACTCCTCCTTTTATCATATATTATTGTGATCTTATCTTCAAGGCTCTTCTCTGTGAGGCCTGCAATTTTGATGGGCATCTCCTAGTAATCAATACATGCCTGATATCTGAATACCATTCTTTAGTTTCTTTAGCATTTATCACATATTGTTGGCTCATGATGTTAGGATCAATTTCTGATATCATTTGTCTCAAGGCTTGTCCTCTTACCAACTTCATGGGTTTCATATCCATATCATATTCTTGGAGAACTGTTATCCATTTAGCTCTCTTTTCACCAGGCTCACTTTGCATCAGGAGCATCTTCACTGCTGCATCTAGTACTACAACAATTATCTTACTTCTCAAAATGTAATGTCTAAACATTTTTACTGCATGGACTAAAGCAAGATCTTGTCATTCAACATCCATGTATCTAAGCTCTGCATCCTTAAATGGGTAACTCATGAAAGATATAGGCTTTTCTTCTTTAGCCTCATTCCTTTGTGTTAATACTGTTGCAAATGTATGCTCTGAAGAAAATGAATATATATATATAACTCTTGTATAATCTAGACTAATCAGAACAAGGGCATCAGATATAGCTTTCTTGATGTCCTCAAAAGTTGCTCTAGCTTTAGGTGTCCACTAAAATTTGGCATCTTTCTTGAGCATTGCATTCAATGGTCTGACAATCTCTGTAAAACCAGTAATGAATTTCCTAACAAAATTTATCTTACCAAAGTATGACTTTAGCTCTTTCTTGCTTCTAGGAAGCTGTATCTTCATAATTGATTGTATCCTTGCAGGGTCAATGATGATCCCATTCTCTATTATCAGATGACCTAGTAACTTACCTGTGGTTACTCCGAATATGCATTTCTTGGGATTCAGGGATATACCATAATGTTCACACTTTATAAGCACCTTCTTGAGGTCTTCTATGTGGTCGCCCCTCTATTTAGAGAAAACTGTCAAGTCATCCATGTATATGACTATACACTTACCAATCAACCCCCTGAAGGCTATATCCATTACACGTTGAAAAGTGGCTCCAGCATTTATCAATCCAAAAGGCATGCACCTATAGGCAAACATACCCCACTTGGTGGTGAATGCAGTTTTCAATCTGTCTATTTTGTCTACCATCACCTGGTTATAACCTAAGAAACCATCCAAAATGACATCATCTTTGCACCATTCACTATTTGTAAGACCTCATCTAGTGAAGGTAAAGGATAATTATACTTTTCAGAAGCTCTATTCAGATTTATGAAGTCTACACATAAACTAATGTCACTATTTTTCTTTCTCAAAGGGACCAGCTTGGCCACCCAGGTGGAGTGCCTCATAGGAAATATGATTCTGGGATTAAGTAATTTATTTACTTCTTCAAAAATGATGGGCTCTAATAAAGCATTAACATGTCTATGTTTTTGTCTAAAGGGCTTGACATCTGGTTTCAATGGTATAGTATGGGTGATGATTGAGGTATCATAAGTTTTCAACTCATCATAGGTCCAGGCGATAACATGGATGTAATATTTAAGTGCTTGGGTTATCCCTGTCATTTCTTCTTCTATACACACATTACCAATTAGGACATTTCTTTTTTCTTCATCTTGTCCTATGTTGACTGGTGAATATTCTCCTCCATTAGTTTTAGGGAGATCTTTCTGTTTCAGCATTTTATCTAAATCAAATGCTCTTTCTAATTCTATCATCCCTTTGGGAATTTTATTACTGGGCAGATCCATGATCTCTTCTTCCTCCCAAGTATGATCTTCCATATTTCTTTCATCTATGATCTATGCATCAAACACATCCCTGTTTGATATGAAGTCCAAAATGTGTTGGTCATCATCAAACACTTGGAGATTGATGACATTGTCTTGTACAGAGGGTACTGATATTAATTCAACTGAAAACCTCTTCAAACCAGATATGGATAATGGCTCCAAAGTACTTACAGGTTGAGCCAAGGCATCTTCTCTATGATTATGTTCTCTAGGCACATGGGTGATGTTGAATGCATCAAAGTCTTCTATCAAATCCCATACCCTATGTCTGTAATTAGACAACCTTTTATAATTGCAAGAATATATGCCTCTTACTTGTCTTACTACTAATTCTAAGTCTCCATACACATGTAAATTTTTTACTTTCTTCTTGAGTGCAAACAATATCCCATGAATTAGGGCTTCATACTCTATCACAAAAATTTGTGCATGTGAATTGTAATCTATATGCTACTAAATAGGACTTTCTGGCTGGATCAATTAGATCTATTCCTACTCCAGCTCCTTGTTTTGAATTGGATCCATCAAACCTAAGGATCCATGGTTTATCTTTAGTTAAAGGTTTTTCTGGACCTTCTCTTTTCTTTTTAGCTCTGGCAGCTGCACCACCTGATATCCATTTCAATTTTGGTGACTCATTCTTCTCTAACTTCACCTTTTCTGACTGGTGTGAAGCTGATATCTATTTTTCTCCCTTACTATCAGAAGAATGATCCTTTGAATAAAGCATCATCTACTTTTTCATAATATGTAAGCATAGTGAACAAGTAGTCTCTAAATGTGGTGCTTCATGTAACTTGTACCATCCTTCAATTAGAGCATCATGTGGAGAAGTATGTTGTAGCAGCATCCTCTAAATTTGTCTTGATAAAAACTCTTCAAACTTGGTCAAATTACTATCTATGTCTTCATCAGATACTTCATAATCTGACTCAATCAAACAATTAGTCCCTGGGGTGATATTGCTTTTACTCTTAAAAATATTTTTAGTGCACACCAGGATCTCTTCTAAAGTTTGAATGTAACTTTCATCTTGATATGTGCATTCCTCTATACCTGCAAATGATGAACAAGAGTCAATATCACTATAACTATCTGTATGACTTACCTTGGGTGATGATGATCCCTCGTCACTACATGCTTGTTCCAGTTCCATCATGTCTAAACATGCATCACAAGTGCTCTCAGAATGTGCGTCATCATGCAACCTGCACCATCTTTCAATCAAAACATCTTCATTAGACATGATTAGCATTCGGCAACGTTGCATCTCTCTGGATAAGTACATTTCAAAATTCTTAAAATGATCTACTTCTTTATCATCATTTAAACTGTGATTAGATTCTATAACCACTCTATCATCCTGAAGATTATCATTATGAACATGAACATCATACATGAGGATTTCTTCTATCTTGACTATTTGGGGTCTGATGGTATAGACTTCGGGTTCTACATCTACATACATGATCTCATTGGTTTTATTATACTCAGTGATCATGTGTTTCATCCAGGGCTCAGCATCTATCCTGATCTGATTGGGAATCCCTTTCCAAGGTAGCCACATGTGACTGAAATTAGTGGACATATATCCATTAAGTGTTTTTGATCAATCCCTGCTAAGCAACATTCCATATGTATCAAGGATATCTACTACTTGGATATCAATGTAGTATTGAATTCTTGGATCTGATGCTAATTGCATATGAATGTGAGTTAATTCTCCCACAACACTCACCTTAGTTTTATCTAAATATGTTACCTTCTTTAGTGACTTGGCAGGATGTAACCCTAAGGAATTACATATGGATAATGGCATTACATTAGTAGATGCACCTGAATCTACTAAGTAGTTATGCAAATTCTTACTGAACATCCTTATGGTAAGGAGAAATGGAGGTGACTCAGTCTTATCCCTATAAAGGGTCATGTGTGAAGTTTCAATAGCTTGGATAGTAGCTGAAGTTCTGTGTTTAACATTAGTATCCTTAGCTGCATGATTTTTTTTCAAGGCCTGGTTTGTCGGATGACTGTCTTCTTTTGGTGTAGGGTCATCTAAATATTTCATGAACGCCTTCTTAATAGATAGGGTTTTGAGTAACTCTGACAATGACAAATTGATTTTGATCTTTTTCATTTCATCAGCTAAGTATGTGACCAATTTGTTAGAATCTGGAGACTGGTTATTAGCTTTTGCCACTGCATCTTGTGGTGCTAAGTATTGAACATTAACTTTGGGAAATCCAGGGTTATTACTTGCCTTAGGATCAGGAGTGTTAAAATTATTTGGAGGCAAGGATATAGTCAAGGACTAGTAGGTCTGTTTGAGTTATTTCTCAGGTTATAGTTATGTCTACCTTGATATTGTTGTTGATAAGCATGCACTTCTTCATGTTAAATTGATGGCTCATTCTCATCTTCAAAAGGAAAAAACATAATTTGTTTCAAAAACCATGGTTGACTCCTCACATGCTAAGATGTAGTTCTCATGAGGCAAGATTATCTACTGATGAGGATGATTGGTGAAACTTTCCAATACAAGAGCATAATCATATCCACAAGGGACAATTTCATTTCTTTCAACACAAGGAGGATTACCTGCAGTATTTGATACTTCAGCTTGAAATATACTGGCTACTATCCTAAATTGAGGACAATCCAACTCAACATGAGCGTTGGTGTTATGTATCCTATAATAGTTAGTAATGGCTGCTTCTACCAGGTTCACCCTAGTAGTTTGCTTAGGTTCACTAGGAGGCTGATTATCTAAGGGTGATGGAAAGGAACCATTGTTTAGCCTAGTATTCCACACTCTAGGCTGTCTAGGGGTATTATTGTTACCACTGTTGCTATTTTTATTGTTGTAATTCCTATCATTGTTATATCCCCTATCAGGATATCCATATCTATCATTATTATACCCTCTGTTTTGATTTGGTTGAGAATAGAAATTCTGACTTCTCAGATGAGTGATTTCAGTTGTCAATTTTCTCAACTGTACTGACATTTCTTTAATTTCTTCTTTTTCTTCCTGAACTTTGGCTACTACGTTCTCTATTTGAGGTTTGAAAAAGGAAGAACCATTGTTATTATTCTATCCCACATCCTAAGGTACCTATGTATGTCCTAGATATGACACCATCTAGACATTTCCATTTGGAGGTGGCATGATGCTAAGTGGACGCACTTGTAAAGGACTTGGCATTACAGCTAGAGGCATCATGACTCCATTGGTCTATTGTTGAGGAGGATATGTAGGATATGCAAGATGTGTAGGAAATGCAATGTTAGGTGTTGGAGCAGGGATCAACTGTTGATTGACTTTTATAGCTTCTTCAAAAGCTCCTGCCAGAGTTGTGACATTAGGATGTGTCCTCCTGATAAACATAGAGGTTAGAGGATCTAATGCTAAGTAATATATAATCCTAGAAGCTTCATCTGCTATAGTGTAAGGAGATACTAGCTTTGAAAGCATCTTTTAGAATCTAGCATTGAAGTTAGCAATAGGATCCCCCTCAAATCTTTTAATTGTGGCAAACAGGTGATAATTCATTGAAGGATTTATAGGTATCTTGAATCTATCTTTAAAGGCTTTCTCCAAGTTGGCCCATGAACCAATTGAACCTTGACCAAGACTGATATACCAATTATATGCCTCTTCCCCTAAGGAAAATGGAAATAATCTGCATACCACATCTTGATGTTCAATCCTTGCTCTACAGCAAGCTTCCTTGAATGTTCTGGTGTGATCATCAACATCTTGATATGGATGATACTTAGGACAAATCTTGTTAGGATTTTGAGGTAAAGGATGATATGCAGTGAAAGTCAAAGGTGACTCTGCAGTGAAGAATGACATTGTGACTGGTGGAGGTTGGACTGAAGGTGTTATAGGTGGTCCTGTAGGCATTTGCAATCCAACATAGGTTATTGGAGTATGTCCTAGTGAAGATTCTAATGTACTAGAACCAGGAGTGTGATGAATGTCTATAGTTCTAGGTCTAAGTCCATGGATAGGTAGTTCCTCAGAGAGTCCACTAGATCTGGACCTGGTATTTGGCCTAAGAGCCAGGATTTCTTCAATTTTTTGGAAATTTGGCTTAGTTTTCTATAAAGATTAGCTGAACTACCTGAGCAAAGGATGTATTTATGACCAGAATCAAAAACTGACTGGATATTTATGTAATATTTGTAGAAACACTACAAATATGAACATGTGTAAGGCTTTCACACACAGATATCATGATATCAAGCAAGATAGGAAAGATACAACAAAGATTAAGCAGGAGTTCTTGAATAACAACTCAATTTTTAGAGATTACAAGGATTGACTATAAAGCTTGAAATATTTATGTAGTATTCTGAAATATTTATGATGAACAAACATGAATTGTAACAAAACAAGCAAATATTTTGCAGGAACACTCAAAGTATGAACGATTGTGAGGAGCTTTGAGAAGATTAACTCAATTTGACACAGGAAAACACAAATAAAACCAACTACTTTCAGAGATTAGAAAGAAATCCCTCCTTCTAGCACCAATTTATGTTGATGATGATTGTTACTCGTAACAACATGCATAAAAATTTGCACAACAAACCTTTATTATCTTGTCAAGTACGATCAATTTGAGATAAATTGATGACTCCATGTCTCCGTTAATCAGGTCATGATCATTTGATGTTACTCAAAGGTTGATGTGACATGTTGTTTTCCATTTCAAGGGGTCTTATGCTATTTGAAAAATTAATTGTATACTTGTCTGTTGTAAATTCCCTTCACAAATGATGTTATTTTCACTATGCTCAACAAATTATGATTATATTTGTAAGTTTGATCAATTCTTCTGAGCATCTACTTTCAGGAACTTGAATATACTTCTGCACTGTGTATTCATTCAAATGATGTGCCTACAAGTGGCTATTTATGTGTTTATCATGGATATAGATGAATATTTGCATGATATTTATCAATTTGACATGCTTTCACTCAAAATATGCTCTATATTTTCAATTATTTACGAGATATAGGCATATTTCATGTTCATTTGCTTTAGATTGTATGTTATTTGCAATTATGGAGGTGATTTGTAATGAAATTCAAAGAAATTTAAAGAAATACTTCTAGTTTTAGTGAACCTTTAGCTATTGAGTCACATACATTCCAGATACAGTCATGAAGAGAAGAAATCAAACCATAATTCACCAGGTTGTTCCACAGCTAGGTATGGTTGGTGCTAACTTCAAAGGAATAAGGAATGAAAACAATATATGTAGACTGACAAGCACTCCAAGGGATTCAGCTAATCAATGCATATATCTAGATTCCACTCACTGATTACTCAAGATTTACAATGATTTGTAATCAAACAACTTTCTCTTTCATTAAGTATACAAAACATGTACATTCACAATAGCCTTGAAATCAGTCCTGAATTCTTCAGCAATCAAATTTCAATTAAGTTTCTAATGTCTAAAAGAGTGCACTCCTTCTCCTTTTATAGAATAAAGAGAGGAGGCAGTTACAAATGACCAATGGTCAAGATTCATCCATTCAAATCAATGGTCAACATTTCTTCATTGACTTAGTCAACATCTTCATCCATGGCACAAGTTGCTAGCAGGCAAATATCTAGTAAAACTTTCTGCTTATAAGTAGCATATGCATATGTTTACCTTATGATGCATCTTTGCTTACTTTTTATCTCCTCCTTTTTCTTCACTTTCTTCTTCCTCTTCACTATCTACATCACCTTCATCTTCATTATCACTATCACTTTGATGTAGATTATCTCTTATATGTATCTTTATTGCTGCCCTGATGGACTCATATAATTGCACAACTCTGTCAATCTCCCCTCCATCTTGGACTTTGGCTTTTACTACTGCATGCTTATGGGAATGGAATTTAGCCTGGAGAACTTTCGTCTTGCTTTTCTTGCTATTCAGTGTCTCATTATCTGTTTCTACCCTGACCTTTATTCTCATGACCTTGTTCATCACTTCCTCTATCAAATGGTTCAGGGGGTCCTCTACAACTTGCTTGAAATTATCATGGAAGGCCTTAACAACGAAATCTACATCTTGATTTTCAATCTTCCCTTCTACTTTTCCTTCCAAAGCCTCTAGGGTTTCTGCCTCATGTGCCATCAGGTTATGTAGTTTGACACTTATATCCCTAAGCTTTCTACTACATCTCTTCAATACATCACATTCAAATCATGTATCTTCATACCAGATACTTAGTAGCTAGGAGGTGTTATTATCTAATATATTATTACTTATCAGAATTTGTGTGTCTATCCTTTTCATTTCCCCTAGTGCATCTAGGTATTCTTCCAATTTAAAGGACCTTCAACCTACTTCATTTTGTAGTTTGTCTACTTTTCTCTTCAAGGTACTCAAAGAATTCCACCTCTCCAAGGAGGTTTTCACTACATCTTCTGCTTCAAAAATTGATGACAACATCCACTTCTCCATTACCTGTGCTTTATGCCTCATCAGTTCTAATCTAGTAACCTCCTCTTGTGATATAATGGATAGTGGGGTAGCTGGATCAATAGGTGCATGATCAGGGTTAATTAACGATTTAATGAAAGAATGTAGCTGAGCAATGTGCTCTTTATGTGTTTTATTCTTCTCTTTTTCTCTCTTCACCCTTTATGTTAGAGAGTCAATGATGTCCTTTCCTTCTTGATCTTCTTGGTCCTCATTTGCAAAACCTAGATCAACATTGGTGATCTGAAAATCTTCAAGACCTATCTTGCCTTTCTCCTTCTCTATTGTAGGTAGGGTTATTTGTGATGTTCTCCTACCTGTAGTATGGTCTCTTTTTATTGCTGATGTCAACCTGGCTTTTCTTCTGGGTTTCATCATGCTCCCAGAAAATAAATTAGATACATCAAGGGTAAGTGCAAGAAGATGGGGGGCCAAAAAGGGGTCTTAAGTGGCCACTTTTTTTTTCTTCTAAAATCAGGAAATATTGGCCTTGGATGAGAAATTGAGGATAGTTACACTCAAAATTTGGAGATGCAACCAAAACAATGTTCGTAGTGCTCCGAGTCTACTTTCTAAACTACTATTTTTTTTAAAAATGGCATAGATTAAGGGGTTCAAAAGAGGGAGCCACAGAAATTGGTGTTGTTTCTGTCAAAAAAACATAACATAGCATGTTTTGTGGCTCCCTCAAAAGGTCAACTTTTTTTTGGTATTTTTAAAATCGCTTCAATGAGAAATTAGCTAATAGCATGTAGTTTATGCCTGATTTTTTTGATAATTTTTTGATGAATATTTGATTTTTTAGTAATTTTCAAAGTGGACACATTTTAAAAAAATAGAATTTTGGCCGTGCTACCCCTATAAAATTTGAAAACTAATTGAAAATCATTTTTCCTTTTTTTAATATTTGTAGAATGGAGTCTAGTTTCTAAATATGTAATTTTTTTGAAATTTCAATGAATAGTTAATTTACAATGAAAAAAAGACCAAACAATGGTTTTTGCCCAAAAACGGACACACAAACAAAAGAAATTAAAGATGAAAGGCTTAACATTGTTAAAATGTGAAAAAAATCACATCGTCAAATAGCTAAGAGAAAGCCTAACATTACCCAGGTGTTTGATTTGTTCGATGTTGAAACACGTGCAAATCTGAGGGTTAGCACGAACGAAATTATGTGAAATCTTGAAGAATCTAGAAAAACATGTCTGTGACTGTTCAAAAGGCATTCCAAGCCTTTAGGTTAGAAATCCCAAGCAAATCCCAAGCCCAAGGCTTGGGATTCCCAAAGCAAGACATAACGCGAGCACGTTATAACGAGCTCGCGTTATAATGCGCTCGCATTATGGTTTGCTTTGCATTTTTCCTTTTCGCAAGTTGTTGTTTGTCATGTTTGACATAACGCGAGTGCGTTATAATGCACACGTGTTATGTTCCCCTTAAATTTTTTTTTGTTCAAGCCTATTAATCGTGTATTTATGTATGTATGTATGCTTATATGTATGTATGTATGTATCTATGTACGCCAATATGTATATATGTATGTATGCCTATATGTATGTATGTATCTATCTATCTATCTATCTATGCCTATATGTATGTATGTATAGTGTCAAGGGCAGAGGAGGGTAGAGATGGAAGTGAGCTAGATAGGGGAGGAGAGGGGTGGATAAGGATTGAGTGATTAAGGTTTAAGGTTGAGGGTTGAGCATTTAGGGATAGGGTTGAGCGTTTAGGGATAGGATTTAGAGTTTAGGATAAGGGATTAGAGTTTAGGACCTTGAGGGATTAGGGTTGAGGCTTTAGGGATAGCATTTAGGGTTAAGGGTCAAGGGATTAGGTTTAAGGTAGAGTGTTGAGGGTAGAGGGATTAGGGATTAGGGTTTAGGGTTGAGGCTTTAGGGATAGCGTTTAGGGTTAAAGGTCAAGGGATTAGGTTTAAGGTAGAGTATCAAGGGTAGAGGGATTAGGGATAGGGTTTAGGGTTGAGGCTTTAGGGATGAGGGTTAACGGATTAGGGTTTAAGATATAGTGTTGAGTGTCAAGAGTGTAGGGATAGGTTTTAGGGTTCAAGTTTTAAGGGTTAAGAGTCGAGGGATCAGAGTTAAGGGTTGAGGGATTAGGGTTTGATGTTGAGGGTTGACTGCATTGAGGTTTGAGGGTTAAGGGTTTCGGGATAGGGTTGAGGGTCAAGGGATTAGGGATAAGGGATTAGGGTTTAAGGTATAGTATTGAGCCCATTGAGGGTCTAGGAATAGGGATAGCATTTAGGGTTTAGGGATGAGGGATTAGAGTTGAGGGATGACAGATGATGGATTAGGGTTGAGGGATTAGGGTTTAGGGATAAGGTTTAGGGTTAGGGTTGAGAGATTAGGGTTTAAGGTATAGTGTTGAGGGTTTAGGGATAGGGTTTAGGGTTGAGGGATTAGAGTGAAGGGTTGAGGGATTAGGATTAGACATTGAGGGTTGAGGGTTGAGGGTTTAGGGTTTAGGGATAGGGTTGAGGGTCGAGGGATCAGAGTTAAGGGTTTAATGTTGAGAGTTGAGGGTTGAGGGTTGAGGTTGAGGGATAGGGTTAATGGTCAAGGGATTAGGGTTAAATAAGAGTGTCGAGGGTAGAGGGATTAGGGTTTAAGGTATAGTATCGAGTCTGTTGAGGGTTTAGGAATAGGGATAGCATTTAGGGTTTAGGGATAAGGGATTAGAGTTGAGGGATGACGGATTAGGGTTGAGGGTTGAGGGATTAGGGTTTAGGGATAAGGTTTAGGGTTCAGGGATTAGGGTTTAAGGTATAGTGTTGAGGGTTTAGGGATAGGGTTTAGGGTTGAGGGATTAGAGTGAAGGGTTGAGGGATTAGGATTTGATGTTGAGAGTTCACATTTTAGGGTTTAGGGTTTAGGGATAGGGTTGAGGGTCGAGGGATTAAAGTTAAGGGTTTAATGTTGAGAGTTGAGGGTTGAGGGTTGAGGGTTGAGGGTTGAGGTTGAGGGATAGGGTTAATGGTCAAGGGATTAGGGTTAAATAAGAGTGTCGAGGATAAGGGATTAGGGTTTAAGGTATAGTATTGAGTCTGTTGAGGGTTTAGGAATAGGGATAGCATTTAGGGTTTAGGGATGAGGGATTAGAGTTGAGGGATGATGGATTAGGGTTGAGAGTTGAGGGATTAGGGTTTAGGGATAAGGTTTAGGGTTGAGGGTTGAGGGATTAGGGTTTAAGGTATAGTGTTGAGGGTTGAGGGATAGGGTTTAGGGTTGACGGATTAGGGTTTAGGGTTGACGGATTAGCATTTAATGTCAAGGTTATGGTTAGAGTGTCTAGGGTAGAGGGATTAGGGATAGGGTTTAGGGTTGAAGGTTTAAGGATTGAGGGTTGAGGCTTTAGAGATGAGGGTTTAAGGCTTAAGATATAGTGTCAAGTGTTGAGGGTGTAGGGATAGGGTTTAAGTTTTAAGGGTTAAGGGTTGAGGGATAGGGATTAGTGTTTAAGGTATAGTGTTGAGGGCTGATGGTTTAGGGTTGATGAATTAGGGTTTAATGTTGAGGGTTAGGGTTGAGGGTTGAGGGTTGAGGGTTGAGGGTTGAGGGTTGAGGGTTGAGGTTGAGGGATAGGGTTAATGGTCAAGGGATTAGGGTTAAATAAGAGTGTCGAGGGTAGAGGGATTAGGGTTTAAGGTATAGTATCAAGCCCATTGAGGGTCTAGGAATAGGGATAGCATTTAGGGTTTAGGGATGAGGGATTAGAGTTGAGGGATGACGGATTAGGGTTGAGGGTTGAAGGATTAGGGTTTAGGGATAAGGTTTAGGGTTGAGGGATAGGGTTTAGGGTTTAAGGTATAGTGTTGAGGGTTTAGGGTTGAGGGATTATAGTGAAGGGTTGAGGGATTAGGATTTGACGTTGAGGGTTGAGAGTTTAGGGTTTAGGGTTTAGGGATAGGGTTGAGGGATTAGGGTTTGACGTTGAGGGTTGAGGGTTGAGGTTTGAGGGTCAAGGGTTTAGGGATATGGTTAAGGGTTGAGGGATTAGGGTTAACGTAGACTGTGGAGGGTATAAGGATTAGAGATAGGGTTGGAGGGTTTAAGGATAAGGGATTAGGGTTTAAGGTATAGTATCGAGTCTATTGAGGGTTTAGGAATAGGGATAGCATTTAGGGTTTAGGGATGAGGGATTAGAGTTGAGCGATGATGGATTAGGGTTGAGGGTTGAGGGATTAGGGTTTAGGGATAAGGTTTAGGGTTAAGGGCTGAGGGATTAGGGTTTAAGGTATAGTGTCTAGGGTTTAGGGATCAGGTTTAGGGTTGAGGGATTAGAGTGAAGGGTTGAGGGATTAGGATTTGACGTTGAGGGTTGAGGGTTTAGGGTCGAGGGATCAGAGTTAAGGGTTGAGGGATTAGGGTTTGATGTTGAGGGTTGAGGTTCGAGGGTCAAGGGTTTAGGGATAGGGTTGAGGGTTGAGGGATTAGGGTTAAAGTAGAGTATGGAGGGTATAAGGATTAGGGATAGGGTTGAAGGGTTTAGGGATAAGGGATTAGGGTTTAAGGTATAGTATCGAGTCTATTGAGGGTTTAGGAATAGGGATAGCATTTAAGGTTTAGGGATGAGGGATTAGAGTTGAGGGATCATGGATTAGGGTTGAGGGTTGAGGGATTAGGGTTTAGGGATAAGGTTTAGGGTTGAGGGCTAAGGGATTAGGGTTTAAGGTATAGTGTCGAGGGTTGAGGGTTTAGGGATAGGGTTTAGGGTTGACGGATTAGGGTTTAGGGTTGATGAATTAGGGTTTAATGTCGAGGTTAGGGTTAGAGTGTCGAGGGTAAAGGGATTAGGGATAGGGTTTAGGGTTGAAGGTTTAAGGATTGAGGGTTGAGGCTTTAGGGATGAGGGTTTAAGGCTTAAGATATAGTGTCAAGTGTTGAGGGTGTAGGGATAGGGTTTAAGTTTTAAGGTTTAAGGGTTGAGGGATAGGGATTAGGGTTTAAGGTATAGTGTTGAGGGTTGATGGTTTAGGGATAGGGTTTAGGTTTGAGGGATTAGGGTGTAGGGTTGATGAATTAGGGTTTAATGTTGAGAGTTAAGAGTTGAGGCTTGAGGCTTGAGGTTGAGAGATAGGGTTAATGGTTAAGGGATTAGGGTTAAATAAGAGTGTCGAGGGTAGAGAGATTAGGGCTTAAGGTATAGTACCGAGTTTGTTGAGGGTTTAGGAATAGGGATAGAATTTAGGGTTTAGGTATGAGGGATTAGAGTTGAGGGATGATGGATTAGGGTTGAGGGTTGAGGGATTAGGGTTTAGGGATAAGGTTTAGGGTTGAGGGATTAGGGTTTAAGGTATAGTGTTGAGGGTTTCTTTCATCAAATGTAGAATTATGGGTTTGATTTATTGATTGCCTCTCTAGTTTTGGGGTGTGGATGTTTTGGAATCAATCAGGAAGTCTTTAGGAGACTTTGTGGAAGTGGATTGTAAATCACTTGACAGAACCCTTGCTATTTATGCTTGGATAAGGATTTGTCACAAACTAGAACTTCTGCTTCCAAAGAAGATCTGTCTTTCTTCCTCGATGGGCATTTCCTATCAAGAACTTGATTATGAGGGCTTGCCCCTTCATTGTTATGCCTATCATATGGCAGAGCATCTAGCAAGCTCTTGCAGGAAACAGGAAAAGTTCTCCCTCAAAAACCTTGTGGTCATTCAAGTCTGAAGGGGAAGGTTTGGAAAGAGATGTGATCAATGCAAAGGATGTGATCAATCTATAGCAGTTGAAAACGTGAGCGCGTTATAACACGCTCACATTTTTTCTTGCTATTGAAACGGTAAAAAAGTGTTGACCCCTGTGATCCAAGCCCACATGCTCTATTTTCTTACTAATTCTGTGTGTGCTCTGACAAAAAAGAAGTGCTTTCATGCTATTGGGAAGTTCACATGCACATTTGACACGTTGTACCACCTTTGCATGATCTTTCCACCACCTTTTCTGCTTTGCCAACTTGAGAAGGAGGAAATAACATAGTTTTCACACCAAGTTTGATATATATCTATTCAAGTTTCAATTTTTGTAGTGTTACAATGTTAATTGTGATTCAATTTTATGAATTTAACATTATAGATTGGTTAATAGTATTGTTGTTAGTAATTATATTTGAGTGTTATTCAATTTAACATTGAAAAGGAAGCAAGTGGTGAGAAACTCAAATTGTTGAGGAGTTTGATGCAAGAAGAAAAAAATACTACATAATTGGGTACTCTCTCCATTAGAATCTTCGTTTTTTAGGTATGTCAAGTCTTTACATGCATGTTCTTTACATTTTCCTTATTTTGGATTGAATTACTTTATCATGCTTTATCATACATGTTTAAAATAGACACATTCCCAATCAAGAAAGTAGCCTACAATCTTACATGATGCCATGTATATTTTCTACACTTGGGCTCTTTAATAATTATGTGTAATAAACAAACCTTAACATACCATGATGTCAAACTATACAAGAATAAATCCTTACAACATAAAAAAAATACAATCCCACTAATATCTTGTATTCATTTCTTAGGAACTAATATTGGTCTCTTTATCATGTTACAGACAAATTCTCCGTCATGCCGAGGAAATGATCAAGAATTAAACCAACACAGGAAGAGATAGAAGCTAAGAATGCAAAGAAAGTAGTGGATATGAGGGAACTTCATGAGAAGAGGAAATTGGACATGATAAATGAAGACATACCAATTGAAGAGGAACCACAACCATCACAAAGAGATATGGTATTGGCGGCACAAAGAGAACGAATGCAAAAACTTCGTGGTACGAGAGATTTGAATACCATAGTTGGAGACACGTCCTCTACCACAAGTCAACATGTAGGGACACCATCTACCACATCTCAAGTTGAGAGTACATCATCACTCACATGTGATGAAGGAGGTATTCCATCATTCCTACCTCAACCTCAAGGTATGTCATCTATTCCATCTTCGATCGAAGGTATGCCATCTAACCCATCTCATTTAAATATTGATGAAATTCCTAATGTTGAGATGAATTTACCTAACTTAACACCACCTAGAATTTTGCATAGAAAGCCAAAGTATTTGATTCATATTGATAAGAATATTTTGCAGCCAATGGAAGGTAAGATTCTAAAACACACTTGTAGAAGATATACTAATAAGATTTGGAGATTGTTCTTTGAAAAGTTAAATGAGACTACAAGATGTCAACTATTCGTTGAAATGATGCAAAGTATAAAGTATAGGTCTATCATGTAGATTCTTGGGTTGAGAACATCAGAGGCTTCAAGTGAAAAATCTATTGTCAAGAATCTAATGAGTGTGTATGAGAGTGTGGGTAACACCTCACACACAAAAGATAGTAATGCAACACAGCGTGTGATTACATCGACTATAGTAAGTAGTCAAATGAGGAAAGCTCGTCTCATTAGAAAGACAAGTCAAGAATTAAAAATTAATAGGAAAACTTTATCAAGAGCCATTGGAAGACGCCAAAGAATTGAGGACACTAACGCCAATGAATTATGGGCATTCTCGAGGAGACTACCATGAAAAGATAAACCAATTGTTGAAGCATTGAGATCACTAATTGAAGAATTTTGAAAGAATTACACAAGGGTATCTCCGAATCAAAGGGATGTGGTAAGAAGGAGAATCAGTAGTTAGAACCACGAGCCACATCTAAAGTATTTTTTGGATGAGACTCAAACACAGTTTTATGGTAAATTTCTAGAGAAGTATCCTCAAATTAAAATTTGTCAAAGATATTTTGAAATTCTAAAACCTTTCTATGTTAAGATAAATCACACACGCACTACTTGTTGTTGTAGATTACATATTGAATTTTCTAACCATTTTGATGCTTATAGGTCTATATGTTTAGATATGCATACTAACAATGATTTGCATGGTTGTGCCATATGTGCCCCACCAACATCTTCAAGAGACTTCATATCAAGAATTTTATGTGAAAGAGAGGAAGGTCAAATATTCTACAAGAAATTATGCTTGGATGGCACATGTCATTGTTACGGTGGCTTGCAACATTTGCCAATATGTGAACTTATGGAAAGAACACATGCGGTTGGAAATGAACTAATAGAGTTTGGCAAGTATAAAATAGTGGCATACAATACAAAAGATGGTAAAGAAGCAAAGATGTGTGAATTGGTTATTGAAAAGATTCTAGTGTATCAGTTTATTCCTATATTTCATGACAGCATAGTGTATGAGTATGCAAGACATGCCCATAAAGCTCAATGGTTGGACTTGCAATTCAAGTTATGCAAGGACACATTTCTAGTTGGTAGCATTGTTTAAGGGAGTTTAATTTCTATATTAGTGATGATCACATGCATTCTACGGAGTTCGTGCAAGGTTGCTTTCAGGTGTTCTACAATGATTTGGCTAGAAGGGGCATATTGTTCAGTCAGCATATCATATGGTCGGATAACTGTGCATCACAATTCAAGAACTCACGAAATTTCTATTGGCTGAGTAGGAGGCATAATTTTATAGGTATTCAACATATGTGGAACTTTTGTGAGGCCGGGCATGGAAAGGGGGAGCATGATGGTGCAGGAACATGTATCAAAAGAGCCATAGCACAAGAAGAGTTAAAGTATAAAGACAATGCAAAGTTGATAGATGCAAAATTGATTGTCAAGTGGTGTAATGCTTCCATGGGTCCAGGTAACGAAGGTAAGTCTCCAGTTCATAGATTTTTTTGGTTGATAGATGATACTAACATTGCACCATATGAGGACTATTGTACACTGACAAGATCAAATGAGATGCACTCTTTCAGAAGCTCAATTGCAGGTTCATGGAGTACCCATACACGAAAGATGTCATGCTTTTGTTCTTCCTATACAATTCAAGTCTGGGATGAGTGCGAGTCAAAGGAGTGGGTTGATGAATGGAAGTTAAGTTATCTTAGCCCACTTGACACATATTGACCCCTGACGGCACTAGAACTAACACAGATGGAATCATCAGTTGACTTTGACCACATATCAGATTTAGTTCAACCAGGTAATATAGGGCAAGTATATGCATCTAATTTCATCTAGTTCAACTAGGTAATGTCATCTTACTTTGTAGTGTTTTTGTAATGTTGACTAATTTCATCTAATTTGCTACACATATCAATGTAGGGCACGTATATGCAGTTATTGCAGATGAAGATAATGAAGAGGGAACAGATTATTACTTATGTCGTTGTGTTGAGGCCAAAAAGAAATTGGAGGCCCTTGTTATAGATGGAGAAAACATCGAATACCCTACAGGCTCAGTGGTTATTACTGGAACATGGCTTAGAAGGAGTGTTAATATTTGGCTATTTCAGGACTTTGACACACATCAGAAGATTCTTCATTACTCGAACCTTGTCGTGGCATCCAATGTTCATTTGATAAAATATTGGGGTAGACCTTTGAACAAAATCTTGTGGAAGGTGCGTGAGTCTAACCATGAAGCAATACTTGACACAATAAAGAGTAGAGCAGACCTAGATGGTTCATTGGATTAATTTGTAAGTATTTACATTGATTTTGTAAAGTCATATTACATTGAGTTGTAAGTATGCACATTAATTTGTAAGGTTTGTCTTTTTTTAATTTCCTCCTACATTTTTACACATTCTGTCTAAGGCAACGCGATCACATAGAGTGTCTCTACAATAACCTCTCTTAGTTTTTTATATCTCTGAGGCATTTGACTGTGGTGAAAGGTTTTCTGCTGCCCCAAAAATCGTCAGAAGGAGGCAGTGTAAAGTTGCAAAGGGATATAACTTTTGTCCTACTCCTGATGCGACCAAACTGACTATTCCAACACGTCTAGATGGGTACATTTACACTAGGCATGGTCTTGTTTTTCACCCAAACATGTCGAAACAATTCGAGCTACATTGTACCCACGATATCCCTAAAGAGTCTAAAGTGCAAAAATGCAGCAATCTTTGACGAGATTTTACTTGAAAATTGTGTCACTTAGAAACATTCTGTTTGAGGAAACGTGATCATGTAGAGTTCCTCTACAATAAAATCTCTCAGTTTTTTATATCTCTGAGATATTTGCCTGTGGTGAAAGGTTTTCTGCTGCCCCAAAAATCGTCAGGAGGCAGTGTAAAGTTGCAAAGGGGTGTAACTTTCATCCTGCTCCTGATGCGACCAAACTGACTATTCCAATGCATCTAGATGAGTACATTTACACTAGGTATGGTCCTATTTTCACCCAAACATGTCAAAACAGTCTGAGGTACATTGTACCGACAATATCCCTAAAGTGTCCAAAGTGCAAAAAGGTAGCAATCTTTGATGAGATGTTACTCAAAAAACGTGTCACTTAGAAACATTTTGTCTAAGGTAACGTGATCATGTAGAGTGTCTCTACAATAACCTCTCTCAATTTTTTATTTCTCTGAGGCATTTGCCTGTGGTGAAAAGTTTTCTGCTGCCCCAAAAATCATCAGAAGGAGGCAGTGTAAAGTTGCAAAGGGGTGTAACTTCAGTCCTTCTCTTGATGCGACCAAACTGACTATTCCAACACGTCTAGATGGGTACATTTACGCTAGGCATGGTCCTTTTTTTCACCCAAACATGTTGAAACAGTCCGAGCTACATTGTACCGACGATATCCCTAAAGAGTTTAAAGTGCAAAAAAGGTAGCAATCTTTGACGAGATGTTACTCAAAAACCATGTCACTTAGAAACATTCCGTATGAGGTAACACGATCATGTAGAGTGTCTCTACAATAACCTCTCTCAGTTTTTTATATCTCTGAGGCATTTGCCAGTGGTGAAAGGTTTTCTGCTGCCCCAAAAATATCAGAAGGAGGCAGTGTAAAGTTGCAAAGGGGTGTAACTTTCGTCCTGCTCGTGATGCGACCAAACTGACTGTTCCAATGCATCTGGATGGGTACATTTACATTAGGCATGGTCTTGTTTTTCACCCAAACATGTTGAAACAATCCGAGCTACATTGTACCGACGATATCCCTAAAGAGTCCAAAGTGCAAAAAGGCAACAATCTTTGATGAGATGTTACTCGAAAACCATGTCACTTAGGAACATTCCGTTTTAGGCAACGCGATCACATAGAGTACCTCTACAATAACCTCTTCAATTTTTTATATCTTTGATACATTTTCCCATGGTGAAAAGTTTTTTGCTGCCCCAAAAATTGTCAGAAGGAGGCAGTGTATTAAGTTAGGATGAAAGCCTATTCACTCTAGGCGCCAATCTCAAGTTGCACAATCATGAATGGGCGCCTAAAGCAATAAGGCACTACATCATGGTTCTAGGACCTTGAAATGGTGCCCAAGCATGTAGGAGGAATTTTCAAGGAGACAGAAAGTTTTTGAAACTCTAAGGAACTAGTCCAAAGACTCTATGGCGCCATCTTGATACCATTGAGTCAACTTTGGAACTCAAACATATTGAAATAAGGTCTAGGAAGCTAGGCGCCATCTCTTGCCAGTTCAACCTCTCAAATGTGCCAACATTGGAAAGACTGTTAATGATTGTCTAAGTTTGAGTTGATCTTGTGATTGAAATTTTGGTGATGTATTGGTGCAAGATGATCTTCAGTTGAAGCAATCTAAGTTCCAGGAAGGGTTTAGAAGTTATCAACCTCTTCACTAAGTTAGGTGCACTTTACAAGCTTTCTTACCCAAGAGTTGCACCTCATTAAGACAAGGTGCATCTTAACCTCTGGGACTTTTCCAAAGAAGTGCTTCAGTTTATTAGCACCTTTGGACCTACTTTTGCATTCTAAAAGAGAAGGTGCACTTTGGAGGCATTTCTAACCTAGATTGATGCCTAGGTATAGTCATCTCTCTGGAGCATTACAATGTGTTTTAAAATGAAGGAGGACATTTCATAAGTTGGGGAATTGATCACTGAAGACCTTGGAGTGTTTGAATTACTCTAAGCAAGAAGGCGCATTTCCATGGAGTAGCATACTCTAGATAGTGCCTAATGCCATCAAGGCGCAATTCCACCCTCACTTTGGTGCCTATCATCAAGAAGGGGCATTGGGCATTCCTTGAACAGTTCTGAGCATTTGAAGTTCATGAAATCACCAAGGAATGTTGGGCACCATGTGTATCCTCAACAAGCTTGAGTTTGTGCCTAGACAAGTTGGTGCTTATTCATGTTTTAACTTCCCTCTTGAAGCACCTAACATGGGAAAAAGTTATCTTGTTGTTAGTCAAGTGTTTGATGTGTTTTGGAGACTCCAAAAGACTTCCTCTTGCTAGGCACTCTTCTTGGCAACTACAACCTTCAACTGGCGCCTAGATCCTGAAAAAAACACTTAGACTTCAATTTTCATGCACTTAGACTTCAAGGTGCCAAAACTAGTAGGAAAATATTTGGGGAGAAACCACGTTGATAAAAGTTGGGTAAATTTAACCTCCGAATCTGATTAGGCTCCATATAACAACAATATTTATATCATGTCGCTTTGCTTTATGAAACAAGCAGTATGTGTCAATTCATAGGGATAACACTTTGGTCCTTAGAAATTTCTTTGTGACTTTTGATAAGATTATCTACTATTATGTGGATGCTTGATAGTATTATCCTGATCCATTGGACTAGTGTGGCTATGAGGTTGGAAAGTGTTGCAACCTCCATCCTTTAAACTTCTCCACCTTGTTATGGGTTGTTTTGAGTATTTTCACTTGCTTTCTCTTTGAGAATATTTTCTAATGATACATGATGTGTCATAGATCATTCAACTTGATAAACAACATGGAGGGATTCTCATGCCTCCTATACTTCTTGCAAGTTTCTTTATAGATAACTCACATCATTGTCCATCTAGGTGGTCATTTCCCTAAATATTATGATAAGATAATCCTGTTAATGAACTTTGGATTGAATGAGAATCAACATGCTTTGTCTTGACTAGAATAGTTGGGATGGACAAAAATCTATTGATTCTAGGTTGGGTTGTTAAAGGTCAAGAAGTTTTGGTGTCTAATGCCCTCTAAATCTAAATGTTCAAAATTATAGTGGTTCAATAAGTTACAACAAACAGTCAGGTAGACAATAGACTATAAGGAACAAGGACTACACATGAATCCAAAACAACACCAGTCAATAAGGACATCACAAGCAACTCAACATTACTTCCAGAGGCGTTCACAAAAATAAAGGGGAGAACACAACTAGAGAATGCTAGATTGTAGTAGGGATGAGTGTCTGATGTAGAGCACACAGTAGAAGCATAGAATTATCAACTTTTGAACCTTCAAACTCACTATTGGCGAGACAACATACCATCGGCGAGCTTAAAATTTCATCTTCCGATAGGCTGATGCCACCATGACTCCGTTTGATTTCACTTCTGACAAACATCCCATCATTGACTTTTATCGATCAGACAGACTGCTATTGATGACTTTATATCCTTTCACACTGATGTCTTTGTCACTCTGATATGAGACTCTAAGTCCCTCGCCTATCGGTAGGACTTAATACCATCAACACACTCAAAAACTCTTCTACTAACACACTGATCTAACCAATGACAACCTTCGGACCACACCCGTTGGTGAGACTCCAAACATCGGTGAACTCTAATCTCGTTGGGCCGATACACCATTGGATTTCAACTATTGGTGTGACCCCCTTCATCGGTGAATCTTTCAACTGCTCTTCTGATGCGCCGATGGGATTATCTTCTGATACACCGATGTCTTCGACTTCGAACCACACTCGTCGGCAAGACAGACCACTATCAGCAAAGCCTAACCAAGGTCTGCTGATACACCGATACGACCAACTCTTGACGTCGATACGAGGTTCTTTTGAAGGCAAAGGGTGCCTAGGCTTATGGGGCTCAATTTGATGTATTTATTAAAAGCTCAAGGTGAATTGATGCTTATTGAAAATGCCACTTAGTCCTTCATTTGCATTCTAGGTGCCATTTCCTATTGACTTATATACTCCTCCTCATGCTAGGGTGCCATAATGAAGTGGTTTAGACAATAGGTGTGCTTCACTTACTAGAGGCTTGTTCTCCTTCCACTTTAGGCACACTTTTATGGTGGAACAGGTGTCAATGGGTGCCTTGTCTTAAATGAATTCTCTCTCTAAGTTGGGCGCCCTTTTGAGGCTTTATGAGTTGCAAATTACACCTTAACCCTTCATGCTTGTTGCTCAATGTTTGAATGTTTAAGAAAGTCTCCTTTAGGCGCTCATCTTAATGAATTTTTCTTAAGGCGCAATCATCCTAAGGACTTGGATATTCATCCTAGTGTTTCAAGATATCAGGCTACCAGACTTAGTCATTTTCAGGATCTCAAACGTAAAGAATAACATGATGATTCATTTTTTTGTATTGCATATAGTTGACATTCTATGCTACTCATAAAGAATATTAATATTTTCTGTTCAACATGATGATTCATTTTTTTTTAAATACAACTTTTATCTTTTAGTTCCAAAATGAGGTTTAGGTGATACTTGAATAACAATAGCTTGCTTATTGGATCAACAAACATCATATGTAATACAATTGGACTTTAAATATTTGAAGTAGCCATCTACAAATATCCATTCAAATGTGGATTTATAATGCAAGTATGGACGCCATCAATAAAAAAGATTTGTATTAACCAAATATACATATAGGCATACATCAATATCTATCGATATAAGTATAACATATATACAAAATAGCCATATAGGCTTACAAGAATGCAATATAGGCATACAATGTCAACTATATACAATACAAAATATATGTCCACAAATGCCATATAGGCATACAACAAAGGAACCCAATAAAAAGTCATTCCCCTCTGGCTGGTGAAGAGAATAGATCATGGGTAGCCTTTGATCTTCTAGGGGATGGAGACGCGCATGTGGGTGGTCTACTACGAACCCAAGGGCTACTCCTATTTAGTTCTTCTTGCATCTTTAGCTGTTACAATAAAAAGTATAGACATTAATATATAGAAATTACATGTTATAAAAAATGAAACATTTAACAAAATAATCACTTACCGCTAACATAAAATATGTCTCCTCACTTGCCTCAGTAGCAGGAATAGGCCCTGGTGATGTCATGTCCTATAGAAACCATCCAAATAGAAATTAAACTTCAAATCAATAATCTTTTGATTTTTCAAAAATAGACAACTATAACAATGAATCTAAATTGAAATTTACTAATTTGCCTCATACCCCTATCAATGCCATGGAGCTATGAATCGCAGAGGCCACACCCTGCTCCATTGCCCTATGAACATGGGGAGGTGTCTCTGCAGCCTGCATCATCTGGAAATACACAATAAAGCACACAAGTCACATACAAAAATCTAGTAAGTACAATTCATTCATTAAACTATTTATTTTATTACCTCCATAAAGCGTTGAAGTCCACCACCGTTGGCAGGTGTTGCCATGAAATCTACAGTATTAACCTATTCAACATCCAAAATTAGATATTAGAATACCATTCATATAACGATGCTATTCATATGTAATATTTATAATTGTTTACTAGTTACATAACCCAACAGTAGATGATCTAGTGTAAAATGTAGGTGGAGAACCACTAAAAACTGCATCGATGATATGACCCTGATATTTCATTAAAATAATCAATTTAAATTAGTTAATCTTGCATTTCAAAAATAAAATTTAATAAATTAAATTCAATAAACTTGCTAATATTTACCTGAGTATCAAGGTCAAAAGTCTCACTTAGGAGGGTATCTGTCATCACCATCTGCTCATCTGTAGATGTAGCCTATGCACTTGCATCCTGACTATCCATGGGGTCATAACCACAGGTTGACCCGCAAGCCTGACAAGCATGGGGTGGGACCCTACTCACACTATCTCCCAACCCACTCTGTGCTGCAGGACCAGCATACTCTATAATGCTCTGGGTCAAGGCACTAATGGACTGTAGTGTATCGACCTCAACACTCTCCTTCACAATGGAAGGGATAGAAACATGCTCATGTGCTGGTCTATTTATTACTCATCTCACTACCCACTGTGGGTCAAGATGTGCCCCTGGTCTATCTTGTGCTGACCCCCCACCTCTACCCTGGAAGTCCTGCATATCAAAATAGTTTGGCACTTTATTGAGGACAAACTCGCAGTAGAGTTTCCTAAAAAAGTATTGTGGGACCTCATTATTATTGCATGGAGGATGGTCAAAAACCATCCACCACCTTTGCCCAAAATTGTCCCTTATCACTTGGTTGTTGCACCAATGGATAGGGAACCTCTTGCATGTAATGGGTGGAGGTTGATTTGTTTGTGGGTTTGTGAAAATCGAACACAAGTCTAATTTTGTAATTTGTAATTTTTTCACATCTTGGTATGACAACTTGTCTCCATAGTAATCTCTAAACTCTCTCTGCTTATCCATCCAACTAGTTATTTGCTTGCTAATTGAATCTACATTTGATAACATAGACTCAAGAGATTGGGCAAGTGTGGACCTATGCAAGGTTGAAGTGGAAGGATCTTTCAACCTTGCAATTATATCTTCAATTTCCTTTTTGTTGTTTTCAATTTGCCCCATTATATTTTCTTGTGTTCCAGGGGCATGTCGAGGAATGGATGGAGGAGGTTGTTGTTTCGCAGGTATTTCCTCCTCAGGATTTTGTGGATTTTGAGGAGGAGGAGGAGGAGGTGCATTAACATTTCCTGACAATTAACGAAATATACATCAAAAATCAACTCAAACCTACCTATTTAGAAACAAATTCAAACAAATAAACAAATAAACTCACTCCTTTGGCATGCTCGATGTCGTGGTGGCATTTTGGTGATGAATCAATAAGTTTTTTGTGTTGAGTTGAGGAATCCAAAATGCAAGTGAGCTTTCTAGGGTTTGCAGACCGCGGGAGTTGTGGAGAAAAAGAAATAAAATGAGATGCAAACCCTTCTTTTTATTTATAGCACTTCATAACATGCTCACGTTATAATGCAACTACATTATGGTTTGGTTTTGATGAGCCTTAGGCTCATCATTACCAAACCATAATGCGAGCACATTATAATGCACTCGCGTTATGTATTATTTTTTTTTAAAAACCATTTGGCCACTTTTTGGTCCCCCATCTTTTTGCACTTACCCTCAAAATATTGTACCTCTTCTACCTATTGTAAATGTATCTCTCATTGCAACCAATGAGATACATCACCCTTAGGCTCCTAATGATCACCCCCGGTATTTTGGGTGTCCTGTGCTCTTGTGTTAAATTCTGCCCTCAGCGGTGATTGTTCTTTCTTGATTTCTTCCTCATGTACCTTATCATGAGGGGGATCTTGCTGGGGTTCCTCCTATTGAGGGACTTCCTTTTGTGGAGGAGGCTCTTGTGAAGTATTAACACTTTGATCTTGGGCCTCCTTTTGTAAGTTCTCCTCTGGAACTTCTTTAGCTTTCTCATTTTGTTCATCTTGTGATACACTGGCCTCTTGAGGGATTTGTGTATTCTAACCTTGAGGATCACTTTGATCACCCCTGGTCACATTTTCTCTCTTTTTCTGCACCCTTACCTTGTGATAAACCTTGTTCCTTACCTTCAGATGTATCAGTTTCCTCTGGGTTAACTTCTTTCTTAGCTAATTTTTTCTTTTATGCTGGGCCTTTACTTTGAGCATCCCTTGTAGTAGGTGGTGATGGACCACTTTGGTCTTAACCAACATTCTTGTCTGGCATGTCTTGATCACCCCCACTTTGAAGTTGTACTTCTAATTGTTTTGGTCCTATGGGTGCCTTGTTTTGGTCCTTGTCTTGATCAAGTGGAGCATCACCCCTCTCGGTATGCTTTGCATCTTCAGCCCTTTTAGGCTCCAAAGGTGGATTGTCTTTACTTGGGCTTATATCACCCCTGTATGTTAGGTCTATTGCTGCAGGACTTGTAACCTGCTCAACCAAATTATCCAACCCTATCTGTTGGGATACTCTCTTAGGACTATCCTACTTTGTTTCATCCACTTTCTTTTCTTCATGTGACATCCTCATCTGGGCCAATGGGGTCCCATGAGGAGTCATCTTGGTATTAGTAACCAAGGTTTCCATGCACTGGGCATTCAGATCTTGGACTACCTCATCATCTGATAGTTCCACAGTATCATCTAGAGGAAAGGGAGACTCCCTACTAGCCATAAGTACTTCCTTTTCCTTTTATTCCTTAGCCTTCTCAATCTTAAACTGAATTATCTCAGGAATGGGGACTTCGTGCTATAGCTCTCCCCTCATGGTTCTTCTTTGTTTCTTGGGTGGTGGTGTCTACAACATCTTCTTCATTTTCTTTCTTGTTATCAACAAGTCATTGTCCCTAGGTTCTTTATTCAATTGTTCTCCTTCTAAGGGATCACCTTCTTCTAATTCATCTCGTAGAGCCTAATCCTCTACCTACCTCTCTATACTTTCAGTAGTAGGCCTCAATATCCTTTTGGTCTTTTGTTTCTTAGGGGGTGACTATGATGTGGATACATGGGCTGATGTGGATGCTCCATCACCTTCTGATGTAAGTCTCTTGATGATCACCCCTTTCGGTTCATCTTCTACTTTCTTACCCTTGGATGGTTGCTTTTATTTTTCAGTGGGCAATCTTTCTCCATTAGATTTTCTCTTCTCAATGAGAAAATCATCATACTCTTCATCCGACAATTTCTGTCTCTTTTTCTTATTATCAATAGTGAGGGCCATGCGCTTCTTCTTCAATTTGGCAATTTCTGCATTTACCCAACTTTGGGTCAGTTTAATTATCCCTTGCATTATTTGGTCCAAGGATGTATCCTCCTGCTATGTCAGATTAGGGGCTGAAATGGTGTTATTATATACCTTCTTGTCCTCATACTCATTGGACATTATCTTTCTATCATCATTATGTAGTTGTGCGGGCACTGGGATGTAGTCAAAGGTCCTTATTTGATTCAAGGTGAGCCTTTGATATTTTTTTCGTCTCATCTCTGCCTCATCATCACAATTAGTCCATAAGTCCTCTAGATGCTTTTGATGTATTTGTTTTCCTAATAGCTTTTGCATCCTGCCATAAGGGTCATATGACCTAGCAATAGGGAATGGTTGCAAGTACATGAGTTTCAGCCCTCCAATAGCATGCTTGAAGCTCTGTCTATCTGGGCATAAGTACCATCCTATATATACTGGGAGTATTACAAGGGGGATCTTCTTTTGCTCTATGTAAAATTCCACTGAAGTGGACACTTGTCTGACAAATTCCATCAAGATGACCCTATCAATGGGGTATCTTGGCAACATGAGGGGCTGTCCCTCAAATCCTTCAATCCTTATATATGAAAAAGTGGAGAATTGGATAAACCAAGCTCCATATTTGTAAATAACTTCTTGAGCTTCCATGCTCAGCCTCTTAGTTTGATCCTCCTCCATTGTTCTGACTAGGTGCATTGAAAATGCATCATTGGCCAATTTGTAATCTTAGAGGTATGCCTTTTTCTGTAATTGGGGATAATGATCCCATATATGCACATCACCAGTGTTGTTTCCTAACTTGCCTACTATTTGTAGGGCATCAAAAGTTCCTCGAACAGCACAAGAATAAACAATAGGAAGTCATGTAGAACATGCATGCTTGACCACCTAGCTTCCTCATCCCCTCATCTAGGCAATCACTGATGATTTTGGCCCATTGAGGCTTGTTATCCGAGTATAATACCATCTGGATGATTCCAAACATCTAGTTCTCAAAGTTACCAGCATGAGGTTTGCTAGTCATCCTGCTCAACAAGGCAATTATATACTGATATTCATCATCAAAATTGAACTTGTATAGGTACACTGGCAATTTGGCCAAGGTTGTGTAGGTGTTGTTCTTTGCCCTCCACTAATATATTCTCTTCCGAGCATCTTTCTTATTGTTGTTATACTCTTTCCCCATTTTGTTGAGGTCCACACTTACTACCTTGTTTCCCACTGGTAGATTGAATGTGGTAGTGAGGCCCTTGATTGAAAAGTCAGCATATACCCTGCCATGTTTCTCTACTCTCCTAGTTTCTAGGTTATAGTTTCTGGCACATTCAACTACCAACTCTATGGCATCCATGGCATATGGGAATTGAGCTGGATGCCACATACCTATTGTAAATATCCTATCTAGTATAGGATTGTCGGTATCATCATCCAATTTCCTCGACCATGCATCCAACTTTGTTTGTCTGTGATGTGTGTCATTGATAATACCATATCTAAATCCCACTCCCTCAGGCTAGACAAACATAGGCTTCAAGAACTTGGCCTCAAATTTATTCCTTCTAACTTCTGCCATTGACTCCTGCAATAGACATATGTAGGTCTTACCCTATGATGCTTGTATGAACATTCAACAATATCATGCATCTAATCTCTATTACTTATTATTTTAAATCCTTTCATGCATCATCATGCAGTTATCCTAGTAAAGATTATTTACCTAGTTATTGTAGAAAAGGACAACAGAGAGGGTTTTGAAGTACTTACCTGATATCACTTTCCTTTTTGTTTATGGCTGATAACAGGAAAGACTGTAAACATGCAAGGTCACCTATTATGTTCCGTTACGTTGAGGGTCACAATCTGCTAGCAAGTGACTGATAAGGGTTTGACTTTTAGAGCTCTGTAATTCTTAATTAATCACAAGGTAAATGAAAATAACATTCAAATTTTACTTTTAAATAGATCAATATGACAAATTAGGGCAGATGCGTTGTCCTGATCAAATCCATCGATCATTTTCATGGATCTCATAGATGATGCCAAGTGTTGAATTTGTATTTGAAATTAGCTGGGCTTCATCTACCATTCTGATCACATTTAATTCCAGGGGTGATCTTCGAAAGATCAGGGATATTTGAAAATATGACCCCTAATGGATAATATGACCCCCCCTTTTGTGTAGGGTTATCATCTACTAAGATTCAGGTGATATGGTCAACCTTTGACCAAGAAACTAGATCGGGTGATGAAATTAAGATCAGGGATACTTCAAAATATGACCCCCCCTTTTGACTAAATTGTGATGACATCATCATACCATAACGCTATTTGGTTATCGGGTTTTGGTGACGTCATTGTCATATTGAGAAATATGACAGATATTTGGATAAATGACCCTCCATGGGTTGGGTGTTGTTAGCACTCATTTTGACCTGGGGGTTGTTTTTTCATGTTTAGGGGGTTTCCTCATTTGAACCCTATATCTTCTTGCCCATTTTCCTAAGTGTTGGACCTCCTCGGCATTTTTCAGCTGCAGCATCATTTTTTCTTCGAGGAGGAAGTCATCATCATCATGTTTGCTTCGATGGTGGTCAGCATCATCATGTTTTCTGTCGACCGGTTTCTCATCAGGATCATCATGTTTCAATATTGGGTGATGTTTGGATATCATCCTGATCCTGCTAATGAGCTACAGTGTGCCCTGATTTGCTTGCGGGGGTGATTTTTCAAGTATCCGGTGATCTTCCAATTATCACCTTGCCCTTTTATGATGATGATGTCACCCCGATCTTCTGAAGGGGTTATTCCCTGAGTTGTTCGACCTGACTTGTTTTTTTCTTAAGGGTCGTCATCATCATCATCATATTTCCAGTTATCGTCGTGTTGCTTGCGAGGGTCATCATATTTTCTGCCTGCATGATATTTCGCTGGGGTGATATTTTTATCATCGGGTTATCTTGGTTATGATCATCCTGATGATGTTGTTGAGGAGTTCTAAGTATGACCCGATATTCACTGGGGTCATCATATTTTGAACGTCAGGATGATCTTAGTCAATATCATCCTGATGTTGTTGTATCACTTCATGTTCGTTGTTTTATCATCCTGATGATGCTGACGTCATTCTTACGTCAGGGTGATATCCGCCTTTCTGCCTGTCTGCATCATGATATTTCCGAAGGGAGATATCCGCCTGCCGGCTTCGTGCATTATCTAGTGGGGGGTGATCTTTTCAAATATCTGGCATATTCATCTATCACCCCGATCTTATAGTGGAGCTACAGTGCAGCATGATATTTGTGCATCAGGATGATATTTCCAAATATCCGGTTATCTTCCGAATATCATCCTGATGTCGATATGATGATGACGTCAACAAGGTCCGGGGGGGTCATATTTCTAACACTGATCATCTTGTGGAGATCCCCCGATATTTGCAAACATGATGATGATGTCATCCGGATATGAGGAGGTGCGCAGTAGGCAGATATGCTGATGACATCAGCAGGATATGACGATAACATCATCAGGATGTTCATCGGCCAGACTTTTTGTATCAGCTGAGCAGGAGGATCTTCCTCCGATGGATCAGGTTGTGCCGATGAAGGCGATTATCATGCAGGTTATATTCTGATATGATGCTGACGTCAGGGTGATATTTCAAGCGACAGGATATCATGCTGTTGGAGGATGATGATGAAGTCTTATACTAGTGTCGTTAGGAGCAAAAGCACAGACATTATATATGCTCGTGGCCTAGTATATAAAGTGTTGAAAAGGTCGCCGTGGGGTGCATGTGGGATAATTGATATCCTGCATATTTGAAATATCATGACGATGAATCTTGGCGGGAAATGGTTGCGATGCACAGTTTGACGTTTTCCCGAGGCCGCGGGTTGGTGCGCCATTAATGGCGAAGGTTGCAGAGGTATGGACGGATCTGGTACCCGATTGAAGGTGTACATCAACGGACAGTGGCGCAAGGCTCAAGGTTTCTTCCTGTCTCCTCCCCTACCTGCTACATTCATGTTTGGGCGCCAATCTGGTAATGCGTTGAGCACCATTTTTCTGATACTGTGTATCTGGCGGGATTTTTGGTCAACCATGTAATTAATTGCTGTGGTACACTACCTGGCTGTTATAAGCAGGAAGTGTTACTCATTTTTGGTTGTTGAAAGTTGAAGATTTTTGGCTCTGTAATTCAAAATAAGCTGATCTGGTTGCTCTGTATAGCTAAACCTGTGAGTCTATGTATCTCTTGTTGTATGTTTTGGCACGAACCCACTGATTTCATGATTAATCTTATATGAGAAATGCTATCTTAGCATGTGTTTTGTTAATTCTGTCTCCAGTATTGCATGCATTCTTCTTCTGAATCTGGATATTTGGGTAATGTTTAGATTCTAGAGCATAGAATTCCTATGTTGAATGTCTGATCTTTTAACTTCTGCTCAAGGGGTAGATTAAACTATTTTCAGGTTGAACATTGGGAAGGGTATACTGCAGTAGGGATGCCATAAGTAGAGATAACTTAACACTCTATATTGGGAGATATCTGTAAGGCAGGTATCACATATATCCCCTTGAAATCCAGTTTTAGCTGTTCATGTTGATCATTCACAGGTGTATGTCTACTGACTCCAGGCCCTGGATAGGCACCAATCTTGCTTTGTGTTTGTGTTACAACCATGTCCAGCTTTGCATCCAAACTTAAAATCCAAATCAAAATCTAAAACAACCATTAGGACATTAGAATTAGTTTTAGGATCCTCAGTCCTCTGTCTACAACTGCAAATAGGCCCAAAGCTAGCCCCTTTGCTCTTATCTTTCAGTTTTGGTCTACTTACAGGAGGACTTATCTACTTTCTGTCAGCATCCCAGCCTTTGATATGCATATCCTCATGGATGTTGAGTAGGGAATACCCCCCTAGGTCTTGCAGAGCCTGAAGAAGAAGAGGAGATAAAATACAGAGTCTATCTCCTACACTGTTGGCCCCTGGCCCAGAAATCCTGTTGATCATTGATGGCTACCTTGTAGGGAAATCTGGGAATAAGCATCCAGTCTGGAAAAAGTCAACAGAAATTGGCGACTCCGCTGGGGAATTTGTGAAAGAACCCTAGTTTTCAAAAGAAAACAGTTCCTAGTAATAGGTGGCGACTCCGAAGTAATCTCCCAACCGGTCAAAATAAAATTTATATGCAGGGGAGAAGATCCCAACAAAATCCTTTATTTAAAGAGTTACCAGTAACAAGAAGAATGATGTACAGAAGAAAGGGAGCTGTCTCAGTTAGTCATGAGGGTTCCCCCAGAAAAAATGATGATGTACAAGATAACCCTAGGCCATCAGGACAGCATGTGCCTTACTTTTCAAATGTAGAAGCTAATATTCAAGGTGCATATGAGAGGCAACAGGGTGGTAGCATGAGAATGAGGTCAGAGGTGTTCCAAGAACGCCCATTTCTAGACCCTAGTGAAAGGTTTGAAGAGGCAGAGTCTCTGAGGGATGATGAAGATGATGACCAGAATGGTATGAGACCATCTACCTCCATGCCTATGGATGAACAGTTAGCTGAAGAAATCAGAAATCTAAGAGCAGAACTAGAATATCTACAAGCCATGAAAATCAGAGATGATATGAAACAGAAAGTGCAAGCCTTAAGAACTGCCCAAAATGATTTAGTTCCTACCCTAGAGAATGCAAATGTGCAGAGACATCAGCAAAGAAATGAAGTGCAACATCAGCATAATGATGAGAGACAAAATGTGAATGATGCTAGGATACCACTGAACAATGTAAGAGACCAGAATGCAAATAGAAATGTTAATGTTAATCAGTTAAACAGACAACCCATGCAGTTAGATAGATTCAGGCAGCTGGTGTTTGATGGTATTCCTGGGTATCCTAACCCCATTGACAAGCATCTGAGGCTGCAAGTGCCTAAATTTTCAGGAAACAACACAGTGTCAGGAGAAGATCATCTAAAAGCCTTTCAAAATGTCATGGATAACTTTGAGGTTGAACATGAGGATGTTTTCATGAAGTCATTCATGCAATCCTTAATAGATGAGGCAAGAGAATGGTACAAGAATCTGCCTGACCGGAGTATTTCATCATGGGATGATTTTAAAAGGATGTTCAAGGAGCAATATGGTGACAAAACTGACCCTAGCTTTTTTGTAAATGAGTTCACCAATATCACTAAAGGGTCAAATGAGCAGGTTGCAGATTTTAATGCAAGATTTACTAAAGTGTTAAACAAATTGCCACATCACATGAGGCCAAATGAACCAATGTGCATAATATTGTATATCAATGCCTTTGATGCAAAAACTGCATATGGATTAAGAGATAAAGGTCCTGCTACTCTCAGGGATGCTTTCAGAATTGCAGTGAATATTGAAAACAACAGGAAAGCATCGGGCAAGACAAATAGAAGGGATGATATAAAAATTCTGCAGAATCCAAACAAGCCTCAGAACACTCAAGGTAATACATCTGCCCCTGAAGATAAGATAGACAAATTGGCAAATGTTGTTAAGGACCTAAGCTATAGATTAGCTAGAAGTGAAAAAGGGATAGGTCCTGATAGGCAAGTCTATCAAAGGCAGGAAAAGAGGCCATCATTGCATGATATGCCTTATAACACCAATTGGCATGATGGTAAGCCTGTATTCCCACGTAACAACACAAATCAGAGAGCTCAACATGTCAAAGAAACTCCTGATCCTCTAAAGAAAGCTATAAATATTGTTGATGATGCTCCATGGTGTATAATTTGTCAGATGCCACATTCACAGTCACAGTGTATGATTGCTCAATCCTTGTATGATAATGCTACATCTTGTAATGAATGCAATGAGCCACATTATGTGCAAGATGATGATGTTAATATGATGTCCATAGGCAATGGATACACTTTTTATGATGCTGATGAGAATACAGATCATCAAATTCAGGCCTGCCAACAGTTCCCATATGATGAAGATAATGAAGATAACTATGTGTATGCTCAGAACTCACACAATTTTCTGAGTAACTTACAACGACCTTCTGATGAGGAAATTAGAGCCTTCACAGCTGCAGCAGTTGCTCAAGTCAAAAGCAACTACAATCTCAGAGGTAAAAATCAAGTAGGCAGCCCACATCAGCCAGAAGATATTTCTGCAGGTCAGCTAGTGCATGGTCATAAAGGAATTGAACCACAAAAAAGGCAGTGGGTAAATAGTAAACAGAATTTTAGACATAGAACAGGTCATGAATCTCAAGGACCAGAAAACAGAATCCCTCAGGCTGAAGATCAAAGTAAAGGTTCCCAAGACAAGAATGATGATCAGGGAACTATGAAAGTAAAAGCTAAATCAGCTCAGGATAAAAACAAGATTGTGGAGCAAGCTACAACTGTTATACAAAATTATGCTCCATTTGATATAGCTCAGGTCCTCTCTCAGGTAAAAGTCTCTATTCCACTTATGGAACTCATGAAAGTGGAAGAGATCAAGAATAGGACAATATCCCTAATCTCGGGGGTACCTTTTCAAGCTAAACAAAATGTTCAGACCCAGGGTGAGAAACATGTCATGTGTAATGAAGAAGATGAGACTCCTGAAGTCTATTTAGGAATGACTATGACAAAGTGTCCTTCACAAGTGGAACCATTTTATGTTTCCCTTGTTATAAATGGAAAAATAATTAGAAATTGTATGCTTGACTCTAGAGCATCTACAAATGTCATGCCTTTGGCCATCATGCAACAAGCTGGATTGAAAATTGACAGGGCATGTGGAAAATGTTATGCTATGGATGCCAGAGAGGTACCAGTTATTGGAATCATGAAGGATGTAGATTTCAAACTGGCAGCATTTCCTGAAAAGAGATATAAAATGAATATAACAGTGGTTGACATCAAGCCACAGTATGGTATGTTGTTGTCAAGAAGATGGGCAGCACTAATTGGTGGAAGTATGCAGCTGGACCTGTCATATGCCATGATTCCAATGAATGGCAGGGATGTTAAGCTAATAAGAGAACAAAGATCATCAGAGATAGTGGAAGACCAAGAAGCAGAGGAACAAATATGCTTTGTAGACACTGACTGTGATAACTTCAAGGTTGTCTCAGATGATACAGAAGATAAAAAGAAAAATGCCTGCATTGAAGAATTGGATCAGCGAGGTTTGTGGACCATGTTTTTTTATGGAGCTTGTGCAAAAGAAGGCTCTGGAGCTGGAGTTATTTTCTTGTCTCCAACTGGTAAGCTCCTCAAATTCTCTTTCTTGCTGAGGTTTGATTGCACAAACAACATTGCAGAATATGAGGCTTTACTCTTAGGCCTAAATATTGCTCTCAAACATGGAATTAAAATGTTAAGAGTATTTGGGGATTCTGAGCTGATTGTATCCCAAATTAGAGATAAGTATGCTTCAAAAAATAAAAGATTGAAACAATACAAGCATGTTGTTTGGGATACCATTGAACTATTTGATGCATTTTCAATAGGCTAGGTAGAGAGGTCAAAGAATGTTATGGCTGATTTCTTAGCCAATGTTGCAATAAGGCCAAATGACATCACTCTGTCAGGTGTTACAAATGTAGAAGTTAAAATTAGGCCTGCAGTACCAGAAAATATATGCAGTTGGCAAGTGTTTAATGATGATAGGGATTTGTTGAAATTTTTGCACTGCATAGATGAATATGAGAATCAAGAAATTGATTTCCAAGCTTTTGTAGAGACTATAGATGGAAAAAAAACTCTTGTGGGAAAAGAGATAATTCAATTGAAGACTAATAAAATCCCTAGAGGGTTGGTAGCTTTGGAAAGAGCTTTTGACAGTAGAGATAAATTGGTCACAAGGACATCTCCCACAAATAAGGAAGATTTAGAAGAGATAAATTTGGGGACATCTCAGGCCCCTCAGAAGGTATACATTGGTAAATAGCTCAAACCACACATTAGGAGTATGCTGATTGCATTACTGAAAAAGTATAAACATGTTTTTGCTTGGTCATATGAGGACCTAAAAGCCTATAGGGAAGATTTATTCCAGCATGAGATCCCATTGAAGCTTGGAGCTAAGCCATTTAGACAAAAGCAAAGACCTATTAATCCTACCTTAGCTCCCAAGATGCAGGAAGAACTCAAAAGGCTCAGGGAAGCTGGAATAATTGTGCCAATCAGGAATTCAACTTGGGTGTCTAACCTTGTCCCAGTCAGAAAAAAGAATGGTGATATTAGGCTTTGTGTTGACTTCGGGAACTTGAATGTATCCTCTTTAAAGGATAACTATCCACTGCCTAATATGGAAGCTATGTTGCAGAGAGTGACTGGTTGTGAACTCTTATCCATGATGGATGGATTTTCAGGTTATAATCAGGTGAAGGTAAAGGAATCAGAACAGTATAAGACCGCCTTTACCACTCCATGGGGAACTTATGTGTATGTTAGAATGCCATTTGGACTAACAAATGCAGGTGCTACATTTCAAAGAGCAATGGATGTTGCTTTTGCAGGGCTGATTGATTCAATTCTGGCTGTATATCAGGATGACTTGACTGCTTACTCAAAGAAAGAAGAGCAGCATTGTTTGCATCTGGAGCAGATTTTCATAAGAGCACTAGAGTATGGTATTTCTTTAAATCCAAAGAAGTGTGCCTTTGGGGTAGTTGAAGGAAAGCTCCTGGGACATATTGTTTCCAAGGATGGGGTCAGGATAGATCCAGAGAGAGTGGCTGCTATTGACAGAATTCAAATGCCAAAGACTGTAAAAGGAGTTCAGTCCTTCTTTGGACAGATAAATTTTGTTAGGAGATTTGTTCCCAACTTTGCAGAAACCACAAGGAACATTTCCAAGATGATGAAGAAGGATGCAACTGTCCACTGGGAAAGTGAAGCAATAGAATCATTTCAGAGTATCAAAGAGGCAATCAAGATGGCCCCTGTTCTTAAATCTCCTGATTTTTCTAGGCCATTCCAAGTATTTTCATTTGCTTCCTTTCATACTGTTGCTGCATGTTTGCTACAGAAAAACAAAGATGGTTTTGAACAGCCCATCGCTTTCTTCAGTATGTCCTTGCAGGCCTCTGAGTTGAAGTATGATATTATGGAAAAACAGGCATATGCACTAGTCAGAGCCATCAAAAGTTTCAGACCATACTTGGTAGGATCATATATAATTGCATATGTACCTCATGCAGCAGTCAAAGACATATTCACTCAGCAGGAGGTGACTGGAAGAAGGTGCAGATGGATAAACAAACTGCAAGAGTTCAACATAGACATACAAGTTACCAAGTTGATAAGAGGACAAGGATTAGCCAAGATGATGGCACAGTCAAACTTAGAAGCATGCCAAGTTAATGCAGTCCAAAATGAGAGTGTAAATGTATCAGGATCTGAATGGTACAAGGATATTATCTACTACTTGCAAAATCTGAATTGTCCTTCCCATTTCAGTGACAGTCAAAAGAGGACTTTAAAGTTACATGCAATCAAGTATGTTATTGTTCAAGGTGAGCTATACTGGAAAAACCCTGATGGTGTGCTGCTGAGATGTGTGGATGAGGATATGGCTAACAATGTTTTGATTGATATGCATAAAGGATTGTGTGGTGGACATTATACTGCCCAAACAACAGCTCATAAAATTCTCAGAGCAGGATATTGGTGGCCCACTCTCTTTTCAGATGCACAAAAATTTGTGAGGAAGTGTGACCCTTGCCAAAAATTTTCAGGAAAGCTGAAATATGATGGTGCTTTACCCCTCAGAACTGTAACTGTGGATGCTCCATTTCAGCAATGGGGAATTGACTTCATAGGGGAAATTGCAGACAAATCAAGTGGGGGACACAGTTGGATTTTGGTGGCAACTGATTACTTTACCAAATGGATTGAGGCCATTCCAACTAAGAGAGCTACAAGTAAGGTGGTGACAGATTTCATGCTAGAAAATATTATCATCAGGTTTGGAGTACCATTCAAGATAGTCACTGATAATGCTATGTGCTTCAGATCAGGTGAATTTGTTAATTTTTGCAACAGGTATGGGATAAATCTATCATATACATCACCATATCACCCACAAGGGAATGGTCAAGCAGAATCAAGCAATAAAAGCATCATGAAAATTATCAAGAGGATATTGGACAAGAATAAGAGAGCTTGGGACTCAAAATTGAACTTAGCAATATGGGCTGACAGAGTGACAGTAAAAAGGGCTATTGGGATGTCACCTTTTGAGCTAGTATATGGTGCATCAGCCAGATTGCCCATAAACAATCTCCGACCAGTTTACAGATTCATTCAGGAAAATGATGAGGAGATTGAAGACTCCATGACAGAAAAAGTGAACCAGCTGGTTGCATTGGATCAAAACAGAAGGAAATCCCACCAGATCAATCTCAAAAGACAACAAGATGTGAAATATCAGTTTGACAGGACATCTATAAAAAGGAAGTTTCAAGTCAATGATCTGGTGCTCATTTGGAATGCACAAGGTCAGGAAAAGGGTAAACATGGTAAATTTGAACCCTTATGGATGGGCCCATATCAGATTTACAGTACTCATGGGGAGGATTCTTATTTCCTCCAGGCCCTAGATGGTGAAGTTCTGGAATTGCCTGTGCATGGCCAATTCCTTAAGTTCTATTTTGCATAAATGACTTGTCGCTGTGCACATTTGTAAAAACATGTATGTAGTGTAAATGTCTTGTGCAGTTCGTGTTTTTTGGTTTTTTGCCTGGTCTGCCTGGAGATCTGGTTCTCGCTGCAGGTTTTCACCTGCACGTCCCCATTCGGAGCCAGTGTTAGCACTCATTTTGACCTGGGGGTTGTTTTTTCATGTTTAGGGGGTTTCCTCATTTGAACCCTATATCTTCTTGCCCATTTTCCTAAGTGTTGGACCTCCTCGGCATTTTTCAGCTGCAGCATCATTTTTTCTTCGAGGAGGAAGTCATCATCATCATGTTTGCTTCGATGGTGGTCAGCATCATCATGTTTTCTGTCGACCGGTTTCTCATCAGGATCATCATGTTTCAATATCGGGTGATGTTTGGATATCATCCCGATCCTGCTGATGAGCTACAGTGTGCCCTGATTTGCTTGCGGGGGTGATTTTTCAAGTATCCGGTGATCTTCCAATTATCACCTTGCCCTTTTATGATGATGATGTCACCCCGATCTTCTGAAGGGGTTATTCCCTGAGTTGTTCGACCTGACTTGTTTTTTCTTAAGGGTCGTCATCATCATCATCATATTTCCAGTTATCGCCGTGTTGCTTACGAGGGTCATCATATTTTCTGCCTGCATGATATTTCATCGGGGTGATATTTTTATCATCGGGTGATCTTGGTTATGATCATCCTGATGATGTTGTTGAGGAGTTCTAAGTATGACCCGATATTCACTGGGGTCATCATATTTTGAACGTCAGGATGATCTTAGTCAATATCATCCTGATGTTGTTGTATCACTTCATGTTCATTGTTTTATCATCCTGATGATGCTGACGTCATTCTTACGTCAGGGTGATATCCGCCTTTCTACCTGTCTGCATCATGATATTTCTGAAGGGAGATATCCGCCTGCCGGCTTCGTGCATTATCTAGTGGGGGGTGATCTTTTCAAATATCTGGCATATTCATCTATCACCCCGATCTTATAGTGGAGCTACAGTGCAGCATGATATTTGTGCATCAGGATGATATTTCCAAATATCCGGTTATCTTCCGAATATCATCCTGATGTCGATATGATGATGACGTCATCAAGGTCCGGGGGGGTCATATTTCTAACACTGATCATCTTGTGGAGATCCCCCGATATTTGCAAACATGATGATGACGTCATCCAGATATGAGGAGGTGCGCAGTAGGCAGATATGCTGATGACATCAGCAGGATATGACGATGACGTCATCAGGATGTTCATCGGCCAGACTTTTTGTATCGGCTGAGCAGGAGGATCTTCCTCCGATGGATCAGGTTGTGCCGATGAAGGCGATTATCGTGCAGGTTATATTGCGATATGATGCTGACGTCAGGGTGATATTTCAAGCGACAGGATATTATGCTGTTGGAGGATGATGATGAAGTCTTATACTAGTGTCGTCAGGAGCAAAAGCACTGACATTATATATGCTCGTGGCCTAGTATATAAAGTGTTGGAAAGGTCACCGCGGGGTGCATGTGGGATAATTGATATCCTGCATATTTGAAATATCATGACGATGAATCTTGGCGGGAAATGGTTGCGATGCACAATTTGACGTTTTCCCGAGGCCGCGGGTTGGTGCGCCATTAATGGCGAAGGTTGCAGAGGTATGGACGGATCTGGTACCCGATTGAAGGTGTACATCAACAGATAGTGGCGCAGGGCTCGAGGTTTCTTCCTGTCTCCTCCCCTACCTGCTGCATTCATGTTTGGGCGCCAATCTGGTAATGCGTTGAGTGCCATTTTTCTAATACTATGTATCTGGCGGGATTTTTGGTCAACCATGTAATTAATTGCTGTGGTACACTACCTGGCTGTTATAAGCAGGAAGTGTTACTCATTTTTGGTTGTTGAAAGTTGAAGATTTTTGGCTCTGTAATTCAAAACAAGCTGATCTGGTTGCTGTGTACAGCTAAACCTGTGAGTCTATGTATCTCTTGTTGTATGTTTTGGCACGAACCCACTGATTTCATGATTAATCTTATATGAGAAATGCTATCTTAGCATGTGTTTTGTTAATTCTGTCTCCAGTATTGCATGTATTCTTCTTCTGAATCTGGATATTTGGGTAATGTTTAGATTCTAGAGCATAGAATTCCTATGTTGAATGTCTGATCTTTTAACTTCTGCTCAAGGGGTAGATTAAACTGTTTTCAGGTTGAACATTGGGAAGGGTATACTGCAGTAGGGATGCCATAAGTAGAGATAACTTAACACTCTATATTGGGAGATATCTGTAAGGCAGGTATCACATATATCCCCTTGAAATCCAATTTTAGCTGTTCATGTTGATCATTCACAGGTGTATGTCTACTGACTCCAGGCCCTGGATAGGCACCAATCTTGCTTTGTGTTTGTGTTACAACCATGTCCAGCTTTGCATCCAAACTTAAAATCCAAATCAAAATCTAAAACAACCATTAGGACATTAGAATTAGTTTTAGGATCCTCAGTCCTCTGTCTACAACTGCAAATAGGCCCAAAGCTAGCCCCTTTGCTCTTATCTTTCAGTTTTGGTCTACTTACAGGAGGACTTATCTGCTTTCTGTCAGCATCCCAGCCTTTGATATGCATATCCTCATGGATGTTGAGTAGGGAATACCCCCCTAGGTCTTGCAGAGCCTGAAGAAGAAGAGGAGATAAAATACAGAGTCTATCTCCTACACTGTTGGCCCCTGGCCCAGAAATCCTTTTGATCATTGATGGCTACCTTGTAGGGAAATCTGGGAATAAGCATCCAGTCTGGAAAAAGTCAACAGGTGTAATGATTACATCATCACCAGGGTGATTTCTTTTACTCATTAGAACTGAATGATGCCATCATCATATTAGCACATGGTGATATTCACGCAGGGGTGATATTTTGTAAGATGACTGATATTAGGAAATATGAACCCCCCATGAATATATGAGGTTCTTGATAGGTAGATACCTATTCCTATTTAATTTTGATGTTCACGTATGAGGTTCCTAATGGTTGTCGGGTGATTTTTCTAAGTCTAGGTGATATTAGCGAATATGACTGATGTTAGAAATATGAGCCCCTAAGGGAAATATTAGGGTTGACCAAACTTTGACTCAACATAACTCTCTACCCTTAGACAATATTGGGGTGATCCAAAAGGCAAACCTGCTTAGAATTTTGTACTCTTTCCAACCATGAGGTTTATGATAGAAAATGCTAACTTTGGCAACTAACCTCATCTTGAGATGCCCATATCTTAGCAAAGGTGACATACATGACTGATTTTACCAAACCGCCTAAAGCAAGAAGCAAGCAAGCCAAAGTAGAAAGAAAAGTTGGGTCCCTGTTTTGCTAGGGCAAAATGGGGTGTGTTGTGTAACCACACAATAGTAATCCCTTAACAAATATTCAATAACCTCCTATATCTTTTTATTATCAATACTATGAAAAGTAGATTGGTTCTATGCAGATTTGCTTGAGGATTATGAAAATATGAAGACCTGGTTCAAATCAATCAAGCTTTTGCATTCCCCAAAAGCCATAAAATAGGGTAAAATATCAAATAAACAAATACTTAAGATTGATTTCAGTGATTCTAAAGTATTCAGGTGTCTGACTAATTCTAGAGTGTGAAATCTATATATAGAGACAAGAGATCGGTGCCTTGTCCATTGGGCAATAGAGTCAAACCAAGTGTAATTGAAACTTGCTAATAGTATTTAACCTGAGCATCAAAAAGATTTATAACATTCCCTTACAACATTATACTCAGTATTTCTGAATCACTCATTCTTATGATATCCTTGCATACATTCACACAAATCTGTATTCCTAGTAAAGCATTTAACTCATTCTTTGAATAAGAGCCTCAGACAGAAAAACACATCCATAAGTAATTTATGGAGACAAACATGAACAATCTTTCATCTATTCACTCATAATTTGTGCAAACCACACCTTAGGAGACAACTGAATTCAGAAACTTACCAATATATTCATTAGGATGCTAGTACTATTAAAACAAATTTACAAATACATACAATTCAGACTCAGGACTTGGAAAAAGCAAAAAACTTCTATTCCCTATGTTCTTCTGCACAAAATCTTCTGAGAAAAATAATCAGCCAACTCCTGTGTAAATGACCCTAAATTCTTTTTATAAACAAGGAACAACAAGCCTCAGGCCATTACACATGTTACAATGTTACTTGACAACCATAATAGCAATCTGCCCATTCATTGCTAAGTAATCTGATCCCAATATTCAATTTTGATCATAGTAAATGCCATTAGTTGTAGAGTAATATTGCAAATAAAAAGCACTATCAAACAATCAAATTTGATTCAAATTTTGATAGCTTTAGAACCCAAGATCAGATCTTCCACTGCTTAAAATGATCATAACAATTTCTGTCGATAAGATGTCATCTCAGAATTTGCAATTCACTTGGAGTCTTTTGAATCATGACATGGACTACCAAGTTGAAGTCAACTGTCTTCCTGCTATTTAAAATCCTTTGTTGACGCCAACTTATACATTACTACAATCCCGCACTTTATATTGTATGCTATACAAAACCATCATGGGGTTGCAGGCTACATTTTGTGCTTTATTCAATCCCTCAAGACCCCCACAGGGCTGCGACTAGCTGTCACATTGTATTGCAAGTTCCCGCAAGCCCGCACACACCTCCACTAACCACTGCGGCAACACGGTAAACATTATGTGTTTGTTTTAAATCCTCACCACCAGCCCACAGACTTCTTTGTTGACTACCACAGTAGTGCAGTGAGCATTAGTTTCTTACCGCCATCCCATGGGCTTCTCTCTTAACCACTGCGGTAGCGCGATGATTGTTATCTATCCTTATCGTCGGCTTGCCATGCTTCATAAAAACTGTTGCGGTGTCAGGGTAAGTTGCTTAGACTACTTTTGCTCCTGCAGACCTTTCAATTAATGGCCACAGTAATTTGGTAAGTGGGTATATTGCACTCTAGCTCTCGCAAGCCTGCGAGAGTTCATCAGACATACCCGTGGGGATGCGGTAATGATAAAAATTGCAAAGTTTTAGCATAACATGACATGAGATGACTCGGCAAGGATTCAACAATGGTTTTTGATTTTACAACAATGAGCAACAAAAGGATTTAAAACATTTTCTAATGAAATTTTGGAATTAGGGTTTAAGGGATAAGATCTTCAAAAAAATATTTAGACCCTAACCAAGGACTCACGGGTTATGTAAAAATTATGATTTTACCAGAGTCCTATTAGTTTCAAAGGAAAAGTATGAGTGATTATAAACATATCATACGCCTTCAAGTCCTCATAGCTTAATGCTATGACATGTTGGTATTCTTTCAATGATTGAGCTATGTCTCTCCTTTCCTCTGTTGTACATAGATTTCCAATCAACATGTTTTATGGCTCTTTCTTGTCACCTAAGATGAAGGATTCATATGCACCTCCCTTAGTGTTTTTGAGATATTTTTGTTTTATCATCTTATCTAGATCAAATAGCCTCTCTAGCTCAACCATCCCTTTAGGAATAGTGTTGTGTGTAATATCAACTATATATTCTTTATCCCAACTTGGCTCTTGCATGTCATGTTCCTTGATTATTTGAGTTTCAAAGATGCCAGTGTTGGTAATAAAATCCAAAATTGTGCTTTTCATCTTCAAACACTTAGAAATCTATGATGTTGTTGGGCACATACGAGACAGACACTAACTCCATTGAGAACTTCTTCAGTCTCAACAGAGTTAGGGGTTCTAACATACTAGTGGTAGTAGCTAGTGCATCATCTCAATGATTAAATTTCCTTGGGACATGCATGATGTTGAATGCATCTTGAAGCTCTTGATTAAGTCCCATACCCTATGTCTATAGCTGGATAATCTCTTATAATGGCATACATACTACTTTCTAACTTGTTTAACAATGAGTTCAGAATCTCTAAAAACTTTCAGTATCTTTACCTTTTTTCTTTACGACCATCAATAAACTGTGGACGAATGCTTCATAGTCTGCAACATTGTTAGTGCAATGGAATTGTAACTTGTAAGAAGCAAGCAAAGATTTACCTTGAGGACTTATCAATTCAATTCCTAATCCTGCTCCCTTCTTAGATTTGGACCCATCAAACTTCAGAGTCCATGCTTGATCCTTGGTTTCTTTGTGTTTCGGGACCTTTGGATCCCTCTAAAATATCTTCTTTTCCATAGGTCCTAAGTGACCTTATTCAATATTATTAATAGATCCAAAATGAGCTGATAAGCTTTGTTTTGTTCCAATTGGAATACTTTTCACATCTTGATAATTTGCTTCAACCTCTTGTTGAATAAGAAGATCAAATTTGTTTGGTACTTCAATCTTCGTAGCTATATCCATGGTTTGTTCACCCTTAGTCCTATCCTAATGTTGCTGAGAGAACATACTTTCTTTGTTGTCAATAACCATGAGACACATTGTGCAAGTAATCTTTGAATGTGTAGCATTGTGAATTTGACACCATCCTTCAAGAAGTACACTCTTCAGAGATGTCCCCTATTCTTTGAGCTTCTAGATTTCTTTGTAAATATGCTTTCCAAAACTGTATACATGATTTTCATCATCATCAATTTGACTCTATTAGAATATCTGTGCCTAGAGTAATTTGGCTCTCTTTGTTATCTTACAATTGACACATGGGGATTTCCTCAATATAAATATCTTGAGCTTTACAACAATATACCCCTGGTTTTACCTCAGTATATAGTACCTCATTGTTTTGATTGTATTCTATAATTAGATGTTTCATTCAAAGTTCTACTTCTACCTTGATTTGGTTTAGAATACCTCTCCAAGGTAGCCACATATGAGATAAATTAGTGGCCATGTAGCCATTTAACATCTCAAACCAGTCTCTACTTAGTAACATCCCATAGGTATTAAGAATATCCACCACCTAGATATCTATATAGTGTTGTACCCTAGGATCTAACGCTAACTGCATATAGATATACGTAAGTTCCCCTATGAGCTTTACCTCAGTTTTGTCTAGTTGCGTAACTTTCTTAGAAGACTTAGCTGGGGATAGTCCTAGAAATTTAAAAAAACTACTAAGGGAATAAGGTTTGTGGAAGCACCAAAATCTACTAGGCAGTTATGCAAATTCTTCTTGAAAATTTTAAGGGTTAACAAGAAAGGAGGAGACTTAGTTTTCTCTTTATATAGTGGTACTTGAGCATCTACAGTGTGTACCTAACTTTTATCCCTAGGCTTAGGATAAGTATCTTTGGCTTGGACTTCTCTAACTAGAGGATTTTCTTTGGGAGAGGATTCTTCTAAAAACTTAGGGAAAGATTTCTTAATTATAGGAGTCTTTAATAGCTCAAACAAAGGTAAGATAATTTCAATTTGCTTTATTTCCTCAACCTAAAAATTTGCTAATTTATCTAAATTAGGTAGCTCAAGCCTACCTATTTGTGTGGTTGGTTGAAAAGAATTAGTAGGTTGTGGAACTACCTTTGGAGGCTGTGGATTATTACTTGACTGCACATCAGGAGGAGTGTTCAAGTTGTTAGGCAAAATGGACATTGTCAATAGTCCTTTGTGCCTATTGCTATTGTTGTTACTCGTCGGGTTATAATTGTGACCTTTCTGAAATTGCTGAAAGGCCTAAACTTCATCAACCTCTTGATCATGTTCATTTTCATCCTCGAAGGGAAAGACATAAGTTTGTAGTACCAACACTGATTCTTTACATGAAAGCATATAGCTTTCATATATCACATCAAGGTCTTCCATGTTAGGGAATGCAAATCTTTCCAGTAGCATAGCAAATCATTCATGTCCCAATGGAACTATTTGATTACCTTCTGGAGCATTTGGTTCAACATGCTCTACTTTTAACACTTCCACTTGAATTATACTCGATGCAATGCAGAACTAAGGACAATCCACCTCTACATGTGCACTGGTGTTATGTATTCTACACTAGTTGTACAAAGATACTTTTGTGAAATTCATCCTAGTTAGTTGCTTAGCTTCTAAGTGGCTAGGATTATCTAGTGGTGAATGAACACTTCCATTATTTGGCCTTGTGTTCCATGTCCTAGGTGGCCTAGGAGCATTATAGATTCTATTTTTTTTATTCTGGCCATTGCTCTGAGCATAAAAAACTTTGATTCCTCAACTGAGTGACTTCAGTTGTCAATCTTTTAAGCTGAGTAGTAATTTCCTAGAGGTCCTCCTTTTCTTCCTATACTTTAGCCACTAGATTATCTTATGGCGGATGGAAAAAAGGATTTCTATTCGGATAAACTTTAGTAGTGGCAGGTCCCGCATGTAATACCAAAGACTGATTATTTCCTGGTTGTTGATAGATAGCATTTTGTAGAGGTGTTGGCATCGAGTTCAACAAAGGGGCTAAAGCTTCATTTATCTGTTGCATGTGATTAGCCATGTCAGAAGTTCCAACACTTAATAGTGAACCATATCCTACTTATCGCATCTCCTTGTTAACCTTTCCTACCTCGACATATGCACTGGACAGATTAGCTGCAGGAGGATCTTTCCTTCTCATGAACATTGTGGTCAAGGTATCTAACTATGAATAATATACCAGTAACGTAGCAGGTTCATTGATATTATATGGCATTGCTAAGTGCAAATATGCCTTTTGGAATAGATCATTAAAGGTAGTAATGAATTCTCCTTCCACTCTCTTGACTTCAACAAACTGGTGATACATTTTTGTTGCATCAATAGGACTTCTAAATCTAGCCAAGAAAGCATCTTCCATTAACAACCAGTTGGTAATGGAATGTTGTAGTAAGTTGATGTAACAACCGTAATCTTCCTCACCAAGCATGTAAAGAAATAGTCTGCACACTACATCCTCGTGTGGGATTCTTTCTCTAAAGCAAGTCTCTTTGTATATTCGTAAATGATCTTCAACATCTTGATAAAGTTGATATTTCAAACATAATTTGTCCATATTCTTAGGCATGTCATGATATGCCACACATCTAATCAAGGATTCAATGTTAAAGAATGCTATTGGAGCTTGTACAAGGGTAAAAGGATTCAAATTTCTTAGTTGAGCTCCTACCGAACCATCTCTAGCTCTTCAATTTCCTCTTGTGTCAAGTAATTTGACTAGAGGATCACTAGATAAGGATCTTTCGATTAGCAAGCTTGTAAGAATCAAGTTAAGATTCTATCAACCCTACTTCTAGCGCCACTTATGTTGATGTGGATGTTACTCACATTGAACATAGATAGAATTCTATACAACAGAACACTTATCTCTTTTGAAAGATTTCAATTTCACATGGAATTTGTAATCCCAAGGATCTGGTAGTCATGTCTTCACATGCATGTTGTCACTCAAGGTTCATTATATCTTGTTGTTTTTCCACGGGGCCTACAGTAGGTCCATTCTTACAAAGTTGGTAAATGTCAAAAGATCATCAAATATCTACAAATATAGTCAATATCTCATAGGATATGCAACTATCCAATTAGAATCTATAATTATTTGGTTAGATCTTCTTAAAGGAAAGATAACTTTACAAACTTTAATCAATTCTTCTGAAATTACTCAAAGATCTTCATCAATTTAACAAATTCACAAGTATTTCAGTAAAATACTTATGTATTTAGTTAGATCTACCTTTATTTATAATGAATTTGATAAATAAATGAGAAAAGATAGGGAAAGAAAGAGAAAAGGTTCTAAGAAGTTATGTTTTCAATGACTCACACGTATACTTTTCCAGAACAATAAATTGAGACAAATAAACTTATACTTCACCAGAATTATTTACAACTACACATAAGTGATGCAAATCTTCAAAGGAAATTTGTAAGAGTAGGAAAGAAGTCAAATGAAATCCAAATCAGACATAGCAATTTGGTATTTCATAGCTATCAATAAATATAGTCACTTACGATTTACAATTGAGTATGACCATCAATATGCCTTAGATTCATTATTATGCACAAAGTAACAAATGTTCTCACTGAGAGTGAGAAGAAACCATGAAACAAGCAAGAATTACAAGTTCTGTACTTCAAGCTTGACAAGTATCAACAATTTCTAATAATTCAAAATGAATAGCTTGGGTTCTTTTATAGAGTAAGGATGCCTTGAGTCAGTTACAATTCAATGGTCAAGATTACATCTAGAAAATCAATGGCCTCAAATTGAGCAAGTGGAAGACAGTTGGTATTTTATAATATTCTCCTAGAATTTGGATCTTTGACAATTATCACGCACCACTAGAAGAATTTGGAATCTAATGTATGACATGGCACTCGGTCATGGACAAAGAAATGTGCAAGAGATTACATCTAGACATTCAATCTGGTTACATGACAAAAGAATATAACCATAACCCATTTGGATATCTAGTTCTATTGATGTGCTGGTTACCTTATCATCTCTTGATCCAGTTGACAAAATAATGCACATTGAATATAAATAATAGGGTCAGTCACTATCTACGCAATCATCAACTATAGATTCCCCTATCTCTTGGACTCTGTAAGAGCTGTATGGTATCAAAACATTTGTAATCTCACTCTTATCATAGGCTTGTGCTTTCTCTCTAAGAAATTATTGTGCCTCAAAAATATTTTCAATTGCCTTAAACTTATCTAGCCTAGACTTTTTTTTCTTCTTGTATCCTTTTACTTTTACCCTTTTGTCCATCATCTTGTCTATGGTTGCTTATGTTAGGTTCTATACAGGATCATCAAGAACATTTTGAAAATTTCTCTTAAATTCACTAAGAGCTTGATCCTCACCATATTTTACATTAGTACCAAAATATAACCTATCAAGTCCTCCAGAATGTATGGCAAAGTGCACAAAGATGAGGGACCAAAAGGGGCTCTTAAGATGCCACTTTTTTCTAAAATCAGGAAAAAATGACGTTGGATGAGAAATTGAAGATAGTCACACTCAAAATTTGAAGATACAACAAAAACAAGAGTTGTAGTGCTCCAAATCTAGTTTCTAAACTACTAATTTTTTTTTAAAATGGTTGAGATTAAGGGGTTCAAAAAGGGGGAGCACACAAATTGGTCCTATTTTTCTCAAAAAAACATAACATAGCATCTGGTGTGCTCTCCCTAAAATGTTAACTTTATTTTTAGTATTTCAAAAATCACTTTGGCGAGAAATTAGCGAACACCGTGTAGTTTATCCTTGATTTTTCTGATAACTTTTTTGTGAATAACTAATTTTTTACTAATTTTCAAAGTGGATACATCCTGAAAAATAGAAAATTGAGTGTGCTCACCCCTAAACTTTTTGAAAACTAATCAAAAATCAACTTTTTTAAAGACGTGTAGAATGGAGTCTAGTTTCTAAAAATATAATTTATTTAAAATTTTGATGAATGGTTACAAAAAAAAGTCAAAAATACCAAACATCGGTTTTTGACAAAAAAAAACACTAACAAAAGAAATTAAAGATGAAATCCTTAACATACTCAAAACTTGTAAGAAATTATATGATTAGATAGATAACAAAGAGATTTTGATTATGGTGGTATTTTTTTCAACTTTTCATTGAAAGCAATCCTAATGGGGAGTAAAGTCAAGGGAAAAGCTATCAAACATGTAGAAATGAAACCACAACTAACCCTATCTCCCAATGGAGTCCAAACTAGCCTAGAAAATAGTCAAACAAACATGAAAACAAGTAAGATTTTAAGCTATCATTTGACCTATCTCCATTGTCCTCCTTAACCTTCCATAATGTTCTCATATTTTGTAGATTTTGCAACAATCTAGAGAAGCTCAAGTTGATGAATAGCAAGATGTTGAAGAGATATTCTAAGAGATTAAGAGCATAAGAACTAAGAGAGCATAAGGGATTGAGAGAGAAGACCTGAAAAATGAACTAGAAAAGTGATTTTATAGAATAGCAAATTTGAGTGGATGGCCAGGATTTGATGTTGACTTTTTGATGAAATGAAGGGTTGAGATTAGTTAGGGTTTTCTCACCACTAAAAGACAAAATTGAATTTTAAATTGGGAGAAATGGTGAGGTGGAGGTTGTTTTTAAATTAAATAAATTGGGTTCATTTATTTAATTTATTTGAGAAGGGGACATGCGAACCTTAATTAAACAAATGAGATTTATTTAAGTGAGTGAAAGCGGATATTTGGAATGTGAATAATTAAATAATTAATTAATTCAAATTAAATAATTATCGATAGAGGAAAATTAGGGAAAATAGATAAATGTGGCAAAGATTGGTGTTTTACAGTCTGAGGACACTTTTAGGTGTTTACATTTTGCCCCTCTTTGAGATGATGTTCAAGATGATGAGATTTATGTTGAGTAACATCATTTCAAAGAAGCTAAGGAAATGGATAGAGGAAAAGGATGATGATGGAAAGATAGGATGATGATGCCCCCTTGAGAGGAGAGATGGGTAGGCTCTCGAAATGAAAGGAATTGGTCAAGGAGGAAAGATAGGGGAATGGATAGAAGAAATGAATGATATGTTAAGCTATAATAAAAGTGGAGGAATGAAGATGCAAGAGAGAGAGATAGTGGAGGAGTGAAAGATTGGCTAGAAGAATGGAAATGAGATATTGCTTTGATAGATTTTTAAGCTTCTCACTTGCAATTTTTTCTGCTTATCATCATAGAATTTATTATGTCAAGGGATGACAAACATAATGGCATGACAGAGGCCAAAGTTTGAAAATGTGATCCCTTGCGAAATAGGCACATGACAGACAAGGAATGCCTAACTCAGACTAGTAGCCGTGATACCTTGTCGGAACATGCGATGAGATAAATGTGAAGTGTGCAAGTCCTTATGCAAGGAAGCAGTTATTCTTTCCAATGCATAGGATGTCTTTGATTCACACCCAATGAAATCTTGTTCCAACAGTACGTGCCCTAGGGGTAGGTGAAAATTGTCTTGTGCTGGTCTTCGGGGGCTATTCTTATCTTATTATACCCCGAGAAACCATCCATTAATGAAAGCATTTCAAAGCCAGCACTGAGGTCAACTATGATATCAATATTTGGTAATGGAAAATCATCCTTTGGATATGCCTTGTTTAAGTCTCTAAAGTCTTCACAAATTTAGATTTATCCATTGGGTTTCATAATTGGCACAAGGTTGGATATCCACTCTAGGTAGTTAATGGGATGAATGAATCCAATGTCAAGTAACTTCTTCAACTCTTCTTTCACCAAGAGGAATATCTACCAATGCATCTTCCTCAATTTTTGTTTCACTGGTTTTGTGTTTGGAAACAATGGTAAATGATGTAGAACAAGTTGTGGAACAAGGCTTGGCATGTCAGCATATGACCAAGCGAAGTTAATCTAACACACAAAGAAGAAATCTATAAAATGTAGCTTTTCCTGTTCAGTGAGTGATATGGCAAAGTGAAAAATCCTGGGACCAGCTTCTATACCAACATTGGCTTCAATAGTTTGTTCCACTAGCAATGGCAATCTCTCATGTGTAATGGGAAGCACATCCAACCCTCCATCCTCGGGTGCCTTAGAGAGGTTTTCACCTTCAGATACATCCTTTATTTTTACTTTTGTATGATCTAAGGGTGCCTTTCAGTTTTCACCCAAAGACCTATTTTATTTTTCTTTTTTATTTTCACTTTTGTGACAGGAGGGTGGAGTAGACTCTCCAAAGTATGCGGAGTTATCCAAGTCCATGATGTAGCCAACCTTTCATGGTCCCCTAGTGGTATGCCCTCATGAAGTCCCATGAACTCAATGATTGCTTCATCGTTCTCAAATAAATCTAGGTTGGGTGTTGTTTGTTGGTCCCAGTCTATAAGTTTAGGGTGAACGAGAGGTAAGCCATCATCAGTGTCAAGGAAGCTTAGAGAGACAGGGGGTGAGACTACATATGGAGGTGTTATCCAGATCCCAAAATATGTTGATCCAGGTGGCACCATTAGGTAATTCAAGGTGGGATGATTGAGGTTTAAGATTAGGAGGATCTGTCGATGTCTCAACATCCTTGGAGGTACTCATGTCCCTTCCTAGAAGTAACTTTGTACGTGGTGCATTTTCTCTTTGTGAGGTATATCCTAACCCTTTATTGTGTGGCCGCATAGTTGGCTGAAGAGGTTTAGTTCATCGATTTCTGTTGCTCCCAAGCCCACCATGTCCATCATATCCTTGTTGTTTCACAAATTCATGCCCTTTACCATATTGTTCTAAGGGCAATTTGATATGTCTGATCTTGTCTTCCTCCTTATAGAGCCATGTAGAGATGTCTTCACTGACGTCCTCTTTACTTAACTCACCCCATTTTGTGAATGTGGTGCAAGTGACAAAAATAGTTTACTTCAACTGAATGGGATTGGGCTTCCCATGATACTTGGGTGATGTAGGCAACTTTCTGATGCAATATGAACCTTCCATCTTGTATTCACCTCATCTTTTGTCTTGGATCTAAATTTTAGGGTTGATCAGTGGAGTGAAAGTGGTGGTGGATTTGGATAATGTGGATGGGTCAACATAATAAGATGAAGAGGATTATATGATTCCCCCATTTATAGGTACCTGATGCTAAGGTACCTCCCTTAGGTGGCTACAGTATTGAAAGGTGTTGGGGTCACCTGGGATAGTGATTTCTGTGTCGTTATAAGGGAACTTGATACATTGATGGTATGTGGAGGGGATGAACTTCATGGTGTGGATCCATGGTTGGCTAAGGATGAGGTTATAGGGAAGTTTAGTATCCAAGACATGAAATACAGTATCTTGTATGGTAGGTCCAACCCTTACGAGTAATGTGATGACTCCCTTTGAAGAGCACTCAGCATCGTCATAGGCTTTGATGATGATTCTTTTATTTGGATCGATGTAAGCCTTAAAATACCCCAATATTATTACCAACTCTAAAGGACATATATTTAATCCTGCTCCACTATCTACCAGGACTTGTCAGATTTTATGCTTATTGATGAAAACTTCAAGGTGTAGAGGATCGGTGTGAAGGCAAGTCATGTTCTGTGAATGTCACATTGTTAACGGTGGCTAGGTGTCCCACCATGGCCTAAAATTGATTTACATTTAGATTTGTTAGGATGAAGGATTCTAGAAGTGCTTTGTCCAAAAAAGCCTTGTGTTCTGGTGAAAGGTGAAGTAGCTTGAAGATGGAGATTTGGGCCAGTGTCTTTTTTAAATGATCCAAAAGGTTATATTGGCCTTTTGCTTGTAGAATGGATGTGTTGGAAGGATTGGAGGGAGTGCTTTGCAACGTTATCTTGGCTTTGTGGGTGGTGACAGTGCATTCTAGATGGGACTTGATGGTAATCATTATTGTATGCATGGATACTATTGATGGTGTAGTCGTAGGCAACGTTGTTGTAGTTAACACTATCATGCAGTTTGGTTCCTGATGTGGAGGATTTTCTTAGTCCATGATTTTGTAATGGGTCTGTGAAGATGGTATGATTGGTGTTGGAGGAACCAAATGGTTGATCTACAACTATGTCACCCCTGTCAATGAAATCTTGAATGATATTTTTCAATTTGTAGCAATTTGGTGTCTTGTGGCATTTGATTCGATGGTAATCACAGAAGTCATTGTCATTCCACGAGGGAGGTTTAAAAGCTAGATCGTATTGTCTAATTTCTGGCAGTTGAATGAGGTTTTTTTGCAATAACTTATTCAAGACTGATTCGATAGGCTCTATCAAAGGTGTGTAATTGCGTCAAGGGGTGTTATTCTTTAGAGGTGGTTACCTTTGATTGTTTTGAATTGTGTTGGTTGCTTGTTGTTGTGGTTGTGGTTGTTGTTGTTGTTGTTGCACATGTGACTAGTTATTTTTCACGGGAGGTGCCTTAAGTGTGATAACGGGGCCTACCCTAAATGCCTTAGCATCCACCACCCCATCATTGGTAACATTTTTGTTTTAGGCCCAAGTTTTGTTCTTGTCATAGGGTGTGTTTTGAGTGTTTTGATTTTTGTTGAAAATTTTGATCATGCCCTTGGCGATGAGATCTTTTTCAATGGCAGCCCCCTTCTCGACAACTTCTCCGAAGGAAGTGCAACAATGGATTTACAATTGATGAATAAGCTCTTTGTTAAGATTTTCTATGAAGATAGGCACTAATTGATTCTTAGGGATGTGATAAGGGAATTTACTCACTAGGCCCCTCCACCTTTGGAAGAAAGAGATGAAGGTTACTCCATCCTCTTGTTTTGTTTGGCACAAGGTGGTAATGTTTACGTCTATTTCTATGTTGTAGGAAAAATGTGATATGAACCTATCCGTGAGTTCAGTCCATGTTCATATTCCCATGGGAAGGTGTGTGAACCATTCAAGAGCTTGACTGGCAAGGCTCCTTGGGAAGAGTCTCATCAAGTATGTGTGGTCATAGGCAAGTTCGAGACAAGCAATATGGAACTCATGTACATGTTCAACAAGACTCCCCTTTCCTCTATATTTGTTAAAATTTGGCACAGTGAAATTTGGGGGGAAAGAAGACATGTGAATGCTTTTATCAAATGGATATGGGCATAAGTCCTCCATAGAGTATGGTTTCTTGGTCCCCAAAACTTACAAGCTAGAGAATTGTTGCTTTAGTTTATCTAATTCTTGAGTGAGGACTTTAATGGGTGTGTTAGTAGTGATCACAATCAAGTGTTGATGTGAGTTACCTATGCTTAGTGCCGATGTGTTTTGCGGTCCCAAGTTTGTGGCTGTTGGGTTGGTGTTTGTGTTCAAAGGGATGTGTGATGAAGACATGTTTAGGTTTTGGTTGATAGGTACATATGTGGTTTGGGGATTGATGTTTTGATAATGGGACGAAGCATTAGTGGTATGTTGGTTTCAGATGTTATGAGGGTTTGTTTGAAAGAGGTGATGAGTGTTTTGATGCGAGGCACGAGCATTTTTCTGAACGTGTTGATGATTTTGAGGGATGGTGTAAGTGGTACCAATGTTCGTATAAGTGTTAGGCATAACATTGTTGTTTTGACCATTTGGATCCACATATTGTTGATTCAAGGTATTGTTGTGAGTGGCATTGATGTTCATGTGGGAGTGGGATACAACATTATTGTTTTGATTTTGTGGACCTATGTATTGGTGGTTCAAGATGTTGCCATATGTAGACCCAAAGTTCATGTTTTGGCCATTAGGATCAACATATTGTTGATTCAAGGTATTGTTATGGGTGGTATTGGTGTTCATGAAAATGTTGTTGTTTTGATTTTGTGGGTCTATGTATTGATGGTTCAAGACATTGCCATGTGTAGACCCAAAGTTAATGTTTTGCCCATTAGGATCAACATATTGTTGATTCAAGGCATTCATGTTGTTTTGACCAAGGGGATCTATACTTGGATTGCCTAGATTGTTTTGAGGTCCAAGATTCAAGTTCACATTGATGTGGTGTTTTGTCCCCTAGAAGTCACTATGTCCATCTTTTGTGTCCTTTTGTTGTGGTTTATGTTTATTGAGACAAAAGGATTTGGGAAGGTCAATGGTTGGGACACAACATTCATATTGTTGGTGTCAAATGTCACATGAGATATTGTGGAATATTGTGATGTTTGCCCCGCAGGGATAGTGACAAGCTCTTGTGTGGAATTTGTATGGCTAGAAGAAGGTGTCATTTGTCCTTGGCTTTGAGTGACATTGTTGGAAGGTAACCCTACAATTATGTTGATATCTACCCCCAGGGGAAGTCTAGTACCATTTTGTAAGAGTTTCATGAGGCAACTTTGGGCATTTACGTGAATCATCTCATCTCAGGTTCGCAACATCCTAGGGTCTTGGGAAGATTCTTTGATTTCTTGTTGTATTATCCCTTGGTTTTCTTCTTGTAAAAGGATGTTCTCAAAGGGATTACCCATGTTGGAGGATGTTCCAAATCTCATGGTGTTTGCGAGGGTTCTAAGGATTCTCCCTTTCTTTTCTTTTGCAACCTTGTCTCAACCATATACGACCTACTAGTTTATGAGGGGCAGGAAAATGAATTTGTCCTAAGGATGAGAATGCACTATGTAATGGTTTGGTGATACTAGGGATGAAAATACAAGGATATTTTGGTCCTTTCTTGGGATACAATGGTAATGGAACTAAGGTTGGGAATGGGTTAATGCTAATGGAAAATGTCCTAAGTGTTTTTGGTATTTTCTTGGAATCTTTTGGCAATTCAACTAAGGTGGGGAATGAGTCTATGCCTTTGAGATGTAGCTAAGAGAATATGCCCAAGACTATAGTAGAGGTTAATGAGTTTAATCTTTGAAAAGTTTAGCTCCAATAGGATACTATTATCTACTAATGACTTTCAAAGTACTAATTGGGTTTATCAAGACCTTGGAATGTTGTAGCAAGAGTGATGCTTTATTAAAGTGAGCTCAAGAGATAGAGACTTCACTTTGGAAGGTGGACTTAAACTAGTCAAGTGAGTATTAGGCCCATCTTGTGATCAATTGGATGGGAATGATGCCAAGGTCTTTTGGATCAATTTTGCACTTATGAAGTAGTGACACTTCAACAGTTTCTCCTTATGTTTCAACTTTAGGAAGATTAATTTTGGAGTCCTCTATAGATGTCTAGGGCTGAAATCTTAATGTTCTAAGGTTGCCTAAGTGAAATCTAATTCTAAAAGAATGAGGTTTTGAGTATGCAACCTAACCCTAAGAAGGTGGGATGATTCTGCAAATGGATCCTAAAGGGATGAATTTGAAAATGGATGGATCAAAACTAGCAGGTCTAAAATGTTTTTGATTTGGTTGTAATCATATTTGATAGGGAGAATAATGTTTCAAAGGTTCCCCTAAGGTTTTCAATTTGTTTGCAGGTGCATGCATCACACAGGCCTGCAGAGGCATTGTAGAACTTGGCAGAGGCATTTCACTATCTCTTATGCATTGTTGGGAGCTTCTTATACGTTTCACTAGGCTGCAGAGGCATTTCATTATTTATGATGAGCCTAGGATCAATTTTCTAAGTCTGTTTGGCAGTTTGTTGGAAAAATTAGAAAGCACATCACACATAAAAACACTTAGCATTCAGTTTTGGCTATGACTCTTGATGTTTTGCATTTTTTGTGATGAGTTTTGAAAACACTTTGAAGACATACACAACCCTGGGTTAGTCAAAGATACTACCTATTGAGTCCCCACTCAGATTTCTCCAAATACCAAGACAAGGCAGACAACTAGAGAACTTGGTGACACCGGTTCCCCTTACATGGCACGAGCACACCAACTTCTCTTACCCTTTGATCCTAGGGACCGAGGGAATTCCTGTCTCCACAATGAATGGTACACGTGGGGCAGCTCCAAAGGTCTGACCTCCTGCATCAATAGGTAAAGGGATTTTGGCCACTAGCACAAATGGTTCTTAGTGAATATCTGGGGGACCGGCATGTTACGAGCATCCAACAAGATACTTAGAGCTTTGACTAGTCCTACTAGGAGTCTCATATATGCAAAGGTATGCCTCCTTTCGAACTAGCATTGTACAGTAAGCGTTGATACTAGTTTGGACTTGGCTTTTGCCTTATCCTATTTTGTATAGCGGACCAAATGAAAGTATCACTTGGGGTCACAAGTGAGTTCTCCTTGTGGATGTGTCTCAAGAGTAGACCCACTCTAAAAGGTAACAAAAGTGACCTAGGTACAAAAATACGTTTGATCCCCAAGTTCATACCGTGTTGCAAGGGGAGAGCATACGCATTTTTGACTTTAGTCACACTAGACAATGTTCATTTTAACCCTTAGCCTTGTTTAGGTGTGGTGTGATTTATGCAAGTGTGGTGGAGATATTTTGATTCCCAAGATCACCAAAGGTGCAAGGGAAGAGCATACACTTCTCCACTTCCCAAACAAAAACCCCCAAGCACGACAAATAATAATGCAATTTATTTTTTCATCTTTCTCAATGAGTGAAAATGCAAGTTCTTTTTAAACCAAATGAGTGTGATATGCAAATTTGTTGTTCTTTTTAACTGAATGCATGAAAGATGCAAGATTGTTGTTCTTTTTAACTAATGAAATGTGAATATGCAAGGATGTGGTTTTTTTTAGCCCAATGAGTGTGGTTTGTTTTAATTTAAATGAGTTGTGAGAGCAAACAAATTTGTATCCTTTATAACCCAATTCAAAATGTTCCTAAGCTAACCACACACACATATGAAATGAAATAAAAACCCTACAAAAATAGATTAGTGATTTAACCAAAGTTTTCCTCCAATGCCACAAGTTACTAACCAGTGATTAGTAACAGAGAATAAACCCTAACCCTACTGTGTAAAATAGAAGAAACCCGAATGAAAGCAACTTTAAAATTTTCTATTTTTTTATCAGTCGCATGCAGTGTAGAGCATCACACAAAATGGTGACAACATCACACAGAAAGGTGACTGCATCACATAGAGTCATGCAAGCATTGTAGAAGAGGTGTCGCATGAACCTTCATAGGCATTGTACGAACCTGCACATGAGTCACATTGTTTCTGCAAGAAAAAACTAATAGAAAAAACCCTAACAGTGAATGAAAAACATATTTCAGTGATACATTTTGAACCCTAGGGCTGTAAGGTCATTTTCAAGATGCCAAAAAGATGATGAGCTTTCAAACATTCACAGGATATACCCAAATGTTCAAACAAGTTAGCAAGAAAACCCTAGATAAAAGCCCTTGAAATATCAAACCCTAATGCTCTTAAAAAATCCTAATGAGATAACCCACATGAACTAGAGAGTTAGAAAAATAAACACAGCATCAGAAATAGGTTAGACTCCTGCAAAATCAACTGGCTTAGGTTCATAACAACAAAATAACAAAGTTCTACCCTAAACACAGTCGTATGCATTGCACAGTCCTTCCAGTGCATTGCAGACTCCTTAGAAGCATCACGCCATATGACTTAAGAATCACATGAAGCAACTCAAGTATTGCACAAACCATCTTATGCATCGTACTATTCCTACAAATTCAAAAACACCAAATTCGTGGAATGTACGGCTGTTCATGTTAGGTTCACCAAATGAAGTCAGGGAAAAACACTCAGAAGACCTTGTAAACAGTATTTTCTAACCCTAACCACTCAATGGATCCCTACATAACCTAGAATCAATACAAATAAAGCATGTAAAGTGAAACCCCAGGCTAATAGTGCAAATCCTCCATTGTTCCTACCAAGCTTAGCTACACTATGTTGGGAATTAAGGTGTCTCAACCTTGGTAATTCCTTGCATTATTTATGATTGTATTTATTAATTCATTGCCTATGTTGTAAATTAATTGTAAATTCCATATTGTCATTTTGTGGGACGTGGCACAGTGATGTGTCATCCTACATGGAAGTTGACAACTTGTAATTTTGTCCTCACATGAGGAGATAGGTGTCCCACTTTGTGGTAGGAGCATTTTACCATGTGTCGGCATCTTAGATGTTGTGTAAGGGAATGTTTGACCAAAACGGTTATGACAGATTCCTATGATGAAGTTATGACATGTAAGAGTCATAAATAGAAGCTTGTAAGATAGGTGAAGACATGTGTCATGAAGCATCTTTGAAAAAGGCATATTTGGGTACCCCAAGGTGGACTATGACATGTTGTAAGAGAATATGCTATTTATAGCCTGTGTATGATAGATTCTCTTACAACTGTAAGTTGTAACAGCTATGACAAATTCTATGACGGTTGTAAGAGTCGTAAGAGCATCTGTCATAGCCCATTTTGGAAATAGGTGACCCCTTTGGGATGGGAGCTATGGACAAGTGTCAGGCATATTCTACAATGTTGACCAAGTGTCCTTAGGTGTGGGTTTTGGGCCATGAGGCCAAGTTGGACACCCATTCCAAGATAGGACCAATATTGCCTTGTATATTCTATATAAATAGGTGCTTGGAGGAAATGTATTACAGGATTGACAAGTATTGTTATGCTTCCGGATTGACTCCAGACACAAGTGTCAAAGACCATTGAAGCTTGCATTGCAAGTGTATTGTAAATAACATTTAGTTTTGTCAATACATTGTGTAGGTTTCTGAGTGGGATTTTTCACCCGTTAAGGGTTTTCCCCACATTATATCTTTGTGTCTTCTTATGTCTTCTTTCTGGTTCATGTGTATTGCTGCAATATCTAATTTATATGTTTCATGTTGCTATAGTTGTAAGGATTAAATTGAATTTGTATAGCTCTCCCCTCATTAGAGTAGTGTAGGAAGCAATTTCTGCACACCTAGCTTCCTTTCAGTTGGTATCAAAGCTTGACCACCTTTGGTCCTAGTTATTGGGTAGGGGTTTTTTGAGCTAATCTTAAGTTGAGTGGGATTCTGTGCAAAGTATTCTAAATCTTATTGCAGCAAGGAGATGGCAAGCACATCGAGAAGGATAGAAGTGGAGAAATTCAATGGCACTAATTTCAAGCTATGGAAGCTTAAGATGGAAGACATGCTTGTTGATCAAGACCTCTGGGAAACTATCAGTGGAACTAAACTAGCTATAATGTCACATGCTGATTGGGATCTCAAGGATCGGAAGGCTAAGGGTCTCATAAGACTTAGTCTTGCTAATTTTGTCATGTTAAATGTCCATAAGGAGACTACTACAAATTTGCTTTGGAAGAAGTTGGGAGATGTGTACCAAGCCAAATCCCTGGTTAACAAACTTTTTCTGAGAAAGAAGTTGTATTCTCTTCAAATGGAGGATGGGGGATCCATTGCCAAATATATGAATGCTTTCAACATACTGGTTGCACTATTAACATCCATTGGTGTGAAGATGGAGGAGGAGGATCGGTGTATGACCCTGCTTTGTTCTCTGTCAGATTCATGGGATCATCTTGTCATGGCTATTGGAAGCACCACATCCACATTCAAAATGGATGAAGTGGTTTCTTCACTCTTGTTTGAAGAGATGTGGAGAAAGTCTTCAGAGGCAGCCAAAGACGCTCTTGCAATTCGTGGAAGACCCAAGGAGAAAGGGAAAAAGAAGGACAAGAAAACTGAGAAGGGTAGATCCAAATCCCGTGGGAGATCCAAATCTCCTTGAAAGTCCAAGGCTCTCTGTTGGAACTATGGTAAATTTGGGCATTTCTGAAAGTAATGCAAAGAGGAAAAGAAAAAGAAGAAGAAGAACCCAGATTTAGATTCTAACAAGTCACAAGATGATGGTGATGCCTTCATTGCAGCCCTAGTAACCCATGCATCTGATGATGTGTGGCTAATTGATTTTGATGCATCATTCCACATGACCTCGCATCGAGACTGGTTCACTAAGTATGAGGAGTTTGATGGTGGAAAGGTGTACCTAGGTGACGACTCTCATCTGAAGATTGTTGGTCATGGAAGAGTCTCTATTCAATTCCTTGATGGATGAGTGAAGGGGATCTCTAGGGTTATGCATATCTCAGACTTAGCATGAAACCTACTTTTTGTAAGTATGTTGAATGATGCAGGTGTGCAGGTTGTCTTTTTGAAAGAAGGATGCAAGATGACTAAAGGAGGTATGGTGCTTGCTAAGGGTACTAGGAGAGGTACTCTGTTTCAACTGGAGGCATGCATTTCACAATGCAATAGTTCTTCTGACTCAAGGAAGAGGGCAGTAGTCACTTCATCCCCACCATCTGAATGAGCAATGAAGAAATCTATTGTTTCTAGTTCTGATGGTTTTAATCATGCCTTGGAAGTTAAGCTTCCTACTGAAAAGACAATGTTATGGCACAAGAGATTTGGCCACATTGGTGAGAAGGGTCTGTGTACCCTGAAAAATAAGAACCCCATTAAGGGTTTAGATGATTGTAATCTTGAGTTTGACTTTTGCAAACATTGCATATATGGAAAACAAAATCGTGTTCAGTTTTACTCGAGTTCTCATAAGTCTTCTGGTGTGTTGGACCTTGTTCATTCTAATGTATTTGGTCCTATTAATGTTCCTTCATTATCAAAATCTATATTATTTGTATCTTTTATAGATGACTACAGTAGAAGGACATGGATTTATTTTCTCAGAAGCAAATCTAAAGTCTATAGTAAGTTTAAGGAGTTTAAGACCTTTGCTAAAAATCAAACTAGTAAAAAGATTAAATGTTTGAGAACTGACAATGGTGGTGAGTTTTGTTCTATAGTTCAATTCAATAAATATTGTAAGGAACTTGGGATTGAAAGACACAAGACAACTCCATACACCCCACAGCAAAATAGAGTTGCAAAGAGGATGAATAGGACACTGATGGAGAGGGCTAAGAGTATGCTTAGTGGAGCTGGCCTAGAACAAAAGTTTTTGGCTAAAGTTGTTGCCACTACTTACTATCTTGTAAATAGATCTCTTACATCAGCTCTTGTTGGTAAGACACCGATGGAAGTGTGGTCTAGTAGAAAGCCTTCAATAAGGCATCTTCATGTTTTTGGTTGTGAGGCATATGCACATGTGCCTAGGGAGAAGCGGTCAAAATTAGAGAATAAGGTTGTTAAGTGTATCTTCATTGGCTATGGTGTCAGTGTGAAAGGATACAAGCTTTGGGACCCTATGGCTAAAAAAGTGTTGTATAGCAGAAGTATCATCTTCAAAGAGCTTACACCTCCTTCCACTATTTTACAGCCAGAAGAAAAAGAAAAGAAAGAGGATGTTGTTTAGTTTCCTGCTACCCCTAAGAAGACTGAACAGAAAGACAATGTTGGACCTGATGATGAGGAGAGCTCTTGTAGCTCTGAAAGATTAGATGAAGAAGTTAAACCTCAACCTCAGATCTTGAGGAGGTCTACATGAATAAGGAAGCAACCTGAAAGGTTTGGTTTTACATTGCTTGATTCTAGTTGTGCTTATGCTTTGATTACTAACAGTGATGAACCTAGAACTGTGTCAGAGGCTTTTGATATGAAAGATGCAGGTTCCTAGAAGGAGGCCATGGAGGATGAGATGGCTTCTTGGGAAAAGAATCAAACTTGGGACTTGGTACCTTTGCCTCTTGGACGGAAACCCATTGGATGAAAATGGGTGTTCAAGAAGAAATTTGGTGCAGATGGCAATGTTGAGAAGTATAAGGCCAGATTGGTTGCAAAAGAGTATTCACAAGTGGAGGGTATATATTATGGTGAGATCTTCTCTCCCATTGCAAAGTTGACATCCATTTGATTCTTGTTGTCTCTTGTAGAAACTTATGACTTAGAGGTATAACATATGGATGTGAAGACAACTTTCCTTCATGGTGATTTGGAGGAAGAAATCTACATGTCATAGCTAGAGCATTACATGGTGAAAGGTAAAGAAAATTTGGTTTGCAAGTTAAAAAAGTCTTTGTATAGTTTGAAGCAGTCTCCTAGGATGGGGTACTCGAAGTTTGATGCCTTTGTGTTGTCTATTGGGTTTACGAGATCGAAATTGGATCACTGTGTGTATTTTAAGTTTGATGGTGATCATATTCTCATTGTTGCACTGTATGTTGATGATATGTTGCTCATTGGGAAGGGTAAGAATATGATTTCTGATTTTAAATCTCAATTGTTAGCACAATTTGAAATGAAAGATTTAGGGGCAGCTAGGTACATTCTAGGAATGGAAATTAGAAGAGACAGAACCAACAGAAAACTTTGGTTAAGCCAGAGTAAGTATGTGAAGACCGTGTTGGATAGGTTCAGCATGGCAGATTATAGAGCATTGTGTGTTCCTATTTCTTTGGGGACAAAGTTGTCTGTTGAGGATTGTCCAAATCTCCTAGTGAGGTGGAGGACATGAGCAGAGTACCTTATGCTAGCGTTGTTGGTAGTTTGATGTATGTTATGGTCTGTACTAGACCAGACATTACCCAAGTAGTGGGAGTTCTTAGTCAATTTATGGCTAATCCTAGACGGGTTCATTGGGATGCAGTTAAGCGAGTGCTCAAATATTTGAGTGGTACTTCTGAGTATTCCATATGCTACCATGGTAATGTTATAGGACCTCTACATTCTGTTGATATTCATGGATTTGTGGATTCAGATTGGGCAGGTGACATTGACAGCAGGAGATCCACCAGTGCTTATGTGTTTACACATTTTGGTGGTGCTATTAGTTGGATGAGTAAGCGACAACCTGTGGTTGCTTTGTCCATGATAGAAGCTGAGTATATGGCAGCAACTCATGCTTGTAAGGAATCCATTTGGCTTAAGAGATTGTGTTCAGACATTGGTATTGATGCAGGTCAGATTATGATCAATTGTGACAGTCAGAGTGCGATTTGCCTTGCGAAGAATCCAACTTTCCATGCCAGAACAAAGCATATTTGATGTTCAGTTTCACTTCGTGTGAGACATGGTAGAGGATGGGAAGGTAAATTTGGAGAAGGTAGATACTTTGAAGAATGTGAGCATAGAGAAGTTCAGATGGTGTTCGGTGTCTACGGGCCTCTCGGCCTATAGTAGTTAAATCTTGTTATTCTATTGGCTCTTATAAGGTGTTCAACAAGTGGGAGAATGTTGGGAATTAAGGTGTCTTAACCTTGGTAGTTCCTTGCATTATTTATGATTGTATTTATTAATTCATTGCCTATGTTGTAAATTAATTGTAAATTCCATATTGTCATTTTGTGGGATGCGGCACAATGATGTGTCATCCTACATGGAAGATGACAACTTGTAATTTTGTCCTCAAATGAGGAGATAGGCATCCCACTTTGTGGTAGGAGTATTTTGCCATGTGTTGGCATCTTGGATGTTGTGTAAGGGAATGTTTGACCGAAACAGTTATGATGGATTCCTATGACGAAGTTATGACATATAAGAGTCAGAAATAGAAGCTTGTAAGACAGGTGAAGACATGTGTCATGAAGCATCTTTGAAAAAGGCACATTTGGGTGCCCCAAGGTGGACTATGACATGTTGTAAGAGAATATGCTATTTATAGCTTGTGTATGAAAGATTCTCTTACAGTTGTAAGTTCTAACCGCTATGACAGATTCTATGACGGTCGTAAGAGTCGTAAGAGCATCTGTCATAGCCCATTTTGGAAATAGGTGACCCCTTTGGGATGGGAGTTGTGGACAAGTTTCAGGCACATTCTACAATGTTGGCCAAGTGTCCTTAGGTGTGGGTTTTGGGCCATGAGGCCAAGTTGGATGCCCATTCCAAGATAGGACCAATATTGCCTTGTATATTCTATATAAATAGGTGCTTGGAGGAGGAGATGTATTACAGGATTGACAGGTACTATTATGCTATTGGATTGACTCCAGACATGAGTGTTGAAGACCATTGAAGCTTGCATTGCAAGTGTATTGTAAACAACATTGAGTTTTGTTAATACATTGTGTAGGTTTCTGAGTGTGGGCTTTTTCACCCGATAAGGGTTTTCCCCACATTATATCTGTGTCTCTCTTCTTTATGGTTCATGTGTATTGCTGCAATATCTTGATTATATGTTTCTTGTTGCTATAGTTGTAAGGATTAAATTGAATTTGTATAGCTCTCCCCTCATTAGATTAGTGTAGGAAGCGATTTCTGTACACTGAGCTTCCTTTCACACTAATGCACTCAGACTTGTAGGTCTACAAATACTATGGAGAGCTCAACAGTAGACAATGGTAAAGTCAATTTTTGCAAGTGGTAAGATGTGAAAATGAGAGGGAGAGGGTGGTTTATAGAAGAGGGAATTTGAATGAATGGTTGTGATGAAGAGTTGACTTGGAGCCAAGATCAAGGGCTAAGAATGATTAGGGTTTCTAGCCACTAGAGGACAAAAGATAATTTTTTATTAGAGGACATGGTGAGGTGGGGAAATGATTTTAAATTAAATAAATTGTATGCATTTATTTAATTTATTTGAGGAAGGGGTAATGTAATGTGATTTTAATTAAATAAATGTGGACTTATTTAATCAAGGTAAGGTTGATAATTTAAATAAATAGGTATTTATTTAAATTAAAGAGGGAATGTGAATGTTGGAATAATGAATAATTAAATAATAATTAAATTATTAATTATAGAGGAAATTAGAAGAGAATAGCTTAAGTAATTAAATAAATAAAATTTATTTAATTAAGAAGCGTAAGAGAGGAAATGAATTAATTAAATAATTAAAATTATTTAATTAATAGTAGAATATGAAATTGAGATGAATTATGTGCAAAAATGACGTTCACAGGCCCAAGATATTTTTAAGTGTCTACAAGGAGCACACTCTAGATTATGTAAATTTTGTTAGAATCTAGAAAAACATGTTCTTGGATGACCTAAACACAGTCCAAGCCTTTGGGTTGGAAGCCCAAGGCAAATCCAAGCTAAAGTCTTAGAAATTACCAAGGCAAAGCATAACACAAGCACATTATAACACACTTGTGTTATGGTTTGATAAAACATGTATGCAAAGTGTTGAAGCATAGATGTTTTCATGTTTCCATGTTCATTGTCAATAAGAGATAGGGAGAGGGAGAGGGCGGAAGAGGGAGAGAGGGTGGAGATGGAGGGGAGAGAGAGGGGAGACATAGGGTGATAGGGAGAGAGAGATAGAAAGGGAGTCCTAGTTTTCTTGTTTTCATTTCCTTCATCGATAAGGGAGAGGGAGAGATAGAGAGATAGAGGAATGATAGGGGAGAGAGGCAAGAGATAGGGAGATATGGAGAGATATATAGGTAGAGAGAGGGAGAGGAGATAGATAGGGAGAGATAGAGGAGACAGAGGGGAGAGATAGGGAGATAGAGAGTGAGTGAGATGTCCAAGAGATTAAGAGGCAGAGGGATGATAGAGATAGGGAGATAATGGAGAAATGTAGATAGAGGTTTAGGGTTTCTCTAGTTTAGGGGTTAGGATTTAGGGGTTTTGGGGAGAGAGAGAGAGAGGTTTAGGGTTTCTTAGGTTTAGGGTTTAGGGTTAGGGTTTAGGGGCATTATTTAGGGTTTATGAGTTTAGGGTTTCTCAAGTTAAGGTTTTGGGGGTTATGGTCTAGGGGAATTATTTAAGGCAACTTAGGGGTTTACAGTTTAGGGGTCAGCGTTTAGGAGCATTATTTAGGGTTTATGAGTTTAGGGTTGCTCATGTTTAGGGTTTAGGGTTTAGGGGTAAGGGGTTAGGGTTTAGGTGATTTATTTAGGATTTATGGGTTTATGATTGCTCAGTTCTAGGGTCTAGGGTTTAGGGGTTAGGGGTTGCTTGGGTTTAGGGTTTAGAGAGAGATAGAGAGAGAGGACCGATATAGATTGGGAGATATATAGAGGAGACAGAGGGGAGAGATAGGGATATAGAGAGTGAGGGACATGTACAGAGACATAGAGAAAGATATTGAGAGGTAGAGGGAAGATAGAGATAGGGGAAATAGAGAGAGAGAGATTGAGAGGTAGAGGGATGATAGAGATAGGGAGATAAGGGAGAGATAGGGAGATAGGGGTTTAGGGTTGCTTAAGTTTAGGGTTTATGGGTTAGGGTTTAGGGGCATTATTTAGTGTTTAGGGTTTATGTTTTAGGGGTTAGGGTTAAGGTTTAGATGTTTAGGGTTTAGTGTTTAGAGAGAGACTACCAATAGGGAGATATAGAGGAGACCAAGGGGGGAGATAGGGCTATAGAGAATGAGGGATATGGCCAGAGACATAAGGAGAGAGATTGAGAGGTAGAGGGACGATAGAGATAGGGAGATAGGGAGATAGAGGTTTAGGGTTTCCTGGGTTTAGGGTTTAGGGTTTAGGAGTTTGGGGTTTAGGGGTTAAGGGCATTATTTAAGTTTTATGGTAAAGGGGTTAAGGTTTAGAGGTTTAGGGTTTAGGGTTTAGAGAGAGAGAGAGGACCAATAAGGAGATATAAAGTAGACATAGGGAGAGAGATTGAGAGGTAGAGGAACAACAAAGATAAGGAGATAGGGGAGAGATAGGAAGATAGAGTATTAGGGTTTCTTGGGTTTACGATTTAGGGTTTATGGGTTTGGGGTTTAGGGTTTAGGGTTTAGGGGTTAGGGGTTAAGGGTTAGAGTTTAGGGGCATTATTTAGGGTTTAGTTTTTATGGTTTAGGGTTTAGGGTTTAGAGAGAGAGAGGACTGATATGGATATATGAAAGAGACTGAGGGAGAGATAGGGAGATAGAGAGTGAGGGACATGGCTAGATACATAGGGAGAGAGATTGAGAGGTAGAGGGATGATAGAGATAGAGAGATAGGGGAGAGATAGGGAGATATAGGTTTGGGGTTTCTTGGGTTTAGGGTTTAGGGTTTAGGGGTTTGGGGTTTACCATTTAGGGGTTTAGGGTTTCTCAGGTTTAAGGTTTACGGGTTATGGTTTAAGGTTTAGGGGGATTATTTAGGGTTTATGGTCTAGGGGTTAGGGGTTAAGGTCTAGATGTATATGGTTTAGGGTTTAGAGAGAAAGAGGACCGATAGGGAGATATAGAGGAGACCGAGGGGAGAGATAGGGAGATAGAGAGTAAGGTACATGGCTAGAGTCATAAAAAGAGAGATTGAGAGGTAGAGGGATGATAGAGATAGGGAGATAGGGGAGAGATAAGGAGATAGAGGTTTAGGGTTGCTTGGGTTTAGGGTTTAGAGGTTAGGGTTAAGGTTTAGGGTTTAGGGTTTAGAGAGATAGAGAGGACTGATAGGGAGATATAGAGGAGACTGAGTGGAGAGATAAGGAAATAGAGAGTGAGGGACATGTCTAGAAACATAGGGAGAGAGATTGAGAGGTAGAGGGATTATAGAGATAGTGAGATAGGGGAGAGATAGGGAGATAGAGTTTTAGAGTTCCTTGGGTTTAGGGGTTTGGGGTTTAGGGTTTAGGGGTTTAGGGTTTCTCAGGTTTAGGGTTTAAGGGTTAAGGTTTAGGGACATTATTTAGGGTTTAGTGTTTATGGTTTAGTGGGGTATGTGCATGATCATCGCGGGCCAAACAGTGGCAATGGAAAAAAAATCACATCTTTACTTAGCCAAATTCACGAATTGGCCAACTTTGACTTTCATAGGTATGTTAAAATATCCATTTTGGCTTGGATACCAAACCAAAATGGATATCCATTTTGTGGGTCCCAAAACAGATATCTATTTTCTAGAAACGGATATCCATTTCTTGGAACTAGAAAAATGTTTTTTTATTCTTTACATTATTTTGTGTAGATATAATTATAATTGGGAGGAGGGCTATGGTCTTCTAATTGCACTTACAACAGCTTGAGTTTTGTGTAGATATAATTATAATTGGGAATATGTGTTAGATAAATGTCACATGGTGGAGGGATGGTGTCGGGATGAGTGATGATTGTTGTGGTAATGTTATGGACAAATGTGTTATGAAAAGGAGGTGGCATGGGCAGTGGGCTATCAATGTTGGGAAAGGGTTAGGGAGGATGTAATGGAGGAAGGGATGTGTGTCATGGTATGATGTCTCAAGGAATGGGAATAAAGGATGGTGATTCATAAGATAATATGAAGAAAGATGGTAGAGTGAATTGGCATTGTGGTAATTGTAGCATGTCATGGGGTGAATCATGCATTAATACAAGTTGTGGAGTGAGAAAGGGGTGGTATGGGTATGGTTGAATAGAGTAATTAGGTGATTTAATTGGTGATGACCTAGGTGAAGTGATGGGTAAGGTGTCTTATGTGGGATTTCTAGAAAGTATAATTGGTAATGGTGGGGATAGCTAAATGTCATCTTCTAAGGGTTCAAAGGTGAGGAAAGTGTAAGATGGGGATATGGGATAATCCATGGTTTAATGATTATTGAAGGGAGTCTCATTAAAATGATTATCAATGATGGTGTTGATAGGGGGAATGGAGTCTATGAATGTAGGTGTGGGAATGTGAGCTATGACATTGGGATTGTATTGGATGAATAATGGAAAGTAGGGGCACCTGTCTAGTGATGAAAGGAGCCACATAATCAAATGATGTTTGGGTAAGGGATTTTATTAGGAAAGTAATGATCTGGGTGAGGGTCTAGGGTTTGTTAGAGAAGAATTTATGGAAAATTCGGAGGTCATTAAAATTGACATGAATAGAAGAAGTACAAGACATGGCTAAGGATAAATGGTAGGCTCAAAATAGGATAACTAGGACTATGATGATGGAGGTGGAAAGAAAAGTCAACAACAATAGTATGATATAGGGATAGGATTAGAAAAAGAGAGTACTATAACTAGCAAGAGGAAAGTGAGGACATAATGCAAAGTTAACATGGCATGAACTCTCTTGGAAGGCTAAGCATGGACTATAAGAAGATTGAACTAGTTGGATATATCAGGCTCACTAAATGAAAGAACCTTAAAGGTTAACCTTAATTAGATAAGGTTATTTTTTAGTGTGGTTGTTTGTACAACAATGTGTATATTAATGTTACCTAAGGATAAATCTAACTATACTAACATTTTAATAACCATGAGAGCTAAGACTAACAATTAGACTAGAAACTTGACAAACAATACAACTTGGACACATGTAGGACTTGGAAAATGGAAAAGAATAAGTATTAAATGTGGAAAACAATGAAAACATGGTATTAGCTGCACCTATGTAGAGAAGTGGTCTTTATGAAAGATGCTTAGAATTATGCTCTATATGTATTTGTGAAGTTTGGAGGTGATTGGACCTAAAGGATATGACCACCATATGCAAAATAGCCTACCTAATGGGTATGTGCATGGAAATGGAGAGAGAGAGAGAGAGAGTCCTAGTTTTCTTGTTTTCATTTCCTTCATCGATAAGGGAGAGGGAGAGATAGAGGGGTAAGATAGGGAGATATAGGAATGATAGGGGAGATAGGCAAGAGAGAGACATAGAGAGAGATAGAGGAGACATAGGGGAGAGATAGGGAGATAGAGAGTGAGCGAGATGTCCATAGAGATAGGGAGATAGAGGAATGATAGGGGAGAGAGAGGAAAGAGATAGGGAGAGATAGATAGGTAAAGAGAGAGGAGATAGATTGGGAGAGAGAGAAGACAAAGGGAGAGATAGGGAGATAGAGAGTGAGTGAGATGTCTAGAGAGATACAGAGAGAGATTGAGAGGTAGAGGGATGATAGAGAAAGGGAGATAAGGGAGAGATAGGGAGATAGAGGTTTAGGGTTGCTCAAGTTTAGGGTTTAAGGGTTACGGGTTAGGGGTTAGGGATTAGGGGCATTATTTAGGGTTGACAGATTTAGAGAGAGAAACTTCTTTTGAGATGCAACCATAAACCCTAAATAATGTCCCTAAACCCTAAACCCTAACCCCTAACCCCTAAACCATAAACCCTAAATAATTCCCCTAAGTCCTAATCCCTAATCCATAAACCCTAAAGCTGAGAAACCCTAAACCCCAAACCCCTAAACCCTGAAAACTAAACCCAAGAAACCCTAAACCTATATCTCCCTATCTCCCTATCTCTATCATTCCTCTACCTCTCAATCACTCTCCCTATGTCTCTAGCCATGTCCCTCACTCTCTATATCTCCCTATTGGTCCTCTTTCTCTAAACCCTAAACCCTAAACCTCTAAACCTTGACCCATAAACCCTAAACCCTAAACCCTAAATTATTTTCCCCTAAACCTTAACCCCTAAACCCTAAACTTGAGAAACCCCAAACCCTTATCTCCCTATCTCTCCCTTATCTCCCTATCTCTATTGTTCCTCTACCTCTCAATCCTTCTCCCTATCTCTCTGGACATATTGCTCACTCTCTATCTCCCTATCTCTATTGTGCCTCTACCTCTCAATCCTTCTCCCTATCTCTCTAGACATATCGCTCACTCTCTATCTCCCTATCTCTCCCCTCTGTCTCCTCTATCTCTCCCTATCTATCTCCTTTCTCTCTCTAGCTATCTCCAAACCTAAGCAACCCTAAACCCCAAACCCTTAAACCCTAGATCCAAGAAACTCTAAACCTCTATCTCCCTCTCTCTCCCCTATCTCCCTATCTCTATCATTCCTCTACCTCTCAAACTCTCTCCATATGTCTCTGGCCATGTGCCTCACTCTCTATCTCCCTATCTCTCTCCTTAGTCTCCTCTATATATCCCTATCATTCCTCTCTCTATAAACCCTAAACCTCTAACCCTCAACCCCTAACCCCTAAACAATAAACCCTAAACCCTAAATAATGCCCCTAAACCATAACCCCTAAACCTGAGAAATCTTAAACCCCTTAACCCTAAATCCAAGTAACCCTAAACCTCTATCTCCCTATCTCTCCCCTATCTCCCTATCACCTTTGTCCCTCTACCTCTTAATCTCTCTCCCTATGTCTCTAGCTATGTCCCTCACTCTCTATTTCACTATCTCTCCCCTCGGTCTCCTCTATATCTCCCTATTGGTCCTCTATCTCTCTCTAAACCCTAAACCCTAAACCTCTAAACCTTAACCCCTAACCCCAAAACCATAAACTCTAAACCTAAATAATGCCTCTAAACCCAAGCAACCCTAAACCTCTATCTCTCTATCTCTCCCTATCTCCCTATCTCTCCCTATCTCCCTATCTCTATCATCCCTCTACCTCTCAATCTCTCTCTATGTCTCTGGACATGTCTCTCACTCTCTATCTCCCTATATCTCCCCTCTGTCTCCTCTATCTCTCCCAATCTCTATCAATGCCCTCTCTCTATCTCTCTTTAAACCCTAAACCCTAAAGCCTAAACCTGAGAAACCCTAAATGAAAGGAAGCTAGGTGTGCAAAAAATGCTTCCTACACTAATCTAATGAGGAGAGGGCTATGCAAATTAAAATTATTGCTTACAACTACAGCAACATAGAACATCTAAACGAGATATTATAGCAACACACATGAACCAGAAAGAAGACAGAAGAAGAGAGACAAAGATATACGGTGGGGAAAACACTTATCGGGTGAAAAACCCCACACTCAGAAACCTACACAATGTATTAACAAATATGAAAGAATGTTTACGATACACTTGCAATACAAGGTTCAATGGTCTTCAACACTCGTATCTAGAGTCAATCCGACAGCATAACAGTACTTGTAAACCTGTAATACAAACTCCATCTCCAAGCACCTGTTTATATAGAAAATACAAGGCAAAATAGGTCCTATCTTTGGATGGGCGTCCAACTTGGCCTCATGGCCCAAAACCCATGCCTAGGGACACTTGGTCAACATTGTAGAATATGCCTGACACTTGTCCACAACTCCCATCCCAAAGAGGTCACCTATTTCCAAAATGGGCTATGATAGATGCTCTTATGACACTTATGACTGTCATAGAATTTGTCATAGTAGTTACAACTTACAGCTGTAAGAGAATCTATCATACACATGCTATAAATAGCATATTCTCTTACAACATGTCATAGTCCACCTTGGGGCACCCAAATATGCCTTTTTCAAAGATGCTTCATGAAACATGTCCTCACCTGTCTTACAAACTTCAATTTCTGACTCTTACATGTCATAGATTCGTCATAGGAATCCGTCATAACCATTTCGGTCAAACATTCCCTTACACAACATGGAAATTGCTGAAACATGGCAAAATGCTCCTACCACAAAGTGGGATGCCTATCTCCTCATGTGAGGACAAAATTACAAGTTGTCATATTCCATGTAGGATTGACACATCACCGTGCCACATCGCACAATATGGAATTTACAAATATTTACAACATAGGCAATTAAATAATAAATACAAACATTAATAATGTAAGGAATTACCAAGGTTGAGACACCTTAATTCCCAACACTAAACCCCTAAACCCTAAACAATGCCCCTAAACCTTGACCCCTAACCCCAAGCAACTCTCTCTCTCTCTCTCTCACACACACATGTTTTTTCTAACATGATTTCTTAGTAAGCTCAATGCTTGAATAAACATAAAAGAAGGGGTCCATCATAGGATGACATGTAAAGCTTGAAAATAATGGTTCAATGTTATTCTAATCATGCAACTAACAAATTCTAGTGAGTGAATGGGATTCTAGGTCAAAATATGATTGCTAATGGTTGGCACTCCACCATACTAACATTGTATCTTGACAAATCATAAAAATGCACAAATTATTGATGTTAATGGAGATCAACAACTCAAATTCCTCCACCAAAATAAGGCTCTATTAGCATGAGGCAAAATAAACAATTTTGAATAATAAAACATGAAAATGAGTGGGCTCAAAAATAGGAACATACACAAGTATTAAGTCCCACCACAATCAAAATAATATTAACTCCCAAAAGAACACTCTATTGCAACATGGAAGAGATGACCCTATGTAAAATGAAGAGTGAAGAATATACAATTCTTGGTGATCTCCTAGGGTTCTTCACTCATGAAGAAAGAAAGAAGAACATACTTATCCATAGGCCATAGAGTCAAAATTAAAAATTTTAAAATTGGAAAAAATTACAACACATTTGAATTTTAACTTAAGAGAATCTTGGAGTACTTACCACTCCTCTTCAATTAGAATCTTTTTTCCTCTATTGTCCTAAAATACCTTATCAAGATGAATAGTGTCCTAGTAGGAGATATTCTTGAAGTTCCCCATGGTGTATTTAGCCTTAGCTTCCAATAAGGCTAGTAGCCACAAGATGGATTTAATTTCAAAGAAGCTTGATGTCTGAGACTAGTCTAGAAATGGTCACTAGTCTATCTATTTGTGTGCAAGCATTCTCTAAAATTCATTTTTTTGACAATACATTGCTATCACTACCCAAGGGAGATGGTAGTCCCTATTTCACAAGAGAGAGGATGTGAGTCCTCATCCCTTATACCATTTCATCAAGTGCAAACAATTTTAGATTGCATTTTGCATTACCATATCTTTGTTGAGAACTTCATTGATATTCATAGTATTGGCTTTCCAATTATCAATCCTTGCAACAATTAACTCATCACTAAAAATATATTTTTTTAACACAACTTTTTGCAAGTACTACCTTTGGAGCTATGGATCTTGTAATGGTGTTAATCTCAATCTTACCTATGCATTGAAATTTTTCACAAACTTATAAATTTTAATGCAAATTTCAACTCTCTAACTATGTCCAAGTACTTGGACCAATAAGATGCATACAATTCCTTAATGAGGGATATATATCCTATAGATTTCACTGTGGTTTGAACCTAATCCTTTAGCCTTGGATTTTCTACTCATAGCCTACAATAGTTTTTTGATCAATTTGTGCCTTATCTTGCAAATATTTCATTCTAGCCCTCATATCATCCAACCTCTACATATGATCTTGTAACTTATTTTTCAATTCTACATTTGGAATCGCTAGTGGTTTATTAGAATTTGTCATCTTGCCAACCTTTTGGTGTAAGGTAGTATCTTCAATCACCCTTTCTCTCTTATTCTCCTCTACCCTTTTGAGCTTCTACCTATAGCCCTCCAAGGTAGAACTTAGCTTTCCTAATTCTACTTGTAAGATTTAGGATTTTGCTCTTTCTATTTGGAAGTTTCCTTAGTAGAGACCCTATATTTGAGCTATTTATTATCATCAATCAACTATTAAGTTAGGTATTACACTGGTACTTGCATGTGCTTGAGGGTTTCCTTAGTGTTTGCAAGTGCTAAATCTCTTTTTTCTAGATTTTAGTTTACATTGATGAAATCCGTTGTAATTATTTTCTATGTTTCTTCAATGAGTTCATGTCCATAGAATGAACTTGGCAATTATCTAATCCCATTTTTCCTTCAGGGTTGTTGATTAATGGGGCCATGTGTGCAATCATGAATAGTTGATATCTAGGGTTATGTATTGGTGCTAGGTTATTCTTCCTTGTTGATTAATGGGGCCATGTGTGCAATCTTGAATAGTTGATGTCTAGGGTTATGTATTGGAGCTAGGTTATTCTTCCTTTTTCTATTTTCCCTCTTGGTACATCATGGGATTTCTATACCTTTTGCATTTACTACTACAACTATACTATAGAATTTATGAATCCATAAGAAAATGAAGACTAATGTGAAAATGGAGACTAAGGAGGGATATCATAGGGATATGTTACCAACTATTATATGAGTGATATGACTACCCCAATTGGTAATGAAGACTTAATCATCACTATGTAGGGAGAAAAGGGAGGAAGGATACAAATTGAAGCTTGCATTTTCCATGAGATGAAAGGGGATATTATGGTGAAGGGGAAAACTAAAAACTAAAAATATGGAAATTGAATTTGGTGGATAAAGGATCAAAGAATTTCACATTGTCCATGGAAGTGGGTTGCAGGGCAAGGACCAATTGTGTGAACAATGGGAAAGTGGGCAAATCAAGGCTTACTATGGTTGGGGCCAAAGAAAAAGGCATGATACCTTGGGTATCAAGAGACATGGATGGAAGAGAAACAAGACTAGTTGTAATCTCCATAGATGATGAGGGGATGGTGAGATCCAAGGACATTTGTAACATGTGTGATACAATAGCTCATAAAGAACTTATCTTACCTAGGCAATTTCCTAGCAAAATGCAACTATAAATGTAGGGCTAGGGTCAATGACGTCAATTCTAAATGTGCTAAGAGGTATAACTAGTGGAGAAATGGATGTAATAGAAGTAATAGGAATGGGAGCAGGCTAAAACTACTAAGACATAACTTGTGGAATAGATGCAAGAGATATATAGCAGGAGTGAGAGAGAGAGAGAGAGCAAAATGGATATCCATTTTGTAAAACATAAAAAAAGGAAAATGATATTTTACCAAAGTAAAATAGATATCCGTTAATAACGGATATATTTTTTGTTTCGCTTTTGCCTTGTATGTAGGCTTAGGACTATCATAGTTGACTTTCCCTCAATTCTAACATTTTTACAGGTTTCACTCTCTTCTTCGAGCTTCACCCTTCGTGCTGATGACTTTTTTAATGCAAAATTGATAAAACAAAAAGGGTTTATAGAAGAAATTGTCAACTTTCTAAAAATATAAGATTTGTTTGGTTATCATTTTATTAAATAATTATTAATAATTTTCTATATAGTGTGTGTTTGAAATCTTGATGGACACACTTATTGAAAAACATCCATAACTTTCAAACCGTTTCACCTTTTTGAGATCTGAAAGTTGCGTCATACTATGCTTTTCTAGCTATAGGTTAAAAAAATTGAATTCTAGTTTTTTTTTATCGAGTTAGGTTGGCTGGAAAATTACTTTTTAGTTTACAAAAAAAGTCGTAGTAAAAAAATCATAACTAATTATTTTATTAGAAAAAAATTTCAAAAAAATATGTGTCACATCCGGGCATGAGTCCTCTACTTATTTTGAAAGTTAATATATATATATATATATATATATATATATATATATATATATATATATTTGCTCATAGTTAGGTTGGTTGGAATGACACCCACTAAATTTATTTTTTCCTGAAAAATTTAATAGTTGTTCATTGAAATATTCATTTTTCACTAAGTAAATTTAGTTTAAAAAAAAATAGTAGCCCATAAACTAGATTCAGTTCTCTAAAAATTTTGTTCTTACATCTTTTTAAAATTGTGTAGATAATCCATTCAAATTTTCACATGAACTTGGTTAAGTCTATTTTTTGTATTTTCATTGCCACTTAGAGGTATAGTTTAGCCCATCATGATCCTACACATACATAGGGGTTAGGGGTTAAGGTTTAGTGGTTTAGGGTTTAGGGTTTAGAGAGAGAGAGTCGATGGGGAGATATAGAGGAGACTGAGGGGAGAGATAGGGAGATAGAGAGTGAGGGAGATGGCCAGAAACATAGGGAGAGAGATTGAGAGGTAGAGGGATGATAGTGATATGGAGATTAGGTAGATATAGAGAGATAGAGGTTTAGGGTTTCTTGGGTTTAGGGTTGCTCAGGTTTAGGTTTAGGGGTTAGGGTTTAGGGTCGCATGTCAAAAGAAGTCTCTCTATCTTGATCTCTCTCCCTCCCCTCTTTAAACACTTAAAACACTAAAAGCACTTAAACACTTATAAGTTTCCATGCATGAAAGGACGTAAAGTTTCCATGCTTTTCAAAATGCGCTCGCATTATAACATGAGCATATTATAATGCTAGTGCCTTTTGGGAAGCAAAAAAAAGGGAAAAAAGCATGTGGAATTCATGATTCATGCCCCACATGTCTATTATTCTTTGCTTTTCATGCATGCTATGGGACAAGAAAATGCTTTTTCATGGTGTTTGACATTTTAAGAATCATTATTTGATCAATTCACCACCTTTTTTTTTCAATGTAGAAGAACTGCTTTTACATGTTTTTGGACAAAATTTGATTATTTAAACTAAAATTTTCATGTTTCATATTGTTTCAAATCTATTTTTCATGTATTTAGATTGAATTTGATGATATATGTTTGTTTTTTTCATAAATTTCACTAATCTTATTAGAGTTATATAGAATTCAATATTGAATATGAAGGAATTTGCCAAAAAGATCAAATTTTTGAGGATTTTGAAGCCAAAATTTGGAGGATTGGTCAACTTGAATCTTGAATTCTAAGGTATGTTCTTTATACGTATTCGTTTACATCACTTTATGTTCTTTAGAATACTCACAATCACTAAAAGTAGAACTATCTAAGTTAAAAAGTCATCATTATGTGCATTAATAGAATTAGAATCATTAAAATATGATATATACATGAATTTGTTGTATCTTGATTAGTTAACCCTCAAGAATTGTAAACATTGTTAAAATTGTAAGTACACATCCCTGATTCTTCTTCTTGTCAATGTGGAAGTGAACCATGACCTTAAGAAACAACATCATGACATTTAAGACTCTTTTGTACTCTCTCAATTTGAACTACGTCATTGATACCTCCCTATAACAAAGTATTATCATCATTCTCTCTAATGTAGCTCATTGTATCAACATTTAAAATATAGTGCTATTGATGCTACAAATCTAATATATTTGGTTCTCATATAGTAATGAGTTGTCACTATCATCCTCTTGGCCATTTACCTCTAAAAAATTAGTTTGATTTTTGTTTATTGGACCTATACTAGATAAGTTCTTTGTTGTTTTCAAGTACCCTCTAATTTTTTTGGACTGTCATCTCTAGGTTTCTCCAAGAAATCAGACTGGTTAGGTTGCAATAAACTCTATATTTTAATCTTTTTGTCATCATAAAACTTAGTCAAAAGATCACCAACAACTCTGTCATCATAATTAGCCTTAAAATTACTCCTTTCTTGATGATTTCACCCCTTGTCTATCTTGAATAGCTAATTCAAACTATAATTGATGCTCTTTACATGTTCAACATGATTTTCTTCAAGTCTTGCATCATAAATCTAGTTTCTAATGTTAGTTAGTATTTTGTCTCTTAGCATTTCAAACATATCTATTGAAGGAAAGGAGTCTTGATTAGTGTCTTACCACTTAGACCAATTGTCACATCATTGCTAGTCAAACCAAGGACATTCTCCTAACTTTTGAAGATTGCACCATAGTTAGGATTACACAAAAGAGATGAAACTTTAAGAGTTTGATCATGGTAGAATATGAGATCAACAATCGGCATGTACTCATCTATGTCATCAAGAACATCTAGGCATAGACTATCATTGCACATTTCACTTCTAATCTAATCATGTCAAAATCAACAAGTTTGGAGTCATTTATTTGACAAACATAATCATAAAATGCCTCTTCATTTCCACTCTCAATAGTGACATATAAACCATTCAACTCATGCTCATCATTGGGACTAGGTGTACCATCATACTCAATGTCTTATTTACTACCAATTGACTGATTTGTATTCATTGATTGTGATAATTCAACACTTTCAATCCTTACAAGGGTACACCATACTTAGCTTTTTTGTCATAACAATCATCACACTGATTATTCATTATGCTTCTAACATCATCATTGTGTTTCTTGTCATGAAATCCATTGGTTTTTTCTGAATTACCTTTGTGATCATTACTCATATGACCTTAATTGACAATAGATTTCTGATTTGAGATGACTTCATACTTGTCTTCATGAGCTACTCTAACTCATTCACCACCTATAATATAAGAATTTGGGTTGTCCTTTAACATGCTGGTAGGTCTAGTTTTACTTTGTGAGTCTCCATTTGGAATGGTTGGTCCATCACAATGTGCTTTCCATAACTCTCCTTAGTGCTAGTGACTTCTTGTATAATTGTCTTGAGTAGGTGTATCCATGGGAGGTTAAGAAAGCATGTTTGAGAAGATATGTTAAGAAAATGTGAAATTAACCTAGAGATTGTGAAAAGTGTGTTTGAGAAGATATGCTAAGAAAATGTGAAATTCACTTTAATTATATATGATTATATAATTTGAGATTTGTCACTAAGATTACTTTACTCTATTGTACCAAGATGGACTAATTTATTCATGTCTTATTCATGATACATATAGAAATCATCATCATGCCAAGGAAATGAGCCAAAACTCTAACACCAAAAGAGTGTGAAGCTGAGAATGAGAGAAAAAGAGAAAGAATCAGGTGAATTCGTGAAAGTAGAAAATTGTCAACCATACAAGAAGACATTCCACCATTGCCAATTCAAGAGGAACATGACACATCTAATCAAGCTAAGAGAGAGATAGAATTGGCAGCACAAAGGGAATGAATTAAAAACCTCCATTCAACAAGGAAATTGAATATGGAAGTTGGAGGCACTCCATCATTAACATGTCAAGTTGAAGGAACACCATCATTCTCTTCTCAAATTGGGGGTACTCCATCTTTCACAGGTGAAGTTGAAGGTACATCTTCATTCTCTTCTCAAGTTGGAGGCACACCATCATTCACAAGTCAAGTTGAAGGTACACCATATTATCCATCTCAACTTCAAGCCTTTTCATCTTTTCCATCTCTAATTGAACGTATGCCATCTATCCCATCTCAAGTAAATATTGAAAAAAATCCTAATGTTGAGTCAACTTTACAAATGAAAACGCCTCCTAGAATTTTACATAGAAAGCCTAGGTTTCTAATTGATATCAATGAGAATGTGTTGAAGCCCATCCAAGATAAGATTCCTAAGTGTACTTGCCAAATATAGGCCAATAAGATATGGAAATCATTCTTTTAGAGCTTAAATGAAACTGGAAGATGTCAACTATTTGTTGAATTGATGAGAAATCTAAAATTTAGGCCCATTATGAAGATTATTGGCCTAAGAACATTGGATGCCTAAAGTGAAAAATCAATTGTAAAGAATATAATGAGTGCATATGAGAGTGTGTGTTCCACCTTATGTACCAAGGATAGTAATGCCACATGATGTGTCATTACATCGACAATCGTAAGCCAGCAAACAAAGAAAGCTCACCTCATTAGAAAGACAAGTCAAGCATTGAAAATAAGTAGAAAAACTCTACTACAACAAAATAGGAAATTAGCACCTAAAATAGCACTAGAACTTAGTGCATTTGAGTCCATGAATTGGACATTTATGTTGGTGCCAAACTCGGCGTCTAATTGTATTTCACTTTTGCGTCAGGTTTAGTGCTAGGTTTAGCACCGGTTGTAACGCCAGGTTTAGTGTCAGGTTTAGCGCCAGAGTTTAGTGCCGGATTTTGTTGCTTCTAGTTTGGCCTCCGATTTTGCTCTTGGTTTTGCTTCTTGTGTTGCTTCCAAGTTTTCTTCCAGTTTTTCTTCCTATTTTACTTCTAGTTTTGCTTCTAATTTTGCTTCCAATTTTACTTCTACTGTTGCTTGCTTCCAATTTTACTTCCAATTTTGCTTCCACTGTTGCTTCCAATTTTGCTTCGAGGTTGGCTTCCAGTTTTGCTTCTAGTTTTGCTTCTAGTTTTTCTTCCAATTTTGCTTCTAGTTTTGCTTCCAATTTTGCTTCCAGTTTTGCTTCCAGGTTTGCTTCTGGTTTTGCTTCCAGTTTTGCTTCCAGTTTTGCTTTAAATTTTGCTTCCAGTTTTGCTTCCAATTTTGCTTTTGGTTTTGCTTCTAGTTTTGCTTCCAGTTTTGCTTCTAGTTTTGCTTCTAGTTTTTCTTCCAATTTTGCTTCCAGGTTTGCTTCCAGTTTCTCTTCTAGTTCTGCTTCCACTTTTGCTTCCAATTTTGCTTCTGGTTTCGCTTCAAAATTTTCTTCTAGTTTTGCTTCTAATTTTGCTTTTGGTTTTGTTTTTGGTTTTACTTCTAGTTTGGCTTCCAATTTTGTGTCTGGTTTTGCTTCCAGTTTTGTTTCCAAAATTTGCTTCCAATTTTTCTTCCAATTTTGCTTCTGATATAATGTCACTTGTTGCTTATAATTTTGCTTCCATTTTTGTGTCTTTTGTTGCTTCTAATATGGCTACTATTATTGCATCTTTTGTTGCTTCTAAAATTGCTTCCATTATTACTTCTTTGTTTGCTACCTGAATTGCTTATGTTTTTCCTGCCTAGATAATGCCAAGTTTTACTTCCAAGATTGCTTCTGGTTTGCTTCTAGTTTGGCTTCCATTGTTGCTTCCTTTTTTGCTTCTAAAAATGCTTCTTGTTTTGCTTACATTTATTAATTTAATATGTTTTATTTCAATTTAATTAGTTAAATATATCACGCCTCTTAAATAACTCATATGATTATAGAGTAAGTAATTTAATTATTTAACTCATATAATTAAATAACAAGATAATTATTATAACATGATCATCATCTATAATTAAAACAAGTGAGTCAAATATCTATAATTTAATTGAATTTGACAACATCCATCCTGAGCAGTAAATTAAAATCATCATACGTAATAAATATCCATCCAAAAATCATCGACCACTTTTAATATATATAAATTGACAAGTCAATACAGATAAGATCATCATCATATATAACTAAAACAAGTGAAAGTCAAATATGCCAGTAGATCAATAACATGTCAAAATGATACATGTACAAATGATATAAGTAAAAATGATAAATTATGTAACTCAAAATGATACAAGTCAAGATGATACATGTCCAAATGATATAAGTCAAAATGATACATAAATTTATGATGCAACTCATTAATATGGTACTGCAGGCCATGAAAATGATACATATGATAGCTAGTGACCATGAAAAGAGACATCATAATGATATATCAACAATGATCCATGATGTAGTCTATATGATCATGAATGTCATTAGTTACTACAACCAACTGCCTCATCATCATCATCACCATCGTGATCATCATCATCATCGTCATCAGCCTCAGTGTCTTCTGTATCTACGTCATCATCATCCTCTACCATGTGATCTGTACCAGAACCAACATAATCTGGATCTCTATCATGAGGATCATCTTGATCTTCTGGAAGACCTGTATTCTAAAAAAAAACATTTAAAATGAAAAGTTATTATTTATTTCATGCAATAATTTATTTTTCTGTTATATATATAATATTACAACATATGAAATGAAACCATAATCATATTACATCATATCAAAGTGCACATACCATAATAAAATTTCAAAAAAGTTACAGCTAATATGTCATTCCAATGATGTAAAACATGCAACAATTCTAATAAACGTTAGTAAAGATCATAAAAAAATTTGTTATAAATTTAACTATCAACTGTAAATTCTATTACATAACCTTAAGTGCTACAAATTGCTTGGTTGAAAGCTCCCATTTTGACATAGGTAGGGAGGATGGTGGCAAAGGTTGTAGAATTTGGATTTACACTAGTCAATTGCATTTGCTTTAAAAATTTTGAAGCCTTTTCAACAAATCCATTTTGTGCATATCTTGTAGTCATTGCAGTCCATGAGACCACATTTATTTGAGGCATTCTATCAAATAGTTCATGTGCCTTGTTTATGCTTCTACATTTTGCATACATGTCTAACACGGTAGTTGCAACTACAACATCTGACAAAACTCCTCTATCCTTTATGTATTGATGGATGTCCATACCCTATTGCAAAGCTCCCATTTTGACATAGGCAGGGAGGATGGTGGCAAAGGTTGTAGAATTTGGCTGTACACTAGCCAATTGCATTTGCTTTAAAATTTATGAAGCCTTTTCAACAAATCTATTTTGTGCATATCCTGTAGCCATTGCAGTCCATGAGACCACATTTCTTTGAGGCATTCTATCAAACAATTCACGTGCCTTGTCTATGCTTCCACATTATGTATACATGTCTAACAGGGCAGTTGCAGTTCTACAACATCTGACAAAATTCCTCTATCCGTTATGTATTGATGGATGTCCATACCCTATTCCAAAGCTCCCATTTTGACACAAGCAGGGACGTTGGTGGAAAAGGTTGTAGAATTTGGCTTTACACTAGCCAATTGCATTTGCTTTAAAATTTTTGAAGCCTTTTCAACAAATCCATTTTGTACATCTCCTGCAGTCATTGTAGTCCATGAGACCACATTTCTTTGAGGCATTCTATCAAACAGTTCACGTGCCTTGTATATGCTTCCACATTTTGCATACATGTCTAATAGGGCAATTGCAACTACAACATCTGACAAAATTCCTCTATCCTTTATGTATTGATGGATGTCCATACTCTATTCCAAAGCTCCCATTTTGACACAGGCAGGGAGGATGCTGGAAAAGCTCCCATTTTTACACCAGCAAATTGCATTTTCTTTAAAAATTTTGAAGCCTTTTCAACAAATCCATTTTGTGTATATCCTACAGTCATTGCAATCCATGAGACCACATTTCTTTGAGGCATTCTTTCAAACAGTTCACGTGCCTTGTCTATGCTTCCACATTTTGCATACATGTCTAACAGGGCAGTTGCAACTACAACATCTAACAAAATTCCTCTATCCTTTATGTATTGATGGATGTCCATACCCTATTCCAAAGCTCCCATTTTGATATAGGCAGGGAGGATGGTGGAAAAGGTTGTGGAATTTGGCTTTACACCAGCCAATTACATTTGCTTTAAAATTTCTAAATCCTTTTCAGCAAATCCATTTTGTGCATATCCTGCAGTCATTGCAGTCCATGAGACCACATTTCTTTGAGGCATTCTATCAAATAGTTCACGTGCCTTGTCTATGCTTGCACATTTTGCATACATGTCTAACAGGGCAGTTGCAACTACAACATTTGACAAAATTACTCTATCCTTTATGTATTGATGGATGTCCATACCCTATTCCAAAGCTCCCATTTTGACACAGACAGGGAGGATGGTGGCAAAGGTTGTGTAATTTGGCTTTACACTAGCGAATTACATTTGCTTTAAAATTTTTGAAGCCTTTTCAACAAATCCATTTTGTGCATATCCTGCAGTCATTGCAGTCCATGAGACCACATTTCTTTGAGGCATTCTGTCAAATAGTTCACGTGCCTTGTCTATGCTTCCACATTTTGAATACATGTCTAACAGGGCAGTTGTAACTACAACATCTGACAAAATTCCTCTATCCTTTATGTATTGATGGATGTCCATACCCTATTCCAAAGCTCCCATTTTAACACAGGCAGGGAGGATGGTGGCAAAGGTTGTGGAATTTGGCTTTACACCAACCAATTACATTTGCTTTAAAATTTCTGAAGCCTTTTCAACAAATCCATTTTGTGCATATCCTGTAGTCATTGCAATCCATGAGACCACATTTCTTTGAGGCATTCTGTCAAATAGTTCACATGCCTTGTCTATGCTTCCACATTTTACATACATGTCTAATAGGGCAGTTGCAACTACAACATCTGACAAACTTCCTCTATCCTTTATGTATTGATGGATGTCCATACCCTATTCCAAAGCTCCCATTTTGACATAGGTAGGGAGGATGGTAGCAAAGGTTGTGGAATTTGGCTTTACACTAGCCAATTGCATTTTCTTTAAAAAATTTTAAGCCTTTTCAACAAATCCATTTTGTGCATATCCTGTAGTCATTGCAGTCCATGAGACCACATTTCTTTGAGGCATTCTGTCAACTAGTTCACATGCCTTGTCTATGCTTCCACATTTTGCATACATGTTTTATAGGGCAGTTGCAACTACAACATCTGACAAAATTCCTCTATCCTTTATGTATTGATGGATGTCCATACCCTATTCCAAAGCTCCCATTTTGACACAGGTAGGGAGGATGCTGGTAAAGGTTGTGGAATTTGTCTTTCAAACAACTTAGACTCATAGAGTCATGGTTTTACGTCATGTATGTTATGGTAACAACGAGGGATTCCAACTATGGTTATAATAGCTAAGACTACCCTCATTTGTGACCGTAACAAGGTTCTTGGACAACACTATCTTGCTCTTCACATTGGGTACTATATAGGCCAAGATTGGGTTGAATAAATCACTTGATGGTTACCTATATAGTGATACCACACCCTAACACCCTATGCATTTTAAATAGCTTGAGATTTATACAATACTCAACCAAGATGAAATTGTATCACTGTACCACACTTAACTATGACAGTCCTTTCTTGACAACAATTTGTAATCTTTAGACTATTGGGATCCTTTCCACAAATAAATATTAGGTCAATGACACAAGGCTTTTAAAAAAAACCATTATCCCAACTCTATATCCATCCCCTTGGCAGTCTCAAGGGCCACCTTGAAACAAAAAATGCTAATGTACTATTATGATAGTTATGATTGTCCTCCATCGTTTCATTATGCATTTGAAACTTGAGATGAGGATTGGGGAGGTCTCCATTTGTAAAAACATGGAAAATACTCATGGCAAGATCTTTAAAATAGACATATTCAACTTCAGGCATTTCTGCAGACACTAGGAAGGTGGATGTAAACTTAGTGACTTTAATTACCACCACAAAGACTATCCCCTTTGTGACTATGATAAGGTAACACTGTCATGCTCTTTATGACAATCCCTTCTCCATTGGGTGATGGCCTAATAACATTTATCTCCTTTGTGATTTCAATGTCTCTCTAATGCACTATCATAGGAGTCTTGACAACCCTTATGTATCAATGAAGAAGGCTTCCAACAAATCCAAAAGGAGGGCTTAAGATTACATTCAAAGTCCTAGCCTTCATACCCTAGTCACATATCACCCCTCTAAGAAGACCTCAAGACAATTGCCCTTTAACATAGGAAGTCAATATAGTTTTAAAAGATAAAGTCCAAGAGGCCAAAGGACAAGAAAACTTAAGGCCTTAAGGGGTTTAAAGGAATAAAAATATAGGCTTGCAGACTCAACTTAAAACCCTAACCCTAGGTGGGTACCACCAGATACCACCAGAACCCTTTAACTTGGCACTACAGAGCCTTGTCCAATCTGATCATGGGAAGCTGAAATCAAGCATGTACACTCATATATGACAAATAAGTATGCCTACCAAGTGGTTTGGTATAAAAATGAATAGGCTTTGAATTATAACCCTTCAAAGTAGGTCACATGAGTATATTGTACAAGTACATTTCTGAGTGTTGCAGTCAGATTTTTCATCATGGGAACCTTAAATTTTTGCAAAAAATGGTAGAAAATTTTAGGTTCCAACAAGTCCATTAGTTGGAGGTAGGCAAACAAGGGTTTTCTATTCATTATTAGCCCATTAAACTTAAGCATATGAGATAGCATGGCACACAAAATGTTGTGGATAACGACCACAAGATTAGGTTAATTGCGACCACTTTTTGTAAGCAAGCACAAGACTAGTATACTCATTATGATCCTAATGGCACCAAGAAGGGTCCCCAAAGATATAAGAGTAATCATTTGTCATATAAGAGAAATCTTACATTTAAGGGCGCTAGGGCCAACAGAGAAGCACTTTAGAACTCATCCTACGCATCAATAAACAACTCAACACAAGAAATTCAAATTGACATATTAACACAACAATATCCAACTAAGTTATTAAAAGTCAACTATGGATACCTCGTTCTCCATCTAGATTACAAAATTGGTCCACTTTTTGCTTTGTAACATTTCCTTTTCAAATTGGCTTGGATGTTGGCCATATTTCTCCTCCTATCAAAACATGGCACATGGACTAGTTAAACTAATTAATATGCAATCATTTACTTTTTCCTAGGAAATAAAAAAAATCCTTTAACTTATTAAATATACTTACAAATGTACAGATTAAGGCTTGTAAACCTTTCTGGCCACTGTGATGCGTGGCACAAAGTTTGTCAAGCCTATCCTTGGAGGCCTTGTCCTAAAACATATACTAATTCAATTTAACTATGCACAAATAAAATTTAAAAATTGTTTAATAAATTTGATATAATCTTATGAGCAAATTCAAATACCTGCGTACTCTCCTCACCAGACTTCCTCCGTGCATCAGATTTCTCATATTCTTTTACAAGCTCTTTCCATACTTTCAAACTTACATCAATTGGCCTTTTTTTGAGCCTTTGCTCGGGAGGGAGTTTTTTTATCTTCTTTGCTTGGTTGCACTGAAATCTCTTGCAGTTTTGAGACATTCATAGCTTTATCTTCTTTACAAACCAACCTGTGCCAAATTCAGTCTCCATGTCTTGGATAACTACTTTTTACAGGTGCATGGGTATCTTTGAGAATGGAAAATGTAGATGGTCTTTGAACCGTTGAAGGCATGATTCCTTCAACCTATTCACAAATGTTTTTCTAGCATCTGTCATTCAGATGTTCCCTGAAACCACATCGTATTCTATCTTGGTATTGTAGGTACCAATGCAATATGCAAAACATGGTGTGGTGGTCGAAGAAATCTGTGTCCTAGGAGTTGGTGGGACATTGGAAGCCTATGTTCCCTATTCCACATTCTTAAAGGTTATTGTTATTGATTTCCTTCTGGATCTTTTGCTTGATCCATGACTGGTTGGGGAATCAATTGATTCCCTTTGACACTATTTATTTGGTTGTAATGTTTTAGGGGCTTTACCAGATCATTTTTCTATGTATCTGGCAAGCATTGTCAAGTCCACACCATCCAATTTGTTTACTACCTCTACCCCCAATATGGAAGCCAATGCCTCTTTATCTTTGTCAGTCTCATGTTCCTATATATATATATATAAAATAAATTTCTTCTTTTAAATTTATAAATAAAAAACTAAAAACTAAAAATCAAAGAAACAATGGAAACATTTACAAATCTATAAATTGACAATGAATTACCTCATTGTGGCCAGAGTCTGCTCCCCTTGCTCTCTTCCCTCTATTGCTTGACATTTTGAGGTGACCTAGGGAAAATTATTTTCATTCAGTCTATGGAGGCAAATGAAGTACACACTACCAAGTATGAAAGTTTTCGTCTAGTTTTTCTATATTCCTCAAGGTTTTTGACCTTTACTTTGTAGAGCAAATCATGAAGTTGTTGTCCTCTGAATCAAATGGTGCCTTGGGAGGGAATCTATAGTTCTCGGCCTAATTTTAGTTGCTCACCCTCATCTCAAAAGCCCTATCTCCTCTTATTGCCTCGACCAACCTTTGTTTTAGAACTTTGCTCACTCTCGTCTCAAAAGCCCTAATTTTAGTTTGCTCACAATCAACTTGTCTTAAAGCACTCGACTACTTTTTAGGAAGGAAGTGAGAAAGTTATCTTCAGAGAATGGTATTGATGGTAATGATAAGCGAACCTAGGCATTGGAGTTTGAAAAATGCATTCACTACTCTCGAATGTAGAGGAAATAATGATAAGTCTACAATTTTACCCTCCTCCTTTGCAACCACATGAGACTTGAACGATTCGCTTGTAAACAAAACAATATTCACAATCCTTTCTTCACAATCCTCACCATTTAATCGAAACAAAAATATATTTGGGAACAAATTTTTTTTATTGTAATTGTAACCTTACCTATGGTGTCACAAACTAAATTGAATTTCTCATCTACTTGCTTGTTTTTCCCCTTTTTCTCCTCTCTTCGCACGACTTTTTTCTTCTTTTTTCTCCTCTAACTCACGCGGCATTTTTCTCCTGTAATTATCAAATTTCTCATATAATTCAAGTAGGATCTCCAACCCAAATGCTTGATCTCCAAACAAAAAATGAACACCAAAAATCAATAATTTTTTTTTTGTTTTGGGGTATGTGCAGGCAGGAATTTTTAAATTTTTTTGATCCAATAGTTGGCACTATAGTCGGAGCAGTTACCGCCAACTTTAGTGCTGACTTTTAGGCCAAAATGTAATCTATTTGGGGTGCCAAAGGCGGCACAAAGTGTGCCTAATTTAGCGCCAATCAGTGTAAAATGATGTATTTTTCTTGGAAGTTGATAAAAATGTAACCTCACCAAATTTGGATTGTCCTTATAAGTAACTATATCTTGTTTCCATGATAGCATTTTGACTTCATGCTTCTCTTATGATTAGCTCAATAATGACTCACTCTTTCACAACCTTACACAGATGGTTGGTGACAATCCTTATGCAAGAGATATGCTTTGGAAAACCAAACAACTCTTCTCTTACTATCATGATGACATGATATTGGGACTATATTGGCAACTTATGGAGTATGCTTATGGTATTGTGATTTTCATTTATATGTTCTCATTAACCTATTTTAGGTTGAAGCATGGTAACTAACCCACTAGATATTATGACAGTCATACAATGACTAGACAATCCTCTCCACTTTGACTATGATAGTCCTATGCATGGTGTTTTCTTCATGACAGTCCCCAATAATGTGAATTATTGATAGTAGCTAATTCAAATGGAGTTTTGGATGGTGTAGTAAGTTGTCCCTATGGATCATGACAGTGCATGCCTTGGTTATGTCCTTATGACATTACTCTCTAGATATCTCCTCTTTAGAGTGAGAAGGTTTCAAGAACATGACAACTTAGGTAAGGTATCAACTTGTCTCTTTAACCTCTGGATTGTCATTTTTCAAGAATTGATCTCATTGAAATGCAAAGATAACATGTCATAGATTAGATGAAAAGATCAAGGAGATGCATGTTATAGAGTATAAAACTCAAAAATCAAAGGTCTTTTTGGGCCTTTTTCCAACAATATGAGAAAAATTCAATGTTTAAACATGTAGCATAGGTACCATATGACTCATTCGCATACATCACACATGTGGGTCCATTAAGAAGGGAGGTAGGTGCTTAATATGAGCAATGACAATTGCACATAATGTTTAAGTTCACTTCAACAGATATTAAATGGAGGGTTTTCTTTTCAAAGGAAACCATTAATTTTGGAGTGAAAGGTAATGGTGAAATATAACATAAAGTCTCTATAATTAAAGAATATCCAATGGCTAGGATTAACCTAACAAAGATCTAACAACGTGATTTCAAAATTAACATCCAAATTATCCTTCCCTCCATCAAGAATTTAAAATTTTGGTGCCAAAGACTCTTTGAGACTATTTTGAGGGTTCTATGATAGTTTTGAGGGTTTTATGGCCACTTGGAGAGATATAGATTGCCTTAAAATGACCCATAAAAGAAAAAGGAGAGTCAAATATGAAATAAATGTCTTTTTGATGTGAATTTGTAGTCATCTTGTAATCATAAGATTTGAGCTCTAGTTGTCAAGATTCTGAGTGTAAACTTTTTCTGAAGAGCAAAATGTTGCAATGTCCTATTTTGTTTTTCATAGTGCATCTTAATGAAAAGCGAGTGTATTAACAAGATAAATTCAAGAATATTCTCTTGGTGCACAACTATTATGTGACTATTCTCATTGTTGTGTATTACAGGATCCAGAGAAGGCCATGGAGAGAGGACGTGGATGGCGTAGAACTACTAAATCACAGAGAGGAAAGTGGGTGGAAATAGATATGACAATGGAATCTACAAATACAATAGAGGTAAGAAGAGAAAGCAACCTCAACCAAAGGAGGAAGGTGTTTATGAATTCACAAATGCTACAACATAGAGGAGATAAAGTCATTTTTTTGTCCATGAGGCCTCTGAGGTTAAACTTATTAGTTGAAAATGCACAGGAATGGTGATTAAATGTGATTCTATGATCGAGGGAAAAGTTTGAAAGCTAGGATGGCCAAAACATGATATCAATATGTCAAATATATGACTAAAGTGAGGTTTTGTGTTGGATAGCATATTCGTTGAAATGATATAATTGGTGTACTAAACATTATTTACTATGTTGTGTATTATAGGGGCCAGATGAGCCCATGGCAACAGATCATGTCATATCAAATGAGGACACAATGGATGAAGTGGAAAATCAAGTACTCAAATCCAATTTCCTTAGGAAAAAATGATTTGGTGGCATTTTGTGATATGTCCATCTTTTTTCACAGTATTATTGAAATGTATAATGTATTATCCAATCTTGACATAAATTAATGCATGTTGTTGATTATTTTAGATGGAGATTGGAGCAAATGCAGAGCCTGAGAATTCAACTAGAAAACAAAAAATGTATGTACGTGGATGTTGACCTAAAACTGTTAAATCACGAAGATGATAGTGGGTGGAAGAGGATATGACAATGGATCCTGCAGACACAACAAATGATTACACTGAACAAGAGGTTGGTCAGGACTATATTACATGGGATGAATACTTTGAGAAAATTATTGTTTGTGGATGTTATGTATGTCATGGAAAGAAACAATTCAAACGAGTGATTGTACAAAGACATTACATATATGATGAGCTTCAAGTCGGTAGTATGCCTCCTATAATTGATTCAAATCCAATAGGAATTGTGTTAAGGAATTTTCCAAATTGATATAAATAACATGTATACTTTGTTTAAACATTGTTTTATATTATTTAAATAACTAATTTTTTCTTAATGGATACTTGCAGGATAAAGTTCTTGGTTTAAAGTTTCCTGGATCACCAACTTCCATCCTAGAGGGAAATGATCATTTATCAGATGATACATCTAACAAAAATATGTGCCAACATACCAGCTCGGAAGATGAGGAATTGATGAAAACAAGCAATAGAACAAGAACCGGTTTAAAGATGCATAATTTGCTTAAAGACAAGGGGAAGGTGGACTACATATCCTATGAGAATGAATGTGATGGAGATGATGACTTGCCCCTAAGTTTGAGATCAATTTACAAAGAGACATTTGATCATCGACTATATTGTGCTTGGTCTAGTGATCAACAACTACCTAGAGTGTGCGAGGTGTTTCAATTTTGGGGATACAGCTACATGATACGACCCTCCAATATTCATGGAGCAAATCTAGGCCTCTTTATTGTCCAAAATGTACATGTGGGATCTAAACATAGAAACAATTTAGAACAAACCACTAGGAGATTAATGCCATATTATGGTCCATCATATTATAGTGGTGAATGGAGAAGGCTAGTAGAATATAAGCCTAGCATGTCAACATATGGTCTAAATTTGAATAATTATACACATCATCTCCAATTGGAAAGTGGAAAAGAAATGAATAAAGGTCATATTATGTATATAGATGGACGTGCATACACACACAAAAATATTACAAGATTTATAAATAGTAGTAAGGGAAGGGACCCTACTGTAAGATTGAATTGTCAATTTGTTGAGGTTATAAATGATAAAGATGGAGATATGGAAAGAGAGGTTGATAGATTGATAATGGTTGAGGCTATTATGGACCTTACCATTGGGGATGAGTTATTGATTGATTACCCCTTCTTAAAACACACTCCTGCACGAAAGAAGAGGGAAGAACAAGGTCTCCCTAATGATGTTCTTAAGGGCCGAAAACCAAAGAATAATAAATGAGTGTGGACTGATATTTTATAAACTGTGTTGTCAAAATTGTGTTTTATTTAAATTATTGTATAAAAAAGGTAGTCTATAAAATAATGTTCCATTATTCAATTGATGTACATATATGTTCATACAATTTATATTTTTATTTTTTAAGACATATTTGATTATATTTCTTTGAAATTGATACATTTATGATTTATCCAATTGTTGCCAAAGATTAAATAATGCTTGCATTTGTTGATAGGTAGAAGATGTTGATGAAACACATACTAATACCTAAGATCCAACTGGGTTATTAATATTTGGACGGGATGATCCAAAACATCCTTTAGATAATACTAGGGCGAAAAGAGCATTATTGAAGAGAATACTACCGGCTGAGAAATTTGAAGAGCTGATGAGATCCACATACACTAATGACATGCCACCTAGCCTTAATGATGATGATCATGATAGTGAAAATGCAGTGTCTAAAGAAGGATTGAATGAAATGCTTACAGATTTATTTGGGGATGAAAATAATGATGACAATAATGATCATATGGTTGACAGTAATGATGATAGAAGGGGTAATTACCACCAACATAATGTTGATGATAACAACCTGAAAGATTCCATCAAGCAAGCAGCGAAGACACCGGTGTTCAAATCAGGTGCAAGTAGAACCTCAAAACTGGCATGCACATTAATATTATTAGAAATTGAGTCACTATTTGGTTGGTTAGACAAAGGATTCACTACCCTACTGAAGTGAGTTGTAATCTATTTCTTACTTTGCAATTGTCAATTGGTGTACATAATTCATAAACATTCATCAACTTCGTTTATATTTCTTTAAGGGGATTTTAAAACCATATATTTGTTAGATTCAGGACAGACAACTGAGAGGGGGGATGAATCAGTTGTTCAAAACTTTCTTCTGATTTAAACACTTAAACCTACTTTGTAATTCAGCAGCATAATAATAAATCAATCATGTAAAAATAATGCATTAAACCAAGAACAACAACACATTAACACATAAGACACCAAGATTTTGATGTGGAAAACCTGGTTAAGGGAAAAAACATGGGGTGACTAACCCAAGATTGTATTCTCTATTAGAAGAATAGAAAGATCAAAATGGCACATGCCAATTAGGGCTCACTGCTCGAGCACACTGCTCACAAGAGGCTCACTACCTACGGGAGACACACTGTCTACCGAAAAATAAGTATTACATACTTGAACTGAAGAATAGCATCTTCACCATGCTTGAGTCAGTTCCATTTAAGCCCAATACTTCTACTCTACCTTTCGCTCCTCTCTTCTCTACCACTTTCTCATCTCCACATGATCCCTTTGAAATGAATTTACAACTCCTTATTTATACAAGACATCAACTTAGGGATAACCATCCAAGTCGGCATACATTACAGAGAAAATACATAAATACAACATGACTAATTACAAAAATACTTCACGCGGATCAACACACTGTCGGCCACACAGATCTGAGACTTCAATCTTCATTTAGGAACACACCAACCCTCACATAATATCTTCAAGATCATCCGCAGGATGTGTAACTCATCCGATAGGCCAGAGTTAGGAAGAACATCATCATCCAGAAGTTATTCTTTAATTGCAAGCTCAAACTCCAATGCAGACCACCAACATGAACTGGACACGATCCAAAGACCTCCACGAGCTTTCCTGAATCACCAAGAACATCCACACTACATCTGCTTATTGAAATCCTTATCTCCTTCATCTGAAACCTCAAGAATGCAGTCTGTCATTACTATCACAATGGAATAGATGCTTACAGACCTCCAGACCATGAACCAATTGAGTTGTCAATTCACATTGACTTCCTAACCACTTCACCAAATCTGCAGAACAGGATATTGCATTTCCGAAGTTCACCGGACCTATCTATATCACTCTGTCACCTTTGAACACTTACCGGAACCAGTTTTACTTAAGTGGCCATAACTTCTTCAGATCTTCATGCGGACCTCTGAAATCTTTACTAGATCATCTTAAGAGACATATCTACAAACCCTTTGAAGTGCATCCTCTGATCTTCATCATAGCTGGGATCTTTACTTCACTGACTTCATTGTTCTTCTCTATTCCTGATAGGACTAATTTTCTCAATATCCTCAGCATATAGCTCATCCAATCCTTATCATCAATGCAATAGGAGTATGTTGACATTAATGACAACACTGGTTAGGCCCATACTTGCAACAATCTCCCCCTTTGTCATTGATGGCAACATATGATGTGAAAAACTATTTTAACCATCAAGACAATAACTTCTTGCTGACACAACTCCCCCTATCAACAACAACCATTCTCATGTCTTCTCTTTCTTTATTGCTCCCCCTTTGATTAACAACCACTTGTTTTTCACATGCCTTCTCTCCCCTTTAACATCAATGCCAAAGGGCACATACTTGCACCAATTCAGAATCATACCAGCTGCTCCCCCTGAGTAGCAGCTCCCCATCATCAATCCAAACCACAAGATATGACTGTAATATCCACCGGATTGATGCACATCAATGCACCTTAGTTCATCACCGGAGGGGTAATAACCCCTAACTTCTCCCTGAGATAATCAAAAGAGTCCTTAGGTATAGGTTTAGTAAAGATATCTGCAATCTAATCCTTAGAAGGTACAAACTCCAATCTGACTTCATTCTTGTTCACTTGCTCTCTCAAAAAGTGAAACTTGATGGATATATGTTTGGTCTTTGAATGCAACACTGGATTCTTAGATATATTTATTGCACTTGAATTATCACAGAAGATTGTGATAGGCTCCTCATACTCCACTCTTATGTCTCTTAGCATTTGCTTCATCCACAAAACTTGAGTGCAACTACCTACTGCTGCAATATATTCTGCTTCTACAGTGGACAGAGATATTGCCTCTTATTTCTTGCTCAGCCAAGAAACCAATCTCTTCCCCAAAAAGAATGCTCCACCATTGGTACTCTTCCGGTCATCCATATCTCCTACCCAATCCGCATCTGTATATGCATGGAGAGAGAAATCATGATCTCTAGGATACCACAAACCATACTCAACTGTCCCTTTTAGATATCTAAAAATCCTCTTGATTGCCATGACATGAGATTCTCTAGGATCAGCTTGGAATCTAGCAACAAGACCAACAACATTCATAATGTTAGGTCTAGTTTGAGTGAGATACAACAATCCTCCAATCATTGACCTATACTTTTTCTGATTAGCCTTGGGAGAGTCATCATCTTTCCTCAACTTACATCTGGTTGCCATGGGAGTATTCGTTGGCTTTGAGTCTTCCATCCCAAATTTCTTCAACAATTCTTTCACATATTTGGTTTGAGAAATGAAGATTCCTTTCTTTGTTTGAGTGATTTGCAAACCCAAGAAGAAATTCATTTCCCCAAACATGGACATCTCAAATTCACTTTTCATTTGATTTAGAAAAGTCTTGCACATACTATCACTTCCTCCAAAAATGATATCATCAACAAACACTTCAACAATCAAGATATTTTCATGATCAATTTTGAAGTACAAATTACTGTCAGCGGTACCTTTGTTGAAACCAATCTTCAAAAGATGCTTATCCATTCTTTCATACCATGCTCTTAGGGATTGCTTCAGTCCATACAGAGCTTTCTTCAACTTGCAGACCATATCACCATGATCAAACAATTGAAATCCATCCGGTTGCTCAATGTATACTTCTTCTTCCAAGTCACCATTTAGGAAGGCAAATTTGACATCCATCTGATATACTTTGAAATCCTTGAAGGAAGCAAAAGCAAGAAATAATCTAACTACTTCAATTCTTGCCACCAGAGCAAAAGTTTCTTCAAAATCAATTCCTTCTACTTGAGAGTAACCCTTGTAGACCAATCTGGCTTTGTTTCTAATTACTTCACCATCTTCATTCAGTTTGTTTCGGAAGACCCATTTGGTTCCAATCACATTCTTGTTTTTAGGTCTGAGAACAAGATCCCAGGTGCATTTTTTCTCAATTTGCATCAGCTCTTCCATTGCTTTAGTCTAATTTTCATCATTGCAAGCTTCATTCACTGTCTTAGGTTTAATTTTTGAAATTAGACAATACTCTTTTGAATCTTGAGCAATCCTTCTTGTTTGTATACCTTTGCTTTTATCACCTATGATCTGATCTTCAGAGTGATTCAGTCTTACATACCTGGGAACTTTGGGAGTTTCTTGCACTTCTAATTCTTGAATAGGTTCATTCAAACTTATCTCTTCTTCCTTATTTACTGGATCAGTCTGAATCTAAATTTCAGAAGGGACTTGAACTTCTTGAACAAAAACATCATTCTAACCATCTTCATCATATTCATAAAACCTTGAGGGTTTTTCAATACCTTCATCAACCTTCACATTTGTACTTTCAACAATCTTCCTCAATCTCTTATTATAACATCAGTATGCTTTACTTTGAGTAGAATAACCCAAGAATATTCCTTCATAACTTATAGCATCAAATTTTCCTAGATCTTCATCTCTTTTAATGTAACATTTGCTACCAAAGACTCTGAAATACCTCACAGTGGGAGTGATGCCAAACCAAAGCTCATAAGGAGTCTTACTGGTATTGCTTCTGATTTGTACTCGATTGAGAGTATAGATTGTAGTGCTTACCGCTTCTCTCCAATAGGTTTGAGGAACATTTGCTTCCATCATCATGGTTCTAGATGCTTCCTAGATGGTCCAGTTCTTTCTCTCCACTACTCCATTCTACTGTGGAGTCCTAGGAACAAACAACTGTCTTTTTATTCCATGTTTCTCATAGAATTCTATGAACTCACCAGATGTGAATTCTTCACCTCTATCAGACCTCAGACATTTTAATTTTAATCCAGTTTCATTCTCTACCATAGCTTTGAATATTTTGAATTTCTCAAGAGCTTCTAATTTCTCTTTCAGAAAAGTCACCCACATCATCCGAGAATGGTCATCAATTAATAAAATGAAGTATCTATCACCTTGCACACTCTTGATTCTTGCCAGACCACATAGATCAGTATGAACTAAGTCCAATAATCTGGTAGAAGATTGTTCCTTGCTTTTGAATGAGTCTCTACTTTGTTTACCCAACTAACATTCCTTGCACAAATTATTGGTAGGCTTTACCAATCTTGGGAGATCTCTTACAGCCTGAGTGTTGCTTATCTTGATGATATTATCAAAATTCACATGACACATTCTCCTATGCCACAACCAACTCTGATCAATTTTAACAAATAAGCAACTTTTACTAGTACCAACCAAGTGGAAGATGTTACCTTTAGTTTGAGTACCGGATGCAATCTCTGTTCCAGAACTTTCAAAGATCTTGCATTTTCCATTCTTGAATTGAAGATCATAGCCTTTATCCACCAATTGTCCAACACTGAGAAGATTGTGCTTCAGACCTTCAACATATAGTACATTACTGGTTTTGTTCTTTCCATCAAAAGAAATGGTTCCTTTTCCTCTAATTCTACCGGTAGAGTTATCACCAAACTTTACCACTCCTCCTTCATACCTTTCCAAATCTATGAACTTATTTTTGTCACCTGTCATATGGTGAGAACATCCACTGTCAATGACCCAATCATCCTTTTCTTCAACTTGGGCAGCCAGAGCTTTTTTTTACAATTTTGTGATTAACAAATTCAGAGGGCATTGGATCTTCTTCCTTGATGGAAATAAACACCCAGTCACTTCCAGATTTGTTTCCTGTCTCTGATTCATCATCTGTTACTCCTTCATCATCATCATCTTCATGAACATAGTAACATTTCTTTTAGAACCTTGATCTGTTAGGATTTGGTCTTGAAAATCTTTCCGGACACCTTGAGGCAAAATGACCAATCTTATTGCAGTTAAAACACTTAAAAGGCAATTTCCCCTCATACTTACTGGATCCTCTTGGCAGTCTTTTTGCAATAAGGGCTTTAAGTTGAGCAGCTTCTGCTTCATCTTCTTCCAAGTCTTTTCTTGCTTTTTCATACCATGATAGTTTCCTTGAAGAGTTCTCTTCCATATCAGACTTTTGTTTTCCTTTAACAGAGGCACTAGCTTTGAATGCAGATTCAGTCTTGGGGGGGCATCTCCAAACTCAGTCAATTCAAATGCAGCCAATTTACCAACCAATTGATCTCTTGTGATAACTGAAATAGATCTAAATTCTTCAATAGCAGTAACCTTGTACTTGTAAGAATCAAGAAGGGATTTGAGAACTTTGCCAATAATCTCATCTTCATCCAAGACACCACCAGCACATCTGATGCCACAAACAAGCTCATTTACTCTTGGCATAGATGTAGTGATATTTTCATCTTCTCTCATCTTTAGATTTTTGAATTTTCCTTTTAAACTCTATAGCTTGGAACATTTAATATACTTTCTCCTTCATGCAGAAGTTCCAGTTTTTCCCAAATCTCAAAAGTAGTTTGTAGGTCAACAACATTTGTTAGCTCTGAATCAAACAAGGCACTTAGAAGAGCTTCTTTAGTCCGCAGATTGTTTTCAGCATCTGCGATTTCATCTACTGTTCTCGGACCATTTTGTGGAGGAGTATATTTATTTGAAGCCATGGTCCAATACTGCATTCCCATACATTGCAAGTGACATTGCATGTGACTTTTCCAAAGAGTAAAATTGGTTCCATCAAACCTCAGACTATCCTTCTTGTAGGACGACATCCTGGATCTCCTCAAGTGGTTAAGCTCTTTTAGAGGAACTTGGCTCTAATACCAATTGTTAGATTCAGGATAGACAACTAAGAGGGGGGGTGAATTAGTTGTTCAAAACTTTTTTCCAATTTACACACTTAAACCCACTTTGTAATTCAACAGCATAATAATAAATCAATCATGTAAACATAATGCATTAAACCAAGAACAACAACACATTAACACATAAGACACCAAGATTTTGACGTGGAAAACCTAGTTAAGGGAAAAACCACAGGGTGACTAACCCAAGATTGTATTCTTTGTTAGAAGAATAGAAAGATCAAAATGGCACATGCCAATTAGAGCTCACTGCCTAAGCACACTACTCACAAGAGGCTCACTGCCTACGGGAGAAACACTGTCTACAGAGAAAATAAGTATTACATACTTGAACTGAAGAATAGCATCTTCACCATGCTTGAGTCAGTTCCATTTAAGCCCAATACTTCTACTCTGGCTTTCACTCCTCTCTTCTCTACCACTTTCTCATCTCCACACGACCCCTTTGAAATGACTTTGCAACTCCTTATTTATATAAGACATTGACTTAGGGATAATCATCCAAGTTGGCATACATTACAGAGAAAATACATAAATACAACATGACTAATTACAAAAAGACTTCACGCAGATCAACACACTATCAGCCACACAAATCTGAGACTTCAATCTTCATTTAGGAACACGCCAATCCTCACATAACATCTTCAAGATCATCCGTAGGATGTGTAACTCATTCGGTCAGCCAGAGTTAGGAAGAACATCATCATCCAGAAGTTATTCTTCAATTGCAAGCTCAAACTCCAATGCAGAGCACCAAAATGAATTGGACATGATCCAAAGACCTCCACGAGCTTGCCTAAATCACCAAGAACATCCACACTACATCTACTTACTGAAATCCTTATCTCCTTCATCTGGAACCTAAAGAACACAGTCTGTCATTACTGTCACAATGGAATAGATGCTTGTGGACCTCCAAACCATGAACCAATTGAGTTGTCAATTCACATTGACTTCCTAACCACTTCACCAAATCTACAGAATAGGATATTGCATTTCTGGAGCTCACGGAACCTATCTGTATCACTCTGTCACCTTTGAACACCTACCAGAACTGGTTTTACTTAAGTGGCCATAACTTCTTCAGATCTTCATGCGGACCTCTAAAATAATTACTGGATCATCTTAAGATACATATCTACAAACCCTTTGAAGCACATCCTTTGATCTTCATCATAGCTGGGATCTTTACTTCACTGACTTCACTGTTCTTCTCTGTTCCTAATAGGACTAATTTTCTCAATATCCTCAGCATACAGGTTAACCAATCCTTATCATCAATGCAACAGGAGTATGTTGACATCAATGACAACACTGGTTAGGCTCATACTTGCAACAATATTGTATATAAATAGTCCTAGTATAGATTGACATATCAAACATGTTCATCAAAAGTCAAACATTTAATTGATTTAATCTCTAGCAATCTTATAGGGCACTAAAAACTAAAATATTCCCTAAAGAGAATGTGGTGCTATCAACTTGCAGAGAGGCATGTCTATTGTTGGTTGAGTTGGGGTTGAATATAAGAAAATTCATTCATGTAAAAATGATTGCATTTTATACAGAGATGAATATTAAAACAAGGTAGAATGCCTTGTATGCAAAGAGAAGAGATATCGTATAGATGTACAAGGTCCTACAGTTCCAAAGAAGGTTTTATGTCACATGCCAATTATACCTAGACTTCAACAAATGTTTCATTGCAAGTCACTTACACAATTGATGGACTGGCATGCAAAGAATAGGAGTAAAGATGGATTCATGCAAATTCTGGCCAACTCTAAAGCAATGAAACACATAGAGGAAAAATGGCCAAGAAAATTCAAAGATGAGCCCCATAGTATCAGGTTTGGTCTTGCAATTGATGGAGTGTGCCCATTCTCTTTCCTAAACTCAAATTATAGTGTTTGGCCAGTTAGATTAATAGTATACAATATTCCCCCATGGATGAGTGTTAGAAAGGAGCACCTTATGCTGACTCTTTTTGTTCTAGGAAAACATCAAGTTAAAAACATGGATATTTATCTTACGCCTTTTATTGATGAGATGCAACTGCTATGGAAAGGCCTAAGAATGTATGGCATATCATGTCCCCCATCAAATAGGTCCTTCATGTTGTACAATGTGCTATGTTGGACTATTTATGATTTCTCAGGACTTGTTGTTTGTTTTGGTAAGATAAAATATTTACATATTTACACTCATAATTTATTTTCATCCCAACTTTCATACCTAGTTTTATACTATTTTTTATGTTATTAACATTACTTATTGAATTGCAGGGCTTCAAACAAAGGGGTTATTTGCATGTCCAAGATGTGCAGAACAATTTCAAGGTTGGTATTCTAAAGATCTACATAAATTTATTTACACAAACAACAGGGTTTTTCTACCACTAGATCATAAGTTTAGAAATCGCCTGAAGAATCAATTTGATGGAAAAGTTGAGAATAGAGGCCCTCCCATGATTATGGGTCCAGGTGATTGGCTTAAGAAGTATGAAGATGTTGAATTGAAAGGTTGGGAGGATTGTTTTGATCAGGGTGATTCAATTGAAGAACCAGAACAAGTTGTAGTTAATATGCCATAAGGAATGAAAAGGAAATCCATATTTTATGAGCTCCCTTACTGGAAGGATCTATTAATATCTCACCTATTAGATCCTATGCATGTCTTCAAAAATGTCCCAGATTCTATATTTTGACATATATCAGGCAAAGAGAAGGTCACCTTGTCTTCAATGAGAGATATTGTTCTTTCACGTACCAAAATTGATAGAAAACATTTGTGGCCAAACAGGGAAAATGAAACATATATAGAAGCTCCATGGATTTTGAAAAAAAAGACCTAGACCAACTAAAAAATGTTATCCGTTCAATAAGGAGACCTACTGGCTATGGGTCATCATTGGCTAAAGCTTTTACAGTTGATGGACATATCACAGGATTTTCATAATTTTATGAAGGTATTATATATCATCATTTAACATTTACTAGTAACATTGATTAAGTACTAAATATATTTTGATATCCTTATGTTGTGTGAGACAAAAATACTAATGACCTTTTAATAAATGTATTTCATAGTATATCATGCCATTGGCAATTAGGAAGGATTTCTATCTTACAGTTGACTTAAGGAATGCCATAAGTTGATTGTCAGCATTTACAAGGTATGTGGTTATATGAAATGTTCATGCGTGAGAGACATAGAGATATTATATTGCATTTTAATTTTTGACTAAAGGTTCATACTAATTTACTATTCTTATATTAGGTGGGTGACCTCCAAGGAAATCCATGAATGTGAAGTGCCAAAATGGAAGAAGGAAATTGCAGAAATTGTATGTGTATTTGAGAAGGAGCTCCCTACAAGTTTCATGGTCTTACAAGTCGATGACATTGAATTAGCGGGTGTTATATCAACGAGGTGGATGTTTTTCTTTGAGAGGTATATGAAAAATCTAAAAAGATATGTCTGACAAAAGGCACATCCAGAGGGTTGCATGACTGAAAGGTGTGTATTGAATGAAGCATTTTTCTTCCTATGTAAATTCCTTGGTAAGGATTTTGAAGATGGGCCACGCTTCTAGGATGAAGAACGAGCATCAGATATTATTGATGTAGAAAAATCACAATCTAATGGTGTTCAAGTAGAAATTAGTAAGTAAATTCATGATCAGTGTGGTTTTTTTCTTGTAATCATTAATTTACTCTGTAATTTATTTGTCAAATTAACAACATGACATTTGGAGTTTGAAATAAACATGTTGACATGTAATAGGTATAGATGAAAGTGCTATACTCGACAAGTTCATTCTATACCACATGGACTTTATGAACAAATGGATTGATCTATATGATAAAAAGAGAGAAGAAGTGTTAGAAGCAAGGAGACAATTTAAGAGATCGAACCCAAGGAATACTCCCCTTCCCACTGATCTGCTTAGGGAATGGGGCAAAGATTACACACTAGAATGGGTTACTGAACAAATTCAAAATCAAATAGAAGATGCAGGTATAGATTCAAACATAACAGAAGATGAAATCAACATGTCTAGAGGATGTGAAAGAAAGGTATAGTTGGAATTTTACAAAATGTTGTTTCCTTATAGCTTTGAAACTATTAACTATTTTAATATTCATCATTATATTTGTTTTCACTGAAATAAATGGCCTTTCACAAGTGAGGAAATATCCAGCAATGTGGGCATATGGTCGACATTATCGTGTAGAAAGTGTAGATGTAAAGAGACAATCCTTCGATTGTGGCATCATGGTTGACTTCAAGCAATCCAGTTGATCAAGCTCAAAAGATAAAAATATAATTAAAGGGAATCTACAATATGTTGGGACAATACAAGAAATTATTGAGTTGGATTATCGCTCTTTTAAATGTTGTATTTTTTATATGAAGCATTTGAGAGGACACGAAGACATGATACCCATAGTGGATTGTTTTCTATAGATTCCTGATGTTTCCTACTAGAGGATAAGGAGCCTTGTGTTCTACCAATTCATTGTGAGCAGGTATTTCTTTAACTCAAACAAGAAGTGGTAGTGATCATTAATCTATTAATTCATAGTTTATTGTGAATATATATATGTGTTTATTTATCAATAAAATTGTTATGCCATATGTCTAATATACGTATGTCGTTCATGTGCAGGTATTTTTCTATGAAGATATTTTGGACCCGAAATGGATATTTGTCATACATTATGATCCAAGATTAAGGCATGTATTTGATGATGCATTAGTGGATATTGAGCAAAACAATGATGGCCAACAAAATGAGAGAGATGGATTAGAGAACATTGAAGAAATTGACATCCATGATGATGTTGAAGATGGTTATGTTCAAGCACAAGAAGAGAACAATCTAGAGTTGGATGATGTTATGGAAGACAACAATATGGATGGTATACAAAATGATGACCCAAATACATCTGGTAACAATATAGATGGTCTACAGTTAGATTTCAATGATGATGAAGATGATGCAGGTCAAGATGAGGATGATGATAATATTAAATACTTGAAAGAACATATAAACATTGGCAATAATACACTAGATGGCATTGTAGCAGACAATAATGTTAATGACCAAGACTTCTAAATTTTTAGAATTATTTGTAATCCATGTTTAAAAAAGGATGATTAAATTCTTGGTAATAATGTTAATTAAATGGATTGTTCAATTGTTGACAAATTACCTATTGCAATATCCTTAAATTGTTCAATCTTTGGTATGAATTGTTGGCAATAATGTTAATTAAATGGATTGATTAATGTTCTTCATAACTTGTTAATGGATAATCCTTATGTGATGGAAGTATTAAGTGATATAGGTCAAAGGATAAGCTCATCAAGTTCCTTAAATAGTGGGTGTTACCTTGTTTCACCAATGACAATTTACTTTCAAGTTTGCTGGTGACTTCAGAACAAATTAAGGAGCTTATGTAATTTTGTCAATTAAATCATCCACTTCACTTAACCCAATCTGGCATATGATTTGGATTAATATTTTCTATAAATCTTTAAACCCTACTCCTAAAACAGAAAAACAAATTTGGATTTTGAAAATATATACAAGGGAATGATTTTCAAAAGAGAAAGATTGGTGCCTTCCACATGAGGAGTTTGTTTATCTTTAATTATTTTTCATATATATATCCTTAATTGTATCTATGCCATGTTATCTTGTGATAAGTACTTGAGTAAGACCATCAATGAAAAATGAAGTGGACATATTATCATCTATATTAGCTAATTGATTGCACAAATATTTCAATTTATCAACGATCTCATGTTTCTATTCATTTTCAACAATTTTAATAAAGACATAATGATCATAATATTCTTCTTCATCATTAGAATGCAACATGTGATTGTCATAGGAAGTAGGAGAAAGAGGTAGTCATGTTTGCAAGGTGAGGGTTTGACCTAGTACTTTGTTGAAGGGGACATACGGATCCTAGATGTTTCTTAGGAATGCAAAATTAAAGGCATTGGGTTGTTTCCAACAAATACAAACCACAAAAATCTCAAAATAAAAAATCAATCTTTTTTATCTTAAACATAGGCATGGAAATTGCGAGTTCAAAAAAATGTAGGGAAATAAATCATACCCTATAATAGAAGATTTTAGTCCAATCCTAGATTTAATTAAACTTTAAACTAAAAGGAGTTGAGAGTAGAATAAAATATTGAGATATTAAGTAATTAAGATAGAGAAATGAAATAGTTGAGAAGAAATACAAAACTTATTTGATCCTTTTAGAATGATGTCAAATGTGAAGTGTGTGATTAACTAATGCATTATGAAAAAAGAATGAAAACTAGGATTTTCTACTAGAATAATGATCATGAGATTGTGGTAGTGATTATCTAATTTTTTGCATCCTTTCTTCACTTGTCCTCTTTTTCCATATTTCCAAAACTTTACTCTTATCTTCCTAGGGATTCTAGATTTTCCTCTTGACTTGGATTGATATTTATACCATTCCCCTTTAGATCCACTTTTGTCCTTGGGCCTTTACGGAACATGCAATGCATCCTTAGAACCTTTATCATTGAACTTTCTCCTCATATCTCCAATGAGCATTGTAACAATAAAGGATTCCATAGTCACCTTTGCAACACTACCATTTATAACAAGCATTATGTTCTCCTAATTTTTGGGTAAAGAAAAAAGTGAGAAGATGCATTTGTCTTCGTCATCAATTTTAACATTTATTGAACCTATTTGACTCAAAATCATATTAAAGGTGTCAAAATGTTCTACAGTAGAATATACTTCCTTCATTTTTAAATAATATAAACATCTTTTGAGATATAACTTATTACTTTATAATTTTAGTTTGATAAATATCATCTATCCTCTTTTGGAATGTGAATGCAGGGGTCTCTTTTGATTCGAATAACAAAGAAAAAGTAAATTGGAGACAACTAGATAAATTATTAGCAACCCAATTCATCAAACAAATGATAACCAAAAGTTGAACACCAGAGAATATCAACTTTTATATTGATTTTCTTTAAAGTACAGGTGGTGCAATGTCTCTTTCAAAAAATCAAAATCCCAGATAGATTTCGAGCCATAAGGTCTTGGTTTCCTTTTATAAAGGAAGCAACAAGCTTCAGACCTTTCACATTCAAAATGGCTCTTTGTATTCCTAACCCTTGATATTACAATATTTGTCTTTTATAAGTCCAATTTAGATTTTCAAATATATTTGAATACATTTTGAAAACATGAAGAAAACATAAAGAGACAAAAAGAGAGCGTTCAAGATGTGGTGGTGTTATTTAAGTCCATCATATGGCTCATTGCTCCTTGCACCTGAACCTGTGCTGCTGATGATTCATCTCTAAGATATATCTCCTCCCATTTATATATTGTAAAATCACTAGGCCATTGGTAAGCTTGAATTTGAAGCAAGTTCTCCTGGTGATCTTTCCATCTTTTATCAAGCAAAGCTCTGACATCCATCATAAATTTTGCATACCCAACATCCAACGCAATTACTTGGTCTAATATCATGTTAAAATTAAGAATTCTAACATCTCCATCGTTCTTCAAAAAATCCATAACTTGGAATACTATTTGGCTGAATTCCATCTTCCATGTGTCAAGACTTTTGATTTTCTCTTCTTCTGTTAGTATGAAAGGAATAAATTTATGCTTGAACGTAGTAAAAGAATCAACCTTTGCTTTCATCTTCTAGCTTTCCCCATTCACATACTGGTATTCATCAATGATCATTTTGACTATTTTCTCAGTGGGCTTCAAAGTTGTAGGGGCATCAAGAATCCTTTGCACTACTAAGCACATCGTAACCAAATTGTGATGATAGGGTTGCCATTTTTTAAACAACAAATCCAAAATAGAAAATTTTATCTTCAATTGCTCAATGGCTTGAGATAAAGAAGAGTAGCAATCATGCACACTCCCAAGCTTATCCACAACCAATTTTACTCTATGCTCCAAATTTTTCTCAAAAATTTCAAAAACTTTCATCTTTGCCTCATTCTTTGTCATTTCATTTTGTTTATTCAAACTTTCAATTTCCTTTTCAAATTTCAATCTTGTTGCATTAAATTCTTTAGTAAACATTGTGACATCACTGGCTATTTGTGGTATAGGGGGCTGATAGGGTACAATGGCTTGACCTTGAGAAGAATTCATAGCTTGTAATTGTTTCTTTAATTTCACATTTTCAGAATACAATTTGTTTACTTCATCATTCATTACTTTCTGAGTTTTCTCATAATTTGTTAGCCTTTGTTCTAACCTCTTCACAATAGCATGAGTAAACATAGTAGTATGAACATTGAGAGCAACTATTTCTATTGTTGATGTATCTTGTAAAGTCTTTACCATAGCTATACCCCTTATTTCTTGAACAATATCAAGCAATCTTGGTTTGCTTGTATTCTTCTGAGTAGTCCTGATTGCAAGGGTCTCTGTCTTTGGATTAAAATCACATCCACTTATGCCATCTTCATAATCAAATTTTGAAACAAGTTATGGATCATCCTGACTTCTAACTTGGTCAAGAAAAAATACCTTTTTTCAATTCAAAGCCAAGGATGATGAGCATATTACTTTTCAACACCATTTGTCTTGCCTCCTTTGGACTCACATCAATTTCATCTACTTTCAATTCTTTGAAAGTTTGTGTAATGATTTGATCATGTTGTGTTTCATCAGCACCTATTTTATTTATTGCAACTTTTTCATTATATTCTTTCATTTTCATTTTCAGCCAAACATCCTTAAACTCTAGAGTTTTGGTGAAGTTGTCATCTTCTATGAACCTCATGGATGCTATAATCCTTTCATCCTCCTCCAACTCTAGTTTAGCTTGGGTTTTCTCACCCTTCCTAGCCTTAGGCTTATGTGCATCAGTGGGTTGACCAACCAACTGCTAATCAATCTCTTGCTCATCTCCCATGTGCCTCAAGATGTTAGCCACCTCATTAGTATCCCCTGCCTCTTTAGTCATTTCATAGGGGACAAGTGGAGATACCGCTTCTGTCCTTTGCTTCTTTGTTAGTGGTGATTCTGGGACTTGTGGATCTTGCACTGACGTAACATCAGGAGCAGACTCATGAATCTCAATCCCTGTAGACCTTTTCACTAGAAGTTTAGTAGCCTTAGGAGATTGCTTCTCAGATTTACCATAAATAATTTCAAATTTATCAATGATTGCATCAATTCTCTTCAGAGGGTCTTTTTCTTCAACAAAGAATCCAAGAAATAGGGGATTTTGCTTTTTCTTTTCATCTTCAATATTTTTCAAGATATCCCATTTTCTCTTCCTACTGTATACCTCATCAAAAGTGACAAGATTTCTTATCACATCCTCATCAAACATGACCTAATGGGATATGACCATTTTAGTTAGAATTGATTGTCTCACAAGATTTATTATGACCCTCAAGGTCACAATTCCTCTCAATACCCAATTTCAAAGAATATTTCACCTTTAAAAAGGCTTGCAAATTTTTAAGAGTGTCATAGCCAATAGACCAATCACCAAAAAATGTAGCATCAGGTAGAAATGTACCTTTATTTTGTCTTTTCATTACCTCCTTTTTCATCCACATCATTTACCACATAAACTCCATGAATACAATTCTATCTGATACAAATTTTGGCAATATGTGAGGTGGCCGGGGGCAACCATACACTCTAATTATAGTATGATCTGACATAAAAAAACCAATCAAAAAAATTACGGTTGTGGCCCTGCTCTGGTTTGTGTGCAAGTGGCCTTAGCATTACCCTGAATTCCTTAGTCAACCTAGGAAACCAGATACCAAGATAATTCAATATCTTAACAACAAACAAATCATGTAGTCACTATTTAGGCAATAGGAATCCCACTTATAACATCAAAACTGAGTTGGTAATCTTTGTCCTTTCTCATCAACCATACTCAGATCCATTTTTCTTGGCCATCTCCCTCTGTTCTGATACAGAATCAAGTGACACAATGAAGAATAGAATTTGAAATCTAAGGGTTGCTTGTTCTCCTTCACAAAGAAGAATCCTTCATGCAGTTTTTTCTCAATATGAGATGCAAAGTCATATTCAGTGCTCACCTCTGGATGTATTTTCATAGCCATCATCATTAGGCTAGTTGGCATTCTTCCTTGCGCATCAATTCCCAAGACCTGGCATAGTGCAAAATAGGTTCTCTTGAAATATACAACAAATTCTTCCATAGGGAAAGGCTTAATAGCATTTGATGGAATCTCAAATTTTTTGTTGTTGGCCCCCCTTCTCATATATATTGGCAATTCATTTATCTTAAGTGTTTTCCTCAGGCTTGTGTAATCTCATTCAAATCTTTGCAAATCCACTTAAGTGAGAGCTTTCTTGTTCAACATAAAATAATCAACAATTGCATTCCTGTCTACTGTCACCAATGGCAATCCATTTGGGATTCTGACTGTTTTAGTGGCAGGATGGTAAAATTGTCCTAGTGCCCTAATCAATTCCACATCCACAAATATAGTGGGCACCATCAACTTTGCCAAATCTGATTTCCATGGATTTCCCACTGGTCCCTCGCCATCCCTTTTTGCATAAAAATACCAAAACAAATCCCACCCGGAGATAGGGATTGTAGCATCCGGACACCCTTCTGCTGCATCTCTGAACATCTTCTTTGGACCCTTATCTATGGATTGAGGCAATACTTCTAGCAAAGATTGTTGAACTGGTCTTTTCTTGGGAACTATAGGCTCATCACCTTTACTGACAGACTCAGACCTCTTGGGTGCCATGTTTAATGACTTGAACAGGCTAGGGTTTTTCAAAATTCAACTTATTATACTAGCAACTCAAAAATAGAGTGAAAGAGAAAATGAACTTGACATGGCCAATTAATGTAGGTAGACATAGGAATAAAAGAACAATATTTAAAATTAAAAATAAATCCATTCAAGAATGGATAAGAACAAGATTTGTATCTTCGCTCAGCATCACAGTCAAATTGGGGAACTTTGCAAGTAGCAGAGATAAAACAGACTACAACCCCCCTACTGTATAACACAAAAGCTTAGCCCCAACCTTTTCTTAAAAGAGAAATTTTATATTAACAAAAGATGTAATTAAAAGAACCCCCAGGACCAGCAACTAAAAAATAGAGCGAAATATATGCCAACTTCTAATTAGAGAGTGCAAGAATGAACTTACCTGGTCAATTGCAGTTTGTAAAAAACACACTACGCTAAATTGCGCCTTCTCCAAGTTACGTCTGATATCTTTGAAATGAGCAAATGCCAAGAAATTTTTGAATCTTATTCAGCCAAGGAGTTCATCATATCACCATTACTCTGTTTCGTGCCACGAGATCATGAAATCTCATCATTCAATTCCTTTCTCAAGATTTGATAGCAATTATCGATAATTGCGACCCCACATTGAATGTGCTTGCCATTTATTTCTTTTACTGCATCGCCGCAAGGCTCGCCTAGACCGTCTGCAAGATAGCGGAGGCTTACAGCCACTACACTTCTATTTCATCCTTTACCGCCAGACCGCAAATGCTTAGATTGACCCCTACGAGACCGTAAGAGATTTTTACCTGATGTCCTTCTGTTTACCACCCACCCACAAATGTTATGAATGACCATTGTAGGATAGTGGTGGCTTACAACCACTACACTTCTATTTCATCCACTAGACCACAAATTCTTAGATTGACCCCTGCGGGACTGCGGGAAATTATTACCTGATGTCCTTCTGTTTACCACCCAACCACAAATGTTATGAATGACCATCACGCCGGGATGGTGGGACAAAAACCCATTCATTCTCTTCTTGCCTCTCTACCATAGGCCTTGGTTGAAACTCTTGTGGGGAAGCGGTAAGTGTTATTACCACAATGCTGCCGGTTACTTTTTAAACCTCCGCAAGACCGCGGGAAGAGACTAACACTGCGAAGCGTGAGATGAACACTGCTAAGCCGCAAGTGTGAGATGAACCATCCACGGGGTAGTGGTAGCTTCTTCATATCAACCACTTCCTACCTCCAAGATGCAAACTATTCTTTTATGCTCTGTGGGAATGTGGTATGTGCCATATTTCATTCATCTTGTTCCTGCATAACCACAAAAGATAATCAATTAACCTGTGGGACAACAGTAATAAACAAAAACACTCATATAGTAAAAAATAGTCAAGATTGTTTCACAGTGGCCATGATATATATGTATTTATTTAGTTGTGGGGGAATGTTGGGGTGATTGATTTAATTAAATAAATGTGGATTTATTTAATTAAGGATGAGACTTTAGAGGAAGGGTTAATATTTAATTAATGTCAGAAGAACAGATAGATTTATTAATTAAATAGTGTGACTTATTAAACTGATATTACGATGAATGATCAAAGTGGTTAATTAAATAAATAAGATTTATTTAATTAACATTGTAAGAGGAGATGTGGGATAGATCTGGTGTGATGTTAGGCCATGGTAAGATTTAGGTGTCTACATTTCTAACAGTGCATTAGTTTTTGGGTCGATGAATAATGATCACAATTTATCTTTAGTAATTTTTTCCTTCACCATATCATGAGACAATTTTGAGGAACAAAATTGATGACAAATTTCTCTATGGGTTGCCCATGTATTTATTTTCCTTCACTATTAAGATAGATTGAATTAGGAATAGGAGAGCATCAAACAAGGATCAAATTAATGAGTGCAATCATGATTATGTTATTGGATTTCAAACTTTGTCAACAAAGATACACTATCAAATTCCTAATGATGATTTTTATACACTATCAAATTCTTAAGTCTAATGCACTTAAAGATCGATCTCATCCTTCAAATTTTCAATAGGAAAATTTAGTTTTCAAAGGGTGAAAATAAGCAAGAAAATCAATAAAATGCTCACCATGTTGTTAATTTACAGTCAACTTTAGATGTTATTTCATCTAATTCCCAAGGTGAACTAGTGAGGGACAATCGTATATTATCTATTAATGTAATTAATAAGATCATAGAATACATAAAGGAAAATAGATATGTAAACCAAAACACATTCAAATATAGAAGGGTTCTAACATATATGTCACTTCTATTCAAAATGAACAAAGGAAATATACATAGAGGTAAGATGAAAATTTGTTATATATACCTCTCTTTTACTCTACAAAATGTACAAAGTAGGCATTTGTTCAAGAATACCATCAGTTATTCTACATGTAGATGTTGACAAATATCCAACATATTGTATGGTGCATTTCTTATATGGATGGGATGAGAACAAATGTACTCAAACTTGTATGGTGCCAACTAGTAGATCATTGTGGCATATTGTGGCATATGTGGACATCATGACCATGTGTTAGATGCATACAATGCCAATTATATGATCATGTTTTGCAGTAAAAATGTCATTAGGTGGCACACATGTATGGAAGCATAACATGTGATCGTTGATGTTCCATGTGTCTAACTAGCCACCAACATGTGTAGCAATGTGTATAGCCACACTATCTAGATCCTTAAAGATATGTAAACCTTGAATAATGCTCCTAATAACCCTAAACCCTAACCCCTAACCTCTAAACCATAATCCCTAAATAATGCCCCTAATTCCTAACCCAACCTTGACCTGCCATAAAACCTAAACCTGAGAAACCCTAAACCCCTAATTCCTAAACTGTAAACTGCTAAACCCTAAACACTAAACCCAAGCAACCCTAAACCTCTATCTCCCTATCTCCCTATCTAGCCCTATCTCTATCATTCCTCTACCTCTCAATATATCTCCCTATGTCTTTGGCCATGTCCCTCACTCTCTATATCTCCTTATTGGTCCTCTCTCTCTAAAGACTAAACCCTAAACCATAAACCATAAACCATAAACTCTAAGCCCTAAATAATGTCCCTAAACCATAAACCCTAAACCTTAGTAAACTCTAAACCCTAAACTTGAGCAATGCTAAACTCATAAATGCTAAATAATGCCCCTAAACCTTGACCACTAACCCCAAGCAACTCTTTGTCCCTATCTCTCTCTCTGACCTATATATTATCTACCAGCTCCTAGCTAGTTAAATCCTTTTCCTAGCTTTCCTAGTTTTCCTTTTCCTTTACAATCTCCCTTTAGATCCCATCAATTTTTTCCTATTTTATTATTTTCCACCTCTCTCATCATTCTTCCCATCCAATGAACTTTAGTTTTATCAACTTGTTTCCATTTCATCCTACCAATTTATATCCTCATCCCTCTTTTCATGTCCTAGTTTTCTTTTTTCCATTTGCTTTGTTGATAAGGGAGATGAATAGAGACAAAGATGGAGAGAGAGAGAGCCCTATAAGTTTTCTTGTTCATTAATTCCTTCATCAATAAGGGAGAGGTAGAATTAATAGAAGAGAGAGATAGGAAGATATAGGAATGATAGGGGGAGAGAGGCAAGAGATAGAGAGATAGGGAGAGATAGCTAGGTAGAGAGAGATAGAGAGGAGACAGATAGGGAGAGATAGAGGAGACAGAGGGGAGAGATAGGGAGATAGAGAGTGATCACTAGAGAGATGTCTAGAGAGATAGGGAGACAGAGGAATGATAGGGGAGAGAAAGGCAAGAGATAGGGAGAGATAGATAGGTAGAGAGAGAGAGAGGAGATAGATTAGGAGAGATAGAGGAGACAGAGCGAGAGATAAGGAGATAGAGAGTGAGTGAGATGTCTAGAGAGATAGGGAGAGAGATTGAGAGGTAGAGGGATGATAGCTAGAGAGAGGGAGATAAGGGAGAAATAGGGAGATAAAGGTTTAGGGTTGCTCAGGTTTAGGGTTTAGGGGTTATGGGTTAGGGGTTAGGGATTAGGGGCATTATTTAGGGTTGAGGGATTTAGAGAGAGAGAGAGAGACTTCTTTTTACATGCAACCATAAACCCTGAATAATGCCCCTAAACCCTAAACCCAAGCAACCCTAAACCTCTAAACCTTAAATAATTTCCCTTAACCCTAATCCCTAACCCCTAACCCCCAAAACATATATAAACCCTAAATAAGTCCCCTAACCCCTAACCCCTAACCCATAAACCCTAAACCTGAGAAACCCTAAACCCCAAACCCCTAAACCCTAAACACTAAACCCAAGCAACCCTAAACCTCTATCTCCCTATCTCTCTATCTCTATCATTCCTCTACCTCTCAATCTCTCTCCCTATGTATTTGGCCATGTCCCTCACTCTCCATATATATCCCTATAATCTCTTATGGCTATGTCTCTGGCCATGTACCTCATTCTCTATATCTCCTAGCTATTGGCCCTCTCTCTAAACACTAAACCCTAAACCTCTAAACTGTAAACCGCAAACCCTAAATAATTCTCCTAAACCTTAACTCCTAAACCCTAAACCCAAGAAACTCTCTCTCTATCTCTCTCTCTCTCTCCAAACCTGAGCAACCCTAAACGCCAAACCCCTAAACCCTAAATCAAAGCAACTCTAAACCTGTATCTCCCTATCTCTATCATCCCTCTACCTCTCAATCTCTCTCCCTATGTCCCTGGCCATGTACATGTGCCTCACTCTCTATCTCCCTATCTCTCTCCATAGTCTCCTCTATATCTCCCTATCATTCCTCTCTCTATATAAACCATAAACCCTAAACTTCTAAACCTAAACACCTAACTCCTAAACAATAAACCCTAAACCCTAACCCTAAACCCAAGAAACCCTAAACCTCTATCTCCCTAACTCTCCCCTCTCTCCCTATCGCCTTTGTCCCTCTACCTCTCAATCTCTCTCCCTATGTCTCTGGCCATGTCCGTCACTCTCTATCTCCCTATATCTCCCCTCGGTCTCCTCTATATCTCCCTATTGTTCCTCTATCTCTCTCTAAACCCTAAACCCTAAACCTCTAAACCTTAACCCCTAATCCCAAAACCATAAACCCTAAACCCTAAATAATACTCCTAAATCCAAGTAACCATAAATTAGGCAATCAATTAGGTGCTAAAATAGGTACTACATCAGGGGCTAAATTTAGGTGCTACATCAAGTGCTAAATAAGGCATTAACTTAGGCGCTAACTCAGGCACTAAATTAGGTGTTAAATGTGGTGCTAAATTAGGCACTATAGTAGGAGCTAAAGTAGACGCTAATTGGTGCCTAATTTAGCATCGACTTGTTCTAGTCAATGCAAAAAATGCCAAAAACAACACCATCCTGATAAATAGCACTGACTTTTTCAAAAAATGGAGAAAAATACATTAAAACAGTGGGTGGAAGCAAAAAAGGGAGCTAATCATATGGATTTGTTGTAGTCTATATATAATGATATCCATTGGAAGATGTGAAAGAGTTGAGGACCCAAATACCAATGAATTGTGGGCATTCTCTGGGAGACTCCCACGGAAAGACAAAGCTGTTGTTCAGGCCTTGAGATCCCTCATTGAAGAATTTTGGAAAAATAAAACAAGGGTATCTCCTAATGCAAGAGATGTTGTAAGAAGGAGAATTGGTTGTCAAAACCATGGGCCACATCCAAAGCATTTTTTGGATGTGACGTAAACACAATTTTTTAAGAAATTTCAAGAGATGTATCCTCAAGTCAAAATTAGTCAAAAGTATTTTGAAATGGTAAAGCCTTTTTATGTCAAAATAAATCACACATGCACAACTTGTTGTTGTAGAGTACATATTGAATTTTCTAATCATTATGATGTTTATAGATATATATGTGTAGATTTGCATACTAACGATGTTTTGCAAGAGTGTAATATAAAGTGTCCACCTTGTTCTTCAAGAGATTTCGTATCGAGCATCTTATGCTAGTGATGCAGGAGCATCCAGTGGTGTAAGGGCAATCTTGCATCACCCCAAAAAAAGATGTGTTTCAAAATTGTTGATGTTCTTTCCATTTCTTTTCAAAATTTGTGGTTTTGGTTCCATAATTGCTTGAATAATGATGTAGAACTTTCAGTTTTTCCAAACTGCTAAAAATAGCAACCTGCTATTTTTAGAAAGTTTACATTTGGGCACGGAATGAAATGAAAATTTACAGAAAGATTCATAACTAAAAAATAAGACCTTTGGTGAAGGAATCAAGCAAAGATCATTTGCGAGCTGAAAGATATTAAAGTTTTTGTTTCCATAAAAAGGCCTAAAAATTATTCAAACTCAGGTTTGAGGCACTAAACAGCCCCATACGGACCTGAAAATGGCCAGAACTGGCAGAGCAGGTTGTTAGAATGTAGAGCACTCCGTGATATTTTCAACGCATAAAACAATTCATCAATTGGACACCCGGATCAAAAGTTATGGCTCCCAGAAGTTGACCTATTTTTGGAGGGAGATGCAAATTTTGAAAGTAGGTTGTTGACCGCCAAAAAGGCTATTAATAACCATTTTTGGAACCCTGGGCAGTAGTAGAGTTAAGGATGAAAGTGTAGAGTCAAGAATAGGTGGGAAAATAGAAACCCTAGTGGATTTGGGGTTTATAGAAGGCAGATGATTCGAAAGTCTGGAGATAGGAAGCTGTAATGTGATGCAGCCTATAGAGGATTCATCCTCTGATTGTATTTGAGCTTCTGTAATGTAATGTTTTGACCATATCAATAAAAGATCATTCTATTTTCTATTTTCAATTTTTGCTGTTGTGTGTTTTTATGATTTACCCCCTTCATCAACTGGTATCAGAGCAAGGGTTCCTGAGTGTGTAGACAGATCACCAACCGTGAGGCAATTTGCACCAAGACCTGAGGTTGTGGGTTTACTGTGGAGATCAAGATGCCTCCATGAAGAAATCGTATTGGGAGGAATGCTTTGACGGAAGAGGGTTTTAGAGCCTTACAAAGGCAAATCGATGTATTGTAAGAGAAGCTATGAAGAGGGTTTGAGCCGAGAACAAGAGAAGAAAGCGAAGATGAAGCTGAAGAGGAGCTATTTAAGGAAGAACAAGAAGCTGTAGGAGATCCTGCAGAAGTTAGGCTGTTGAGGGCCATTTCAGAGATCGGAAAGAGACATAGGATCAAAGTTTTTACATATTCTAGATATTTGAATCCAGAACAGCTTATTGATTGGATCAATGACATGGAGGAATATTTCAAGTACGAAGATGTGGAAGACCTAGATCGGGTCAAGTTTGCAAAAACAAAATTGAAGGGCCATGCCAGTATTTGGTGGAAGGAGGTCCAATTAGAGAGGAATAGAAGAGGAAAAGGAAAGATCACCAGATGGGATCGGATGGTAGAGAAACTGAAGAAGCAATTCATTCCTGTGGACTATGAGATGGAGTTATTGAAGAAGCTGCAAGGATTGAAGCAAGGCAACAAGTCTGTTAAGGAGTATACAGAAGAGTTTTATAAGATTACTATTAGAACCAGTCATGTAGAGGCCAATAAGGAGAAGGTAGCCAATTACATTAATGGGTTGAGACCAAGTATTTAAGAGGAGCTGAGCCTGGTCAAAATGACCACCATAGAAGATGCATACTAGTTTTCCCTGAACGTGGAAGAGAAGATGAATAAAAGATTTGACAGGAAGCAAAGGGGAAGAGGTCAAGGTGAAAGGATTGGTAGAAGACCTTATGGGGGACAAAATGAAGATTCAAAGAAAAGTGAAGAAGCTGACACCAGTCGAATTCAGAGAGGAGATAATATCTACCGCCCTCGTGACTAGAACAATGGTGAGCAAAGAGGAAGAGGTAGACCTGGGATAGGAACTGGAAGAGGAGGTTTCAGAGGAACCTATTTCTAATGTGGAGAAGAAGGGAATCAAGCATACGAGTGCCCACAACATCAAGGAAGGACAAATCGAAGACCTAAAGGCAATGCATGAGTTGCATATGTAGATGAAGATGCACAGTCTGAGCATTCTAAAGATGCTGAAAGGAGAGAAACCCTAGTTGTTAGAAAAACTTTGTTGAATGAGGAGAAAGAACCCAATCAGAGGAAAAGTTTATTCTGCACAAGGTGTAAATGTGAAGGTAAGTGCTATGATATTATTATTGATAGTGGAAGCACTGAAAATCTTGTTTCAGAGGAGATAGTTGACAAGTTGAAGTTGACAAGAAGAAAGCATCTGCATCCATATCGAATTGCATGGTTGCAGAAGGACCATAGAGATTTGGTCAATGAGTAGTGTTTAGTGAAGTTCAAGATTGATGACTACCATGATGAGGTGTTGTGTGACATCATACTGATGGATGCATGTCATATGTTATTAGGGAGGCTGTGGCAGTATGATAGGAGCGTTGTCCATGATGGTCGTGCAAATACATACTCTCTAACAAAGGATGGAGTTTGTCATAAGTTGAAGCCCTTGAAGGAGGTGGAAGAAAAGGTATGTAGTACTGCCAGAATTTGCTTGGTAGATGGTAGAAATTTTTTTGAGGGTATGAAGCATGAGCGTCATTGCTTTGCATTGATTCCTAAGATTAGTCAAGAGAAATGTGAAGATGTACTAGTAGAAGTCTCAGAAATGTTGCAAGAATTTTAAGATATTGTCTCTGATAATGTACCCAAAGGTTTACCACCAGTGAGGAAGATAAGTCATCAAATGGATTTGATACCAAGAGCTAGTTTGCCGAATAAGGCAACCCATATAATGACTCCAGCAGAGAGTGAAGAGTTGAATAGACAAGTTCAGGAGTTGTTGAGGAAGGGATTGATAAGAGAGAGCCTAAGTCCATGTGCGGTACCTATAGTACTAGCACCAAGAAAGATGGAGAGTAGAGAATGTGTACAGACTCTCGAGCCATCAATAAGATCATGATCAACTACAAATTTCCATTACCCAAAATGGACAATTTGAGTGGAGCCAAGTACTTCACAAAGATTGACCTGAAGAGTGGGTATCACCAGATCCATATCAGAGAAGGAGATGAATGGAAGACAGCCTTCAAGACAAAGGAAGGTTTGTATGAGTGGTTAGTCATGCCATTTGGTCTAACCAATGCACCGAGCACATTCATGTGGCTCATGAATGAGGTAGTAAAAGAATTTTTGGGAAGTTTTGTTATTGTTTATTTGGATGATATTTTGATTTTTAGTAAGACTTGGGATGAGCATCTAATGCATATCAGAAGAGTTCTAGAGAAGCTGAGGGAGGAGAAGTTGTTGATTAATTTGAAGAAGTGTAGTTTTACAAAGAAGGAGTTGGTATACCTAGGATTTGTTGTCTCAGAGGAAGGTCTTAAGATGGACCCAGAAAAAGTAAGGGCTATCATTGAATTGCCTACACCAAGGAGTGCCACAGAGGTATGATCTTTTCATGGTTTGGCAAGTTTTTATAGAAAGTTTATCAGAAATTTTAGTAGCATTTGTGTACCCCTGACTGAGACAATGAGAGAGGATAGAAAAGAGTTTAAATGGACTAAAGGAGTAGACAAAAGCTTTGATACATTGAAGCAAAAACTCACAAAGCAACCTGTTTTGGCACTATTGTGTGGTTACACAACACGCCCCATTTTGACTTGACAAAATAGGGACCCAACTTTTCTACTTGGCTTGTTCTTAGTTTTTTCTGCTTTTAAGTCATATAGGTGACCCTGCATAAGGGGGCTGGGTAAGTCATCATGATGAGGTTAGTTTGTCAAAGTTAATATTTCATATCAATAACCTTATGGTTGGAAAGAGTACAAAATTTCATGCAGGTTTGCCTTTTGGATCACCCTGATATTCCTTAGGGAACGAAAGTTATTGCAAGTCAAAGCCCTGGTCAAACCTGATATTCCGAGGGGGGTCATATTTCTTAACATCAGTCATATTATGTAAGATCACCCTGATCCAATTTTATCACCCAATAATCATTTGGTCCGAAGGTTCGGACGTCAAGCTTACGTGATAGTGGTATTTACCCATCAAACAGCGTCATATATTTTGCGGGGGTCACCCGATCTTCTGAATATCACCCGATATTGCAAATATCACCCTGTCACAAAATATCACCCCATTGCCAATATGCTGATGATGTCATCCAATCCTGATGAACTAAGAAAATCACCCTGACGATGACGCCATCATCCTTTTTACCTCACGGAGGCATATTTCCAACGATCACCCCTTTTTCCATAACATGACGGTGACATCATCCTGATCTTTTGAAAGGGGGTCGCTTTAGTTTTGAGGGGTCACATCTCAAATATCACCTGATCTTTTAAACATGACCCGATATTTTCAACATCACCTGATCCATTGACATCAGTCTTCCCGCTCAAAGGCGGAGGGTCATATTACATAGAGGGGGTCATATTTCAAATATCACCCGATCTTCCGAAGATCACCCCCCTCATCTTGCCCCATGACATTAAATGCACATAAATGGAGTAGGCAGATTCTCGTCGATTCCGAATGTGATACACACACCTGGCAACATCCGTGACTTTTGTATAGAAGATCAATGGTTTTGATCAATTTAACTAGGTTTTTCCCTAATTTGCCCTACTAATGAGATAAAAAGTGAATTTCCAAGGTCATTTTGCATTTACCTTGCGATAAAACAAGAATTTACAGAGCGTAGAACATTCAAACCCTCATACGACCTACCTGCAGATGCATACAACTTACAGTAGAATGGAACATGTGATATCACTGATATCTGAGCCCCTTTTCTATAATCATCTACTTAATCCAGGAGATAAGTGTTATCAGGTAAGTAATTAGAAACCCTCCTATTGTTGTTTCTGTAATATCCATGTAGTAAGTTCTTTTATGGTTTTGCTCTGTAATTATGCATATCGTGATGAAATGGAGATTAATAAATATAATATGCATGATGTCGTAAACACATAGTGTTGTATATGAATGGATATAAATAGTATGGTAAGACCAGTCGTGTTTATTGTAGGAATCCATGGCGGACATCAGGAGGAACAAGTTTGAGTCTGAATTTCTTAAGCCTATGTTCACTCAGCCTAAAGGATTGTAGTTCAAGTATGGTGTCATCAGAGATACTCATTAGGGAAACACAGATTTAGTGGCCTGGTCATCTAAGATGCAAAATGATAAAGAAAGTACCCTACTGGACACCGTTTTTACATCAGGAATGTGGTATGCGGCTGGATTTCCTTATTCCATGGAAACTCTAGAGTTGATAATAGAATCTGCTAGAAATTACAACCCTCAGATGGGGAGAGTAGAACAACATGGCAGGGTTTATGCAAATTTTTCAATAAAAGGAATTGCATCTACTTTCAATCTCCCACTTGGAAAGAAGGTAGTCAATATGGATCTGAAAAAACTAGAGATGGAATATATAAATAACAAGAAGACTCCAAGAAAGAGGATATATCAGTGGAGATCAAAGAACAGCACTTACACTGCCTCTGCCAAATTACCAGTGCACCTGTACAAATTTGACTTTGATGATGAATATCAGTATATGATTGCCCTAGTCAGCAGAGTGACAGGCCAACCTACTACTGGAAGTTTCAAGGATTGGATGTATGGGGTCATCATGATGTGTACTTATATAGATAATAAGCCATTATGGGATAAAATCATCAGTGATGCCCTAGATGAACAAATGATGAACTAGGAGGCCTGGAGTGTGCATTTTACATGACTTCATATGTTTTATATTCATGTGCTTATAAGGGTACATTTGATGCACTAACCACAATTGGAAAGATTGGTGGCAGTTTAAATGATGCCCATATATGGGACCATTACCCTCAGTTACAGAGAACAAACTATCTCGCTGATTACAAATTAGTGAATGATACATTTTCTATGCATCTGGTCAGAACAATGGAGGAAGATAGAACTAAAAGACTGAGCATGGAAGCTCAGGAAGTTATATACAAGCATGGTGCCTGGTTCATCTAGTTTGCCACATTTTCCTACATTAGGATAGAAGGTTATGAAGGATAGCCATTAATGTTACCTAGGTACCCTACTGATGGGGTAGTCCTGATGGAGTTTTTGAGACAGGTATCAACTATACTAGATGCATACAAAGAAAACAAGAAAATACCTCCAATATTATTTCCAGTAACTATAGGGTGGTACCTATGCCCTGATTCTGAAAACATAAAGAAGGCCATAGCAGGTCTGAACTTGATGAACTTACAACCATTCCCATTGGCCAAATCATATGACCCTTATGGAAGAATGCAAAAGATCATAGGGAAGTCCATACATCAGAATTTCTAGACTGACTGTGAGGATGAGGCTGAAGTCAGAAGAAGAAAATATCAAAGGCTCACCGTTAATCAGATTAAGACATTTGATTGTGTTCCAGTGCCTGTACAATTCAAGAAGGATGATGGCAAGGTATTTTCAAATGAGTATGAAGACAATAAGGTGTATAATGACACCATTTCAGCCCCTAACTTGATGCAGCCTGAGGACATTTCATTGGATCAGTTTACAGGTGGAGTGCTGCAGTTGACCCAAGCATGGGTTAATGAACAAATCCATGCATTGAAGAATAGAGGTATGGCCCTCACAGTAGATAACAAGAGGAAAACGCAGGAGATTTTAGATGAAGAATATGATGACTTTCTTGTTGAGAAGAGGAAATCTAATAAAGAAAGGTTGCCGCCCTAGAAACAAGGAAAATGACCTCCTAGAGGAAAAAAGAAGACTGATAGTGAACCTAAGGGGGTGATAGTTGAAAGAGTTGATATACCAGCTGAAGGTGCATCGGCATCAGGACAGGCATCAGCCTCATCTGCATAGCCTTTGGAAGATGAACCAAGAGCAAAAAGAGTCTTAAGGCCAGCTGTGGAGACTGCAAGAGTATAGTATGAAGGTCAAACCTCACAGCAGAATGTGGACAAGGATAGAATTCTAGAGGAGAAGCCCGTGGATAAAGAGCCTGAAGATGATGATCCTGTGACATTCACCAGAAAAAGGAAGGCACCCCTGGTGGCATCACCACCTAAAAGACAGAGAACATCTATGAAGGGTGAGATAAGACATGACCCCATAGTATTAAGGGGAGCTGGTAGTGAAGTATTCAGAAAAGAATTGCAACATGATGTGCCACTTCCTACCATCATTCAATTTAAGACTGAGAAGGCTGAAGAGCAAGTAAAAGAAGCCACTAGAGCAAGCCAATGTGGTCCTTTCTCATTAGAAGAAGTTGTGGACCTATCAGATGATGAGGTGGTACAAAGTGTGACTTCTCAGTAGATGGAGACCCTCGCTTCTAACACTCGCATGACCCCTCATAGAACTCCATCCTCATAGAGGGTGATATTAGAAGAGTTGAAGCAAGCAGAGCAAGAAAGGAAAATAGCCCAGAGAGGGCAGCCCAACAAATTGGGCTGGATAAGTAAGTTGATCAGGTAACTAGACCTGCAGCAACAGATCTAACATATAGAGAGGATGCAAGTCCCAAACATCAAGCAGGTGCACCTGATAAAATAGAAAATATTGAGGTAGTCAAGCTGACAGAAACAGAAAATAGTGCTTTAGATATGGGTTAGTAACAATGAGAAATACCAGCTGAGCACAAAATAGTAGAAGTCCAACAGAAGGGCAGGGATGATCAAGACACATCAGGTGATGATGCCCTCCGGACTCAGGATACCTCAGGTGATAAAGAAACATTAGGTCATGATCACCTGAAAACCCAGGAGGTAGATACATCAGGTGCAGAGCAGAATGTGATCCAAGATCAAGTTGATGCACCTAATACAAACACAATGATATCCACGGATACAAATGTGCCTTAGGATGAGGAAATTCCCAAAGTGGATGAAACACAAAAGGAGGTAGTATAGGATCAAGTACAAGATTAGCATGAAGATGCATCACAAGATCCTCCTCCGCAAGAAGAAGCTCCTCAAGAGGAAGAGGTAGAACAAGATCACCCTTAGGATGAATATCATGAGGAAGAAATAAGGAAATCACCCTCTCCATCGAGAATAGAGATAGATACAGGAGATCAGGGTGGACATGATGATGATGATGGACACCAAGGATCCAAAGATCAAGTACCTCAATGGCTTGAGAAAGAAATAGGTGTGGAATCTGGTTTTGAGATTCAAGAGTTTGATGTTTCAACATTGTTTTCAGAAACCATCATGAAGCTGAAGAGGAAAGCCAGATTAACATTTGCAATTAGAAGAGATCCTGCTACAGGTAGAAGGACCGCCCAGGTAGCACTTCCCACTATTGAAAAGGAGAAAGGCAAAATCACCCTATAAGAATTCTAGATCACTACAGTTGACTTGGGGTTTGCCAATGAAGACCAAGAAGGTCAGGAAGGGAAGGATATAATAGATTCTTTAACCCAAAGGGTGAAGAAAGAAAAGGAAAAAAATAAGCAGCATAAGGAGCACATTGCCCAACTGCACTCATACATAAAAGGGTTGATTAACCCTGACAATACGTCATCAGATTAGGCAGTCCCATTGATTGCAATTTCTCAATAGGAGCTTAATAAATTGGACCTTATGAAGCATGAGTCAGTGATCATGAGGAAATGGATGTCATCAGCACTAATAGGAGCTGAGGAAGTAGTGAGTGCCTCTTTGCAGAGGTGGAATTCTTTGAGTATCTCAAGGAAGAAAGTTGATAAAATACAGAATGAGGCCGGAAGACGGTCATTCCAGTTAGAGAAAGCCTTGAGTGCTTTGAGTGAAATAAAGAGGATTAATCCTCAGATCCTGATAAATCATCAGGTGCTGAATAATAACATTGCCATGCTGGTGGATATTTGGTGTAGGGACATCAGGTTTGAATGTGATATACTGAAGAAGTGCAGTAATAAGTTAAGAGATATTAGTGTGAAACTGCACAGCATGATGTCCTATGAAGCAGAAGTCCTGGAAGCCCTAGAGGGTAAAGTAGAGAGGAAAATTGAAAATCAAGACACAGACTTTGCCATAAAAGCTCTGCATGATAACTTCCAACCGATGGTTGATGATCCTCTCACCCACCTGACGGAAGAAGCAATGAACAAGATCATGAGGATCAAAGTCAGGTGGAGAATTACAATGAGACATTGAGCAATAGGAAGGGTAAATTGGAGACCCTCAGAGATAAGTTTCAAGCCCACAAGCATGCCATCAGTAAAGCTAAAACTCAGGATGACGGGGAAGTTGAAAGAATAGTAGAAGCTATCAGGACAATAATGCAGGTCCATATACAAGGAGATATTCATTAGGGTGATGACGACACAGAAAGTGATGATAATGATGATCATGATGAAGAAGAAGAACCTAAGGAGTAAATGAAGATGCGCCACAAGGGAAGCATATCCATCATGTACTTAGAAGAAAATAAGTTACCTAGATGGTTGCCAACTGGCAGCCTATGCCACGAGAGATAGTTGACCAAGTCAAAGGGGAATATGCACCGTGGATCTTAATTGATAAATCTTGATCGTAGATCATTTGTAACCACTCCCTCACCTTATTCTATAACAGGTGCAAGGATGCCTTATTTTGAACATTGGAAGCTTAATTGAAATTTGTTTTCTAAAATATCAGGGCCTATTTCAAAGTTATTGTAAACATACATGTTTTTGCATACTTAATGAAAGAGAAGACCATTTTGATTACAAATTATCATAAATCCTTAGTCTGTGTTTGAATTCTTGGTACATGCTTTGATTTTCTACCTCCCTTGGAGTGCTCATCAGTCTGCATGTATTGTCTTCATTCATCATCCTTTGAAGTTTGCATCATCTGTATCTAGTTGTGGAACATCCTGGTGAAAATATGGTTTGATTTCTTCTCCTAATGACAGTATCAAGTGTGTATGTGGTTCAATAGCTAAAGATTCATCATAATTTGAAGTATTGTTTTACATTTATTTTAATTTCAGAACAATTCACCATCACAATTGCAAATAATAGATAATCAAAAGCAAATTACATGAAATATGCAGACATCTCATCGATAACTAGAAATTCATAGCATATTTGAAGTTAAAGCATGTACAATTGATAAATATCAGGCAAAGATTTGAGCATAGACGCATCATTTGAAGAAATATACTGTGTAGAATAACCTTTCTGTGTAGCATCTTTACAGAAATAGAATCCTACTGATAAGCAAATGTAAGGCCCATGAATGGAAAATAGCAACACATATCAACCACTGAGTAACGTCAGTAGATTAAGAACTAATCCACAGAGACTTGGGATCATGAATTCTTTGAATTCATCGTATCTTTCAAGATGAGTAAAGGTTGTTGTGTAACTTTTATTCTATGTTTGCTTATGACTAACATCATGATCAACATAAACTAGCGCTAGAAGGAGGGCTAGAAACTAGAAGCTCATCATCAGTAAGTTTTATCAGATTTGATGATGCAAACAGTAAGGTAATATTGAAACACCTCCAGATTTTGATCAATACGCAAAGATTTGTTGTTTTAAGCTTGTACATGCTAATCATTTGTGAAGTTTTCAAAATTAACCATAAATATTGCAAGCTTTGTGGTAAATCATCATGAATTTACAAAGATCAGTCCTATTTCAGGTAGATTTGTCAAAGCTTTGAGGAAATCTGCTTTAGAAACCTGACATTCGGTTGCAAGTGTCACCAGAGCTCAATATCACCTCATATTTGCATTGTTCATGCAAATATTTCATAAATATCCAGTCAATTGCCATTTCTGACCATAAATATCACTTTTGCTGGTAAATTCCAACCGATGTTTACAGTTAACCAGCCAATTTCTCCTTAAACTTGAGAAATCCTAGCTCACAGGCCAAATACCAGGTCTAGGTCCAGTGGAATCTTTGAAGAATTACCTGTTAGATGATTTAGACCTAGAACTGTAGACATCCATCATACTCCAGATTCTAGTGCATCAGGAGCATCACCAAAACATCCTCCTATAACTTTTACTGGTTTACAAACACCTACAAGATCACCTGTTACACATCAGGTTCAACCTCAACCTATCATACCTCAAGCTCAACCTCCATCGGTTGCAATGTCTTTCTTTGCAACAGAATCACCATTGACTTTCTTGGCATATCATGCTTTGCCAAAGAATCCTGACAAAATTTGTCCAAAGTATCATCCATATCAGGATGCGGATGACCATATTAGAACTTTCAAAGAAGCCTGCTGTAGGGCCAGAATTGAGCATCAAGACATTGTATGCAGGTTATTTCCTTTTTCCTTAGGGGAAGAAGCCTATAACTAGTATATTAGTCTTGGTCAGGGTTCAGTCAGATCATGGGCTATCCTGGAGAAAGCTTTCACTGATAGGTTCAAAATACCAATAGATCCTTCAATGAACTATCATTTATTTGCCACAATCAAATGATTTGAAGGAGAACTTGTTGCTAACTTCAACACTAGGTTCCAAAAAATGCTATCTTAGTTAGTTGCCCCTTATGTCGTAGCAGATGAAGTTGCTAGGAGCATATATTATTCAGCTCTGGATCCTTTAACTTCCATGTTTATTAGGAGAGCACATCCTAACGTCACAACTTTGACACAGGCATTCCAAGAGGCTATCAAAGTCAGCCAGCAGCTAGTTTTTGCTCCAACACCAAACATTACCTTTCCCACACTTCCTAGTTATCCAAGTTATCCTACCCAGCAATAGCCTAATGGAGCCATGATGCCTCCAACTATCATGCCAGCACCTTTGCAAATACCTCCAGTGAGTATTATGCCACCTCCAAATGGAAATGGCCAGATGCAACAGTATCCAAGACAAACTCAGTTGCCTTGGGGAGTAGATCAATCTAATCAGAACAATGGATCTTCCTTTTTCAAGCCCTTGATAGAAAATATAGTGACTAAGATTCAGGAAGAGAAAGAAGAGATTAAGGAAATATCAGCTCAATTAAGGAAACTTACAACTAAGATCACTCACTTAAGGAGTCAAAATTTCTATTCCCAGCCTAACCAGAATATAGGCTATGCTAATGACAAACCAAAATATCCTGATAGGGGGTACAACAATAATTACAACAATAATGGCAATAATAATCCTCAAAGACAACCTAGAGTGTGGAACACTAGGCCAAATAATGGTTCCTTGCCATCACCCCTAGACATTTTGCCTCCTGGTGAACCCAAACAGACTACTAGAGTCAACCTTGTAGAGGTAGCCCTCACTAACTAGTGCGGAATACATAACACCAATGCACATGCAGAGTTAGACTGTCCTCAGTTCAGAATTGCTGCGAGCATTTTCCAGACTGAAGTGTCCAATACCTCAGGAAATCCACCTCATGTAGAAGGAAACGAACTTGTTCCTTGTGGATATGACTATGCCTTAGTGCTTGAAATTTACACTCATCATCCTTATCAGCAGACAGTGCCTGCTCACCAAGATTACACCCTAGCTTGTGAGGAATCAACCATGGCTTTTGAGTCAAATTATGTTTTTCCCTTTGAGGATGAAAATGAGCCTTCAAATGAACATGAGGAGGTACATGCATATCAACAACAATATCAAGGTAAGCATAACTACAACCTTAGAAATAATGCGAACATGTCTATTGGTCCTTTGACCACTTCCTTGCCTCCGAACAATTTCAATACACCTCCTGATCCCAAGGGAAGTAATAACCCTAGATTCCCCAAGGTCAATGCACAATACTTAGCATCACCAAACACAACACCAAAGGCTGTGAATCTGCCCCATGAATCTGACAAACTTGTCACTTATCTGGCTGATGAGATGAAAAAGATTAAAATCAGCCTGTCATTGTTTGAATTGTTCAAAACTCCTGCCATCAAGAAAGCATTTATGAAATCACTAGATGATCCTACTCCTAAAGAGGATAGTCACCCCTCAGGTTAGTCTGGTAGCAAAGATCATGCGGCTAGGGATCCTAATGTCAAACACAAGGTGCTAGCTACTGTTCAAGCTGTAGAGACCTCCCACATGACTTTATATAGAGATAAAAGTGAGTCACCTCCATTCCTCCTTACTATAAGAATGTTTAACAAAAACCTGCACAACTATTTAGTAGACTCAGGAGCATCTACCAATGTAATGCCCCTGTCCATATGCAATGCTTTAGGGCTGCATCCTGCTAAATCCTTAAAGGTGACACAATTGGACAAAACTGAGGTGAGTGTGGTAGGAGAGCTAACTCACATTCACATGCAGCTAGCATCTGACCCCAGAATCCAATATTATATTGACATTCAGGTAGTTGATATACCTGATACCTATGGTATGTTACTCAGCAGAGACTGGTCCAAAACCCTTAACGGATACATGTCCACAGATTTTAGTCATATGTGGTTACCCTGGAAGGGGATACCAAATCAAATAAGAATTGATGCTGAGCCTCGTATGAAGCACATGATCACTGAATATAATAAAAATAACAAGATCATTGATGTAGAGCAACTAGGACAACAGACAACCTATCTCAGTTGAAGGATATTTCAGACCTTCAATGCCATACTCACCAAGTTCACTGTCCCTGTCAGCAATCAGGCTTCTACCAAAACAAGGTTTAAACACCACAACATATACATGTTCATGTTATGTAGAGAGGGGACTTCCAGGCTTACATCTGCCAAGACTTTTGACTCCAACTAACATTCTCTCCAACCCATTATGCAGGGTCTGCAGGACAGCAATCTTGCCAATGTCTTCAAAAGACAATCATAACATCTCACTGCTCTAGAGGAAAGACAATTACCCTAGCCTCCTTGCAATGATCTCTATTGAGACACACTCAAGCTTGTACAATATGCCAATCTCTAACATTCACACATACCTAACGCATTCATAGACAAAGCAATACTAAACCAAACTTACCAAGTTTCTTCTTGGGGATGACTGGTGTCCTTCTCTGGCTTCTAACTCAAGATTCTGCAGGGTCTCTTACTCAGTCCCAACACATTCTCCTACCTCCCCTACCCTCACAAGACCTTGAGACAACTAAAATACAATCCATTCCACTAATCAAAAATAGAAAAGATCAGTGGAATGGGAATAAATCCATCAATTTGCCCAAAAGAACCCTAACCTAGGTTTTAGGACAGCTTAGCACAAAACAATGGTTTTCTCACTCCTAGTTTGCTGTCAAGACTCCAAACAAGAATCAAATCCAAGCTACTTCAATACTCTAACCATGCATTACAAACTTGGGCAATGACAAGGCCGTATAGGTACGGTTTCTCACAAAAAACAACAATTTTACTAACTATGGTAGCAGTTTTAAAAGGCAAAAAGAGGTTCTGCAGTCATATTATGCTTTTCACCCAATGTCAAGAGCCCAAACCTATTCTAATGGATAACTAACTCATCAATATTTACTTCCAAACATTCAAGGCTCCATGACTAGATCGTACCACACAGAAGTATGGCTTTATGCACAGAAAAACTCAGAAAAAATACACAAAAGAACAGGAAAATAGTCCTTTCTTCTTTCCTATTTCATCTCCACCGAATGTGTCCTTACAATAATCCTCTTTGGATTCAAATAAGATTCTTACCAAGCATGGAGTGGTTGGGTCGAAGAAAACTACCCCAAACCAATGAGCTTTTTCTTGATTTTTGCTGCACTAACTGACTATTTTTTTAAAAACTGTCCTTTCTTGGACTGTATTTCTAGTTTTTATGGTTTAATAATGCTTTTTAACATGTAGTTAACCTTTGGACAAGGTCATAACTCATCTACACACATTTTACATGCCTTTAAAGGCTACAAACACTAAGACTTTAAAGACTATCCTATATAAACATTAAAACTTAAATGACTCCCTAAGATTGCCTATACAATATGACTGTCCTCCTTAACAAAAATGAGAGTAGATATTAGACACTTGGACATAGTCCTATTACTAGCATGGCTTTCAAGACTTATTACAATATTGAATGGTCTCAAGGACCTTGTTGACTCAGAACAATTACTAGAAGATCAAACAAAACAACTTGAAGATTATCCAAAATTTAGATTTCATGGTGCTCCTGCACCATACTCCCCAACATGATGAAAACTCTTGTCCCAAGAGTTAGGGGATCTTCTCCAAACGTTCTTCCATCTTGTTGGGATGTTCCTCTAACGAGGAAACATGAACTCTCCAAGAGTTATCTTCCTCCTTCTCCAGCCTGCATGGCTCCTATAAATAGTGTTAGTACCAGAAAACCTGTTTTGGTGTCCTTGTCAAGGACCTTGCTGCTGCAATGCTTTAGCTCTTCTCAACTGGGGGTTCTGATTCATTCCTCCTTGGACTATCTGCTGTTTGCCTTCCTTCTTCTGGCTCCTTATAGGGCAATCAATGTCCCCACTCTTGACATAACTCAAGTCCCAAGCCTGCTGCTCTTTAGGACTGTCATCCACCTTCTGCTGTTGCAACTGGTCCTGTTGCTTGCAATCATCCTTAACCTACACATTCAACTGTAGTTTCTCTCCAGAACAAATAGTAACATGTTCCTTCTTCTCGGCACAAGGTAAAGGCATCAGTTTGAACTTCTTACCATCTTTGTGCACCACATAGTTATTAGTGTAACCATCATGAATAGTCCTTCTCAAGTGTTACCATGGCCTACCCAAAATTTTATGCCCACATGTCATTGGAATAACATCACACAAAACATAGTCCTGATATAGACCAATTGTAAAATCAACATATGCCTTCTTAGTAACCCTTACCTGTTGTTCTTGACTCACCCAAGTGACATTGTAAGGACTAGGATGATCAAAAGTTTTCAATCCCAACTTGTGCACCATTTCCCAAGAAACTAGATTATCATGAGAACCTGAATCTACAATCAACTTGCATATCTTTCCATGGCTTAAACAATTAGTAGATACCTGTGGTGGGGGCTGTATCTTACCTTTCTCCACCATGAGCATTTCTCCAACCATCATTGGAGAGGTTGACAACATTTCTGGTTCTTCTGGCTTCTCCTCCTCTTGTGCCAAGTGAAGCCTTCTATCCTTGGTCTTGTCAACACCATCCTTCTTAGGATAGTTGAAAGATGTGTGTCCCACCTCATTATAGTGATAACATCTGCCTGTGAACACTCCTCTACCTGATCCAAATCTACCTCCACCTCTATATCCACCTCTCTGATCTGCAGAAGACTCCTTACCTTTCTCATTGTTGTTCTGAACTTCAGTAGTAGGTCTGCCCCTACCTCTATATCCTCTTCCACTTCCTCCTTGCATTTCTTTCTTCCTCTTCACCCTTTCTTTAGCCCTGATGGCCAACTGAAAACACTCTCCAAGTGATTTTGGTACTGCCAAACCAATCTCATCTTGCAAGTTATACCTAAGCCCATTAAGGTACATTGCCACCTTCTCTTCTTCATCTTCTAATCCTCCTCTGATACTAAGCCTATGAAATTGCTCAGTATGGGACATAACATCCATGTCCTTCTACTTCAGATTCTACCTCATCCTCTTTGTCTGAATGGAGTAATTAGATGGAAGGAATTGATCCTTCATCATATCCTTCATCCTACCCCAAGAAGTGATTTTTGATGCACCTCTAGCCACTCTTTCTGTCTGCACACTACTCCACCAGGTAAGTGTTGTTCCTCTTAGTTTTGTTTTTGCAAACTTGATCTTCTTCTCATCACTCATCTCCTCATACTCAAAAAAATTTTCCAGGGCATCTATCCACCCTAACACCTCTTCACTAGCCATCTTCCCCTGATAGATAGGTAACTCTATGTTTGCCTTTGTTCCACTACCTTGGACTGCCTTTAGCAATCTCACAAACTTCTTTTCTTCAGCATCCAACTCATCCTTAAGAGGATTCTCATCTGCATCCTCATCTCCTTCTGACTCATTTTGTTCATCCCTTCTAGGATTCTTGTCCAATGCTTCCAATCTAGCCAAGATTGATGCATTCTCCCTTCTCACTTGTCTCAACTCTCTTTCCCTTGCAGCATCCTGATCTCTTCTGTCCCTCAACTCTTTTTCTCTAGCCTCTAAGGCTTCTCTCAACTCATTGTTCTCCCTAGCCATTTGATTCTTAGGAGGCATCTTCACAAACTCTCACAAACTCATACTGTTTCACAAGATCCTTTAATCCCTCAGGGACCTACTAGTGGCTTTGATACCACAAATGATGCAGAGCAACTAGGACAATAGACAAGCTATCTTAGTTGAAGGATATTTTAGACCTTCAATGCCATACTCACCAAGTTCACTGTCCCTGTCAACAATTAGGCTTCTACCAAAACAAGGTTTAAACACCACAACATATACATGTTCATGTTATGTAGAGAGGGGACTTCCAGGCTTACATCTGCCAGGACTTCTGACTCCAACTAACATTCTCTCCAACCCACTATGCAGGGTCTGCAGGACAGCAGTCTTGCCAATGTCTTCAAAAGACAGTCATAACATCTCACTGCTCCAGAGGAAAGACAATCACCCTAGCCTCCTTGCAATGACCTCTATTGAGACACACTGAAGCTTTTACAATATGTCAATCTCTAACATTCACACATACCTAATGCATTCATAGACAAAGCAATACTAAACCAAACTTACCAAGTTTCTTCTTGGGGATGACTGCTGTCCTTCTTTGGCTTCTAACTCAAGATTCTGCAGGGTCTCTTACTCAGTCCCAACACATTCTCTTGCCTCCCCTATCCTCACAAGACCTTGAGACAACTAAAATACAATCCATTCCACTGATCAAAAATAGAAAAGATTAGTGGAATGGGAATAAATCCATCGATTTGCCCAAAAGAACCCTAACCTAGGTTTTAGGATAGCTTAGCACAAAACAATGGTTTTCTCACTCCTAGTTTGCTGTCAAGACTCCAAACAAGAATCAAATCCAAGCTACTTCAATACTCTAACCATGCATTACAAACTTGGGCAATGACAAGGCCGTACAGGTACGGTTTCTCACAGAAAACAACAATTTTACTAACTATGACAGCAGTTTTAAAAGGCAGAAAAAGGTTCTGCAATCATATTATGCTTTTCACCCAATGTCAAGAGCCCAAACCTATTCTAATGGACAACTAACTCATCAATCTTTACTTCCAAACATTCAAGGCTTCATGACTGGATCGTACCACACAGAAGTGCGGCTTTATGCATAGAAAAACTCAGAAAAAATACACAAAAGAATAGGAAAATAGTCCTTTCTTCTTTCCTATTTCATCTCCACCGAATGTGTCCTTACAATAATCCTCTTTGGCTTCAAATAAGCCTCTTACCAAGCATGGAGTGGTTGGGTCAAAGAAAACTGCCCCAAACAAACATGCTTTTTCTTGATTTTTGCTGCACTAACTGACTGTTTTTTTAGAAACTATCCTTTCTTGGACTGTATTTCTAGTTTTTATGGTTTAATAATGCTTTTTAACATGTAGTTAACCTTTGGACAAGGTCATAACTCATCTACACACCTTTGACATGCCTTTAAAGGCTACAAACACTAAGACTTTAAAGACTATCCTATATAAACATTAAAACTTAAATGACTCCCTACGACTGCCTATAAAATATGACTGTCCTCCTTAACAAAAATGAGAGTAGATATTAGACACTTGGACACAGTCCTATTACTAGCATGGCTTTCAAGCCTTATTACAATATTGAATAGTCTCAAGGACCTTGTGGACTCAGAACAATTACTAGAAGATCAAACAAAACAACTTGAAGATTATCCAAAATTTAGATTTCGTGGTGCTCCTGCACCAATCATGTATGCGGATGTCAAACCTAGAGTTTACTCCATCAGGCCACGGACTGTCAGGATAGAAGAAATCCTAATGTATGATGTTCATCATCATATGATGACCCTCAAGATGACAAAATAAATGTAAAATCTGATAGTAACCTGAAGAATGAAAATGAGGTAGATCACTTCAAGAATTTTGAGATACACTTATCTAAACAGGTGAAACGATGTCAATTATTAAAGATACCTATTAATGATATTCTAATTGATGGTTGGTGTAGGTTGCATAATGAGTCACATTCTGAGAAGACTTGTGAAGCATGCATAGACATGCTGGAGCTGGAAAAAGCGTGCAGTGATGCATCATCATCATCATCCTCAGAGGTAATTCCTCAGATAGTGATAATGATAGTGATACTGATTGTTGTTTGTTTCCTACAGGAACAGAAGAGTCCACATGCTGTGATGAACCTCATATTTAGATGACAGGGGAAATACTAGTATGTAACCAGAGTAATGTTAAGAGAAAAGAGAAAATCACCCTAGGGAGTGATTTTTTTGTAGAATTAGATTATGAGTTATCTGATGAGGACAGAGGTAGTAGTCTGTCTAAATTTGAAGAATTTTTTTCAGAAGATGACATAGCAGTAGAGACCTTTACAAGATGTCTTGATTGAAGATTGGTGTAGGTTACATGAAGCATCTCACTTAGAAACTGCTTGCTCTTTGTGTCTGCATCTTTTGAAAAGATAGACATTGCCAAGTCCAGAAGATTTGCCTTCTCGTGATAAAAGGAAAGAAAAACCCTCAGCTTCACAAAAGAAAGGAAAGATGAAGTCTGAAAAAGCTAAGATACCAAAATTAAAGTGGATATCAAGTGGTGCAACTGCCAGAGCTGCAAAGAAAAAGAAAGGCTCGGATAAGCCTTTGGCTGAAGATAAGCCATGGATCCTTAGATTTGATGGATCCAAGTCAAAACAAGGAGTTGGAGTAGGGATAGATCTCATTGATCCATCTAGAAAATCCTACTTAGTAGCATACCGTCTGTAGTTCTCATGCACCAACAATGTAACAGAGTATGAAGCTCTAGTTCACGGGATACTGTTTGCCCTTAAGAAGAAAGTGAAAATGGGAATCTATATTTTGATGCATTCAATATCACCCACGTACCCAGAGAACAAAATCATAGGGCAAATGCTTTAGCTCAGGCTGCCAGTACATTGGAGCCACTGTCTATTTCTGGACTGAAAAGATTTTCAGTAGAGTTGGTATCAGTACCTTCTATGCCTGACAATGTGACCAACCTCCAAGTATTTGATGATGATCAGCATATTCTAGACTTCATCTCCAATAGAGATATATTTGAGGTGCAGATCATAGATGAGAACAATGTAGAGGATCATGTCTAGGAAGAAGAAGAAATCTTAGAATTGCCCAGCAATAAGATTCCTAAGGGAATGATAGAGCTAGAGAGAGCATTTGATCTAGACAACATGCTAAAACAAAAGGATCTTCCAAAGGCTGATGGAGGATAATATTCTCAGGTTAACATTGGACAAGATGATGAAAATAAAAATGTCTTGATTGGGAAAGTTTGTACAGAAGAAGAACTAGAAGGAATAACCCAGGCTCTCAAAGATTACATCCATGTCATTGCCTGGACTTATGATGAGCTGAAAACATATGACACATCAGTCATCACTCACACCATACCCCTCAAGCCAGATGCCAAGCCTTTCAGATAGAAGCAAAGGCCTATCAATGCTTTGCTGGAACCTATTATTCTTGAGGAGGTTAAGAAACTGTTAAATGCCAGGATCATATTTCCTATGAGGCACTCCACCTGGGTAGCAAATCTAGTCCGAGTGAGGAAGAAAAATGGAGACATCAGATTATGTGTGGACTTCAGGAACTTGAACAGAGCATCTAAGAAAGATAATTATCCTTTATCTTCACTGGATGAAGTCCTGCAAATTGTGAATGATGCCAAAATGATGTCATTTCTAGATGGTTTCTCAGGCTATAACCAGGTAATGGTGGATAAAATTGACAAATTGAAAACTGTCTTCACCATAAAGTGGGGGATCTTCACCTACATGTGCATGCCATTTGGGTTAATCAATGCTAGAGCCACATTCTAGCGAGTAATGGACATAGCCTTCAGAGGCTTAATAGGAAAATGCATAGTCATATACATGGATGACTTAACAGTGTTCTCTAAAGATAGAGGAAACCATGTAGAAGATCTCATAAATGTGCTTAAAAAATGTGAACAATATGGGATATCCTTGAACCCCAATAAATGCATATTTGGGGTAACAATAGGAAAATTACTAGGCAACCTAATAACTGAAAATGGGATTATCATTGATCTTGACAGGGTGGAATCCATCATGAAAATACAACTTCCTGGAAGCAAAAAGGAGCTCAAATCTTACTTTGGTAAGATTAATTTTGTTAGGAAGTTTATCACTGGCTTTGCAGAAATAGTCAGACCCTTAAATGCCATGCTCAAGGACGCTAAAATTGAGTGGACACCAGAGGCTAAAGTAGCTTTTGAAGACATTAAAAAAATTATATCTGATGCTCCAGTTCTGATCGGTCCAGACTACACCAGGGACTTCTACATTTATTCATTTGCTTCAGAGCATACCTGTACAGCAGTACTGACACAGAGAAATAAAGAAAAGGAAGAGAGCCCATAGCCTTCATGAGCTGCCCTTTCAAAGATGCTGAACTGAGATACATGGATGTTGAAAGACAGGCACTTGCTCTGGTTCAAGCAGTAAAGAAGTTCAGGCACTATATCCTGAGAAGTAAAGTGATTGTTGTGGTACCTAATGCAATAGTGAAGATATTATTAATGCAGAGTGAGCCGGGATGAGAAAAGAGCTAAATGGATCACTGTCCTACAAGAATATGACATGGACATTACACCCATGAAGCTAGTAAGAGGATAGGCATTAAGCCAGATGATATCAAAGATTGACCCCAGTATCATGAGTCAGCAGTATGTTATTAATGCAGAGGACAATAGAGAATGGTACTCAAACATCAGACACATCCTGATTACTGGAAGATGTCCTCCAAGACTACAAGCCTCACAAAGGAGAGCCCTAAAAATAAGGTCATAGAAGTATATGATGAAAGGGGGAATCCTTTTCAAGAAAAATTATGAAGGGATATACCTAAGATGTCTAGAAAGGCCAGAAGCAGGCAAGGTCCTATCAGAGTTACATGACAAGTTTGGAACAGCACATGGGTCATCCTTGGCCACTACTCATGCTATCCTCAAGGTAGGATACTATTGGCCCACAATTTTTAAGGATACTGCTAAACATATTAAATGTTGTCATGTGTGTCAAGTTGTTGCTAACAGAGAGAGATATGCTTCTCAACCTTTGCAGCCGATGATGGAGATGCGCCCATTTGCCCAATGGGGCATGGACTTCATAGGACCAATTAATCCTCCATCATCATCAGGCCACAGGTATGTTTTAACGATTATTGACTACTGTACTAGGTGGATTGAAGCAATCAGCAGCAAGACCTGCAATGCTGAAGATGTCATCAGATTTCTGGAAAGTAATATAGTCACCAGGTATGGGGTTCCCTATGCTTTGGTAAGTGATAACGGGTTTGCTTTTGCTTCAACCAAATTGTCAAGCTGGTCTTTTGATTATGGGATCATATTGAAGTTCTCCTCAAACTACTATCCCCAAGGGAATGGATTAGTAGAGTCCACCAATAAAAATTTCATGAACATCATAAAAAAGTTAATAGAAAAGAACCCTAGGGAGTGGAACACCCTACTGAAGTATGCCTTGTGGGTAGACAGAACTAGGAATAAAGCTGCATTAGGAAATTCACCTTTCACTTAGTATATGGGCTGGATCCCATCCTCCCTATTAACCTAAAGATTCCTACACTGTAGTTTGCACAGTACTTGGGCATAGACAATAAGCAAGAAGTCAGGTTGCTTCAATTGATGCACCTGGAAGAGAAAAGAAGTCGGGCAATTGATCAATTTGCCAAACATCAGGCTGTTGTCAAACGCTGGTTTGACAAAAGAGCCAGGGTTAAGGCCTTCAAGATCTCAGATTTAGTCCTAATGTGGGACAAAGCACATGAGAGGAAGGGAGATCATGGTAAGTTTGATAAACTCTGGATAGGTCCCTTCCAAATTTTTGAAATACTAGGAGACAACACTTACAGGCTTAAAAACTTGACAGGTGAGGATGTTCCATTACCAGTTAATGGACAATTCCTTAAACATTATTTCCAAGCCTAAGTTAGCTTCATGCCAGTCATGTGTACCATAGTGTATATTTGTATAGTTGTTTGTACAGTTTTGTTTTTGTTTTTGTTTTTGTTTGCTTGTTGATTTTTTGTTTTGATTAGTCAAGATGATGCAGCTCATCACCCTAGAAAATAGCTAAATTGTTAGGATTCAAGTGATGAGAACAAATTCATATATAGATTAGAACTTATTCTGAGAAGTACTTGTGATTAGGTCTATGATATCTTTTCATCACAGTGCCTTTTCTTGATCAAAGTGACTCTTTCACAATGACTCACCTAAGAGCCTTGGGTTTGTTGACCACACAAGTATAGGTGTTAAGTAAAAAATCTAAAGGAACTCCCTTGCTACCAATACAATCTCCAACCTAAATCAGCAAGTGACCATACCTTGCACACTAAGCTTACATGATGACATCAGATACAAAAAATATAGAATATTGAAAAATTAGAAAAAGAAATAAAATTAGGCCATCTTAGTAACTCTACCGGGGCTATAGACACCTGCTGGCAGTGGGGCTCTACTTAGGGGGATTGTATAGATAACCTTGTCGGGGCTATGGATGCCTACTGGCAGCAAGGCCCTATCTAGGTTGGCTATGAGGGATGCTCCCAAACTATGTAACTTAACATCAATTACTCATGTTTTTAACTTGCTTTCAAGATGAGGATAATTAATCATTTGCACACACCTGATCCTTTGTTAGCATTGTTACCATGATGAAAACTTTATCATACAGAAAGATTATGATGCTTATACTTAGAAAAACTTAGAATACTATATATGAATGTGATCACCTCAATTGAATCATTGAAATTTTGTTGTTTTCTTTGGTGGCAAGTTGTTTTGTGGTTACACAACATGCCCCATTTTGACTTGACAGAACAGGGACCCAACTTTTCTACTTGGCTTGTTCTTGGTTTTTTCTGCTTTTCGGCAGTCTGGTAAAAGTAAGTCATGCAGGTGACCCTGCATAAGGGGGCTGGATAAGTCATCATGATGAGGTTAGTTTGTCAAAGTTAATATTTCATATCAATAACCCCATGGTTGGAAAGGGTACAAAATTTCATGCAGGTTTGCCTTTTGGATCACCCTGATATTCCTTAGGGAACGAAAGTTATTGCAAGTCAAAGCCCTGGTCAAACCTGATATTTTGAGGGGAGGTCATATTTCTTAACATCAGTCGTATTATGTAAGATCACCCCAATCCAATTTTATCACCCGATAATCATTTGGTCCGAAGGTTCAAACGTCAAGCTTATGTGATAGTGGTATTTACCCGTCAAACAACGTCATATATTTTGCGGGGGTCATATTTTGAATATCACCTGATCTTCTGAATATCACCTGATATTGCAAATATCACCCTATCGCAAAATATCACCCCATTGCTAATATGTTGATGATGTCATCCAATCCTGATGAACCAAGAAAATCACCCTGACGATGACGCCATCATCCTTTTTACCTCGCGGAGGTATATTTCCAACGATCACCTCTTTTTCCATAACATGACGGTGATGTCATCCCGATCTTTCAAAAGGGGGTCACTTTAGTTTTGAGGGGTCACATCTCAAATATCACCTGATCTTTTAAACATGACCTGATATTCAAATATCACCCAATATTTTCAACATCACCTGATTCATTGACATTAGTCTTCCCGCTCAAAGACGGAGGGTCATATTACATAGAGGGGGTCATATTTTGAATATCACCTGATCTTCCGAAGATCACCCCCCTCATCTTGCCCCATGACATTAAATGCACATAAATGCATTAGGTGGATTCCTGCCGATTGCGAATACGATACACACACCTGGCAACATCTATGAATTTCATACAGAAGATCAATGGTTTTGATCAATTTAACAAGGTTTTACCCTAATTTGTCCTACTAATGAGATATAAAGTGAATTTCCAAGGTCATTTTACATTTACCTTGCGATAAAATGAGAATTTACAGAGCATAGAACATTCAAACCCTCATACAACCTACCTGCAGACGCATACAGCTTACAACAGAACGGAACACGTGATTATCATTGGTATCCAAGCCCCTTTTCCGTAATCATCTACTTAATCTAGGAGATAAGCGTTATCAGGTAAGTAATTAGAAACCCTCCTATTGTCATTTCTGTAATATCTAGGTAGTAAGTTCTTTTATGGTTTTGCTATGTAATTATGCATATCATGATGACATGAAGATTAATAAATATAATATGCATGATGCCGTAAACACGTAGTGTTGTATATGAATGGATATAAATAGTATGGTAAGACCAGTCGTGTTTATTGTAGGAATCCATGACAGACATCAGGAGGAACAAGTCTGAGTCTGAATTTCTTAAGGCTATGTTCACTCAGCCTGAAGGAGTGCAGTTCAAGTATGGTGTCATCAGAGATACTTATCAGGGAAACATATATTTAGTGGCCTAGTCGTCTAAGATGCATAATGATAAAGAAAGTACCCTACTGGATGCCATTTTTACATCAGGAATGTGGTATGCTATTGGATTCCCTTATTCCATGGAAACTCCAGAGTTGATAATAGAATCTGCTAGGAATTACAACCCTCAGATGAGGAGAGTAGAAAAACATGGCAGGGTTTATGCAGATTTGTCAATAAAAGGAATTGCATCTACTTTCAATCTCCCACTTGGAAAGAAGGTAGTCAGTATGGATCTGAAAAAACTGGAGATGGAATATATAAATAACAAGAAGACTACAAGAAAGAGGATATATCAGTGGAGATCAAAGAATAGCACTTACACTACCTCTACCAAATTACCAGTGCACCTGTACAAATTTGACTTTGATGTTGAATATCAGTATATGATTGCCCTACTCAGCAGAGTGACAAGCCAACCTACTACTGGAAGTTTCAAGGATTGGATGTATGGGGTCATCATGATGTGCACTTATACAAATAATAAGCCATTATGGGCTAAAATCATCAGTGATGCCCTAAATGAACAAATGATGAACTTAGGAGGCCTGGAGTGTGCATTTTACATGACTTCATATGTTCTATATTCATGTGCTTATAAGGGTACATTTGATGCACTAACCACAGTTGGAAAGATTGGTGGTAGTTTAAATGATGCCCATATATGGGACCATTACCCTCAGTTACAGAGAACAAACTATCTCTCTGATTACAAATTAGTGAATGATGCATTTTCTATTTTCTATTTTCAAGATTGGTGGCAGTTTAAATGATGCCCATATATGGGACCATTACCCTCACTTCTAACACTCGCATGACCCCTCATGGAACTCCATCCTCACAGAGGGTGATATTAGAAGAGTTGAAGCAAGCAGAGCAAGAAAAGGAAAATAGCCCAGAGAGGGCAGCCCAACAAATTGGGCTGGATAAGTTAGTTGATCAGGTAACTAGCCCTGCGGTGATAGATCTAACATATAGAGAGGATGCAAGTCCCAAACATCAAAAAGGTGCACCTGATAAAATAAAAAATATTGAGGTAGTCAAGCTGACAGAAATAGAAAGCAACGCTTCAGATATGGGTCAGCAACAACGAGAAATACTAGCTGCGCCCAAAATAGTAGAAGTCCAACAGAAGGGCGGGGATGATCAAGAAACATCAGGTGATGATGCCCTCTGGACTCAGGATACCTCAGGTGATAAAGAAACATCAGGTCATGATGACCTGAAAACCCAGGAGGTAGATACATCAGGTGCGGAGCAGAATGTGATCCAAGATCAGGTTGATGCACCTAATACAAACACAATGATATCCACGGATACAAATGTGCCTCAGGATAAGGAAATTCCCAAAGTGGATGAAACATAAAAGGAGGTAATACATGATCAAATACAAGATCAGCATGAAGATGCATCACAAGATCCTCCTCCGTAAGAAGAAGCTCCTCAGGTTGAATATCATGAGGAAGAAATATTGAAATCACCCTCTCCATCTAGAATAGAGACAGATACAGGAGATTAGGGTGGACATGATGATGATGATGGACACTAAGGATCCAGAGATCAAGTACCTCAATGGCTTGAGAAAGAAATAGGTACGGAATCTGGTTTTGAGATTCAAGAGTTTGATGTTTCAACATTGTTTTCAGAAACCATCATGAAGCCAAAGAAGAAAGCCAGATTAACATCTGCAATTAGAAGAGATCCTTCTATAGGCAGAAGGACCGCCCAGGTAGCACTTCCCACTGTTGAAAAGGAGAAAGGCAAAATCACCCTAGAGGAATTCTAGATCACTATAGTTGACTTGGGGTTTGCCAATGAAGACCAAGAAGGTCAGGAAGGGAAGGATATAATAGATTCTTTAACCCAAAGGGTGAAGAAAGAAAAGGAGAAAAATAAGCAGCATAAGGAGCACATTGCCCAGCTGCACTCATACATAAAAGGGTTGATTAACCCTAACAATACGTCATCAGATTAGGCAATCCCATTGACTGTAATTTCTCAAGAGGAGGTTAATAAATTGGACCTTATGAAGCATGAGTCAGTGATCGTGAGGAAATGGATGTCATCAGTACTAACAGGAGCTGAGGAAGTAGTGAGTTCCTCTTGGCAGAGGTGGAATTCTTTGAGTATCTCAAGGAAGAAAGTTGATAAAATATAGAATCAAGCCGGAAGAAGGTCATTCCAGTTAGAGAAATCCTTGAGTGCTTTGAGTGAAATAAAGAGGATTAATCCTCAAATCCTGATAAATCATTAGGTACTGAAGAATAACACTACCATGCTGGTGGATATTTGGTATAGGGACATCAGGTTTGAATGTGATATATTGAAGAAGTGCAGTAATAAGTTAAGAGATATCAATGTGAAACTGTACAGCATGATGTCCTATGAAGCAAAAATCCTGGAAGCCCTAAAGGGAAAAGTAGAGGGGAAAATTGAAAATCAAGACGCAGACTTTGCCATAAAAGCTTTGCATGATAACTTCCAACCGATGGCTGATGATCCTCTCACCCACCTAATGGAAGAAGTTATGAACAAGATCATGAGGATCAAAGTCAGGGTGGAGAATTATAATGAGACATTGAGCAATAGGAAGGGTAAATTGGAGACCCTCAGAGATATGTTTCAATCCCACAAGCACGCCATCAGTAAAGCCAAAACTTAGGATGGCGAGGAAGTTGAATGAATAGTAGAAGAATATGAAAATATCAAGACAATAATGCAGGTCCATATACAAGGAGATATTTATTAGGGTGATGACGACACAGAAAGTGATGATCATGATGAAGAAGAAGAACCTGAGGAGTAAATGAAGATGCGCCACAAGGGAAGCATATGCATCAGGTACTTGAAGAAAATAAGTTACCTAGATGGTTGCCAGTTGGCAGCCTGTGCCATGAGAGATAGTTGACCAAGTCAAAGGGGAATATGCACCGTGGATCTTAATTGATAAATCTTGATCATAGATCATTTGTAACCCCTCCCTCACCTTATTCTATAATAGGTGCAGGGATGCCTTATTTTGAACATTGGAAGCTTAATTGAAATTTGTTTGCTGAAATATCAGGGCCTATTTCAAAGTTATTGTAAACATACATGTTTTTGCATACTTAATGAAAGAGAAGACCATTTTGATTACAAATTATCATAAATCCTGAGTAGTCTGTGTTTGAATTCTTAATACATGCTTTGATTTGCTACCTCCCTTAGAGTGCTCATCAGTCTGCATGTATTATCTTCATTCATCATCCTTTGAAGTTTGCATTATCTGTATCTAGCGGTGGAGCATCCTCGTGAAAATATGGTTTAATTTCTTCTCCTAATGATAGTATCAAGTGTGTATGTGGTTCAATAGCTGAAGATTCATCATAATTTGAAGTATTCTTTTACATTTCTTTTAATTTTAGAAAAATTCACCATCACAATTGCAAATAATAGATAATCAGAAGCAAATTACATGAAATATGCAGACATCTCATAGATAACTAGAAATTCATAGCATATTTGATGTTAAAGCATGTACAATTGATAAATATCATGCAAAGATTTGAGTATAGATGCATCATTTGAAGAAATATACTGTGTAGAATAACCTTTCTGTGTAGCATCTTTACAAAAACAAAATCCTACTGATAAGCAAATGTAATGCCCCTAAATGGAAAACAGCAACACACATCAACCACTGAGTAATGTCAGTAGATTAAAAACTAATCCACGGAGACTTGGGATCATGAATTCTTTGAATTCATCGTATCTTTCAAGATGAGTAAAGGTTGTTGTGTAACTTTTATTCTATGTTTGCTTATGACTAACATCATGATCAACAGACACTTCTAGATTTCAATAAGGTGTTTCAGGTAGCTTGTGATGCTAGTGGTAGTGCTATAGGAGTTGTTTTGAGTCAAGAAGGTAAACCCATTGCCTATTTTAGTGAGAAGCTTAATGATGCCAACAAAAAGTATTTTATTTATGATTAGGAATTTTATGCAATAGTTCAGGCTTCGAAGAAATGGAGACATTAATTATTGCCAAAAGAGTTTGTTTTATATACTGATCATTAGGCTTTACAGTATCTTTATAGTCAAGGAAAGTTGAATCAAAGGCACTTAAAATGGGTTGAGTTTTTGCAAAGTTATACTTTTGTTTTGAAGCAAAGGAGTGGGAAGTCCAACAGAGTTAGAGATTCCTTGAGCAGAAGGTAAAATTTGCTGACAGAAATGAAGATAGAGGTTGTTGGGTTCGATGAGCTCAAAAGTTTGTATCCTAAAGATCCAGATTTTGTAGAGGCTTGGAAAGCTTGTTTGGAACCTATTACTTTGGGCAGGACAAAATGGTTGGATTTCATAATCCAAGATGGCATGTTGTTTAGAGGAAGCTAGTTGTGCATTCCAAAGAGTTCCATGAGAGAGAACCTGATTAAGGAGAAGTATAGTGGAGGATTGGCTGGACACTTTGGTTGAGATAAGACCATTGCTATTGTTGTTGAAAATTATTATTGGCCATAGTTGCAGTAGGATGTGAGGAAATTTGTGCAGAGTTGCAGAGTGTGTCAGATGGCAAAAGGAACAAGTCAGAATACAGGGCTATATCAGCCATTACCTATACTAGAGAAGCCATGGGATGATATCAGTATGGATTTTATTCTTGGTTTACCAAGGACACAGAAAGGACATGATTCCATTTTTGTGGTGGTGGATAGATTCTCGAAGATGGCACATTTTATTCCTTGCAAGAAGACTAATGATGCGGTTCATATTGCAAAGTTATTTTTTAGGGAGGTGGTGAGATTACACGGTCTACCAAAGAGCATAGTTTTAGATCGAGATACCAAGTTTGTTGGTTATTTCTGGAGGACATTATGGAAGAAGTTGAAAATAGATTTAAAGTTTAGTTCTACACACCATCCACAGACTGATGGGTAGACCAAAGTGGTGAATAGGATTTTGGATAATCTACTACGATGCTTAGTAGGAGATAAGCCCAAGGGATGGGATTTGATTTTACCATAGGTAGAATTTGCTTACAACAATTATGTCAATAGGAGTACTGGTAAATCACCATTCCAAATTGTAAATGGCAATAGCCCAAGAAATTCTTCTGAGTTAAGAAAGCTGGACAAAGGAGAAAAGACAAGTGCTGAAGCTAAAGACTTTGCAGAACATCTGAAGAATTTGCATGAAGATGTGAGAAAGCACATTAATAAGATGAATATTTAGTACAAGGCTAAGGTAGATTAGAAGAGGAGATATAAACAATTCCAGGTAGGAGATAAATTCATGGTTCACTTGAGAAAAGAAAGGTTCCCAATTGGAACATACAATAAGCTGAAAATGATGAAATTTGGACCATGCAAAATTTTGAAGAAACATGATTCAGGAAATGCATATGAGGTAGAGCTACCAAGTGGGATCAACATTTCCCCTATTTTCAACATTGCTGATTTATCAGAATATCATGAAGGTGGAATAGAGGATGGACCAACAGAAGAACAGTGGAGTATTCTGGCATCTACTTCAATAGAGGAGATAGAGGAGATCTTGGATAGCCATGTGGGAAGAAGTATTTAGAACAGGCAATATGAAGAATATCTGGTGAAATGTAAAGGAAGGCCTGTTGAAGATTTTTCTTGGTTGTCTAAGGAAGAGTTTGACCGTTTGGGTTTTCCTCACACAAACACATGAGATGTGACAGGGTCACTTCTCAAATTACAAGAGCATCCAGTGGTGTAACAGCAATCTTGCATCACCCAAAAAAAAGATGTGTTTCAAAATTATTGATGTTCTTTCCATTTATTTTCAAAATTTGTGGTTCTAGTTCCATAATTGCTTGAATAATGATGTAGAACTTTCAGTTTTTCCAAACTGCTAAAAATAGCAACCTGCTATTTTTAGAAAGTTTGCATTTGGGCACAGAATGAAGTGAAAATTTATAGGAATCTTTATAACTAAAAAATAAGACCTTTGGAGAAGGAATCACACAAAGATCAATTGCAAGCTGAAAGATATTAAATTTTCTATTTCCTAAAAAATGCCTGAAAATTATTCAAACTCAAGTTTGAGGCACTAAACGGCCCCGTATAGGCCCGAAAATGGTTGGAATTGATAGAGCTAGTTCTTAGCGTGTAGAGCACTCTACGAGCTTTCCGACGCACAAAATGGTTCATTAATCGGACACCCGGATCAAAAGTTATGGCTCCCGGAAGTTGACCTATTTTTTGAGGGAGACGCAAATTTTGAAATTAGGTTGTTGGCCACCAAAAAGGCTATTAATAACCATTTTGGGAACCCTGGGTAGTAGTAGAGTTAAGGGGGAAAGTGTAGAGTCAAGAATAGGGGGAAAACAGAAACCCTAGCTCATTTAGGGTTTACAGAAGGTAGATGATTCTAGAGTCTAGAGATAGGAAGCTATAATGTGATGTAGCCTATAGAGGATTCATCCTCTGATTGTATTTGAGCTTCTGTAATGTAATGTTTTGCCCATATCAATAAAAGATCATTCTATTTTATGTGTACAATTTCTATTGTTGTGTGTTTTATGATTTACCCCCTTCATTAGCGAGAGAGTGGATGATCAATTAGTCCATAATAGCTTATACTTGGATGGCACGTGTGATCATTGTGGTGGGTTGCAACATTTGCCAATTTGTCAACATATGGAGAACACACATACAATTGGAAATGAGCTAGTAAGTTTTAGAAAATACAAGGCACTGGCATATAGTCTAAAAGATGGAAAATAAGCAAAAAGGTGTGAATTGGTCATTCAAAAGATTCTAGTGTATCAGTTTACCTCTATTTTCTGATATAATATAGTTGACGAGTATGCAAGACATACCCATAGAGCTTGATGGTTGGACTTGCAATTCAAGTTATGCAAGGACATGTTTCTACTTGATACCATTGTTTCTATTATTGACTTTGCATAGAACTACACTTTACAGCCACAGAATGAGGTGCAATCACAATATTACAACTCTACACATGTTGCTATATTTGTGCAAATAACATTCATTCATGCAGAAGATAGTATAGAGGACAACATGAAGATATTGAGGGAATATCATTTTTATATCAGTGATTATCACGCACATTCTACGAAGTTTGTGCAAGGTTGCTTTTAGATGTTCTATCATGATTTGGCTAGCAGGAGCATATCATTTGTCAACATATCATATGGTCAGATTATTGTGCATCACAATTCAAGAACTCGTGGATGTTCTATTGGTTGAGCAGGATGCATAAGATGAATGGTGTTCAACATATGTGGAAATTTTGTGAGGTCGGGCATGGAAAGGGTGAGCATGATGGTGCGCGAGCATGTATCAAAAGAGCATTAGCATGAGAAGAGTTGAAATACAAAGACAATGCGAAGTTGACAGATCTGAGATCTATTGTTGAATGGTGTAATGCTATAATGGGTCTAGGTAATGAAGGTAAGTCTACAGTTCATAGATATTTTTGGTTGGTTGATGATACTAACATTTTAAAATATGAAGACTATTGTACATTGACAAGAGCAAGTGAGCTACACTCTTTTAGAAGCTCTAATGCAAGTTCATGGAGTATCCTACGCAGCAGATGGTATGCTTTTGTTCTTCATGTATAAATGAAGCTTGGTATGATTGCAAGTCAAAGGAGTGGATCGATGATTGGTGTACAAAAACCTTAAGCTCAATTGACACATATTGACTACCGACAACACTACAACTCAAAGAGATTGAATCATCGGTTGACTATGACCATGTTTCAGATCTGGTTGAACCAGGTATTATCAGCATTAAAATTTAATATTCCATCTTATTTTGTAGTATTTTTGTATTGTTGACTATATTCATCAAATTGAATGCACGTATCAATGCAGGGCATGTTTATGCAATTATTGCAGCTGGAGACAATGTAGAAGGAATAGATTATTATTTGTTTCATTGTCTTGATGCAAAAAGGAAATTAGATGCCCCTGTTATAGATGGAGAAAACATCATCAAATACCCTACAGGATCAGTGGTTGTTACTGGAACATAGCTTAAAAGGTACCCAGTGAAGAAGTCCGATGTGTGGTTGTTTGAGGACTTTGACACACGTATGAAGATTCTTTATTATTCTAATCATGTTGTGGCATCCAATTTTTATTTGATCAAATATGGGGGTAGACCATTAAACAGGACCTTGTGGAAGGTTCATAGTTTGATCACGAGGCAATACTTGACACAATAAAGAGTAGAGCAGACTCGGATGTTTCATTGGATTGAATCAATGGAATGACAGAAAGGTATGTTTTTTTTTTTTCTATCCTCATTTCAACTTCTATATTTTAGCTACTCATTTTAGATAAATAGTACAATTACATTTGCATGTAGAATTTTAGTATCATGGAGGTAGGCATAATCCTTATGAAGTTGCCTTTGGAAGGAAAGTAGGGTAGGTTTTCATGATTATTTCATGATGATGTCCTTTACTATTTCATAATGAGTTTTAATGAGTTTTAATTGCATACCCTCATTTGTTTCTTCACATTTGGTGCAAACAATTGATATCAGTGGTAAGGGCAGCCTCAATTGATGCCCTACAAGACATTGGATCAAGTGAGAACACCTTTATAGTACTAAATTTTCATCTAATAGAAAGGTATTATGACTAAATTTTTATATTTGACATCTCATGGGGCTAAATGAATGGCACCAATGCATCTGGGTGGGCGGGTAAAAACTAGGGGAGATGTCTTCTCGATGGCAAAGCCTCATGGTCGTTCTCGGCTATATCAAACACACACAATCTCTCAAGAGCCCTAAGTAAAAAAAGGTGTCAAACTTTCGACCGGCTATTCCATCAAACTATGACACCTAGGAATATCTTATTTGCATGTATGGGTGGATGTCAGGTCCACCTACAAACAACTACTTCTATGTTTTTAAATCTATTTCATTTGCCTATGGTGGCAAGGAACACATTGTTCCAAAATGCTTCAGTTTCATGTAGTGGAAAGGTGCTAGGAGTGAGATTTTACATTCCATAACTCATGGGGCCAAACTGACTAGGCCAACACATCAAGGTGGACATGTAAATTCTAGGGGAGGTCTTGTTTCATGCGCCAAGCATCCCATTCATTTGAGGCAGGTGGCCATGGGCAAAGTCCCTTAAGATCCCTAACAACAAAAAACTACCAAACTATGACAAAGCAGTTCTCAAAATTTGTGGCAGCTGGGAACATTTAATTTAGATCTTTAGGTGCATGTGGGGTCCTTCCACAATAACCTCTCTTAGTTTTGGTCAACTCTAGTCCATTTGATTATGCCAAAATCAAATACATGATGGTGTCAGATTGTCATTGATGTCAAAAGGATCTTGCAAGATCTTGGGTTGATATTAGTAAACATTTGAGTAGGAGACATCATCTCATGTGTTCTTTCTATTGTCATATCACAGCTTGTTCAGTATGGTAAAGTGTTGTGTTATTCAGATTGAGTTGATGATAATATTGATCTGTGAAAATGTTGCTTTAAGGATATCGATTGTGTTTGTGCAAAGTCTTCTTGAATAGATTCTCAAGATTGACTTACATCAGGATGTCAGAGATGTGTTTGATTTGATCATACAGGAGCTCAAATGGGTTACATGCATGTTCATATTTACGCAGATTGATCATGTTGGTGTTACAATGTATGATTGATCTTGGCTTGACAAAGTTCACTTGCTTCAGTTTTACAAGACCAGTGCAGATCAGGTATTTATGTTGGAGGGTTTACTTTGTAGTACTTGATCAAGTCTTTATAATCATGAGAGGGCTTGTTTCTTTCTCAAGGTTACATTGATTGCAAGAGATGATCAATCATTTCACAGAGATATGTTTTTTTGAGATCATTTGAGGTTTTCAATTGTCTAAGTTTTTATCATGATTATAGGTGATCTTAGGAGTTATAATATTTCATTTGAGTTGGTCAGAGGATCAATGGGTGTTGGCATTGGTATAGATGTTCTTGATGATCATCTCATTGGTTTTATTTCAAGAGTTCACTTGGTTTTTTTTTTGTTGATGCTATTCACAAGACTATTGCAGAGAGTTTTCAAGGACTTATGTGATGATAAGACTGAAGCTTGCAGAGTATGGTCTTCAAGGTGCTTAAGGTGTTCAAAGTCTAAATTGCCTTATTTTAATGTCCTCAAAGTATATACTTTAAACCCTAGTTTAAAATGTCAAGCTCTTTATTCCTATTTCAATAATGACCTGCTACTGCAGGTTCATAACTTAAAAATTACCTGTTAAAGGGTCTATGGTAGATTTGCATTGACTGGCCCCTACTTGTATTTAACCGATGTCATGTGCCACCGTTTGTTGCTAAGCTTTTGCTTGGAGGTCGCTTAAGCTATTAATAGATTTGTTTTAATTGGAATCTTTTTCATCGGCCTTTGTTTCATATTATATGAAAAACCACAAGTCATATTTAAATAACCTTTAGAGAGGAGCTCGTTGTAAGTCTTTGTCTTCAAATTTCTTTTGATGAAAAAGACATTCTTTCTAATGCATATGAATGGGCAAACAAAAACCTTAGGAAGGGAAATGCATATTCGGTGGTATTTAGTTAAAATAACATGACAAAAAGGTGTTCGAATAAGCTTTTTCTAAATGTTTGTGAAACATTGTTTTAAACCACTAAGTGGTCGACCCCTCCATTATGTCATTTTTATGACATTAAAAAAAAGTAGTAATTTCTATTTTTGGATTGAGCAAAAGGTGGGTAGGTAAGTGAAGTTTTTAAGGAGTTTTTTTTTTGGTAAAAAGGCTAAAAACAGATTTGTTGCCATTATGAAGACCAAGAGACCTTGAAGATAGAAGTTTTTTTTCTTTTTACAATTTGGAGGATTTTTATTGAATTCACAAACTGAAGATTTTTTTTGTAGAAGATGTTTTGAAGAGCTTGTTTTTTGAAGTGTGAAGAATATATTTTTTGAGGAGATTTTGGTGGAGATTTTTCATTTTACAGGATATGAAGAGTCTTGTTGAAAAGAAAATGAAGGGCTTGAAAAGATGAAAGAGATTTTGTTTGAGAAGTTGAAAGGTTTTCATGAAGATATTTTTGAGGAAGATCAATAGGATTGAATGATGTTTTAATGGAGATAATTTGTCTTGTGAGAAAATCAAATTGAAGAATTTATTTGCAGGGGATATGAAGAAAAGGAAATGTGTTTTTGCAGAGAAAATCAAGAGTTTTGGAAATATGTTTTTGCAGATAGAGACAGAATGAATTGTAATTTTTATTTAATAACATTTTGAATAGGGTTGTAAATGCAGAGGTTGAAGAATATCAAAAAGTGAAGAGATTGATTGTCTTTGCAGATTGAATATTCAGTTTGATAGAGATTTTATTCTCTCTTAAGGGCAGATTCAAAATATATTATGATGAATTGTTTTTACAGAATGGAGATCTATTTGATGCAATCAGATATTATTTTCTTTCAAAGAAGATGAAAGGTTTTATGTTTTGAAGGTGAAAGGACATCAAATTTGTATACAATGGTTTTTCAGGTGCATTGATGCAAATATATATAAACAGACATTGATGAAACATATTGGTGTGAAGTGTAGTTGAGTATATCTGGATGTAGGATTGTTTTTTAATAGAATGGACATTTGACAGACACATGAGAGAGAAGAAATGTTTTGTATTGAAACAGAGAAACCCTCTGAATTTGTGTTTTCAGTTTGTTCTGTAATAGGGGTTGGTGCTCCTTGAAGCTGGTGCTTCTAAACATTGTTGCTAGTGAGGCACAGTATGCCAGCGAGGCTTGTAGGTGAGTAAGACCTCTCAATTGTCAGTGAGACATAATATTCAGCCAGTGAGGCTTTGTAAGATGTTTTCAAAGTTAAGCCAGTGAGGCACTTCATGAGTGGTTTTTCTACCCCTGAGGGTTTTCCACTTGATAAAATGGTTGTGTCTTGATTTCTTCTATGTGCGTGCATATTATTGGTTTGATCATGTTTTGTTTACATCTGTTATTGTAAGTCTTGTGCATATAAACTCAACAAATCATTAATGTATTGCTTTCTATCTATTCTGTAAGAGAAAGCTTGCAAAAAGTTGTAAAATGTTTGAAAACTAATACAACACTGATTCACCCCCCCTCTCAGTGTTGTCCTGAACTCCTACAATGCATTCTTGTAAAATGCTTATGCTTCATGCAGTGGAAAGGTGCTAGGAGTGAAATTTTGTATTCCATAGCTCATGGGGCCAAACCAACCATGCCAACATGTTGAGTTGGGTAGGTAAATACTAGGGGAGGTCTCATTTCATGTGACAAGTGTCCTAGTCATTCGAGGCAGTAGGCTACTGACAAAGTCACTTAAGATCTAAATAGCAAAAACTGACAAACTTTGATGGAATAGTTCTTAGAATTAGTGGTAGATAGGAAAGTTTCATTTGGACCTATAGGTGTACATGGGGTCCATCCACAATAACCTCTCTCAGTTTTGGTCAACTCAAATCCATTTGACCTTGTCAAAATCAAATGCATTCTTGCAAAATGCTTCATTTTCATGCAGCACAACCTTGCCAAGTGCCATATTTTTTGTTCTGTTCATTGTGGGGCCAAACTGACTGTGCCAATGTGTTGGGGTGGATAGTTAAATGCTAGGGGAGGTCTCGTTTTGTGTGCCAAGCATCCCAGTCGTTCCAGGTTGTAAGCTACCAGCAAAGTCAAAAGGTGCTAGGATTGAAATTTTGCATTCCACAAGTCATGGAGTTGAACCAACTATGCCAACACATCTAGGTGGGTGGGTAAATGCTAGGGGAGGTCTTGTTTCATGCACCAAGTGTCTCAGTCATTCTAGGCTGCAAGCTACCGACAAAGTTGAAAGGTGCTAGGAGTGAAATTTTGCATTCCATAGCTCATGGAGTTGAACCGAGTGCACCAACACATTTGGTTAGGTAGTTAAATGCCAAGGGAGGTCTTGTTTCATGTGCCAAGCATCTCAGTCATTCAGGGCAGCAGGCTACCGACAAAGTCCCTTAAGATCCCTAAGAGTAAAAAACTACCAAACTATGGCATAGTAGTTCTCAGAATTCATGGTAGCTGGGAATGTTTCTCTTGGACCTAAAGGTACATGTGGGGTCCATCCATAATAACCTCTGTCAGTTTTGGTCAACTCTAGTTCATTTGACCATGTCAAAATCAAATGCATTTTTGCAAAATTCCTAAGTTTCATGCAGTGGAAAGGTGCTAGGAGTGAGTTTTTGCATTCCACGTCTTGTGGGGCTAAAGCGACTATGCCAATGCATCAGGGTGGGCAGGTAAATGCTAGGGGAGGTCTCGTTTTGTGCACTAAGTGTCCTAGTCATTCGAGGCAACAGGCTACCGAGAAATTCACTTAAAATCTTAAGAGTTCAAAAACTACCAAATTTTGACGAAATAGTTCTCAAAATTTGTGGCATCTAGGAATGTTTTGTTTAGACATACAGGTGTATGTGGGGTCCATCCATAATAACCTCTCTCAGTTTTGGTCAACTCAAATTCATTTGACCATCTTGAAATCAAATGCATTCTTGCAAAATGCTTCAATTTCATGCAACACAACCTTACCAGGTGCCATATTTTTTATTATTCTCATCATGGGGCTGAACTGACTATTCCAACGTGTCACAGTGGGTGGGTAAATGCTAGTGAAGGTCTCATTTTGTGCACCAAGTGTCCAAGTCACTCTAGACTATAAGCTACCAGCAAAGTCGAAAGGTGCTAGGACTAAAATTTTGCATTCCACAAGTCGTGGGGTTGAACTGACTGCACCAACACATTTGGGTGGGTGGGTAAATGCTAGGGGAGGTCTCATTCCATGCACCAAGTGTCTCAGTTGGTCTGGGATGCAAGCTACGAGCAAAGTCAAAAGGTGCTAAGAGTGAGATTATGCATTCTATAGCTCATGGGGCTAAACTGACTATGCCAACGCATTGGGGTGGGATGATAAATGCTAGTGGAGGTCTTGTTTTGTGTGCCAAGCATCCTAGTCATTCTAGGCTGTAAGCTACCAACAAAGTCACTTTGTTGGCTTTGCCAGTAGCTTACAGGCCAAAATGATTAGGACGCTTGGCACACAAAATGAGACCTCCCCTAGCATTTACCGGCCCACCCTGATGCGTTGGCATAGTCAGTTCGGCCCCATGAGCTATGGATTGCAAAATATCACTCCTAGCACCTTTCCACTTTATCAGTAGCTTGTAGTCTGGAATGACTAAGACACTTGGTGCATGAAATGAGACCTCTTCTAGAATTTACCAACCCACCACGACATGTTGGCATAGTCAGTTTGACCCCATGACTTGTGGAATACAAAATTTTAGTCCTAGCACCTTTTGACTTTGTTGATAGCTTGCAGCCCGAAATGACTGAGACACTTGGTGCATGAAATGAGACATCCCCTAGCATTTACCTACCCACTCAGACATGTTGGTGCAGTCGGTTTGACCCCACGACCTGTGGAATGTAAAATTCTAGTCCTAGCACCATTCAACTTTGTTGGTAGCTTATAGCCTAGAATGATTAGGATGCTTTGCATATGAAACAAGACCTACCCTAGCATTCACCCACCCATCCCAATGCGTTGGTGTAGTCAGTTCGGCCCCATGATGAGTAGAACAAAAAATATGACACCTGGCAAGGTTGTGCTACATGAAACTGAAGCATTTTACAAGAATGCATTTGATTTTGGCACAGTCGAATGGATTTGAGTTACCAAAACCAAGAGAGGTTATTATGGACGGACCCCACATGCACCTGTAGGTCCAAACAAAACATTTCCAGCTGCCATGAATTCTGAGAACTGCTCCATCAAAGTTTGGTAGTTTTTGCTCTTAGGATCTTAAGTGACTTTGTCGGTAGCTTGTTGCCTCGAATGACTGGGACACTTGGCACACAAAATAAGACCTCCCTAGTATTTACCCTCCCACCTCAATGCATTGGTGTAGTTGGTTTGGCCCCATGAGCTATGGAATGCAAAATGTCACTCCTAGCACCTTTCCACCGCATGAAACTGAAGCATTTTACAATAATGCATTTGATTTTGGCATGGTAAAACAAACTGGATTTGACCAAAATCAAGAGAGGTTATTGTGGATGGACCCCACATACACCTGTAGGTCCAAACAGAACATTCCTAGCTACCACAGATTCTGAGAACTACTCCATCATAGTTTGGAAGTCTTTTTCTCATAGGGATCTTAAGGGACTTTGTTAGTAGCCTGCTACCTCAAATGACTGGGATGCTTAGTGCATAAAACAAGATCTCCCCTAAAATTTATCCACCCACCTCGATGCATTGGCAAAGTCAGTTTAGCCCCATGAGCTATGGAATGCAAAATCTGACTCCTAGTAACCTTCAACTTTGCTGGTAGCTTGCAACCTGGAATGACTAAGACACTTGGCACATGAAACTAGACCTCCCCTGGTATTTGCCTATCCACACAAACATGTTGGCATAGTCAATTTGACCCCACAACCTGTGGAATACAAAATTTTAGTCCTAGCACCTTTCAACTTTATCAGTAGTTTATAGCTTGAAACAACTGGGATGCTTGGCACTCGAAACGAGACCTCCCCTAGCATTTACCCAACCACCCTGACATGTTGGAATAGTTAGTTCATCCCCATGACGAGAAAAACAATAAATAATGCACTTGGCAAGGTTGTGCTGCATGAAACTGAAGCATTTTGCAAGAATGCATTTGATTTCGGTACGATCAAATGGATTTGAGTTGACCAAAACCAAGAGAGGTTATTATGGATAGACCCCATGTGCACTTATAGGTCTAAATGAAACATTCCCAACTACCATGAATTCTAAGAACTGCTCCATCAAAATTTGGCAATTTTTGCTCTTAAGATCTTAAGCGACTTTGCCTGTAGCCTGTTGCCTCAAATGACTAGGACACTTGGCGCATGAAATGAGACCTCCCCTAGCATTTACCTACCCACCTCGACACATTAGCACACTCGGTTTGGCCCCATGAGCTATGGAATGCAAAACCTCACTCCTAGCACCTTTCCACTGCATGAAACTGAAGCATTTTACAAGAATGCATTTGATTTTGGCACGGTCAAATGGACTGGAGTTGACCAAAACTGAGAGAGGTTATTATGGACAAACACCAAGTTCACCCTATAGGTCCAAATGGAACATTCCCAGCTACCATGAGTTCTAAGAACTGCTCCGTCATAGTTTGGCAATTTTTTGCTCTTAGGGATCTTAAGGGACTTTGTTGGTAGCTTGCTGCCCCGAACGAATGATATGCTTAGTGCATGAAATGCGACCTCCCCTATCATTTAGCCACCCACACCAATGTTTTAGCATAGTCAGTTTAGCCCCACGAGCTATGGAATGCAAAACCTCACTCCTAGCACCTTTCCACTACATGAAACTAAAGCATTTTGCAAGAATGCATTTGATTTCGGCATGGTCAAACAGATTGGAGTTGACCAAAACCAAGAGAGGTTATTATGGATAGAACACACATGCACCTGTAGGTCTAAATAGAATGTTCCTATCTGCCATGAATTCTTAGAATTGCTCTATCATAGTTTGGTAGTTTTTTGCTCTTATGGATCTTAAGGGACTTTGTTGATAGCCTGTTGCCCCAAATGACTGGTACACTTGGTGCACAAAATGAGACCTCCCTAGCATTTACCCACCCACCCTAATGCGTTGGTAAAGTCGGTTCAACACCACAAGCTATGCAATGCAAAATCTCACTCCTAGCACCTTTCCACTGCATGAAACTGAAGCATTTGAGAGATTGTCTACATTCGATGTATGGAATGCAAAATTTCTCTCTTGGTACCTTTCTAGTATATGAAACTAAACTAAAAGATGATTCCTCTTTTGTCTCTTATATTTTGACCTTTTGGCTTGGTTTTTGTTGATCTGCTATAGTTTCACAATATTTGTGAATCATGATGGTACTTATCCACAAGTATACCACCAAATCCCCTATACAATACAAGAAATCAAATCCCAATCTTACGAGCATAGTAGGAGAACATCTCTCTTCTAAGAGTTACAAATCATTGGACTTTAGTGTGAATCGAGAAGAAATCCACAAATACTACCACAAATAGGGATAAACACACTATCCACAAATACTACCACACGCTAACCTCACCACTCTTTCCCTTATGCTGCCCTTTGATAAGAGATCAACACCGCAACACAATATTGTTGAACATGAAAGTTATAAAAATAAATAGGGGAGTCGACCTAATATTTGAGCATCCTAACTTCACACCTCTAACAGTTGTGCATTAAGTCATGTTTTGTTAGTACGATGATGTGGCATTACATGATTGATTTATTTTTAGATCTAAATAGCACATTTCATTCAATTGTAAGTACTTATAGTCAATACTAGCAACCTTAAAGTCACAACTAGTAGTGTTAAACTTTTAAAAATATTAAACCTTAAATCCACAAATACTATCACTGCTATTGGAATATGCTCAGCCACACGAATTTGATAAAAACATATTTATAAGGCAGATATGTAAGACAACATAGATTCTCACTTATCAAAAAAATATGATAGTCACTCTTATTTGCATTAACTCCTTTCCAACATCACAAACTTCTTGTTAAGATTACAAACACCATGATTTTTTTGTAATGAAACTTCAATACACATGTATGGACAAGGTGTTGAGGACACATATTTCATCCATTTGCTGGTAAAAGCTAGGGTTTTCTAGATTTTCTTAAGCATTTTTAGCTTATAGAAGGCATGCCATTGCTTTCTCTTCACGTAGAGTCCATAATAGGGAGTGATAATATCAAGTTTTACTAATTTTGGCATCACTTCAGACCTAGCGTTAATAAAATTTAGGGTTTTATGAAATATTGATTTCAAAAGTGAGGTTTTGGTAGTGTATGAGGGTTTGGTACAGTCATGGAGAGGCTTATTATGCAAGTTTGAGGTTGTCTTTTATTGTCTTTTTGAGGATTTGTCATGGAGAGGCTTATAATGCTTATTATGACAGTCATAGAAGGATAGTCAAGGACTTCCATAGTGTTAGGGATAGTTATGGAGTCATTTATTGTTTGAAACCCTCATCAAAATGGTATTATATGTAGATATAGGATATCTTTAGTTATGCATACCTAAAACAAGGACATGTTGTAGTGCCAAAAATGTGACCATGTTGCAAGAGATAGTTTTGATGTCATACATAACAAGGATTAAACTATTGATCAAAACTCCTAGCATGAACAAAAGTTTGCAAAAGGACATCATCACTAGTCTTGGATAGGGTATGGACAACCAATATTGCAAACAGGGTATGGACAACCATCAAGGCATAAAGGATATAGGAATTTTGTCAGATGTCATTTGCTAGTTTGTCTCAAACCAATCAACATTCTATCTTAGACCACAACTGCCCCTTTCTATCTCAGACCAATCGGCATTCTATCTCAAACCAATCAACATTCTATCTCATACCACAAAACTGCCCCTTTCTATCTCAGACTAATCAACATTCTTGTCTTTTCATGACTATCCTAGATCATTTTATTAGTCCAAGACTACCTCCTTTTCACATACACTCCTTGTCTCATAATCATGACTTGAGGACTATCTCTTTGGTTGTCATGTTTTGTGACTATTTCATAGGATAATTGTTCAATCTCAGTGATAATAAAGGATATAGAAATTTTGTTAGATGTTGTAATTGAAACTACCCTTGTAGACATGTATGCAAAGTGTGGAAGCATAAACAAGGCATGTGGACTATCTGATAGAACACCACAAAGAGAGGTTGTCTCATGGAATGCAATGATTGCAAGATATGCAAAAAATGGATTTGTTGAAAAGACTTTAGAAACTTTCAAGCAAATGCAATTGGCAAGTGTAAAGCCAAATTCCACAACCTTCACCAACATCCTCCCTATCTCTACCAAAGTAGGATCTTTGGAACAAGGTATGGACATCCATCAAAGAATAAAGGATATTATGTAGGTTTTTGTGAAGTTGACTATGATGATTATTATGTAGGTTTTATTTTGAATGGAGGAAAAGGGTTTGGTGTCTCGAGAAGTATTATGCATTTGGACTTTATGTTATGAGCATTATGGTGAAGGTCAATGGTATTTTGTTAGTCATAGTGACAAACCCTAGAGGCTTGTGCAGTGTAATATACCTATACTCAACTTCTCTCTCTCTCATGTGGAGTATAAAGTTGGAATAGAAATATAAAATGCCAATCTTGGGATAAAAGCCTCATGGTGGGGTCAACTTGTCCCTACACCCTTTTATTAATGTGCTCAGAATGAATTTGTAGATGATGGTAAAGAAAAAAGTAGAGTGCCTTCTAAAATAACTAGTTTTCTCTTGAATATTGGTGTGGTTGTTAGTTCCATGTGTATAGTCTCATTGATAAGATGTATTGTTATTACCCCTTAAGAACAAAGTGAAATTGCTTTACTTTGATTAAATATGTGGATAGCAATTATGTATGTGCATATGAGAAAAATGTTACCTTAAAAGAATTTGAAATATTTGCAAGGGCTATATGATAGACCTATGGGACCATGGATATGACTTTATTGTAACTCTAAAATGATTTTTAAGGAAACCCTTATTTATGGAATTGTTATTGTGTATATTTTTGTAATAATTAAGATCAAAGTATATATGTTGCAATAATTGCAAGATATGCACAAAATGGATTTGTTGATAAGGATTTAGAAACTTTCAAGCAAATGTGATTGGTAGGTGTAAATCCAAATTCTACAACATTAACCAACATCCTCCCTACCTATGCCAAAATGGGATCTTTGGAACACAGTATGGATATCCATCAAATCATAAAGGATATGGAAATATTTTCAAATCTGTTGTAGTTGAAACTACCCTAGTAGACATGTATGCAAAGTATGGAAGCATAGACAAGGCATGTGAACTATTTGATTGAATAGCTCAAAGAGATGCCATCTCATGTCCAATGTAATAATTGCAAGATATGTACAAAATAGATTTGTTCATAAGGCTTTAGAAACTTTCAAGAAAATGCAATTGGCGGGTGTAAAGCCAAATTCCACAACCTTAGCCAACATCCTCCCTGCCTATGCCAAAATAGGAAGTTTGGAATAGGGTATGCACATCCATCAGAGCATAAAGGATATGGGAATTTTGTCAAATCTGTTGTAGTTGAAACTACCCTAGTAGACATGTATGCAAAGTGTGGAAGCATAGACAAGGCGCATGAATTGTTTTACAGTACACCTCAAAGAGATGCCATCTGATGGAATCCAATAATTGCAAGGTAGCACAAAATGGATTTGTTAATAAGGCTTTAGAAACTTTCAAGCAAATGCAATTGAGAGGTGTAAAGCCAAATTCCACAACCTTAACCAACATCCTCCCTTCATATGCCAAAATGGGATCTTTGGAACATGGTATGGACATCCATCAAAGCATAAAGGATATGGGAATTTTGTCACATCTTGTAGTTGCAACTATCCTAGTAGACATGTATGCAAAGTGTGGAAGCATAGACAAGGTATGTGAACTATTTGACATGATGCCTCAATGAAATGACATCTCACGGAATGTAACGATTGCAAGATATGCAAAAAAAATGGATTTTTTTATAAGGCTTTATAAACTTTCAAGCAAATCAATTGGTGGGTATAAAGCCAAATTCCACAACCTTAGCCAGTATCCTCCTTACCTATGCCAAAATGGGATCTTTGGAACATGGTATAGACATCCATCAAAGGATAAAAGATATGGCAATTTTGTTAGATGTTGTAGTTGCAACTGCCCTCGGAGACATGTATACAAAGTGTGGAAGCATAGACAAGGCATGTGAATTGTTTGGCATGATGCCTCAAAGAAATGTCATCTCACGGAATACAATAATTGCAAGATATGAACAAAATGGATTTTTTGACAAGGCTTTAGAAACTTTCAAGCAAATGCAATTGGCGGGTGTAAATCCAAATTCCACAATGTTAGCCAACATCGTCCTTTCATATGCCAAAATGGGATCTTTGGAAAATGGTATGGACATCCATCAAAGCATAAAGGATATGGGAATTTTGTTAGATCTTGTAGTTGCAACTACCCTAGTAGACATGTATGTAAAGTGTTGAAGCATAGACAAGGTACGTGAACTATTTGACATGATGCCTCAATGAAATGCCATTTCATGGAATGTAATGATTGCAAGATATGCCAAAAATGGATTTTTTTGATAACACTTTATAAACTTTCAAGAAAATACAATTGGCAGGCGTAAAGCCAAATTCCACAACCTTAGCTAGTATCCTCCTTGCCTATGGAAAATGGGATATTTGGAACATGGTATGGACATCCATCTAAGCATAAAAGATATGGTAATTTTGTTAGATGTTGTAGCTGCAACTACCCTCAAATACATGTATGCAAAGCGTGGAAGCATAGACAAGGCACATGAACTATTTGGCATGATGCCTCAAAGAAATGTCACCTCATGAAATGCAGTGATTGCAAGATATGAACAAAATGGATTTTTTGATAAGGATTTAGAAACTTTCAAGCAAATGCAATTGGCAAGTGTAAAGCCAAATTCCAAAACCTTAGAAATGGTATCTTTGGAACATGGTATAGATATCCATCAAAGCATAAAGGATATAGGAATTTTGTCAAATGTTGTAGTTGCAACTACCCTGCGAGACATGTATGCAAAGTGTGGAAGCATATACAAGGAACATGAACTGTTTGACACGATACCTCAAAGAAATGTTGTCTCATGGAATGCAATGATTGCAAGATATGCACGAAATGGATTTTTCATAAGGTTTTAGAAACTTTGAAGAAAATGCACAAAAGAAACTTTCAACCAAATGCAATTGGAACATCTAAAACCAAATTGCACAACCTTATCCAACATCCTCCTTGCCTATGCCAAAATGGGATCTGGGGAACATGGTGTGGACAACCATCAAAGCATAAAGGATATAGGAATTTTGTCACATGTTGTATTTGCATCTGCCCTTGTAGACATGTATGGAAAGTGTGGAAGCATAGACAAGGCACATGAACTATTTGACATGATGCCTCAAAGAAACGCATAGTCTCATGGAATGCAATGATTGCAAGATATGCACAAAATGGATTATTTGAAAACAGTTTATTAACTTTCAAGAAAATGTAATTGGCACATACAAAACCAAATTCCTATAATGATAATTGGTCATCATATTAAATATTTAATATAAACTGTCATTTACATAACATAACATCTAGTCTATATATAAATCCATATAGGCATGTCCAAACAAAGCCATTTAAGCATATACAAAAATATACATCAATAACATACAAAAGTATGTATACAAATCCATCTAGGCATACAAAAAATTTCCAAAAATCTAGTTTCCTATGAACTTCTATCAAATAAGAGGTGGCCCTTGCTTGGCCATGAAGATGGAGAGCCAATTAGTGACTCATCCTCTCTCTCTCCCATCGAGTAGACCTCCTCGACAGAGAATTTTGCAGCTCCACCTATTAATACAATCAAACAATATGCACATTAATATAGAAAACATGAAATATATAGCATCACATATGTAATCAATCACTTACTGCTAGTTGATGATCCCTCTTGATCATCTTTTCTCTCTCTTCATTCGTAGTTGGATGGGTTGGAGTTGTAACCTCCTGTGAGAAGCATCAAGAAGCAAAATTGACTAAACATAAATATCATTTATGTACATAAAATGACATGAGATAAAATAAGAAATAAAAAATGACATTTACGTGTTACTGGCTCATACCTCGGTCAAAGGATTTGAAGACAACATGGCTGCATCAATGCCTACCTATGATGACTCATGAAGATGAGGAGTCTCCATATTCAGCATCTGAAAATAGAGTTTAAGGTTATTTGACCAAAATAGATACATAACATTATTTAAATGCATAATGATTACAAATGGTTAAGTTTACCTTCGTAAAAGGGGTTTTGCGTGCAGGAGACCAAGGAAACCATGGAGGTGCTCGTGAAGCTCCCTATTGAAATCATCAAATTATCACTAAATAATATTACCATTGATATATGTACTATATTTATGATCATGTGATAAATTACATACCTGGTGACTCGACCTCCTCTCATAACCCGCCAATGGATGGCTAAGAGAGGCAAGATGAAGACTCTAACCTTGGAACATACATTAATATTGAATTATAATATAGAGTCATGTAAAATTAATTACAAATTTTAAATTAGAATATATTAAATCAAGATGAAACTTGTAAAAAATTACCTGGGAGTCAATACCAAATGTATGTTGTAAGACATCATCTGTGAGAACATGATCATCCAATATGGATGTGTCCATCACTGGATGCTGCCCCTACATCGCAACATCCTATCGAGAGTCCTACCATGAGTCCTGTATCCCATAATCGTATAGGTTCCCAAATAAACTACACAGATGTGGGGGCAAATGACACCTTCTACTCTCATCCTCATCAACCTGGGTGAGATCATCATTGTGTTGTGCTAGAGACTGCATGAGAGCACTCAATGAATGTAGTGTCTCCACCTCAATACTCTCCGTCAAATTTGAAGGGAGTGACACATGTCCTGGCCTCATCAGGGGTCTAGGTACATGGTTTTAGTCTTGTTGTGCCCCCTCTCTATCTTGGGCAAAGCCACCATCTCTGCCCTGGAACTCTCGAATGTCAAAATAATTAGGAATCTTCTTGTGGACGAACTCATAATAGAGTTTCCACAAGAAATACTGTGGCACCTCATTGTTGTTGCATGGATGCTCATTAAACACCATGTACCATCTATCTTAAAAGTTTGTGATATATCTTTGTTCCTACACCAATGAATCAGGAAGCATTTGCAAGTCTCTTCTAATGTTTGGCCAGTTTTAGGATAGATAAATTGTGAACATAATGCAGATTTTGTAATTTTTAGGTCCTTCACTTGTTCGCAAGACAATTTGTCAGCATAGTATTACCGACACCTCTCCCTATAGTCATGAAATTTAGTGATTTGGTTTGTCACCAATTTAGTGTGAGAAACAGTCACTTCTAATGACTTGGCAAGTGCTCTCCTATGATCGGTGCTTGCGCTTGGACTATTTAATGTTTTAATTAGGGTTTGAAGATCTTTTTTATTTTCTTCTATTTTCCCTAAATAGTTTTCCTTTATATCTCTTTCATGGCAAGGATGTGAAGGTGGGGGCTTTTGAGGGTTTTGAGGTTTTCAGGGTTGTTTTGACCCTCCTCTATTGGATTTGTGTTTTGTACTACCTCATTGACTGTAAATTCAATATAAAAACAACATCCTCAGGAGTGGGATTGGCAAGGTGGAATGGTGAAAACATCGATTACTCTTCTCCCTTGCTTGATTTCTCCTTCCTCCAATGCACTCACGCTCTTGTGACTATTTTGTCTTGTAGAAATGAGAGATTGGCCATGGGTTTTGTTGTTTTTTTCTTTTTTTACTTTATATAACAGAAAATGTGAGCACGTTATAATGCGCACGAATTTCATCTTGCATGGGACCAAAAATTCATGTGGTGAATTTTTTTGGTCCCACAACTCCATGCACTTACCCATCTACATCATCTATACACAATTCATCTATCTTCTTGTTCAGATCTTCCATCCTATCCCAACATTCCTTGAGAAGATCCCTTTCAAACTTTAGTTCTTTAATCCATAAGGGAATTAAATATATGTCCTTATCTATCACTATCTTCTCTTTAATAAAAATTCCATCATTTGTATCTTCGATGGACTTCATCCTTGTAAGCTCAATATCATTCTATTCTAGCCTTTATGTACACTCCTCTTTCAATGATACAATCTTATCTTTCAAGTAAATGATACCATCCCAATTAGAACTTGCCATTTTAAATGTTTCTTCTCCTAAAGAAAGGAAGTTATTTATCCAAACCTCCATGATGTTGGCCTCATGCTTCCTAGCATCCAATTCTGTAATTTCCTCTTGTGAAACTAGAGAAAGATTAGCTAAAATGTTGGCAATTATTTGGCTAGGAAATACTAATCCCCTAATGAAATTCTACAATTGGACAATTTGTTCTTCTAGCTCCCTTTTCCTTTTCTTGTCTTTCTAAAATTAGGTTGTACTTACCTTGACATTCTCCTGAATCTCATCAATCTCTTGCTCTTGGGTGGTGTGACCTAGATTAATAGTGGATATCTTGTATTCACCCACACTTATTTCTCCTTTATCTTTATTATCAATAGGTGTAGCCAATTTAGCTATCCTAGATCCAGATGCATCTCTCCTTATGGAGTACATTATTCTAGCCTTCCTATTAGGCCTAGGAGTTTCTTCCTCCTGAAATAATATCTTAAAATCCAATAGAACCAATTGTACTTATTGAAGAGGTTGTACCTTAGATGTCAACTAGTTAGGAATATCCATCATAGGTTGTTCTTTTTGTTGATCCTATTCCTAATGTTGTTCTACATGCACTTCTTGTTCTTTGTTTTGTTCCATATGCACATCCTAATCCTATTGTTCGTGAACCTCCTGTTGTGGAACTTCTTCTTGGGAAACATCTAGATGTACATCTTCCTGATGTGAAACTTCCTGTTGGGAGACATCCTAATCAACTTGATGTTCAGCTTGATGTTGTGGAACATCCTATTGAGAAATTTCCTATTGCATAACTTCATATTCCTTATTTATGTCATCTTCTTTATTTGCATCTTTTATGGTCCCTTGAACACCTTCACCCATAGGTTTTTCTAGTTGAATTTGAGTATCATCATGTATGTCATCCCTTGTATCGATATATGGTTGACTTTTATTATCATCTTGTTCTACATCAGGATCTTGATGTTCCACTTGCATTTGTACATCATGAACCTCTTTATTTACATGTTGAGATTGAGTCTCAGAAATGATTTGATCCTTTGCTACTTCAACTACTTGTTCAATGCGAACTATAGGAGTCTCTTTATTTATCAAAAGAATGTCATGAAAAATAGGATTAGTCTAAGTTACCTCTAGGGATAGCGAAGAATGTGAAGTCTACAAAATTGAACCCATATCTATAGTCTTTGTCAGTTCATCATCTAAGAGATCCACCACTTCTGATAATGGAAATGATGCAGTGGTGGTCTTCTCTTTCATTGCCACAACCATTTCCTATTTTACTTTGATAATTTCTTCAATTTTCTCTACTTGTTGCTCGGCATCTTGACTCTATTGGACAAGGGTTAAAGGAGCTGCGTTTTGCCTTTTACTTTTGGGCAATGAGCCTTTTATTTCCTCCTTAACAGTAAGGATCTGGATGGAAGGTTGAGATCCTCTTGATGTTTCCATTGTTGTAACTATAGGAGGTGTGCCAATCAGAGTTATTGGAATGGCTTGCTTTGGCTGGGTAGTGTTTATAGGTGATCCAGTCCATGGTCATTTGAGTGGTATTTTTGGGAAAATATCAAAAAAATAATTTTTGGTATTTTCTACATCTTCGTAAATTGCATTTTTGAAGGCCTTCGGAGTGGAATTAGGGCTCAAAACTGTGTTGATTGCTTGGTGTTAAGCCTGAGCAACTGAGCAGCTCAAACTAGATAATTAGTTTATCTCTCCAACAAGTCCAAGAAGTTTAAATTCTGATAAAATAACTAGGAGTTATGACCCTGCCAAGGGGAAGATCAAAAATTTCCTAATTTTTTAAGTCTTTTTATTTTTTCTAATTAGTTTCACCTTCCAGTAGCTCCTTTTATATTCCAAGGGTAATGTGACCCTTCATATGATATGTAAGCCTATATATTTCAAAGGGAATAAAAATTAGTTTTTCGGAAGTAATTCACAACTCTCAGCGAGTTTGCCTATTTGTAGGAACTTAATTCTTCTTTGTTTATTTTATTGCATTACAATACCACAGGCTCAATGCTAGGTATTGTCCAGATCAATAGGGATAGTTACAATTGTCACACCCTCAGTAGCCAACTCCTCCTCCATTGATCCTGATGTTCCTACCTCTACCATTTTGGCTTCTTGTATCCTTTTCTTCTTTACCATGAAATCATCATAATCAAAATCATCCTAATTCTTTTTCTTACCCTTCCTTCCAAGGTATGTTATGACTATACCCTTATTCTTCATATCTTGGATGCACTGCTTCAACTAAGTCTTGCTGCCATCTAGGATATTTTTAGATATTGCATGGACTGATGTCTCTTCATGCAATGACCAGTTAGGATCTACCAAGCTCTATTTGTATATCTTGTTAAGCTCATAGATTGGATGTATCACCTTTTCATCATCATCCTTAAGCTGTGGAAGTACCTCATATATACCTAAGGTCCTCATTTGGTTAAGAGGCAGCCTTTTATACTACCTCTTTCAGACCTCATAGTCATCAACACGATCCACCCAATAGTCTTCTATATGTGGCTCATGTTGGATCTTCTTTCTGATGTATTTCTCCATCTAGTTATATGGATCATAAACCCTATTCAAATAAAAACACTACATATTTAGTACTTGTAGTTCTGCATCAGATGCCTTTACATTCACCAGAGCATTTCATCTATACCATCCTATATCAATAGGGAATTTGATATTCCCTCACCTTCTTAGAGCTTGGAAGGCCTCATATAACTTGGTGATATAGTGAGGGAATTCCAATAAGATAACCTTATCTGTTAGGTATCTAGGCAACATATATGAAGTTCCTGTGAACCCCTCCATCCTGATATAAGTAAAGGTTGGGAACTGGATGAACCAACTACCATGAGAATATATAATGCTTTGGGCATTAGTTGTTATTCTTTTGGCCTTGTCTCCTTCCATTGTCTAGACAAGCCACATGGAGAATGCATCATTTACTCTCCTATAATGCAATATGGATTGCTTCATTTCTAGTTGTGGCTAATATCTTTAAACAGGGTTCTTCCATGGCTCGTTGCCCAACGTCCCCACTTTCTCAAGTCCATTGAATTGTACTCGTATTGCACATGAATACACCACATATGAGGTCATGTAGAAAACCCTATTTTTCTTCCAGCCAACCATCTTCTTATGGATAGAGTCACTAATAGCTTGGGCCCAGTACACCATGCATGTGCCCTCTTTCACAAATCTCAGGAGTCCATACATCCATGGCTCAAAAGTACCAGCATCAGGTAATCCAGTTACCCTACTCAATAATTTGATGATATCCTTGATCTCGGCCTTGAAATCGCCACGATACAGGGCTTTGGCCATTTTGGAGATGGCCTTCAGCTTCCTGCATGTTCCTTCATTCCCTTCATACTCAGTGGCTAACTTCTTCTTCTCAAATTTATGCATCTTAGCCTGTAATGGGCTATTGAAGGTACAGGTGATGCCCTCAAGCAAAAATTCTACGTAGACTTGACCCTCATGGATTACTCTATGGATTAGTGGATCATACCAGTGAATGCAGTGTTGCACTAGGTCTTGGCCCTCCATAGAGATGGGAAACCCTATAGCTTTATGTAATCTACTTAGCATTATGTTCTTAGCCAATGAGCTTGTATTGGTTGTTGTAATCCTTTACTGAAACTCGTCCATATCGACGTGCCTAGATTGGTATCTAAAATGACCCTGAACTTCATCCATATCTTTGAAGTGTGACCTACACCCTTGAATTCATCTTTCATCTCCTTTTCTTAGTTAGTCATCTTGCCTATCAACATATATAAATGAGCACATAATTACCCTATTTGAATATACCTAGGGTTAACAATTAATCCATTTCTGCATTAAAATTAACATTCAAATTTATTCACTGTGAAGAAAAGCACTTACTGTGGTAAAAATCTACTCCCTTTTACCCTTTGATTGATTTTAACTAATTCAATTGAAACCCTTTATAATTCCAAGTTAAGGTTTTAAATATCACGCATACCTAATTAATGAACACCTTTCAAACCTTTATGCAAGTGGGATGTACACTATCAAAATGCCTTGTTCACTTGTTTTTGCCAATTCCACTTCAAATTGAACTTTTACCTACAACTTCACCTCACACTTTCATGCTCTATAAATTTTCTCTGCAACTTGATTTTCTACTAACTTGAATGATTTGGTAATGAAATAATGAAACAAATTTTACTTTTAACAAGCATAATTCACTAAGTATAAGTGCATTTAATCTGATCTTAAGTAGGTAAGCATTAATGGCATTCTATGGGAAGATATCTAGTGTATTAGCTTTATCGTTCTTTCCTTTTATGTTTAAATTCAAATTCTAATAGCCATTTAAATTGATCTTTCCATATGTGCAGTTGGGAGTGACTTAGTTCCAACCAGATGCAGAAAATTTGAAAGGATGTGGAACATTTGAAGTTTAGTATTGGGTTTGGTTCATAGCATTTGTAAAGTGACATCATCATCACAAGTATCGGTGTCATCTTATCATCATGTCATCGAGTAGGTATCAACATAGGTATTGGATGTGGAATTAAGGAAGAAGTGAACCAGACATTTAAGTCAGAAAAGGTGATGTTCACATGGAGTGCAAATCTCTGCAATCACAGGGATTTCCATGTGAATTGGAACTTCATGTTTTGTGTAAGATCAGGTTCACTTGGATATGAATAATCTAATGAGTGTTAACAGTTGTCTAATTGCTGGATTATTCTAGCCAACAAGATACTTTCTGAAATTTCTAACTAAACTAGAACTTTATGTTCAAATATATCAGGTCCGATTGAAGATCAAGTTCTTGTTAGGTTATATTGTATTTTATATTTTCATCGAGACTAAGGGTAATTTTTCTAAGTTACTTTAACTCTTAAGGATTCTATTCAAATAGGATTGAGTCAATAGGACTTCCTGCAGAGTTTTCAACTAGATGTGGAAAAATGTGGGCATTTCTGAGTGAAGTTGAACAAAGGCTCGATTGGGCTTAAAACTTCTGCTAAGGGATAACTTGCTTATTTCAATGAAATTTCAAGAAATTTCAAAGGCAACCCAAGCTAAAATCCAATGCTCTATCCATTTATGATAGTACTTGGGATCCCTAAGTGTCAAAAATTGTTACTTCATGATAACTTGACGTTTTACCATTATCGCCAAAGTAAACACAAAGGGAAAACACAAGAAAAGAGGAAAAAGAAATTGGGGTCCTCATTTTTCTAGGGGAAAAATGGGGTGTGTTGTGAGACTACATAATAGGTAGTACTTACAAGTTCTGTTAAAGAGTCAACAATATTCACCTAAGTGTCAATCTTTTTCATCTAAACTTTCTTTCTGTCAACCATCTCTCTAAGAAGGTGATATTGAACATCAATGTGCTTAATTCTATCATGGTAAACAAGATTTGTTGCTAGACAAAATTATACTCTATGAATCACATTTCACCACTGTATAACTCTGAATATTAATACTATCACATAGCTTCCTAAGTAAGGCTGAGTATCGACAAAATACTCAATAATAGCTAGAATAGTAACCTCAACATATTGCTAACACATCCAACTAACCATACCTCAAAATAGGGTACATAGATCATTAGTAGACCTTCTATAATCAACATATCTAGTCCAATCCACAATTACAATTCCCTTCATATTCACTATCTTGCACAAAGTCTATCTCCATTGATAATAAATAAAATGTACCTGAAGACCCTTGTACCATAGTCTAATAACACACCCTAAGACTCCCACTGCATGGGTAATCTCTACTCTAAAAATGACCAAAGAATCCCAATAATCCACCAAGAGCACTCACATAGAGGATGTGGGTAAATCCACTATCACATAGTGTTGAACAACACACATCAATCTACAAACCTACAAACACAAATGCTACAAAACTCTCTCCCTTGATCACCTCAACTCTCCCCAATTCTTCACATCACATAGTAAACAAAGATTAAAGAGCCCCAATCATCTTTACTATTACCAAAAGTACAATACCAATAAATGATCAACTCTACACAAATTACAATGAGGGTAAACAACTACAATATGAAAATCTAAAATTATGTTACAAATCTAAAATTTAACCTATATGATACTAGTGGAGATTTAAGGAAATGTAATTCAGCAACAAAGAAATCAGAAAGCATAAGAGATTTACACAACACAATATTTACGTGGAGAAAACCCTTTCAAGAAAAAAAATCCACTAGAAAAGAGGCCAAGTATTTATTATCTTAAAACAAGAATACAATATAATCACTTCCTTCTTTCCTACATCCAAACTAACAACATCTATGTACCTATGTAACCTCACACTTCTTTCTTACACTTCTACCACCTCAAGCACCTATTATATACAAGAATGATATATAAGAATCCAACCTTACAACAAGTATGGCATCCATACTTATGCAATTTCCAATGCCTCATTTTTGGGCCCCACCAACATGCTAGACTTATCCTCTTACATGACTCTTACAAACTCTTACATATTTTTCATAATTAAGTAAAAGTCAATCCCTCTAATTTAGTTGCCTAGTTTGTCATACAATCCCTATAAATTAGGGGATAATCTTACAAGATGTTATAGGCTAATAATAGCTATGCAAAGATTCTCTTACGTGTGTCATAACTCCCCAAAAATTATCTACTCCAAGATGGGCACCAAGATTGACCTTATAACCTCATCTACACTCCAAAAATAAAAGATGCTCTAACCAGTAAAGAATAATTAAATAATTACTGCTACCAATGGATCCCACATCCCTTATGAATGCATTTACAAATAATATCTTAGAATAATTAAATACATAGGATTTACAAGGTTGAAAGCACATTAATCCTAATATTCTTCCACTTAACATTATGCATTGTTAAAATACATCCATAAAAAGAATATAAATCAACTAAGTACAAGAAACAAGGCCCATGGACTTCCTACACCAAGTGAACTTTTCTATTCTCATAGGTTTGGTAAGATAATCTACAACATTCACCTAACTTTTAACCTTGTTCAACTCAAACTATCCATTTGCAACCATTTCTTGAACAAAGTGATACTAAACATCTACATGCTTAGTTTGAGCATGATACATAGGATTCTTAGCTAAACAAATTGCACTCTAGCTATCATAGCTAATCCAAATTGTCTTCCAATCAAAACTAATACTTGTAATGCACAATATTTGTAACCATACTACCTCCTTAAAGACATGGGTGGGAGCCATATACTTTGCTTTAGTAGTGGATAAAGCAACTATGGGATACTTCTTACTCATCCAACTCACAACTCCTCCAAACAAAGTAAATATATACCCACTAGTGGACCTTCAACTATCCAAGTCATTTGCCCAATCTGCATTCACAAAACCCTATATGTCCAATGTCTTATCTTCATTGTTAGTACTAGAATAAACCAAACAATAATAAGAAGTACCATGCAAATATATTAACACCCTCTTCACATAATTCCAATGCTCTCTACTAGGGCTAGACATAAACCTACTCAATACTCCCACTGCTTGGGTAATATCTACCCTAATGCAAACCATTTCATACATTAAAGTTCCTATAGCACTAGCATATCCTCAAAATCATCCTTAGTTTTGGAACACATATCTAAAGTAAGAATAGTGCTAAGAAGTAAAGAAATTCTAACTGGCTTATAGTCCTACATATTAAACCTATGCCAAATAGTATCAACATACTTACTTTGAGAAAACCAAAGCTTTCTATTGCCTTGATCCCTCTTGATTTCCATTTGCAATATGCATTTTTTATTCCCTTAGATATTTCATCTCAAATGCACTTGAAAGTTGATCTTTCAACTCACTAATCATACCCTTGGTTTTAATGAAAGATAACATGTCATTCACATACAAAGCAACAATTAGAATATGATCATAAATACATCTAATGTAAACATAATGATCCTCTTCACTTCTTACAAAACCCAATTTTAGCATAAAAGAATCAAATTTTTGATACCACATCCAAGGTGATTGTTTCAAACTATAGAGAGACCTCTTTAATTTGTAAACCAAGTGTTCTTTCTCTTTTACCTCAAAATATTTTGGCTATTGCATATAAACTTCTTCTTCTAGATTTCCATGTAAAAATACAATCTTAACATCTATTTTCTCAATTTCAAAATCATAAGCGACAACTATGGATAAAATAAATCTAATAGAAGATTATTTTCCAACAGGAGAGAATATTTTACTAAAATCAACTCCCTCTCTCTAGGAGTAGCCCTTGGCTACTAGTATAGCCTTGTACATCTCTAATGAACTATCTACTCCAAATCTCTTCTTGTAGATCCATTTACAACCAATGGCTTTCCTTCCTTTCAGAAAACAAACAAGATCTTAGGTATTACAAGAGTCTAAAGCCATCATTTTCTCCTACATGGCTTGCTTCCAAGACTCACTATCATCTGCTAGAATAGCTTCCTTATAAGATCTAGATTCATCATTAGTACTAAGTAAAGAAAATACACAACAAAAATGTAGTGGGCTATACCTGTCAACTAGATTTTATTGTCTTGTGGTCTTCTCAAGGGTGGAGTAAGGGATTATTCCTCTTGTTCTTCTACATGCTTAATCTCTTATGTAATCTCAGATTCATCCTTCTAAAAACTCCTACTTTAACCCTATTCTTCTCCTCCATCTTCAAATCCATCATTTTGTTCTTTGTTATGTGCATCTTCTTGCTACAATTCAAAATGACGTATATTTTCTCTTCTTTATCTTTTGGTTGTTCAGAATAAAAAACAACTTTAAGTTCCCTAAAAATCACATCTCTAGAATAGAAAACTTTCTTGGTTAGTGGATTTTGAAGCTTATAACATTTAACATTCTCATCATATCCAATGAAGATGCATTTATATGCTTTTGGATCCAACTTAGAATGCTTTTCTTTAGGCACATGAACAAAAGCTTCATAGCCAAAAACCCTTAAATGTAAAAAAAAGGTTTAGACTTATCTATTTACAATTCATAAGGTGTTGAATCAAAAGTCTTTCAAGGAGATTTGTTGATCAATTAAAAAGTGGTGTACACAACTTCTGCCCAAAAACATTTATCTAACTATGCATCACTTAACATACTTCTAGCTCTTTCCATTAAAGATTGCTTCATCCTTTTTGCATCCCCATTCTGTTGAGGTGTGTAAGGAGTAGCCTTTTGCCAAGTATGATACCTGCATGCTTGCAAAACTCATAAAATTCCTTCAAACAATATTCCCCTCTATTGTCAGATCTCAATACTTTATATTTTTGTAATGTCATAAAATGTGTACACCATTTTATACTTAGTTTAGCTCCTAGATGGGCCTCAAATATTTACACTTGTTGATTAGGACCTATTTTATCACATTTTGATCATTAATCATGTAGTTCTTGATCCCGATGCATGAAACCTGGAAAAGAATCATAAAGTGGAGCTAAGCATACTTTGAGTACCCTCTTTTGGGGATTATCTAGCTAAAGGACCAAGCTGCTTGGAAGTGCCCTCGGCCCTCCTTTAGCCCTGCCCTAAATTGTGGCCTTATCAGCTTAGGCCTCTTGAAACATTCCTAATGTCGACATTGTTTGGTTTAATTCTCTAGAAATCAACAGGAATGCATATAAAAGTAAGTTAAGTCATTCATTTGAACATCTAACTCTCTCTAGCAAATCTTGGCACTCTTGCACTCTCTCTTTCTCTCTCATGCTCTCTATAACTCTCTCTTGTGGATTATTGTTGCAGCACTAACATATTGTAGGTCTTGTGAAGATCTTGGAGGCTACACCAATTTCTTGAGTCAAGTTGTGACATCATCTACAAGCATGATAGGGTTTCCATGCTCATGGTGACTTCCTTCCTTCATGCTTTGTCTTAGCATTCCATTCTACTTTAGGTTTGCCTCTGCCCTCCTAGGGAACACACTCTTTATCAATCATATTTTCTATTGTGGAGGTGGAAACACCATTCACATATCTTGACTGAGGAAAGATCCTAAATAGTACCCAACCATTTTCCTTCTTGCATGTGTACAGATCAAATGAACAAGTTTCAAAAGGTGATCTCCGGGAAGAAGACTAAGGTTACTATTACAGACGTTATAGAAGAATCAGTTTTTGGAAACCCTAATTTGGGACTAGGGCACCTAAGTGCCCTTTTCTTGGGCATTTTGACCTTCGAAATTAGGTTCTGAACTAATCACCAATTTCTACTATCCATTTGGTTTCTAGGTTTTTGGTTGCGACAGTCTATTGTACTCTGATCTTTTTCAACTAGGGTTTCATGTCTTTGCTCTAGCTTGATTGGTGGAATTTGGTTAATTGATTATCTATACAAAAAAAGGGTAGAACCCCTATAGCTTGGCTCTCCTTCTTAGATAGAAGCCAATATCAGTTTGTGCCCCAATGTTTTGTAGAAGAGGTTTGACCTAGTTTGATCTATTGAGCTAGTCTCTCTTTTCTTAACCACATTTTGGTGAACCCATTGTTTCCTACACTTTGGAATTCTCTTGCATCATATTTGAGCTATTTTCCACCTTATATCTTATTATATTCCATTCATTCATTATTTTGCATAGTTATATAGCTTAACCTTGCATTATTTCATTGGTAAGGTTTGAAAAAATCTTGCATTTATAGGAAATCTAACTAATCTTCAACCTAGGGTTTGTAGATTGGTGTGTTATATCAGATCTTGTCACATTATTGGATTGATTAAAAGGTTTTAATTTTCTATACCTTATCACCCTTATTTTTCTAGGACATTCTGGCATTTGTTTGCATTGAAAAAAGCAAAAAATCAAGCATCTTAGGCTTGCAAAAAGGCATATTTGTTCATTGATTCATTGCATATGTTATAGATTGAATCATAGAAATATTTAAATTTCTAATGTTTGCATTAGATCTCATTTACATTATGGTATATAATCATTTCATGGTGTTGCATCTTGCATTTGAAGATCTCATTTGCTAGGGCTTTGTTGAAAAGCTTGCATTTTTTAAAAACCTAGTCAAAATCTAGGGTTTGTAATTAAAATCTTGTTTCAGATTTTTCTTCCATTGTAAACATTACAAATCTGATCTTTCATTTCTATATCATTTCATAAAATTCATTTTTGTTCAAAAATAAGGCTTGCATTGAAAATTTTTGGTCTAGAAGTGAGCTTTTAAGATCTAGGGTTTGATGGTAAAACCCTAGCTAGTCTTGCATTTAGTGCATCCTTATCAAGGAAAAGTGTTGTAAATCATTGTTTCATTCAAGTGAATACATCATTTAGGTACTTCATTTGCACATACCACATGTCTTACATCTGCAAGACTTAGTTGTTGTGGTTACCAAGTATATCACATATTTGGAAGACCCCGCTTCTCTTGCATTTGTAGGTAGACTTTGATTGCAATATTATTTTCATATTGTTGGTACTTGATTAATGAATAGATATGATTGTACATTTATATTCCAATACATTTCATTATGGCATCTTCATGTTATTCCTCTTTGGAATCTTTGCATGCATATATCCTAGATTTTGAAAATTTCTCAAAAATTCACTAATATGCATCCTCATGTTTTAGATTGCATAGCATCCATGAATGATATTGATGTTTCTAAATGCTCCATATATTAAGTCCAAGTCATTTTTTATATACATGATTTTGATAGCTTCACAACCCTCATGCGTGTGTATCCTAAGATACTAGAAGATCTAACCAAATTCATCTCCGTGAATAGTCATGAGAAAGATGATGGTGATAATTCTTCTTCTACTTGAACTACAAATCACAATAATTCCATGTCTACTCCCATGAATCTACCTTATAATACATGTGACGGTGACCTAGTTTTGTCTATTTCACCCTATGATTTGGATACCACTCCCAAAATGGTCCTCACTTGTGAAGATATTTTGATGCAAGAGGATGAAATCATTAACACATCCCTTAACATCACCATACCCTCTCTTCATTCCAATGATCTCTCTTTGAAAGATGAAGCATTAGTTGATGAAGAGCATTCTCTCACAAAGGATCCTCCATGGGTAGATAATGGGAATTCATCTCATAATCTTAAATCTTCTACCCCTACCATGCATGAGGTCTCTATGGCTCATCCTATGGATCTTCCTCCTTTGGTTCAATATTCAAGTACCTTGGATATCACTAAGGATGCAAAGACCTCAAATGTTAGTCCTTTGGTTGCATGTTCAAACCCCTTGGACATCACTAAGGATACAATCATTAACAATTCTCTTCACAACACTTTACCTTCCCTTCATTCCAATGCTCTTCCTTGACCAAGGATTAGTGGATGAGGAATAGTCTCTCACATTAAATCCCTCGAGAATGGATGCTGAGCTTACTAAAAAGAAAACAATATTAATTCAATTATCATTAATAGACTTATTCTGCCCACTAAGGGGATAGTGAAGAAGTGTTCTAATGTTCCTAAAATCATTTTGCATGAGGCACCTAATACGCCTCCTCACATCAAACCAATGATTATGGTTCAAGGTGATCCAACACCACCTTGACCCCTGGGTTACATCCTCAATTATGCAAAACAAATTACTCAAAGAAATAAAGGTGTTCAAGATGTGTCGCAGCATCACATGATTTCTCACACATATAACACCTGTAATAAAAGAAAGCAAACACCATGTGTACCAATTTCTCTTCCACCCTCTCAACCTATCCTACCTCAAGCACCTCATCTTCCTTCACATTTTGGTAAAGAATATGATCGTGTCGAGTAGCTCTGCACTACTCTGGCTAAGATCTCTCTATGGGATTTAATATAAACATCACCTACATACCATGAAATTCTCCATGAGGCTCTACAAAAGGTGAGGGTTCCACCTATTGTTCATCCGAATGATGTAGCATCTCTATTTAGTTGTATGCAAGCAACAACATCAAATATATCATTTCAACAACATGAGTTACCTCCCATAGAAGTTCAAGAATAAAATGAGCCTCTTATGATATTTGTAGACATCAATAAAAAAAAGGATAAGATGCACTATGATTGATGGTGGATCAAGTCTTAATGTTTGTGTAATAGATTTGTTAAATAAACTCAATGTTGATATATCTTTCATTCAATTGGATAAAATGAACATTCATGGCTTTGACAATATTAGTAGTCAATCATTGGGTACTATTACCTTACCTCTTAGGGTTGGACCTATGACATTGCCTACCCTTATCCATGTCATGCCTAATTCTCTTTCATACAATCTTCTTCTTGGTAGACCATGGATTCATGCCATGGGGGCAATTCCATCTACCCTTCATCATTATGTAAAATTCATCTTTGAAAATAAAGTACATACAATAGAAGCTGATCCGACTCTGGATAGTTGCTTGAGAATAGAAGCGAGATATCAAAATTCTTTGAGTAGTTTGATCCCTTCTTTAACACTACCCTCTACTTCTAACAATTGTATTGGTCCAGATAGTGTTGGTCCTTTGAGTACATTTGTTGGTGATGATTGGGGTTCGTTAGACTTTACACCCTCCTTTTTAGGTGATTATAAAGTCTCACCCTCACACCCTACGATCTCGAAGGTAAATACAATTTCTTCAACACCTAAGAAACTTAAACTTAACAGTGATGTCGATGGAACTCTTGATATTAATGATGATCCGCCTCCTTTTATAGAAATGGTGGCCATTTGTGATAAAGTATCACCTCAATCGAATCAATCATCTATTTCTAATATATGTCTTGGTAATGAAGTGGTCTCTTTATATTTCAACCCCCATGGGCTTGTTGAAACAAAGTTTGACCCTCACCATGATAAAAAGTATAATCCTTCTTCTTCAACATATAATCATACTTCTAAAAACAAAGCCTGTTATATGACCTCTCCTCATTCATCAAACTTAGAGAAGCGTTATAGGCATGGATTCAAAATTCTTTCAAAACAAGGATACAATAGAAATGGGTTAGGATATAAGGAACAAGGAATTAAGGATCCTATGGAACCAACACTGCACTTGTCTAAAGTAGGTTTGGGTTTCCAGCCTTCTCCTATGTTCTCTCCATCATGTTTACAACAAAAAGGTTTGCTTCTTACTCCGCCTATATCTTATCTTTTATCTCAAAAAGGGTGTATGTTGCTAATTCTACTCAAAGACTACTTAATCACTTTCTCCTCTAAAATGTAGAAAGATTCAACAAAGTAATAATTCAACACATTAAATTATGTATATCATCGAGCAAGTGGCCATTCCACTAATGAATGCCAAGCCTCAACATGGGTGACAAAATTCAACAACACTGAACAAAGTTTGACTTTAGCACTTCTCGCCATGCTTGATGTAGTCCCTAGAGCACCTTGTCCTCCCTCTGGATTTTATAATCAATTTGGGGGAGAATTTTTTATAGGCTGACTCACAAGAGTGATCCCTTCTTCTCATTTGTGTTATGTTTGTATGTATTGTTATCCCCATATTGTGATGACTTGTTCTCCCTTGGAACCCTTGTTAGCACAAAGGTACAAGGAGTAAGAATGGTTTGTGTCATTTATCTATGTGATGTCATTTCATAATCTAGCATCTCCCAGATGTCCCATCTCTACGTCTGAAAGTGTGCTCAATCAGCTATGCAACAATGTGAATAGATGACCGCCAACATGCTCTCACATACCTGGGAGATCCTATAGTAGTAAAATAAAAGTATACATCAGATCTTGATTGACTTTGCTTCATCAACAATTAAGAAAATCAAACATAACCTGGTCCTAGGACCAAGGCGTCCAGACTGGTCTGGGGTGCTCAGGGAGGACCTGGGTGCCCAGCAGGGTTTGAGGCACCTCAAGAGGATAGTGGTGCCCTAGGGACCACTGAAAAGTGTCCCCCATGCCCATTTTTTCCTTGAAATGCAACAAAATTATTAAATTAATCACACAAATGAATTTTCAAGTTGGAAGGACACCTACCTTGTGCTTGTCACCTTTCTTTTATCTATGTGGCACCTTGTAGCTATGCTTGGCATCATACCATGACTATGCAAGCCATTGTGTATCATGCCTATAAGCATCATCATGGTTTCCTCTTCTTGGGGGGTAATCCCTAGTTGTGATGTAGCTTTCGAAGAATACAAGCCATTTTGGGCATGTGCTTTTAGAAGGCTCTCATGCTTGTCTTATGTTTCTTTCTCACTCTACCTTAAAGACAATTGCTCCCTAATGGAGTTAGAAATCACTTTAAGGTGGGGGTGTGTATCATGCTATGACCATTACTCTCTTCACTCTATTTAAACACCTATTGGTTATCAAATATACACTCTCTTGGAAAGGATTATTAAAAGCTTGGAAACAAGATCTTGAGTCTATCTTGTTCTCCTAAGTCTAATCTCCTTGCATGTTTGGGAGAAGGGTTGCTCCACCAACTTGAGTTTGGTAGTAAGGTTGCTTTGCCTTCTTATTCTACAAGGCTTTGCATAACTTCTCTTGCAGGAGGTAGCTTTGTGTATTCCCTTGAGTGGAAACACTTTCCTTTGAGATGGATCATGTGTATGATGTGTTTGTACTCTTGTGCTTCTTCTCTATTCTAACTAACCCCTTAGCATTCTTCTTTATTACATCTTGGGGAATGATACATGGTGATTGAGACATCACTTAGATCAAGGCCTCCTTTGTCATGTTGACTCAAGGTCTTCCGTTATGTGTTTCTTGTGTTGCATTCTCTATGCATTCCTTATGCTTCACGTGTATTCTATGTATACTTTGTGCCTTGTATGTGCATTCTTCATGTATACTTTGTGCATTGCATGTATGCATTGTGATTTCTCAAGTGTATGCCTTGTCTTATCTCATGTCTTCTAAATGCTTCATATATGAGTGATGTTTCTTATATATATGCCAATCATCATAGACTCCTAGAATCCTAAACTTGGGAGCTTGGTCACCCTTCAATTTTAATGTCAATCTTTGGTTTCTATGTTGTTGTGTTTGAATTGTGTCTTCTCCATCCTTTAGTATGAGTTAAAACATACGTTCATACCCACACTAAAGTGGGGACTAAATGTAACATCATAAAATGTGTACATCACCATTTTACACTTAGTTTAGCTCCTAGATGGGCATCAAATATTTACACTTGTTAATTAGGACCTATTTTAACACCTTTTTGAGAATTAAGCATGTAGTTCTTGATCCTAATGCATGAAACCCAAAAAAGAATCATAAGGCAAGGATAAGCATACCTTGAGTACCATCTTTCAGGGATTATGTGGCTAAAGGACCAAGCTGCCTAGAAGTACACTGGGCCCTCCATTAGCCCTGCCCTAAATTGTGGCCTTGTCGACTTAGGCCTCTTAAAACATTCCTAATGTCGGCCTTATTTGGTTTAATTATCTAGAAATCAACAGGAATGCATATAAAAGTAAGTTAAGTCATTCATTTGAACATCTAACTCTCTCTAGCAAATCTTGGCACTCTTACACTTGCTATCTTTCTCTCTCATGCTCTATATAACTCTATCTTGTGGATTATTGTTGAGGCACTAACATATTACAAGTCTTCTAAAGATCTTGGAGGCTACACCAACTTCTTGAGTCAAGTTGTGACACCGTCTACAAGCATGATAGGGTTTCCATGCTCATGGTGACTTCCTTCCTTCATCCTTTGTCTTAGCATTCCATTCTACTTTAGATTTACCTTTTCCCTCCTAGGGCACACACTCTTTATCAATCATCATTTCTATTTTTGAGGTGGAAACACCATTCACAGAGCTTGACTAAGAAAATATCCTAAATAGCACCCAACCATTTTCCTTCTTGTATATGTGCAAGTCAGACGCATGGGTTTTGGAAGGTATCTCTAGGAAGAAGACTAAGGTTACTATTATAGACCCGACAAAAGAATCAATTTCTAGAAACCCTAATTTGGGACCAGGGCACCCAAGCGCCCTTGTCCTGGGCATTATGACCTCCAAAATCAGGTTCTAAACTAATCACTAATCTCTGTTGTTCGTTTGGTTTCTAGGTTTTTGGTTCTAACAGTCTATTGTACTCCGATCTTTGTCAACTAGGGTTCCATGTCTTTGCTCTAGCTTGATTGGTTGACTTTGGTTAATTGCTTCTCTATACAACAAAAGGGAAGAACCCTTGTAGCTTGGCTCTCCTTCTTGTGTAGAAGCCAAGCTCAGTTTGTGCCCCAATGTTTTGTAGAAGAGGGTTTGACCTCGTTTGATCTATTGAGCTAGTCTCTCTTTTCTACACCACAATTTTGATTGATTCTATACCAAGAGTTTAAATTCCTTAAACTTAGTGAAAGCCTCAAATTTATGTCTCATAAAATAAATCCATGTATATCTTGAAACATCATCAATGAAAGTCATAAACTATCAAGATTTTCCAAAATAATAATTATCCACAGGTCCAAAACTATTATATATGAATAATTTCTAATTTACTCTTTGCTTTATTACTTCATGAAGGAAATGATGCTCTATTTTATTTCTCAAACACACAATGTTCACAAAAAATAAAATACTCATCAAAATAGGAAAAACCATCAAGTAACTTTTACTCATAGTGGTTTTCAAAAACTTTTCACTTTTGTGGCACAATATACAATGCCACAACATACATGTATTTTAAAATTTTTTAGATACATTAGTGGATTTACATAACTTGTAGTGGCATTCAACCTAAATAGAGTTCTCAATCTTGTCCCTCTTTCTACCACCAAAATCCCTCTCACCAATCTACAACATGCTTATCAAGCATTACATGAATTCTCAAATCATTCGACTTAGATACATAAATTAAATTTCTAGCCAATACAAGAATGTGTAAAACACTAGGGAGGGTTTTAATCCTCCCATCACTAAATAAAAAATGCACCTTTCCCTATCCACAATTGGATATGAACTATTGTCCCCAAGGTAAACTTGACCTCCATCATATTCTTCATATGTGGAAAACCACTCCTTATGAGGATTCATATGATATGAGCATCTTGAGTCAACCAACCAATGTTCATTAGAAATAATATTACATGCAACAAGTAAGACTTAATCAACTGTTTCTGAGCAGTGAGGAATTTTCTATAAAGGAATCCCACTATTTCATTTTATTTTTACATTCCTTCTTAACATGTCCCCTTTTTCCATAATTCCAATACTTCACTTTATTCTTTTTACCATGGGTTTTTTATTTTCCCTTAGACTTATCTTTAGGTCCCTTCTTTTCTCCTTTTGATCCACCTTTTTCCTTGGACCTTCCCCTAACATGAAGAGCGTCCGATGAGTTATCCATAGCTTTCTTTCTCATTTCTTCTAACAACAATGTTTCAACAAGAGAATCTATCTTTGGATCTTCAAGATTAACACTATTTAGCAAGAATAAAATTATCCTAGATGACTTAAGCAAAGAACAAAGAAGCATAATGCATTTATCTTCTTCCTCAATATTAACATCAATGGAGGCTAATTGACTCAAAATCAAATAAAAGGTATTTAAATGTTCAGCAATTGAATCACCTTCCTTTATTTTTAGAGAAAATAATTTTCTTTTCAAATATAACTTATATACCAGACTCTTGGCTTAGTAGATCTCACCCAAATGTTTTCATAGAGAGTATGTAGTGGACTCTTTAGCTACATTCAACATAATTGAATATGCAAGACACAATATGATTGTCCCCCATTTTTCTTGTCTATCCTATCCCACTCATCTCAAAGTCTATTTTGTCTAGTTTCTTTTCTTTTGTTGTAGCCAACCATTGATCCCTATCTTCAAGGAGATCCGCCCTCTTTAGCTTCCACAACTTGTAGTTTGTTCCATTGAACTTCTCAATATCCAACTATGATGTAGATGCAACCATGGCTTGCACACATACAAATCTACAAAATAAATCAACATAACTCCAACTATAGCATAAAAAATCTTCACGCTTCCATCCAAGAAGTAAAGATGGCCAAGCTCTGATACCAAATTTTAGAAATGAAGATAAACAACTACAATATGAAAATACGAAATTATGTTGTAAATCTAAAATTTAACCTGTATGATAGCAATGGAAATTTAAGGAAATGTAATTCAACAACAAATAAATAAGAAAGCATAAGATATTTACACAACAAAATATTTATGTGGAGAAAAACTCTTTCATTTAAAAAACTCCACCAAAAAAGAGACCAATTATGTGTATTATCATAAAAAAAGAATACCATAAATCACTTCCTTTTTTCTTGCATCCAAATTGATAGCATCTATGTACCTATGCAACCTCACACTTATTTCTTACACTTCTACCACCTCAAGAACCTGTTATATACAAGAATGATACATAAGAATCCAACCTTGTAACAAGTATGGTGTCCATACTTATGCAATTTCCAACACCTCATTTCTGGGCTCCATCAACATGTTAAACATATCCTCTTACATGACTCTTACAAACTCTTACAAATTTGTCATAATTGACTAAAAGCCAATCCCTCTAATTTAGGTGCCTAGTTTCTCATACAATCCCTATAAATTAGGGGATATTCTAACAGGATGTCATAGTCTAATAATAGCTATGCAAAGATTCTAGATTATGCATGTCATAACTCCCCAAAAATTAGCTACTCTAAGATGGGCACCAAGATTGACCTTATCACCTTATCTACACTCTAAAAATAGAAGATGCTCTAACAGGCAATTAATAATTAAATAATTACGATTTTCAATGGATCCCACATCCCTTATGATTGCATTTACAAATAATGTCTTGGAAAATAATTAAATACATAGGATTTACAAGGTTTATGGCATCTTAATCCTAACAACATAATGTTGAAGAACACACATCAATCTACAAACCTACAAACACAAATGCAATAAAACTCTCCCTTGATCACCTCTTCTCTCCCAAGTTCTTCACATCACATAGAAAAAATATTAAAGTACTCCAATCATCCTTACTATTACAAAAAGTACAATACCAATAAATGATCAACTATACACAAATTGCCACTCTAACATGAAATGAACCAAAGCTCTTGGATACACAACCATAGAGATAAAACTAGCAAATTAAAAGTATGTCCTTCTGCTAAAACTAAAAATTACTCAATTTGTGATAAGTAAGATAGATTCTTTTAAATCTCCAAATAGAAAACTATCAATGTCTAATTGTTCAATCCTAATACCAAACATGGTAGCAATAGATGTAATTATTTAAAACTGAAGGAAGTTCCAATATTACAAACATTCCCACAACAAGGGAATATGCTCAAAGATACTAAACATATCTTGTACTCCTCAAATAAAACCTTAGAATTGACACTATAGTTCAAGACCCAAACATATGGAGATAATAAAAAATATATATATCTACTCCACAAAACAAGTCCTTAGAACTAGCATCCCTAGATCAAGACTCAAATACATGACAAGAAAAGACATAAAGAAAGAATGCATATTAAAATTAGGTGGGCAATACCTATCAGATCATTCATTGTAGAGAGGATTGAGAGTGCAGTATGTGATTGTTCCACCAAGTAAAACACAATCTCTTTAATAGGTCCATATTGAACTCACATTCAACTCTAGGTGTAGTCTCCTTAGTCTTTCTAGTGAAAGCAAGTCAAGAGATTCACCAATCCAACATAAATTTCCAAAAGAAAGAGACCTAGCCTCACCCAAATTTAATATAGGTGCACTATAAATCATCTCATGCTAATCAAACTTCAATTGCAACACCACAATAATTAGACGCTCACTAGGAAAAATGATCACAACACTCATCTAGTAGATTACCACAAAGAACCACAAAAGATCCCACTACATGATCAATATAGAATCTAGAAACTTACCATGATGTTATGATTTACAACCCAAACCATGACCAATGCTCCCACTATAATTGAGAAAAAAACACAATCTTTGGGAAATTTCATTGGCCTCATGATTTACATCTTCACTAAAGAAGATCATCTATCCCAATTGATAGATATGCTCTAAAGAATCCTCATCATGTGACAGCGCTAACTAGTAACCTGGAGTCCACCATGGCACAATAAACCATCCTCTAAACCAAGGATCATTTGTCTAAACTAATAGATCATAGTTGACAATTGTACAAAAGACTCCAAGAGTCCTTCTTGGTAATAGACTATTTACATCTTCAAAAACATGAAGATAAGCACCCTCTATCAACAAAACTAAAGATGTCAATGAACTCTCATTGCACACATAAGACATGTGTATCAAGAGCTCTACATGACACCAACAACCACTATAGAAGGTCATCCATCACAAAGTGATAGATCCACATCACTACTAAAGCATCCACTAAAGGTGGTCCCAAGCTACACATGGCACTATGATTAACATATCCTAATTGAAGATCACCCATGGCCCACACAATCAAAGAACATAACTACAACACTAACAAATCCCAAAGTAGAACCATGATCTTCAATCAAGAAGACATGATCGACTATGTAACTACATAAATCTCCCATTGAACTATGATCTAGAGCCTCTTGTGCCACCATAGTCAATAACTATAGATCCTAAAGTACAACTATCTTAGGTACTATAAATACACCATCTCTTTGCCTCACCATGCCAAATATACCAATGCACCCTGATGACCAAAAAAGGCCAACTAAACAGAACCTGCGTCAACACTATAAAAGATTTATGGGTATAGACAACCCACATCCAAGTTATCCATCCAACCTATTGGTATAAATGACCACAAGACTACACAATTCATAGATCTCAAACAATGCAACATCCAAGTCCAACACCACATCAGTAACATGTAGACTCTCCATGACTCAAACACTAGATCAAATCTATATCCAATTTGCCTCAAATCCATATTAATGTAACCATAGTTTAGGAACCCCAATAAGAAAAAATATAGAAATGTTATGTTAACAAGCACATACCAACATCTCTACACCAATAAGGCTACAACTAGCCTCCTTAAAACATGCATGAAGAATGTGTACAAATCTATAATTGTCTCCATCTAGAATACCAGGAACAATGACCTTCACAGATCTACAAAACTATAGATTTTTATTAACATGTAAAACTTGTAAATCGATACATGCAAACTTGCACAATCATCCAAATGGATTAGAGGTTGTCTAAGAACTCTAGGTCACTGAAGGATAGATCAAAAACCATCACCAAGAACATGCAAATCATGGAATCAAGTTGTTTAGTAGATTCCAGGCCACTAATAGACCAACTCCACAACCCATACGCAACCATGGGATAATCATCTAGTGCTTTCATAATACAAGGGACTGAAACCATGTAACCGACTTAAGCATTCCATACAATAGTCAACACTGCTAGTATATCCCATATGACTAGGGGCCAAAAGTAAGCACTCAACATGAACAATCATCTACTCCATATGACCACAGGATAAAGGGACATAGCCACCTTGCTAAAAGGTAATCACATACTACCAAATAGGGTCTCCAAGTCATAATCATGCAATAAGAGAACATGTGATCAACTCCAAGATCTACCACCTTGAACTTCCATTTCCCAAACTTATATCCATTGGAATGTCCAATCTCAAACCTTGATGTGCTAGCCATCAACTTAATACTACTATGCTTTCTAATAAAATCCTTTAAAGTTCTTCTTTGTGACCAGTTATGCATGAACTTAAAAAAACTAATCATTGTAGGGTTTAGCACTGCAAACACTAGAGTTTAGTCTCCCAATGACATAGTAAATTCCCAAACAACAACCTACACTTTGATAACAAATGTTGGGGATTTACACCACTGTTGCAGATGGGCAATAGATTATGATAAATAAACTTAAGATAATGTAATCCAAAAAAACGTAATAGTATTTGCCTAATCTATCTAAAAATATTGATAGAAGTATATGGAATAGTATGCAAACACAAGATTAACACGAGAAAACCCACCACCAAAAGACAATCATCATTATATTATTTAGAATCCAAAGATTCAATACAATATGTCTTTTATAGAGTCTCAATATATAGTATTACAACACACCATTTTGTAATCAACCTTCTAATGTCTATTGTCCAATGTCCAATGGTTAACCATATATTCTATCCATCTATCCTTGACCAACTTTGGCACATTCACATGAGATGATAGATAAAGGTGTCATCATGGAACACCATCCTTCTAACTGTCCAACCAACCCATGGAACACCAAGAATCACATAACTATATTTTGACTATACCATGACATTAGCATATTGCACAAATCACCAAACATGATGTCTTCGTGTGGATAACCACAATGTATATGTAGCCACTACTGCACACTGAGAGTCAATAGTTGTCTTCAACACATTATTGGTATGTACAACGATGTTTTCCAATATAAGCACCACTACTAGCACCAAGCTTGTTGTAGTATAAACAAATATCTGACCATTTGTAGTTGCTTGCAATACCTCACAACACCCTCTGAAACATAATTTTATCTTTAGATTGCACCACATGAACTTCAGCTCTATTGCATGTGCACTTGCATCACCAATCATGTATCTAGTAACACTAAATTTAGTATGCGGTAGCGAGTTCTCCTCCAAATGACTTAGAATTGCTACCACAACATCACCACATGTATAACTACCTACCTATTATAGAACAACATCTAAAACTCACTGCATCTTACTGCATTACATTCTATAGTTATTTACCAACCTATAGATAAACTCTTTTTCTATAGGAACTTACTACAAAACATTCTATTGGTGAATAACACACCCAAGTTGCTCCATAAGTGAATATCACACCCAATTCCCAATAGTAAACATGAATTTAGGAGCCAAAAGGAAGGTCCAACCCTTAGGATCTGAAATCCAAGCCTAATGGGTGGGATATGAAAAAAAAATGAATTATATAATTAATAATGTACTTGTGTTATAATCTAGGTGTGTTACATAATACATATGCATTATTTACAACATAAATTAAATCTTTACATTATTTATAACATGTACTAGTCATAATGCATATACATTATAACATGTACATGTTACATCGCTTGGTAAGTGCCAAGCCATAACACATACACATTTTGGCTCATACATGTTTTATAAAGCCTATTTAGCCACCTTTTGTCTCTCATCTTGGTGCACTTACTATAATTAATTTTGAAATTAATCTTACTTGATCATTTTTCACACAATTAATGACAAAAGATGGTGTAATCTCCTCAAGATTAATCAACTATGAAAGAAAAAGTATACAACCACTATATTCTATACATATATTGAAAGCACAAGCCCTCATAGCCTTAAATGACTATTTATATGTCATAAAATATTAAATTAGAATGCTTAGGTTGACCACACAAAAGGCCTTACAATTAACAAGAATCTATGGAGTCAAAATATATACTTAAAACTATGAATTCTACCTTTATAACTCTTATTCCCAAAGAAAAAGAAAGCAGATTTAAAGTTTGGAAAAATTCATTGAATGGAAAAAATTGTAAGAGAAATAGAGAAAATAAAGTATTGTGTTAGAATTTAGTGTTTCCAAACTCCAATGGATTTTCCAATACTAAACAACGAACTCCAAACAAATATATATAAGAAATTTGAATAGGAAGGCAAACAATCCTTCCCTCCAAAAACTCACAAAATTATAAAAAGAATTAAATGTGATGAGCTATTAGACTTGTTTTCCGCATTCCACTCTTTTCTAATTCTATAATTAATTGTATCACCATAATGCTCACAAACTCACCTACCTTTGCAAAATATTCAATTCCCTTATTTGCCTCTTTGTTCGCAAAAATTTACAATTTCAAGCATTTCTACATTTTCTATTTGCCTCTCCAATAACCAAGTCTCTTCCATTTCATTTTTGAATTGTCATCCATTTTTTGCACATGTTTCATCCCTTCTCTCCTCCTTTCTATTCGTAACATTTTCCATCATAGTCCCTGCTTGATGACAAAGATTGTCAGCCTTGCACCATTTTACCTCCCAGTAATCTGCCTATGCCCTCAGCCGCTACTCTTTCATATTTACAAGAAGGAATCAAGAGCTTGTAGCCTCTGAAAACTGAAACAAGATTTATGAACCGGCAAGTATTTTTCAAAAACTTCACAAACAAATGTTTAAAATCTTAAAACCATCTCTTTGTTGTCAAGTGTTGTCGATACAATATTCTCTACACACCCAAATGCAATAGCTAATGAGGAAGAAAATGAGAAGTCTCCTTCTCGAACCAGTAGAATCCTATGCAAGCTTGAATGGTGCTCTAAATTGGGAATAGCCTTTGTAATTCGAGTCTTTGTGAAATAAACCATGAGACCTTATTTCTTTGAAGCATTTAGTATCTTTCCCATAGCTTTTTGGGCTGTGGAACCATCCAATGACTGTATAGAAATGCCCGCTCCTTAATCCAACAGCCCCGAGGCTATGGCGTATTGATTTCCTTAAAACATTTGTCCCATCCATGGGATCCAAAACCCAGTACTGACCATGAAACCCTCCTTCAGGTTTACCTTTATCAATCACTCCAAGTACATCAACTATGGTCAATGGAGAAATATTATCAAAAAATGGTTTGGTTTACAAGTTAAATGATACATTGTGTCATGGCAATGCCACTCTACTTAAATATCATCCATTTTAATGGTCAAACAATCAATAGTAATTTTATACTTTGTTCACAACAAAAAATGGTAAATATTTATCCTATTTTTATTGGCCAAAATTAACCTTTGACTGTTGAAATGGATGATATTAAGAACAGCCTCACGCGACCTCTCTGTATGACATATTTCTGCATATCAAATTTCTTCCAGGCATTTTTCCCAAATATATGGGCAGGCTAATATCATTATTCCAGACATTTCACGTACTTTGTCTATTGCTCCCTCTAAGCCACGACCCCTATGCATATTTCATTCTATGTTAGGCACTTCTGGCCGCGAACTCTGTAGATTATCTACTTACATTGTATTCGAGACATTGTATCAAACATTTGCGTGCCTTTATCAAATGATTCACATGCTTTGTTGGCGTTTCGTTTCATTTTGGCATTTTATCAAATGATCCACATGCCTTCTCTATACAAGCTGCGACTTTGTTGCACATAACGCATCTCCAATTATAAAATCAAACAAAAACTCCTGCATTCCTAGTAAATTGAAATCTTAGAAGATAATTTATCATCAAAGAATGATGCTCAAGTCTCTGTATTTATATTTAGAAGAGGTTCGACCCCTTTAAGACGGTACTGAAGAAGAAAGGTTCCTAACAACCCAGAATCTGCACATGGTATCTTAAAAGAGGACTATGACCCGCTGCTAAAACCCTCAAACCCTTCTCAGAAATTCGTTTCAATGCATTTATGACAAAACATGAGCTCGGCCGCATCAAACAATCATAATAGACCCTGTAGTTTTATACCACCCATGTCTTCATTATATACCAATTCATTTCAAATGCATCAAGTGATGATGTCAGGTTAATGCCAATCTACTAATCTCCTCCAGCGTGTGATATCCTCCTAGGTTTAGAGTATTGCCTCCTTTAAGTTGCGTTAGGATAAGGTGACATTAACCTTACAATCTTAAGTCAATTTTATGTCTCTATTATTCTTGGAATGTGTTCTTGGACACATAGAGACATGTGAAATTAAATATTTATTATTTATTTCATTATGACTAATTGTAGTTGTTTTCATAGAGGTGGGACCCACTTGGATTTGTATGGATTGAATGATGTTGCATGAGCTTTGCATGTTATCCAAACTTGGGCACCAAATCTTGGTGGGGTCCATATGGACTTGCATGTTGTCACAAGTTGTTCCATATGTTTTGCATGTTATCCTAATTGGGACACCAATGTTTGCATGTGCTTTGAGCAGTCATTATTGTTAGCATCTGATTGGCTATGGGTTGAGTGGCCATGAAAAGATATAAGAAGACTTATGAAAATCACTAATTTTATTGGTTGTTCAAAAAGGAAGGCATTTTGTTTTTGCATGTGCATTGACACTTTTTTGAGAAACCATAATGGTATTCTCACATCTAGATCTTCTATATATTGGTGTCTTTGATTGGTGCTATTGTGAGAGTTTTATGCAGATTGAAGGAGTAATGAAGTGCTGCCTAAATTTAGAGAAAAACATTGTGTTGATGTAAACTTCATTGAAAGATTAATACAATCATTGAATCTCTTTGGATGTGGAGTTTTTTTCCCGCAAGGGTTTCTCCACGTAAACACTATGTTAATTGTTATGAATTTATTCCTTCATTCTTTCATTGATTGAATGTGTTAATTACATAAATATTACAGTGCATAATCTTTAATTTCATTTCAGATTTGTACACAACATTAAAGTTAATATTCCCAGAGTTTAACCTTGATTTTTCCAACATTTGGTATCAGAGCTAACAGTTATGTTGAGAGAGGGACGCCTTTCTCTTAAGTGTTGAAGGTTTTTTTGGCTACAGTGGGAGCTTTTGCATTGTGTTTTGTGAAGAAGATTGTATACCATGGTTTCTTCCTCCTATCTAGATATTGAGAAATTCAATGGATCTGGGTACGAGATGTGGAAGTTGAAGATGGAAAATCTCCTAGAAGAAAGAGATCAATGGTTGGTAGTTCCAATGAAAAGAAGCCAGCTAGAGTAACTAATGAAGAGTGGTTGAAACTTGACAAGAAAGCATGAGGAACCATACAGTTGTGTCTTGCAGATTTTGTTCTCTTAAATGTTTTGAGGAACCTACCGCATACAAGTTGTGGAAGAGGATAAGTGATATTTATCAAACTAAAAGTCTTACTAATAAGTTGTATCTCAAAAGATAGTTATATTCATTAAAAATGAAGGATGGTGATTATGTTGTAGATCATTTAAATGCTTTAAATTTGGTTTTAAGTTGGTTTGCATCTGTAGATGTTAAGTTAGAAGATGAAGATAAATGCATCTTGTAGACACCTAAAAATGACCACTACATTACTCACCTTGCATACATCAAATTCTTCTGATGCACCTGCATCCAACATTAATTGAATAAATCCTATTTATTTAATTAATTTTATGAAATTCACCACTTTATTCTTCTATTTTCCCATTATACAAAATAAACCAATTATTTAATTAATTCTACATCTTATTTCATCCTATCCACAACAATGAAATAATTTTAATTATTTTATTAACTAATTATTCTTTCAAAATTAAATATATTATTCTAAATTTATTTAAGTTGACTTTTCGAATATCTTCCAAAATAAATAAAATCAATATTTTATTTAAATCTTCTTATTCATCCATCATGCACAATAAATTAAATAAATTTATTTATTTAATTTCTATTATCTTCTCAAATCTTCTAAAAATATTTTTTTCTTCCATGTACACAAATTAAAAAATTTATTATTTGATTTTATTCAAAGCATGTCAAAAAGAAAAACAAAAGTTGAGTTAATTGGCTTTTAAATCTTTGTTTTTATCAATCAACTCATAAAATAGAAAAAAATATATTCTATTTTTATGAAATCAATCCTACTTTTAGCCAAGAAAGCAATTAACTCAATAAAACATCTTTTTGCATGGATACTTGTTGTGTGCACGTCCCTTCATGTCTTCTCAATTTATCTCATCCATTGATTTCATTGAATTTCCTCCACTGTTGATCAATCTTCCTTGAAAGCTATATCATCATTACGTCTTTGAGCACATCATCATTCATCCACGCTTGTTGCAACGATGGTTATGCAATTTGAAAGAGCAATCCACATATAAACCAAGGAACACATACAATCTTAGATGGTAATGTTCTTTGTTTATTTGCATTGAATTGTAGTTATTTATCTTTGATTTGTTTCTTGAAGGTTGTAGGATTGGATTTTGATATTCATGCTTGATCTTGTTAATCCAATTTTCCTCACACACATTTTGGCACAACTGGTGGGACCCACTCCTCAATCTAATATATTTTTTTTTGGAGAAAAGTCATCTTTTAAGTTACATGTATGGAACTATGTCTTTGGAACATAGAAAATCACCTTCGGTCAACAGAAACTCATCTCTGGTCGACAGAAACTTGCTTATGGTCGACAAAAACTCACCTTTGGTTTATAACATTGCACCTTTGGTTTCTTCTATTTTCTGGCTTGTTACTAACTTATAGGGGTTTTCTAGCATCTGATTGATCTAATTTTTGCATGCAAGCTCTTATATTTACATGCATCCATCCTATTTGTTTACAAGCTAATTTATTTGTGAACATGTTTTTATGCTTTTTGACCTAATTGATCCTTTACCTCTTGTTGGCCATTTGATTTTGGTACAGGGTCACAAATTCATCTTCCATTCAACTCCCTGGTTCATCATAAATCCATTTATCTACCTTTCGACATCACAATTGACTTTAGTTTTCTTATTTTGTAGGCATGAGACAGAAACTCACTTTTGGAAAATAGAATATCGCTTTTAGTCAATAGAAACTCACCTCTAGTATAACTACCTGCACTTTTGGTTAACAGAAATTCACCTTTGGTCTCTATTTCCATGCTTTTTGTTCTGGTTATTGATTTTCTCTAACAAGTCTTTTCTTGGAACTAATCACCATTTTTCTAGCCCCTTATAGCTTGACAGAGAAACAAAAGTGAGATTACTAATGAATTTGATGCAGGACGCTTGTCAAAGGATCTAGTTTTATCACTAAGTCTTAGAAACACTTTAATTTCTTAAAAAGAATTTACAATTGTATACTTTGTGCGTGTGTGCAAGAAGTTGAGTCCACTTTTTAGCCAAAAAGTGGAAGTGTTTTCCCTAATTTTCAGAATTTGTCACATTTGACCTAAAAATTTGAAGCACTTAAAGGTGAAATCTTGATAAAAGTTAGTAAATATGAAATGTAGTAATTGGAGTCTAGTTTCCAAATATGTAAAAAAATTTAATACCTAGATGATAGAAATTGATTTTCAATAGGCGTTTCTAAAAACCACTGTTTAAACGTCACTTTTTTTATTATACTATGCACATGTACGTCATCCATATTTTGACCTAAATAATTATATTTTCCTAAATCCTTTTAGGAAAAGATTTGTAACTCACTAAAGCACGTTTTCCATATTTTTTTGTAATTTTTTATTGAATATTTTGTTTGTTAAATTTTTATTGGCCAAATTTGGTGTTTTAAAAAAACGTCGTGTACGTCATGCATAAGATGACCTAAACTTAACATTTTTTGAATTTTTTTTAAATTTAAAAGAATTGTCTAAAGTACGTTTTCATACAATTTTTTTACAAAAAAATATTTTAATAAAAAGTTATTAAAATACTAAAAAACCCTGATAATTCAAGTTTATGGACCTGTTTCATCATAAATTAATTGAAAAATAGAAAAAATAATTCAATTGTAAAAAAATTACATATTTAGAATTTACATTGTCTCATCTATAATGGGTTTTAATTTCGTCAAAAAATTCTACAAAAAAGGCCATCAGACATATGCCCAAAGTCACCATTTTGTTGTGACATTGACAGGACCTTCAAGTTGCAGGTCAAACCAGGTCCAGAGGTTAGGTTTGGGTCCCCAAAGCTTTTCCCAAACTGGGTTACAAAGCAAAACTCGAGCTTAAAATTTAAATTTTAAATAACGGGATCTCGTTTCTTACTCTGGCAGTAGAGAACTAAATGGGATCCCGTATGTAACAGGATCCTGTTTCTAAAACGGGATCCCTTTTACTATTTGACCACTTTTTTAATAAGACTGTCACTGTTAGCCCTGCAACTTGTTCTGTACAGCCGACAGTGACATTTGCAACATTCTCTACCATCTTTTGTCTTCTGCAGGTCCATTAACTTGGGATTTTGTTTGAATTTTGAAAGAAGCCATCATTGAGACACTATTTGAGTGAAATTTTGTTGAATTGCTACTTGTTTGAAGGACTTGAACAAAGAAGGAAGGCTTTCAAGTTTTTGACATTCATTTGTACATACTTCAGAATTTTTTAATCACGGGATCACAAACTTGTAATAAGAGGAAACATAGGAAGCTATTGACCCCTAAAGAAATTGAAGCAAAGAAAGAGGAGGCAAAAAAATAAAGAGATAGAAGAATAAAGATTCGATCAATGAATAATGCTAAAACATCCAATTCCACAACTATTGAAGATAAATACACTGAGGAGACCATGGATGTAGACGATGCAAATTTGCAAGAGGTGAATGTGGAAACTAATACAATTATACAAACTACTCCTGGTATGTCTTCAAATCCCCATTTCAATGCTATGGAGAATGTTTCAATAGGTACAAATCTAGGTACATCTTCAAATCAATCTTTGAATGAAATGGAAACAGTGTTGATAGGAGATTTAAAAGAAACTAGCTATAACAATGTTGAGATCGATAATATTCGTAGAGATCAAGATTTGAGACAAAATATTGTTGAAATGAAAATAAAAATGAAAACCATTTTGTTGTTGAAAATGAAAATGAAAATCCTTTTGTTGAAGATGAAAATGAAAACCGTTTTGTTGTTGAAAATGAAAATAAAAATTCTTTTGTTGAAAATGAAAATGAAAACTGTTTTGTTGTTGAAAATGAAAATAAAAATCCTTTTGTTTAAAATGAAAATGAAAACCATTTTGTTGTTGAAAATGAAAATCATTTTGAAGTTGAAAATGAAAATGAAAATCCGGGATGTGATGTTAAAAATGAGAATTTTTTTTAAAATTGAAAGAGATGTTTTGGATAATCTTCCTAGTAAGATTTCTTGGAGACAAATAAGAACACATGCCAATAGATTATACAAAGAATTTTTTTATCATAAAAAACTATCATTTCAATGTCAACTAATGATGCAATTAATGAGAATGTGGAAAATGAGAAAATTAATGAAAATGTTAGGCATTTTTGTTAAACCAAGAAGAAAAGATCAATCACTAAAACATGCTATGTCTACTGTTGCTAGTGCCATTGAGTCTATTGGAAAGAATAGTTGATCTAAAGATAAGAATGTAGCAAGACGAGCTATAACAACTACTATAGTTAATAAAGCAACTTTGAATAGAAGAATGGTAAGCAATATTAGTGGAATTCTAAAAATACATCCTAAAAGATTGGTAAGAGCAGCAAAAAGAAGAGAAAGTATAGAAAATGATCCAATCAACCAATGTTGGAGTTTTAGTGGTCGACTCCCGAGATCTAACATGAAACTGAATGTTGAAATCAAATCTTTGATAAAAAAAATATTGGCATGATAATACTAGGGTATCATCTAATGCGAGAGATGTTTTAAAATTAAGAGTGGGGTCCAAAGTCTGCAATCCTCATCCAAAACACCTATTAGATACGACACAAACTGAATTTTATAAAAAAATTTGTGGTGAATTAGTGGTACTTGGTAATATTAGAATAAGTCAAAGATCTTTTGAAAAATGCAAACCATGGTATGTAACAATTAATAAGCAACGAATATCTTGTTGTTGTAAAATGCATGTTCAATTTTGTTATTATTATGATGTGTTTCGATATATACATTGTACTTTACATGCTAACATGATTATACAGAAATGTGATATTAATATGCCACCTGAAACAATAAAAGAGATTATATCAAGTTTGTTTTGTGAAAGATCTAATGGGAAATTATTTTATTTAAGTTCATGTATTTCTAGACAATGCACTAGTTGTGGCAATCTTTCTTTCTTAAGAGTTTGTATGCATGAAAGTGTTGAAAATAATTTTGGACAACAATTAGTGGATGTTAAAAAATTTAAGAATGTTGAATATTCTTTAAAAGATGGAAAATTTAGAAAGTGTTGTGATTTAATTACAAAAAGGTTAGCGTACATGCATTCATATCATAGTTTAAGAGTAAGATTGTACCAAAATATGTCAAGCACTCTCAACAAGCTCCATGGCTTGATGAACAGTTTCATGCATGTAGAAACACATTTCCAGTTGGTACTATACTATCAGTGGTTGATTTTGCGGAAAACTATACTCTAGCTCCGCAAGAGGAAATCGAATCACAATATTACAATTCAGTGAAGGTGGCTATGTTTGTTCATATTGTTTATAGACATGCAGATGATAGCACATAGGATGATAGAAAAGTTTTGAGGGAGTATCATTTCTATTTGAGTGACAACCAGTTACACTCGTCAAAATTTTTTCAATATTGTTTCAATATATTTTGTACAAATTTAAGAAAAAGAGGAATCCAGATGATAGAACATCTCATATGGTCAGAGAAATGTACGAGGCAGTTCAAGAATGCTCGAATGTTATGTTGGTTAAGTAGGGTTCACAAAGAACATAATGTCCAACGTATGTGGAATTTTTTTGAAGCTGCACATAGTAAAAGAGAACATGATGGAGCTGGTGTGTGTGTTAAAATAATTCTTGCTAGACAACAATTAAAATTTGAGGATGTGGTAAAATTTAAAGATGCATGTGAGATTGTGGATTGGTACAATACAAGATTATGTACAACTGGATCAAGTGAGTACTCGATACAGTTCATTGATTTTTTGGTTAGTTGAAGAAGAAAACATTCTACCTAGACTTGATTGCGAGACAATCAGTGGATCTACTAAATGGTATTCATTTAGGAGTTTGAATGCATGTACATGGACTATTTGGACAAGGGAGCTTGCATGTTTTTGCCAATTTTGTATTTCAAGATATTGGGAAGCATGTGAGAATATAGAATGGGTTGAAGAGTGGAATCAAAGACTGTTGACACCTGGACAAGCACATGATCAATATAAAACAACAATTGAAGACAATGATCAATTGTTTGCATCAGACGATTATGATTGTATTTTAGACCTTGTACAAGAAGGTAATTTATTTCAAATTATTTCATTTTATTTCACTTCATTACTATTTTGTAGTGCTTTTATTTATTTATATGTGTACATATAAATGCATGTATGTAGATTGGTCAAATTTTATGGACATGTGCAAGTTATTGAATCAAAATTTGTTTGCAGGACATGTTTATGTTGTTGTTGCACCTAAGGAGAATGAAGAGGAAACAAAATATTGCTTGCCTCATTGTGTGGAGATTAAACATAAGTTAACAACACCTCGAGAAGATGATGATGGCTTTCCTTATCCAATAGGTTCGGTGATCCCCTTAAGACATCCCCTTAAGCAAATTTTGATAACAAGTCTTTGATCCCCTTAAGCAAATTTTGAAAATTTATTTCATGATGGCTATCATTATCCAATAAGTTTGGTGGTGGTTGTTGGCACTTGGCTATGAAAATACCTAATAAGGAAGAATGGTTTACCTGCATTCAAAGATTATGAAACACATAAGACGATTATACACTACTCACATTTGGTGTTGGCAACAAATATAAAACTGGAGAGGTATCATGGAAAACCTACAAATAAAGTGCCATGGACAATTTCTATGGAAGATCATGAGACAATCATCGATGCATTAGAAAAAAGAGAGGATGGAGATGGTACAATGGAATAAGTAAATACAGGTAAATATAGTTAAATAAGTATTTTATATTATTCTTTTAAATACATGCTTTGATATTCCTTGTGCGTTATTAGTTGAAATTGATTTAAATTACATCCTTTTATATCCTTAGGCCATCATCACAAATTCATCACATACTTTGAAACAAAAAACCTGAGAGGATGCAGATTAAACCTATATGTACATGTGTGAGGCACTTGTAAATACATGTACAAGTTTTGTATATAGATAGTTTTATATAAATTAAAATACACGTTTTGATGATATATTGATATTGCTTGTATTATTTTTATATCAGGTGGCATGAAGACCTGCTACATTCCCTGCAAGTTTTGGATTTTCTTGAGATGGCATAGCCACATTTTGTAAACATTATTTTGAGTTGGCATATATGTACATACACATTTACATTATTACACATTTCAATGTACACAAATTTGTATACATGTGTATGTACACAATTATACTCTACACTTTTATATATCAAAATTATTATTCTATATATTTTGTTTGTTAAATGCGCATATTTTTCTACTTTGAATTTACTTTAAATTTGATTGTATTATTGTTAAATTTGGTTGCCTTGGGCAACTTCACCAAATTTTGAGAACTTAAAACATCCCCTTAAGACATCGTATTAGGACCCCTTAAGACATCTCATTACGACATAAATTAAGACATCAGATTGTTATGATGAGTCATCCTAAATTACATCAATTGTGATTAAATATGAGACATGTAGTTTGAATTCTTTGATCCCCTTAAGACGTTCTATTAGGATCCCTTAAGACATCATATTTAAATTATTAACATTAACATTATATTTGTATAACTTTTGTGATTGTTAAATGATGAGTTGTCCTAATTTCTACTACTTAATTATATCATTTGTTATGATGTCAAGTCACCCTAACTAGTCTAGAATATTATATCAATTGTGATCCAACATGAGACATGTAGTTTGAATTCTTTGATCTCCTTAAGAAGTCCTATTAGGACCCCTTAAGACATCATATTACAACATATAAAGTAACATAGACAAGATTTGGATGAAATATAACATAGTGGTTTCTTAAGTTAGTGTTTATAAATGCTTACACATAGACTAGTGATTAACTAACAAGTGTAAAATATATTTTTCTACTATCAATAATTGAATTAATATAGTAAGTGAGCACTAGTTTTCCTCATTTGGATATATTTTCCTAGTACAAACTGAAATACACTTCCATGTAAGACAACCATTGGCCTAATTTCCCTATACTAATTTCTCCATCATATGATTAGATATTAGTTTTGGCCTCATGTTGAAAACCTTATTAGATTTTGGAGTGTCTTTTTTGTGAAACACCAACCTCATGTTTACCTCCATCTTGGTGCACCCTATTTCCATCCATTCTTGCTATTAGGGTGAGTGTCATACTTTCTAGCCTATCTAACTTTCCATCAACCATGGCTATCCTAGCCACTTTTGCTTATAATTCCTAAAATATTACTTCTACATCTTCTATTTCCATTCTTTCATATCTCACTCTTCTTAGCCAATCCCTTGATTCAACCTTAGGCTCAAAAGGTACTAGAATCCTATTTTCATTTGATCTCATGTTAGACATAAACCAATAAGCTTATAAAATGACAATCTCAAGTTATTCAAACCCAAATTATATCACTTGATTGATAAACCTTTAGGTTAACAACCATAGTATTTTAACAACAATGGAATCCTAAGCTATCTCTACTCATTCTACTCTCACCATACGTTTCCCCATTATTCTATCAACATATACTAGTATTGATTATTTGAATAACATAAAGGAAGTTAAACATATAAACAAAGCACATATCACACAACACCAATATTCCTCTAGAGAAAAGGTCAATCAAGTGAAAAAATCCAAGAAGGGTATACAACTACTATCCCATAACAATTTTACAACTATTACATAGAGGTTCAATGCTAAAAATGGCCAATTTGAAGTTGTTAATCCATAGTATCCTACACAGTTATGTTACTTCTATGCTTCAATAACTATACATCTCTCTCTTTATTCTCCTCAAACTAGTATTAGAGTCCTCTCTCAATCCAATCATTAAACTATCATCTTCATTCTATCCTTAATTCTTCTTTATTTTGTGCTCAATAATGAAGATGAACTAGTACTTAGCATAGTCATTGTTGCCCTAACAACTACCCTTGTTTGGAAGATGGATAGTTATCTTGGATGCCAATGATCATCCATGTGTGACCACCAAGAAACTATTTTATATAATAGGTTTCTCCCACATCCCATGTAGACAACCTAAACAACCACCATCCAAATCATAACAACTTGCTAGGAGGAAAGGATAATTAGTTACCAAAATGGAAAATGAACTATCATGACTCTAATGCAAAAGAACAACCCAACAATGTAACCACATAATCATTTCCCTAAACATTTTGACCCATAATGAAGACTATATGCACCCAACACAAATTCATATTATTACTAGTCTATGGTCTATGGTCTCAAAATAATTTCCTTTTCATTGCCCTTCTAGTATTGGTGGTCTCCAAACCATTGTTGAAGCACATTGCTACAACCACATAGATGATTGACATTCACTATGCATGTAATTGTCAACTTACTAAGGTCCATAAACCATGTTATTTCACCATATTTTCAATATTTTATAGGTTTATGAACTACTATCCTTATGTTTGAAAAGATTCAAATAGACTTCTAACTTTGTATAAGCTCAAAATTGAGCTTTTAGTCACTATTTGTTTCTCTTACTTTACTATGTACATCCTTATTATTTATCAACATCCTTTGCCTTAATTACACATTCGGATAGTTTCTTTATATTATATTTTTATAATATTGATCTTAAATTCTTTTGTGTACTTAATACATTGTCAAACATTGTTAGATCATTGGAGAATAATTTTTCTTGCACACTAGCATTCTAAAATTACATTCCAAGACTAGCTTGCATTCTAGTAAAATGTTTGTGAATCTATTAAAAAGTTTTACTTTCAATTTTTCTAATATCAAGAATCAAGAAAGTGAAGTAACTACTTTCATTAGTTCATCTATGACACCTATTACTATTGTTATTATATCGAACGATTCAATCGAAAAAACATATCCTCTTGGTCCTACTTACTTTCTCTCTATCTTTTCCCTTTATAAAGAACTTTTACAAGTAAAACACATTACTAGTTAAAATAGTGGAAGTCTTTCATATTGACCATTACTTATTTAATATAAAAAATGTTGTACATTTCCATAACCAAAACAACATGATATTAAGATAAAAGACAACTTCTCTTTTTATCTATACATTAGTTAGCTTGTTCTATTAATACAAAATTTTGATAATGTTCATTAATTATTTAATTTTTAAAGGCATGATATATAGGAATTGCCAACAATAATATAAATGAAGTAAAAAATTTTCCACAACCTTGATGAGACATATTACTATAGAATACTTGAAACCACTTTGTGAAAATCTTACTATCTAAAATTCCATTTATAAAGGGCATTGGAAGCTAAGTAGATATAGACAATTATAAGAAGATGTTAAATTGTTTTCTCAATATAAAAACCAATTAGTTTTTGTTATTTTTTATTAGAACCCCAATTTCTATATATATTTACATATAAAAATGATATTGAATAAGATATCTAGTGTCATTTCTATTTCACTTAAATGTTTATGGACATAAAATACTGAAATGAAATAAAGTCTTGTATCTAGACCATAAAAAACTGAAATGAAATAAAGTCTAGATGAAACAATATATCAAGTCCATGACAATACAACCCATGTTCAAAATATAAAGTCCATGAAACAATATATATATATAAAGTCCATGAGAAACACTATATATGTAGTCCATGAAATAGTCAAATTATATAGCCCATGAAATAACCTAACTCATATTTTCTCTGTAATCAAGAGACCTCTTCACACCATGTGAACTACTCAAATGACCCAAATCACTATGTAGAAGAGAAATATTTAGATGAAATCAAAATGTAAGATGATTAAAAATGATGTAATGACAATTTAATTTATAATTTATCATAACATTAAATTACCGTGTGAGGCTGAGAGGCATGCTCTGGTGCAGCTGGACTTGTCTCTACATGCTTTGAATCAATCTACATGTACAAGAGAAAGAAAGTTGAAATTAGATGTAAGATGATTTTAAAATTGATTTAATTCAATTTAATTTATAATTTATCATATTTAAATTATTATACCGTAAGAGGTTGTTGTGCATCCTCTGTTCTAGGACCTGTCTCTACAGGGTTAGCTACATGACATGTCTCAAGCTATAAAAGAGAAAGAATTTTTAACACATGTCAACATATATATATATTCTATTGAAATTTACTTTAAGTTCACAATGTATATTTTAATTGACTTTAAATATAATCTAAATTTTAAATTATACCGTATTAGGTTGCCCATCTCCTCTATCCTCTTGCTCGGCATGTGTTGTAGGTGGAATGGCATGAACAGGATGAAACATGTCACTAACAAGCTCCTACAAGGTCATTTATAACTTAGCACATGTGTACAAATTAGGTTAAAACATATATTGCACGTAGACATAGATATGTTTTTCAACAACCTAAAATGCAATCAACTCCTGATATAAACTTGGATCATCCAAGTGTGCTGCAATGCCCATCCTCATTATTGTGTCAACCTACATAGACATTGATGCAGGGACTTCCGAAGGTCATAACTTTTGACTCGGATGTGGGTTTTCTACGAAATTTTACAGGTGGATGCGTTATGAGGTGGCCAGTGGTTTCCCAACCCACCTTAGCGGGTTGGACCTCGTCTTGGCACTTTTTCGGGGCTTCAAACTTTCATCTTGGCCCTCAAAATGGCAAATTAGTGTTTTTTTCTAGTTTTTTAAAAGTTGCTTTTTTTAATAACTCGAAACTCATGTTTCGAATTTAGGATGTTAGTTGGTTTTTTGTCCTACCTTAGCTTTATGAGCTTTTTGGAAAAAAACTGGATTCTCAAGATATGATTGTAAAATTACCTAAAATGGCAAAATCTGACAATTGTCGAAATCTGCCAAAAAAGGTAATTTTTTTTTTTTTGTTTTCTTAGATATAAGAGAGTTTTCTCTCATTGTAGCAGCAGAGTTGAGGAATAGAAATTTTGTTATGTTTCATCTTCTAAATTTTTGTCTCTCATGTTTAATGGCACCATTCTGTTGAGTGTATGTTGTGTGCTGCATCAGACATATATTTTTAATATATATTAAATAGTACATGCACGTTTTCAGATATAGTGAATTCAAAATAGAAAAATCTAAGTATATATATAGTTTTTTAAAACAATATACATACAAAAGGGTCATGTGAGATGCCCAATGATGGAGGAGTGCTCGAGACACTCTCAGATGGAGGATTCAATGTGGAAGAACCCTGAACTAGCATAAATATTTAATGTACATGTTCAAGATTGAATTACAAATTAAAATCATGTAAATAACATTATTTAAAATATAAATCATTCAAAATACCCCAAATGGGTGCTCAAGATGAATAGGTGTCGATGAAAAATTAAATTGATCAATGGTCCATGTTGCCATCATCTACACCAAACAATTTGATTGTTAAAATATTACAATTTAATTGATCTATATGTTCATTAAAAACACGTGCTTAAAATTGTTATAAATTCAACATGTGTGTAACCTGTATATATACCTGTGTCGAATGATCAATGGGATGATCCTAAACAAATAGATAATCAACAAATGATTCACCCATATTATCAGATGCTGCATGTGTAGCTGAAGTGGGTGCAGCTGCCTGATAAGGTCCATAACACAACTGATTGCAACTCGTACATGTAGGACACATCGACACATGTGGAGTGGTACTAGGACCACTTCCACCATCAGCTCCTCCATGGTGTCTACCCTGAGCTACCATCATAGAAGTTTGCTCATCTAGGCTACCTGAGAGTGCACTTAATGTGCCTAGTACAAATACCACCGCACGATGCTAGAAGGGTGCAGGAATGGTAGCAACAAGAGGGTCAATAAGAGGTTGAATAGGCACGGGTCATTGGGGATCAACCCGTACCCCCAACCTCTATTGTGGCATGCCACCACCAATACCCTGGAATGATCTAAAATCAAAATAGTTGGGTTTTTGATTCATAACAAACTCTACATATAATTTTCTCAAAAAATATAAAGGAACCTCACAATTAGCATGAGGTGGGTAATCAAACACCATCCACCATATGTCCCAAAAATTGGTAGACATTCCTTCATGTCTACACCACCTGATTGATATTCTTTTCTTATTTGCAAGAATAGGTTCATTTGTGATGGGGTGTCTAAAATATTGCGCTAAATGACCTTTTATGATTTTAAGATCCAAAATATACTTATAGGAGAGGCCATCAGCATAAAATTGGTGCCTCTTCTCTCTCCATTTCTGGAATCCATCAACGTCTGAGTCAATAGACCTCACATAATCTACAATTTTTTGCATCAAAGTTGCAAAATGTACCATGTGAGGTGGCATGAATTGTTCACTGCGAATGGAATTCAATTTTTCTTGTATGGAATCCACATTTTCATTAATTATGGCTTGCAAGCGAGCCTGGTCAGTTCTAGGTGGGGGTCCAAGTGGGATGCCTGGAGGTGGGGGTGGAGGTGGGGTATCTGGTGGTGGGGGTGGGAGTGGAGATGGTGCCTATTCATCTTGTGCATTGAGGAAGTCATCAGCATCAAAGTGAATATCATCCATGATGATATATATAAAAACTATGAACCTACATATATACATATAAACATACAAACTTGAGTACAAAATTAATTTTCAAGAATCTATATATATATAAATTATAAATAAACATATACATGTTGAAAAAATATAAATTATAAATAAACTAGATAAATTATACGTGTTTCAAGAAATTACACTTGAAATATTTAAATTAAACGTATAGTTACATGTGCATACAAATATCAAAATGTAAGAGTGATTATAGTGAACTATGTAATTTTCAAATTGAAGTTGGGATTTTCATTCGAGACCTAAATTCTAATTCTTGGTGGAAAACTATTTCGATGAGGATCTAGATGAAGTTGTAGGCATAAAGTTTTAGACAATTGATTTTAGGTGTGTATATATTGATGGTTTGAGTCCAGTTGAGGGTGTACATTTATTATAAGAGAGATAGATATTGGCCTTTGAAGTTGAATCAAATGTCATTTTCTTATTAGGTGGACATTTAGTTAATATCTCAAGCCTTCATACATGTTGGTGAGGATCATGCCCATTTAGGGCTAATCCCTTTATGATATTCATAGTATTCATCTTTTGAAAGGAGTTTTGGAGTCTATGACATATGTTTAGTCTTATAGTTAATAACTCCTAATGTGGTCCTAGTTTCCATTATCCCATTTGATGACCTTCAAGATTATTTCATTGTATACCTTCATGTATATGTTGATAACTGAGAGGGGGGGGGTGAATCAGTTATCATATTTATTTTCTTTTTGAACTTTCTTATTAATTAATGCAGCATTGAATCAAACACAAAAACATTACCATGAAATAAGAAACACATGACACAGTATTTTTGACGTGGAAACCCTGTTAAGGGAGAAAACCACGGGGTGATTAACCCAAAGATTATTCTCTGTTAGAAGAATAGGGAATTAAAAAAATGGCACTTGCCAATTAGGGCTCACTGCCCGAGCACACTGCTCACAAAGAGGCCCACTGCCTACAAGGAGACACACTGTCTACAAAGTGATAAGAATCATAGTCTTGAACTGATTGGAAGCATCTACATATGCTGGTGTTCAGTTCCGGTTTAGGCTCAGTACACTGATCTGTTGCACTTCATCTTTCCTCTGTTCTTTATTCTGCTATCCTTTCACATACCGGATCTTTCTTACTACTTCTGCTCTGTTCTGCACTTATTCGCATATTCCTTCACACCATCACACATTTCACAACTAAATCCATCCTCTATATATATCCGCACAAGTAATTTCATCACCTTTCTAGTCGGCATCCGAAACAGTCTAGTTTCTTACAAACTCTGTTCTGTCGGCTGAATCCTTGCTCACCAAGCAATGTGGATCAAGCATATACCTGTAGATATCATTAATCATGTCAGCCAAACATGATTCATGCCTTCACAACCTTTACCATCAACAGTAACACATCCAGAAAATAGTCTGATACTCTGTCAATCAGTGCTTCCTCCGTTCTCACTGTCTCTCAGGAATCCGGTACTCAACTATTCATATCTTTTTCTTTGTTCATCACCGGAGGCTAAATCCTTGGAATATACTACTCAAGGTAGTCCTCTTGACTTCCCCAAATCCGCACTGGACCAAGACACTTCCTCTGAGAGATCCGGACCAATCTGTCGGACCTTGCCACATGCTCTGTTCTTGTTCACCGGACCACAACAATCTTCATTCTGACTTCCAGTAGAGACACACCATGACTTGCGGATATGTGGGATGACCTTTGTTGCCATCAATGACAACAACCATGAATCCATATAGTGTCTCTTGCCAACAATCTCCCCCTTTGGCATTGATGGCAACACTTAGTGAAAAATGACTAAGTGTTTACACTATGCTCCCCCTTTGCTGATGCTCTGTCTTTATATACAATTTCTGGAACTCCCCCTTAGTTGGATTCCTCATTTTTCACTGCTCCTCACTCCCCCTTTGACATCAATGGCAAAGGGTAGGGTCCGCACACCAAAATTTTCAAAAATTTTCTATACATAGCCGCATATTTACATACTCACATATACTGAAGAATGTCTGCAAAGGATGTCTTCAATTGGATCAGTTCTGTAGCCCAACTTTGCTTCATTCTATCCAAAATTGAAATGTGACCACTCAACAAAAATGCAAAAGCTTCTGCCCTTTTGAGATCTGTCGGATCATTAGTTTGGGCGGTGGTCTGAGCATCACTGATGGCCTCATGCATAGTTTCTAACTTAGGGATTATAATCCTTCTAAGTTCTCCCATCCGGTTAGTGATATTCTTTCTTTCCTTCTCAAGGTTCTTTATTTCACTCAAGACTGCAATAGTCTGACATTCTTGATTTACTATGGAGGAAGAGAGAGGATCAAAACTTTGAGATAAACTTTGTAGTTTGTCCCGTTCCTCTTTTATTTTCTTATCAATTTCTGCTGTTGCCTTTGACCAGGATATACAAAATTTGTAAATGTCACCACCATCCTTAAGAGCATTTTCTAAGCTCTTTATTCCAATACTCATATTTCTTCTATCATTAGAGATTAATCCTAATATTTCTGAAAATCTTTTATCCAAAAATTCCTTCCGGACCTTTTCTTCAGCTGATTTTTCTAGAGATTCAAAATGTGTACTAACACTGCTGACTAAGGTTTTGAGATTACCGGAAGAGGAGGCTGCCGGATCTATCTGGACCAATGGCATAATCTTCTCAAGCACTCCGGAGGCAGCCTCTATCAACTCACAGTCTTCCATATGAGACTTTAGTAGTTTCTCTTTGACTTTCTCATTTGCAAATGAGGCTATTTTCATTGTTTGCACCGGTGACAAAGAGTCAAAATCTAATGGTCCTTTTAGCAGGTCTAGTTCATCAATTTCTATAGTGGCTTTTGTCAAGAATTCTTGAACAGTTTGTGCTGTGTCTCTTGCCGAAGACAGATGTTTCTCTGTTGGGGTCTTCTCTTTCTCTGCATCCTTGGTGCTGTCAACCTCTTTTTCTTTGACTACTGCTTCTTTCTCCTGTAGTTTCTCTTCTTCTTGGGATCCGGAGACTGTGGGGGAAACCGGAGGAGAGATGTTAGTCTGTTCAAGGCCCACTTCTTTCGACGCAGATGATTCCAAGTCCACAGCTGTTTCTGCACCTAAGTCCTCTACAACAGGAAGATTGAACCTTTTGAAGGCCTTCCGGAGGATCTCTTCTGTCTCTTTGGCCACCTTGTCAGTCTCACCAAGCATGAGTTGATTCATCCTGGCTTTACTTCTGAACTCATCTTTGCAGTCTTTGAATATTATGTTCATTGTCTTGGGATCAATTTGAGGATATAGCTGAATAGCTATCTGCTCTCGGATCTCAAGATCTTTTGCATGAGCATTATTCTTTCTTATTTCTAATTCCTTTTCTAGGCTTTTAGGAATTAGAGATATGATCTCAATGAAAGCCTTATTGTATATGTTCAGATACTTGACTGTGGCTTCCTACAGAATCTTTTGGTCAGCCTCATTGTAGTCATCATAAAATTCAGTCATTGGTTGAAGGTTTCCATCCACCGTAACTGACTTGATTACACTCTCTAGAGACAGAGTGGGCTTTTCAACAAATACCTCTGCCATTTCATCCTTGTCTTGGCCTGTGAAGGGTTTACCGGATCCTTTCTTCTTCTGCTTCTTTATTTCTTTTACTCCCTCATCTGACTCAGTTTCCTCTTCATCCTTTTGGCTTTCATAAGCCCTTGTGGCTTTTGTCTTAGATCTTTTACCGGATGCCTGGACTTCTGGTTTTGAACTTTTGGTTGTGGGAGGTGCAGATCTTTTTGATGATCTGGTCTGGGTGGAAGTTTCAACCGGAACACTTTCTTTACTTCTCTTTTCTTCCTCAGCCTTTCTCCTCTTTTCCCGGCTAGCATCAAGTGCCTCTTTTGAGATGCCTAGGCCTTGAGCAATATGCTCTACTTCTTTTCTCACCTTTCTTTTTATCTCAGGTTCCCTGAGTTCTACATGGATCTTTACACTTAGCTCCTCAAAGGTTCCAAACCTTTCTGCCTTTGGATCTTTGGGCTGACTTAGCATGTGTTGAACATGCAGCTCCACTATATGTTCATCCACTTCATACCCCATGGGCATGATCCAGACAATCCTTGGCTCCACTGCCTCCATTAGGCACTGATCAGTGTCCACCATAAAGCACACAGAGTCTTTGTATTTTTCAACAAGAGACTGGGGAATTCTCTCTCTTGCTTGCATCATGCTTTGGAAGTTTTTGAAGTATCCCCATAGGGCTGTATTTCTTGCTTTGGCATCCCCAAGCCCATGTAGATAGTCTCTTATTTGTACTGCAATAGGTTTGTCATTCTGCCATGCCCATCCACTTGATCCGGGCAGCTCATTCATGAAGTAGAAGAATAGATATAATATAAGAGTACCATACTTGAAGGAATTCTTCTTGTCCTTCTTGATTTTCTGTATATTTTCCATTAATTGGCTTAAGAGCAGTTCGCAGAGATCATATTCTGCATTCTTCCTTAGCATTTCATAGGCAGTATATACTGCAGTTCCGGATACAGAATTCTCCCTGCTGGAGTGATAGATCTTGTATCCTATTATCATGGATGCATACTTGATATCCAGATCCGAAATATCTTCAATGGTCTTGTCCTCTTATCGAATTTTGATCCGGTGACCTCAGTTACAATGTTGTTCTTGACAGATTTGAGGATAGGTATCCCTCCGGAAGAGTATAGACCAGTTACTGCTCTAATTGCCTCTTTTGTGATCTTGCAGGGTCTATCCAGCCATAGGAAGTTGTCATGCATCCTGCTCAGTACATACCGGACCCATTCATCTTCTTCAAAGTAGGGGAAATGAATGAATTGATCAAATTGTTTCTTCTGGATACCCTTATACTCTGGTTTAAGCTCAAAAACATTGTCTATCAGTTGTTTGTGATAGAGATCTCTCAATTTGAATTCCCCAAATTCCTCAATGCTTGCATGTATGTAAACCCTAATGTCTTCTGTGTGTAAAACTCCGTGAGGAACACTGGGAAATGCTCCTAAGGGATCTACCTCCAATGACTTGTATGGATGTTTCTTAAATTCAGGTCGGGGCCTATCTGAGATTTTTACTATATTTGGAGTAGCCATTTCTTCAAAAGATTTGTAGCAAGATATCGAAAGTGGAAAATACCTTTTGCGTCTTCGGTTGCACAGAGTAGCTGGATTGATTTCTGTATGTAATGACTTTGGCAGGAGATCTTCGGTAAACTTGATGAATTTTGTTGCAGAACTCCGCTTTTCGCTTCTTCTTGGATGTGGAATGATCAAATGATTGTTGAGAAATCCCTTATATCATTTCGCAAACCCTAATATCTGTTTACAATAAATGCTTTGCCTATATTATTCCGGTTTGCCTTGTCCGGATAGCTTGGAGTATCCCGGATCAGTCCTGATCTATGAACATCATGCGGATCTTTCAATTATGAATAAATCAAGATAACACATCACAAGGACATCCCAAACACTCTGTCCAATCCGCAGAATAAGATAATGCACTTCCGGATCTCTCCGGACCCTTTTGTAATCCTTTGTCATTCCGGAGCATCTCCCGGAACAGGTCTTACTTGATCGATCACAGCTTCTTCACATCTCCATGCGGACCTCTGAAATATTATCTGGATCATCTCAAGACTTATATCTTTAAACCCTTTACTCTGCATCTTGTGCCACATCCGGCACCACTTGATTGGCTGGGGGAACAGGATTTTCTTTGAGTCTCCCCCTGAGCCAGAGCTCACTTTTTAATTTCTGGAAGAAATATCAGCACCAGAGTCTGGTGCGGATCCAACCTCTACATTCTCTGAACTTTTCTTCACCCAAATCTTGCTCATCTGATTCCTAACTTCATCCGCATTCATCTTTTGTTTACCCTTGTCTTGATTCTGATTCTACACCAGACCTCTTTTGTCCTGATTCTTGCTTCTGCAGATTTTAGCATTATGACCGGACCTATTACAGATTTGGCAAATAACATTTCTTTGCATATTTGACTGATAACCTCTTGATCTGCATTGATTACCCATATGACCTACTCTATTGCATGTAAAGCATCTACCTTTGAATGAATTGTTTACTTGCATATTTCTGCATTCATGGGATTTGTGTCCATACCTTTTGCAGTTAAAGCACTGTCCGGAGAAGGATGAATTAATCTGATTCATTCTCTTTCTACACTGATTAGCTTTGTGACCAAAGTGGTTGCAGCTGTGGCAGTATCCATTGAAAGATGGATATCTTTGAGCATTGGGCTGTCTTACCGGAGGTCTTCTAGGCCTATTCCTTGGATTTTCTGATCCAAAATTCTTTTGACCGGATCCAGAGCTTTCTCCTTTCTCATATCCCAAACCATACTTGTCATCTATCCTCTTTTGACTTCCAAGAAGTACTTCAAGTTGGGCAGAACTTATCTTGAATTTTTCTTTATATTCATTTGCTGTTTGAAGATCTCTTTTGAGAGAGGCAATTTGATCCTCAAGTTTTTCTTCATTATCTTTGGCATCTTCAAGATCAGATTCAAGATGTCTGATAATCTTGTCCATCTGGTGGCATTCTTCTGATTTTTCTTTAAGAGATTGTCTTAGATTGTCTTCAGCTTTTCTTTTTTCTTCAATCTCTTGAGTAAACTTTATAGTTCCTGATTCCATTTCATGTCTTAACATAATGACTTCTTTTGATAACTTTTCACATAACTTGGTTTGCTCAGTCAATTCTTCATTTGTATTGCTTTCTTCACTTTGTCTTGCCAATTGTTGGAGCAGCTCCTTTCTCTTTTTCATAGAGAGACTTAATTTGTCTTTTAATTCTCTCATGAATTCATCAGCCTGTTTGAGTCTTTCCTTTAATTCATTGACTTCAGAATTTGACTGTTCAAGATCCTCAAGCGCAGTCTTGAGTTGCTCCCTTAGACCATATGCATCCATTTGAACTCCCAGATCTTCCTCAAGCTGTTAGGCTCTATTAGGAGGAACTTAGCTCTGATACCAATTGTTGATAACTGAGAGGGGGGGTGAATCAGTTATCCTATTTATTTTCTTTTTGAACTTTCTTATTAATTAATGCAGCATTGAATCAAACACAAAAACATTACCATGAAATAAGAAACACATGACACAGTATTTTTGACATGGAAACCCTGTTAAGGGAGAAAACCACGGGGTGATTAACCCAAAGATTATTCTCTGTTAGAAGAATAGGGAATTAAAAAAATGGCACTTGCCAATTAGGGCTCACTGCCCAAGCACACTGCTCACAAAGAGGCCCACTGCCTACAAGGAGACACACTGTCTACAAAGTGATAAGAATCACAGTCTTGAACTGATTGGAAGCATCTACATATGCTGGTGTTCAGTTTCGGTTTAGGCTCAGTACACTGATCTGCTGCACTTCATCTTTCCTCTGTTCTTTATTCTGCTATCCTTTCACATACCGGATCTTTCTTACTACTTCTGCTCTGTTCTGCACTTATTCACATATTCCTTCACACCATCACACATTTCACAACTAAATCCATCCTCTATATATATCCGCACAAGTAATTTCATCACCTTTCTAGTCGGCATCCGGAACAGTCTAGTTTCTTACAAACTCTGTTCTGTCGGCTGAATCCTTGCTCACCAAGCAATGCGGATCAAGCATATACTTGTAGATATCATTAATCATGTCGGCCAAACATGATTCATGCCTTCACAACCTTTACCATCAACAGTAACACATCCAGAAAATAGTCTAATACTCTGTCAGTCAGTTCTTCCTCTGTTCTCACTGTCTCTCAGGAATCCGGTACTCAACTACTCATATCTTTTTCTTTGTTCATCACTGGAGGCTAAATCCTTGGAATATACTACTCAAGGTAGTCCTCTTGACTTCCCCAAATCTGCACTGGACCAAGACACTTCCTCTGAGAGATCCGGACCAATCTGTCGGACCTTGCCACATGCTCTGTTCTTGTTCACCGGACCACAACAATCTTCATTCTGACTTCTGGTAGAGACACACCATGACTTGCGGATATGTGGGATGACCTTTGTTGCCATCAATGACAACAACCATGAATCCATATAGTGTCTCTTGCCAACAGTATAAAGTCTAAAATGTGGTCACAATGTATTATAAAGGCTTTGGGAGAGGTTATTATTTTGTTACCATTGTCTAAGTCTATAGTAAGTCAAAGATACGGATTATATTACCAATGCTAAAATAAATTTGAAAGGGTACATGGATCATGAGTATTTGTAGTGAGGGAGACAAGAAAGATCAATTTAAGACTATACAGACAATCATGTTAGGTTCAATCAAACACTAGGATAGTCATGGGCATAAAAGGGTATCTTTGTTTCAAGACTATCTAGAGGTTTGTAAAAAAGATTTGCATGCATATATTATCAAGGTCATGTTATGCTTATGAGTTATCCTCTCATTCATCTTGTTACAACCAGGTCTCAATAGGACTGTCCTATAATTGATTTTGTTATCTACGACTATCATTATGGTGTTTGATCATACGGTGTTTGGTATCAAGGTTAAATATCAATATGAAGGACTGTCATATCAAAAGATGCCTCTTAAGGACTCAGAGAGATATCATTAGCCAAGCATTGTATTGTCATAGTAGTTAGAGTATAGCAGTAGGGCTATTAGGACTACCATAATGAATTTGTTGTCAAGGTTTGTCATCATATTTTAGGTCCAAGGTTTCAATTTTGTTAATTTTTCTATGGAGTTGGCTATTGGTTTGATGTTAAGTACTCATTCTAGAAGATCCAACATTTCCTATGGCAAAGCTAGAAATAGTTTGTAATGGTTTTGGATGAATTTCTCTAACTTTATGACTATCAATAAGCTTGGTCAACAAATGCAATAGTCATGCTTGCATTGGTTTGAGCATTGGATCAATCATGAATTCATAAGTTGGATATGTGTTTGAGTATGTGAAGATTTGAGTGAATCAAAACTCATTTGTAAGCATCCATTTCTTAGAGTGTGGTTTTAGAATTGAATGTCATGATCCGAATCTAAATGGAGTTCTGAGAGATAAGGATTTGATTGCCTACAGGGCAATCCATCAAACCCTAACTAAGTGGGTTTCATTATACATACCAAGAAAACCATAAGAAGATTATCATTTACGCACCATGTGCAGTACTAGGTTTCTTGATTGGTCCTCTTTCAATCATGATATGATAGGAACAATTGTGTTGATCCTTACCATTTGATAGGAAAGAGGAAATCATCTTAGCATGAACTTTAGTATCTTGTATAATGTTGTCATGACCATAAAGGACTATTAATTGTTATTAAATTCCTAGATTGTTATGGACCTTTAAGATAGCCTTAAACCAATAACAGACTTGTCATGAGGAGTTCAGTTGGGTTGTTACATCATGATTTCTCTAGGATTAGTCATTGATCATAAGATTGTCATCTTCCCTTGTTATCAAAAGTCCATCAAGGAAACATGTGAAGACTGTCACATTCACATGATGAACTACAAAGGGACAATGAAATTGTTGTTAAGATGTAAGACTCCTCTAGAGATTTAATTAAATTATCTTCATAATCAAAGAGACATAACCATGTGGTAATGATTAAATCTTCCACTTTTAAGATAGCTAATGAGGTAATAAGGTTAGGATACTATCATAAGGTGGAAGGCAGTCATGAATGAGAAATGAGAAATCACATAGACTATTGATCACCATGATTGTCCCAAACCTTAAGAACAATTTAAAACTCTATTTTACTATCAATATATCCTTGAACTGTGAATGTTCAGATGCATCTATGCTATCATGATGTCATAGAAACCAATGGACTATCATACCACCCTAGAATCATAATGAACATCTACAAGACTATAACTCTAGACTTGGAAAACTACCTTGAGGTGGATCTCTTATGCATGGAAACATGATGAAATCCTAAATTTGGTGAAGTTGCCTGTGGCAACCAAATTGGATAATGGAGATAGGATTGACTACTAGTTGCCTAAGACTAATCTGAGTATGAAGATGAATATATTATGATGATTTGTGATTTAAAAACTGAAGAATTTGATGTTTTGTTTAACTTGTGATTGTAGGGATGATCTAGCTAGAGAAATATATTAGTTGATGGAATGGAGATATGTTGTTGTTCCATCCATGGAAACATCATGATTTTGAGTTGTACAGGTACACATTTGAAGCAAAAAATGATCAAAAATGAAGGGAAAGAGGTCCTAAAGCTGAAATGAGATGGAATTTTCTATTAGATACCTAATTTGTAGCCTTAGATATTATTGCTATAGCATTCCAAGAGCCTTTATTTTCTTATTTAGTTTTGGGAAACCATGGAGATGGATTGATAAAGGTTTGATTATGGTTTGTTGTAATTTTTTTACATGACAGTTATCTATTCAATAATGCCTTTAAAACACAATGACATACATTAGTATAAGTAAATTTTATAAAAATCAAATATATATATATATATATCATCCCAATGCTATATAAATTTTGACAGTTTGCTCAAAATCTCTCCTTTCATATGATACAGTCGTTTCAAAATTCCAATTGTATTTTACAGCTAAAATGTCTAAATACAGCTATTCAACTCTCAAATTGAATTCAAATTTTGACAGTTTGTTCAAAATCTCTCCTCTCATATGATAGAGTATTTTCAAATTTTCAATTGTATTTTACAGCTAAAATGTCTAAATACAGCTATTCAATTCTCAAATTTAAACAAAATTTTGATAGTTTCTTCAAAATCTATCCTTTTATATGATACAATCTTTCAAAATTTCAATTGTATTTTACAATAAAATATCTAAATACAACTATTGAACTCATAAATTCAAACCCTAATAAAAGTCTAGGTTTTAAATTTTGATTGTATTTTACACTAAAAAAGAAAGAAAAACATAAAAAAATTCATCAGAGATGATTGAGAAATTAAAAAAGTGGAAAAATCCACTTACCTAAGCTTTTGATGGCCGAAAATGCTCTCCTTGCACTCGAGATCCCATTTTGTTTATCGCATGTCACTGGGAAAAATGGGGTTGCAGGCATTTTTTTTAAAATTTAATACTTTCAAAAAATGGGATCCCTTTTTTGAAACTGGATCCCATTTTTTGGTCCTAGGTTTGGGATCCCGCTAAGAAACAAGATCCTGTCCTAGATTTTAGGCTTGGGATCCCAATCTATAACGGGATCCCATTTTTAGTTACCCGATTTTGGATTTTTTTCAAACTCCAAAATCTCCACCTTAAGTGGATTCATCTTTGTGCATGCACCCTTGTCTTGAATATCTAAGTATGTAAGCTCTCTCCTAGCACCGAAAGGTGATCTTAGAGATAAGAAATACTAAGATCATTCACTTATTGCTTTATTTTCTTTATTCCCAGGGACTCAAGAATCATACGTATGCTCTTCCCTCACATTGCAAAATGATCTTGAGAACCAAAATTACTCAATATCCTTTCTAGGGGGTCTACTAGGGGATTTCATCACCTCTAGGGACAACCTCAACCATGTGTTTTGGTGTGGTATATAAATGTTATGAGAATCGAAAGACTTGTTTCAAAGGTAGGACCCCATATTGTTAAGCAAAAGCCTTGAGATACTTGGTCTGCCAAGACTTGATTTGGTTTGCGCAAAGTTGGAAGTTGGGACACCCCCGTTCATAGACTTGAGCCCCACCATACCTCGTGTATATTTGGGGACTCCTTAGACACCTTGTGATCCTAACTAAGACCTTTGGCCATCATATCCTTCAGTACATCATAGCCGCATGGAGGAGAAGAGCTCACGCTTGTACCATCATTATTAGAGATAGAATGCACTTTTGGGAAAGACTTAATTGTCTCCAAGAGTAAAGGGTGTAAGGTGGTACATGACCTTGCATTCATTACCTATCCTAGCAATGATAAGTGTTGGGAATTAAGGTGTCTAAACCTTGGTAATTCCTTGCATTATTTATGATTGTATTTATTTATTTATTTCTTATGATGTAAATTAATTGTAAATTCCATATTGTCATTTTGTGGGATGTGGCACGATGATGTGTCTACATGGAAGATGACAACTTGTAATTTTGTCCTCACATGAGGAGATAGGCATCCCACTTTGTGGTAGGAGTATTTTGCCATTTGTTGGCATCTTGGATGTTGTGTAAAGGAATGTTGACCGAAATGGTTATGACGGATTCCTATGACAAAGTTATGACATGTAAGAGTCAAAAATAGAAACTTGTAAGGTAGGTGAAGACATGTGTCGAAGAGCATCTTTGAAAAAGGCATCTTTGGGGGCCCCAAGGTGGACTATGACATGTTGTAAGAGAATATGCTATTTATAGCCTAGGTATGACAGATTCTATGATGGTCGTAAGAGTCATAAGAGCATCTGTCATAGCCCATTTTGGAAATAAGTGACCTCTTTGGGATGGGAGCTATGGACAAGTGTCAGATACATCTTATAATGTTGACCAAGTGTCCATAGGCGTGGGTTTTGGGCCATGAGGCCAAGTTGGACGCCCATTCCAAGATAGAGCCAATTTTGCCTTGTATATTATATATAAACAGGTGCTTGGAGGAGGAGAAGTTGTATGTGATTGACAGGTACTGTTATGTTGCCAGACTAACTCTAGACATGAGTGTCGAAGACTATTGAAGCTTGCATTGCAAGTGTATTGTAAACCATATGTAGTTTTGATTATACATTGTGCAGGTTTCTGAGTGTGGGGTTTTTCACCCGATAAGGGTTTTCCCCATGTTATATCTTTTTCTCTCTTCTTCTATCTTATTTCTAGTTCTATGTGTATTGCTACAATATCTCTATTATATGTTTCATGTTGCTGTAATTGTAAAGATTAAATTGAATTTGTATAGCTCTCCTCTCATTAGATTTCTGCACACCTAGCTTCCTTTCAATTTGTATCAAAGCTTGATCACCTTTGGTCCTAGTTGTTGGGTAGGGGTTTTTTGAGCTGATCTTAAGTTAAGTGGGATTCTGTGCAAAGTATTTTAAATCTTATTGTAGCCAGGAGATGGCAAGCACATCCGGAAGGATAGAGGTGGAGAAATTCAATGGCACTAATTTTGAGCTATGAAGCTCAAGATGGAAGATATGCTTGTTGATTGAAACCTCTGGGAAACTATTAGTGGAACAAAACTAGCTATAATGTCACAAGTTGATTGAGATCTCAAGGATCGAAAGGCTAAGGGTCTCATAAGACTTAGTCTTGCTGATTTTGTCCTGTTAAATGTCCATGAGGAGGCTACCACAAACTTGCTTTGGAAGAAGTTGGGAGATGTGTATCAAGCCAAATCCCTAGTTAACAAACATTTTATGAGAAAGAAGTTGTATTCTCTTCGAATGGCTGACAGAGGATCTATTGCAGAACATATGAATGCTTGCAACATGCTGGTTGCACAATTGACATCCGTTGGTGTGAAGATGGAGGAGGAGGATCGGTGTATGACCTTGCTTTGTTCTTTACCAGACTCATGTGATCATCTTGTCATGGCTATTGGAAGTGCCACATCCACATTCAAAATGGATGAAGTGGTTTCTTCACTATTGTCTAAAGATATGCGGAGAAAGTTTTATGAGGCAGCCAAAGAGGCTCTTGTAGTTCGTGGAAGACCCAAGGAGAAAGGGAAAAAGGACAAGAAAGTTGAGAAGGGTCGATCCAAATCCTGTGGGAGATCCAAATCTCTTGGAAAGTCTAAGGCTCTTTGTTGGAACTATGGTAAATTTGGGCATTTCCAAAAGGAATGCAAAGAGGAAAAGAAAAAGAAGAGCCCATATTCAGATTTTGACAAGTGACAAGATGATGGTGATGCCTTCATCATAGCCCTAGCAACCCATTCATCTGATGATGTGTGGCTGATTGATTCTGGTGCATCATTCCACATGACCTCACATCGAGACTGGTTTACTAAGTATGAGGAGTTTGATGGTGGAAAGGTGTACCTGGGTGATGACTCTCATCTGAAGATTATTCATCATGGAAGAGTCTCTATCTGATTCCTTGATGGACGAGTGAAGGGGATCTCTGGGGTTATGCACATCCCAGGCTTAGCATGGAACTTGCTTTCTATAAGTATGTTAAATGATGCAGGTGTGCAGGTTGTCTTTTTGAAAGAAGGATGCAAGATGACTAGAGGAGCTATGGTGCTTGCTAAGGGTACTAGGAGAGGTACTCTTTTTCAGCTGGAGGTATGCATTTCACAATGCAATAGTTCTTCTGACTCAAGAAAGAGGGCAGCAGTCACTTCATCCCCACCATCTGAACAAGTAGTGAAGAAATCTATTGTATCTAGTCCTGATGGTTGTATTCATGCCTTGGAAGTTAAGCTTCTTGCTAAAAAGATAATGTTATGGCATAAGAGATTTAGCCACATTGGTGAGAAAGGTCTGTGTACCCTGAAAAATAAAAACCTTGTTGAGGGGTTAGATGATTGTAATCTTGAGTTTAACTTTTGCGAACATTGTATATATGGAAAACAAAACCGTGTTCAATTTTATTTGAGTTCTCATAAGTCTTCTAGTGTGTTGGACCTTGTTCATTCTGATGTATTTGGTCCTATTAATGTTCCTTCATTATCAAAATCTATATACTTTGTATCTTTCATAGATGACTACAGTAGAAGGAAATGGATTTATTTTCTCAAAAGCAAATATGAAGTCTATAGTAAGTTTAAAGAGTGTAAAGCCTTTGCTAAAAATTAGACTGGCAAAAAGATTAAGTGTTTGAGAACTGACAATGGTGGTGAGTTCTGTTCTATAGAATTTAATAAATATTGCAAGGAACTTGGGATTAAAAGACATAAGACAACTCCATACACCCTGCAACAAAATGGGGTTGCAGAGAGGATGAACATGACACTGATGGAGAAGGCTAGGAGTATGCTTAGTGGAGCTGGCCTAGAACAAAAGTTTTGGGCTGAAGCTGTTGCCACTGCTTGCTATCTTGTAAATAGATCTCCTACATCAGCTCTTGTTGGAAAGACACCCATGGAGGTGTGGTCTGGTAGAAAGCCTTCAATAAGTCATCTTCATGTTTTTGGTTGTGAGGCATATGCATATGTGCCTAGGGAGAAGCGGTCAAAATTAGAGAACAAGGCTGTTAAGTGTATCTTCATTGGCTATGGTGTCAGTGTGAAAGGATACAAGATTTGGGACCTTGTGGCTAAAAAAGTGTTGTATAGCAGAAGTGTCATCTTTAGAGAGCTAACACCTTCCACTGTTTTACAACCAGAAGAAAAAGAAAAGAAAGAGGATGTTGTTCAGTTTCCTGCTACCCCTGAGAAGACTAAACAAAAAGACAATGTTGGACTTGATGATGAGGAGAGCTCTTGCAGCTCTGAAAGCTCAGATGAAGAAGTTGAACCTCAACCTCAGCTCTTGAGGAGGTCTACATGAATAAGAAAGCAACTTGAGAGGTTTAGTTATACATTGCTTGATTCTAGTTGTGCTTTTGCTTTGCTTACTAACAGTGATGAACCTAGAACTGTATCAAAGGCTATGGATATGAAAGATGCAGGTTCTTGGAAGGAGTCCATGGAGGATGAGATGGCTTCTTTGGAAAAGAATCAAACTTGGGAATTGGTGCCTTTGCTTCCTAGACAGAAACCTGTTGGATGCAAATGGGTGTTCAAGAAGAAATTTGGTGCAGATGGCAGTGTTGAGAAGTATAAGGCCAGATTGGTTACAAAGGGGTATTCACAAGTGGAGGGTATAGATTATGGTGAGATCTTCTCTCCCGTTGCAAAGCTGACATCCATTCAATTTTTGTTATCTCTTGTAGCAACTTATGACTTAGAGGTAGAACAGATGGATGTGAAGACAACTTTCCTTCATGGTGATTTGGAGGAAGAAATATACATGTCACAACCAAAGCATTACATGGTGAAAGGTAAAGAAAATTTGGTTTGCAAGTTAAAGAAGTCTTTGTATGGTTTGAAGCAGTCTCCTAAGAGGTGGTACTTGAAGTTTGATGCCTTTGTGTTGTCTATTAGATTTGTGAGATCGAAATCGGATCACTGTGTGTATTATAAGTTTGATGGTGATCGTATTCTCATTGTTGCATTATATGTTGATGATATGTTCCTCATTGGGAAGGCTAAAAATATGATTTCTAATTTTAAATCTCAGTTGTCAGTACATTTTGAAATGAAATATTTAGGGGTAGCCAGGTACATTCTAGGAATGGAAATTAGAAGAGACAGAACTAACAAAAAACTTTGGTTAAGCCAGAGTAAGTATGTGAAGACCGTGTTGGATAGGTTCAGCATGCCAGATTATAGACCATTGTGTGTTCCTGTTTCTTTGGGGACAAAGTTGTCTGATGAGGATTGTCCAAAATCTCCTAGTGAGGTGGAGGACATGAGAAGAGTACCTTATGCTAGTGATGTTGACAGTTTGATGTATGCTATGGTCTGCACAAGACCAGACATTACCTAAGCAGTGGGAGTCCTTAGTCATTTTATGGCTAATCCTGGATGGTTACATTGGGATGCAGTTAAGTGAGTGTTTAGATATTTGAGGGGTACTTTTGAGTATTCCATCTTCTATCATGGTAATGTTACAAGACCTCTGCATTCTATTTATATTCATGGATTTGTGGATTTAGATTGGGCAGGTGACATTGACAGTAGGAGATCTACCGGTGCTTATGTGTTTACACTGTTTGGTGGTGCTATTAGTTGGATGAGTAAGCAACAACCTGTGGTTACTTTGTCCACAACAAAAGCTGAGTATATGGAAGTAACTCATGCTTGTAAAGAAGCCATTTGGATTAAGAGAATATGTTCAGATATTGGTGTTGATGCAGGTCAAATTACGATCAGTTGTGACAGTCAGAGTGTGATTTGCCTTGCGAAGAATCCAACTTTCCATGCCAGAACAAAGCATATTGATGTACAGTTTCACTTCATGCGAGACATGGTAGAGGATGGGAAGGTAAATTTGGAGAAGGTACATACTTTGAAGAATGTTATAGATGCATTGACAAAGCCAATGGGCACAAAAAAGTTCAGATGGTGTTCGGAGTCTATAGGCCTCTCGGCCTATAGCAGTTAAATCATGTTATTCTATTATCTCTTACAAGGTGTTCAACAAATGGGAGAATGTTGGGAATTAAGGTGTCTCAAGCTTGGTAATTCTTTGCATTATTTATGATTGTATTTATTTATTCAGTGCCTATGATGTAAATTAATTGTAACTTTCATATTGTCATTTTGTGGGATGTGGCACGGTGATGTGTCATCCTACATGGAAGATGACAACTTGTAGTTTTGCCCTCACATGAGGAGATAGGAGTCCCACTTTATGGTAGGAGTATTTTACCATGTGTCAGCATCTTGGATGTTCTGTAAGGGAATGTTGACCGAAACAGTTATGATGGATTCCTATGATGAAGTTATGACATGTAAGAGTCAGAAATAGAAAATTGTAAGACATGTGAAGACATGTGTCAAAGAGCATCTTTGAAAAAGGCATCTTTGGGTACCCCAAGGTGGACTATGACATGTTGTAAGAGAATATGCTATTTATAGCCTGTGTATGATAGATTCTCTTACAGCTGTAAGTTGTAACTGCTATGATAGACTCTATGATGGTCATAAGAGTCGTAAGAGCATCTGTCATAGCCCATTTTGGAAATAGGTGACCTCTTTGGGATGGGAGTTGTAGACAAGTGTTAGATACATCTTACAATGTTGACCAAGTGTCCATAGGTGTGGGTTTTGGGCCATGAGGCCAAGTTGGACGCCCATTCCAAGATAGAGCCAATTTTGCCTTGTATATTCTATATAAACAAGTGCTTGGAGGAGGAGATGTTGTATGTGATTGATAGGTACTATTATGCTGCTGGACTGACTCCAGACACGAGTGTCAAAGACTATTGAAGCTTGCATTGTAAGTGTATTGTAAACCATATTCAATTTCGATAATACATTGTCCAGGTTTCTGAGTGTGGGGTTTTTCACCCGATAAGGGTTTTTCCCACATTATATCTTTGTCTCTCTTCTTCTGTCTTCTTTCTGGTTCTATGTGTATTGTTGCAATATCTTTGTTATATGTTTCATGTTGCTGTAATTGTAAAGATTAAATTGAATTTGTATAGCTCTCCCCTCATTAGATTAGTGTAGGAAGCGATTTCTGCACACCTATCTTCCTTTCAATAAGATGGTATTAAGGGGCTGGAAATCACCATTATCTAATAGTGGAGATTGAATTCACACCTAAGTAAGTCTGCGGGATATGACACTCCTACTTGAGTAATTTTAGGTTGTTGTACAAGTGTTTGGCATGTATTCTTGTTATCTACTAGTATTCACCATTTGTTTATCCATAGAGGTTAATAGCCTCACAAATCCAATTCCAAAGAGTCAATCAATAGCTATTGTGTCTACTTTGTTTGATCTTCTTGCCAAAGAACTTTGAACTATCTTCCAAACAAATAAATTGTCACAAAAACCTGCTTTTGAGCTACAGAACTTCGGCTTTGATATACAGAAACTCACCTCTGGAAGATAGAAACTCACCTTTAGAAGACAAAAACTTGCCTTTAGTCAATAGTCTTGCACCTCTGGCATACAGAAGCTCACCTTTGGCTAAGAGCACTATGCCTTTGGCATACAAAATTTTGACTCTAGTCTTGTTAGTTTTCCTATTCTTTTCACAATATTTCACCTTTGAGCTATCTTGATACCACCTCTGGCATACAGAAACTCACCTTCGGTCAATAGTCATGTACCTCTGGTCCATAGAACTGCACCTTTGAGGTATCATGCTACCGCTTTTAAGCTATCCTGGTATAGCTTTTGGCATGCGGTCATGTGCTTCAAGTCAAATATAGTCATCGATCACATTTTTACCTAGAATCAAAAAAATCCACTTTCAATCAAATTGGCCATCAGACCTAATATCCTACAGACTATCAGACTATCTATCCTCTGTATTTCAGTCATTAGATTAGTTTCACCCATCTTTATATCAAAATTTGGACTTTCAGAGCCTTTTATCCTCTTGAGACTATAGGATTATCATCATTATCATCATCAAACAACCCACACTATTATCCAACTTTTTAGCTTAAGTTTGGCTTTTATCCCAAAATCTAGATCATATCTTCTAGTTTATCTTTGATTTGAGAAGTTGCCTCTCTTAGATCCTTAAGATAAATTAGCATCCTTTTTAGTGACATAGCTAGCTTAGGAGAGTGGCTTCTCTTGGGTTGGTCAAACTCACTATCTTATCTATCTTTCCTTGAGTTCATTAGTCTATAGATCTTGGAGGATAATCCCAATCACATCAGCTATTGATCTAAATTTTATCAACTATCCACAACAACTAATCAACACAAACATCCTGGTAGTCTCAACTTTGTCACAAGAGTCCAAACATCACTTCATCCAACCTCAATTCTCATCATATCAAAATCTAAAAATCATATGCCTTTGACTAGAAATCAACACTGATTAGCCATGGAGGCTAGCCAAAATAATCCTCAAACCAACCCTCAAGATGTCAATTCTACATTGATAGATGCCACACAATTTAGCACTGGTTTGAACCCTCATGACTTTCTTCCAAAAGGGTATACCATAGGTCCTTCTTCATCTCATCAATATGGAAAAACCTCCCATGAAGTGTCACAAGACCAAATGGAAGAATTGCAAAATCCTGAGATCTTAGACACCTTAGATAGGCTCTTAGCTTCAGATCCTAACAGATTCTTACTTTTTCTTCCTAAGCGAGGAGCTAAGTTGCCTAAGATTTTGATACATCCACACTCAAAGAGCAAGACCCCATAAATGATGTTATTGTTGCTATGGGCAGATCACATCTTACTCCAATTCAAACCATGTCTACCATAGCATCTACAATCCAAAATTTACCCTCACATGGTGTTCCTCTAACACCATTCACCTATAAGTATGGAAACCCACTACACAAACCACCCACAACACTTTAGCCTCTTCTTGTCCCCACATCTATTTATCAAATGACTCAATCAAACCCCTTATTCACCACTTCTATACCTCCCTCATCTCAACTTCCAACAAACATAGTGTCACAAGTTCAATCTTCCACTCCTAATGTTTCTTATGTCACTCCTCCACAAGTGTCACAAGTTCAAACATATATTCCTCAACATTCTTAGATCAATCCACCACAACACTCCCAAAACCAACACTCTTACATGACTCTACAAAACTCTCAAGCTCAACACTTCTACATGAATCAACCCAAAACAATCCTCAAAACTCCTATACCATACTGAACAATCCATACAACATCCACTCATATGCACCCAACACCAATCCCTCTCATATAGCACAACAATTACCATCAATTCAACAAGGTCTTACTCAACAAACACCCACCTCAGAACTTGATCTTAAATTTTCCAATCTACAAAAGAAAATTTTAGATCTCACCCTTGGACATACAAAGAAATATTTCTCTTTAGAGTAGGTTTTTCCATACCCTTTTGATAGGTCACTACCTATGATCCCTTTTCCTCAAAACTTTTAAATGCTAAAGTTCAACAAATACAAAGGAAAGGGTGACCCAAAAGAACATCTTAGGGAGTTTTACATTACTTGTCTAGAGGTTGTCCATAACGACACTTATCTCTTATGCCTCTTCCCTTATAGTCTTGGAGGGCAAGCAATAGAGTGGTTCTCTCATCTACCCACGGGTATTAAGACATTTAATGAATTGGCTGAAAGTTTGTTACACACTTTTCCTTCAATATCAAACATGAGATTTCCATGATGGACTTATGCAATAATAAACAACACAATGGGGAAACTTGTATCTCCTTCCTACAAAGATGACGAAACATGGCCAGTAACTTCCCTTGGCCTATCCCTAAGAAATAGCTAGTTAGCATATTTGTCCAAAATCTCAATCCTGAAATTGGATTTCATTTACAAATCCAATGTGCTAACAAATTTGACAAAATCATTTCCAAAGGGACCAATATTGAAAAAGCCCTCATAGCCAAAGGATTTGTCAAAATATTCAAGGAGACCAAAGATAACTCCAAATCATCTAATGAGAAACCTCACTTTTGGTCCAAGAACAAAAATGTAGTCAATGATGGTGTTGTGGACACTAAACATATCCAAACTCTCTAAACGCTAGTCAATATTCAACCATTGGCAAAATCTATCACATCTACTCCTAGGGAGCAACCCAAATAAGACTTCCCACCTAGATGTCGATTCACTCCTTTGGGAGAATGTATCAAATCTGTCCTCAAGAAACTTGTTCAAAATGGTCTCATCATGCTACCAGAAACTCATCAATATGATGAACCTATATTCAAACCCTCTTGGTACAAAGATCACAAATATTGTGAATTTACCATAGAGTCAAAGGACATAAAACTCCTGGATGTATGAAATTGAAAAATCTCATCCAAAATTTCATAGATAGAGGAGAAGTCACTATTGATGATCCACCCAAGAAAACAACAAACAAAGACCTCGACATGTAAAAGGATCCATTCCCAGCACATGGCAAAGGCAATAACCCTGATAAAGGTAAAAGTGTCAACAATGCTTCCACTTCCTATGATTCCATTATCAATTGTTTTGAATAAAGTCATGTATCCACTCTTTCCATCAAGGGAATAGTCCCTAATTGTGCTGTTACAACTCATTGTGGTCATGTCACCCTTTATGGGCCAACACCTGATATCCACATCAACTCTAAGTACAATATCATCAAACATCTAGGAAAGACCCCAACTCAAATATCCATTTTAGATCTCCTAAATTCATCACCTACACACAAAGCAGTGCTTGAAAAAGCTCTCCAAGAGTCATCAATTCCAAACAACATAGATGTTACAGCATTCCAAGCCATGATAGAACTCATCGCTTCACCATACCATGTGGTCTTCACTAAAAGAGACCTTCCATCTCAAAACCCTTGCCATAATGATGCCCTCCATATTGAAGTATTCATCTATCAATGCAAGGTCAAACGTATTCTTATAGATGGTGGTGTTGGTTTGAACATTTGTTCTCTAAAACTACTAATACTATTGGTATACTCTGAGGATGTTATTGATCTTGAACAATCTATCACTATTAAGCCCTATGATGATGCATAACGTCGGTCAGAAGGTGTAATCCATTTGTATATTCAAGTTGGTCCTATTACCTTAGAAACTCACTGCCAAGTATTGGACCTTGATCTACCTTATAATATAATCCTTGGTCACCCATGGCAGGTCATCCCTTCCACATACCATCAATGTCTCAAGTTTCCTTTCAATGGTACAAAAATTACTATCCTTGGAGACCCAAATCCTTTTGATTTTTGTTGTGCCATGCAAGGGTGATATCAGAACACCAACTAAATCCCAAATAACATTGCAGCCCAACCATCTCCTTCATATATTGATCTAGATACCTTGATAAAAGCCTATACTTATACATCCCTTCTTGAGATCAAGGTCCAGTATAAAGACACATGGCTTGGCCAGTATAACCTTCAAAATTCTTGTTGCATGGGACAGATGCCTTTATCACCTAAATCATAGGGCAAACCACCTATAGCAAAGGTCAATAAAAAGGCAACCTTACAAGATAACCCAAAAAATTTCATTCATTGAGGGAAGTTAGAAGATGAATCTATTAAAGATATCTCCTCATGGATATTCCAAGATGAAAAGGATCTAGTCACACTTCCTGTTGAACAATACATCAGAAGTCTCCAAATTGTAAAAACATGGGATATAAAGGCCAAGGTGGTCTTGGCAGACATGGACAAGAAAATTTAGAACCTATCATTGTGACAAAGAAAAACAACAGGCATGGTTTAGGATACAGCAAGGAGGTACCATATTCCTCAGACATCAAGTTTACTCTCAAAGAAGTAGCGAAAATGTTTCCCACAGTTACGATTTCTAAAGAGGATACTATCAATGACTCCTACCTACACCTCACTAGCCTATTTCAAGAAACCTCCATATTCATGATATCCTCCATCTCCCTTACATCCAACATGGAAACCCAAAACCTTCCACTCATATACCCTAAACTTATAGATTGGGACAAACAAGACACCTCTGTTCTTGATATCTTTCAGAATGATGAAGCTATTGCAGAATTCATGGGACTCTGAGAAGGTATTCCAATTGGTGACCATAAAGCTCCAGCTTTGTCATGGACTTAGATCAAGCAGCATACTTTGGTGAGAATGCCAAATCCTCCAGCTGCAAAAATGAAAAGAAAATAAATAGACCCCCAGGTGAAAACCACACTGTGGCACTTTATGATCATAAAAAAGTAAAAACAAAGGATGATGCAAGAGCATCCAGTGGTGTAAGGGCAATCTTGCATCACCCAAAAAGAGGTTGATTAAAAATCATTGCAGTTGTTTTCATTTCTTTCCATAATTAGTGTTTCTAGTTCCATAATCTCTTGAATAATGATGTAGGACTTTCAGTTTTTCCAAACTGCTAAAAATAGCAAACTACCAGTTTTGGAAAGTTTAACTGCCATTTCAGGAAAGTTTGCATTTGGGCATGGATTGAAGTGAAAATTTACAGGAAGCTTCATAAATGAAATATAAGAACTTTGGCAAAGGAATCAGGGAAAGATCATCTGTGAGCTAAAACATATTAAAGTTTTTATTTTCTGAAAAGCCTCTGAGAATTTCTGGAACAAGATATGAGGCACTAAAACATCCCATAATGCCCCAAAAAGTTGACAAAAATATGTTTATGGATTTTTAGTGAGATAGTTCACATCATGAGCTTTCCATTGCTTAAAATGGTTCGTCAATCAGACACCCGGATCAAAAATTATGCTTCCCGGAAGTTGACCTACTTTTGGAGGGAATTGCAAATTTTGAAATATAGCTAGGGGCCACCAAAAGTGCTATTTATGACTATTTTGGGAACCCTAGGTAGTAGTAGAGTTAAGGGGGAAAGTGTAGAGTCAAGAATAGGCAAGAAAATAGAAACACTAGCTAATTTGGGGTTACAGAAGGAAGAAGATTCCAGAGCCTAGTGATGTGTAGCTGTAGTGTGTTTCAGCCTATGGAGGATTGATTCCTCTGATTGTAATTGAGCTTCTGTAATGTAATGAGTTGTCCAAATCAATAAAGAAATATTCTATTTTCTATGTGTCATTTCTCCTATTGTGTGTTTTATGATTTACCCCCTTCATCAAGTGATATAAGAGCAAGGGTTCTTGAGTGTGTAGACAAATTGCTGACCATGAGGCAGTTTGCACTAGGACCTAAGGTTGTTGGTTTATTGTGGAGAACAAGATGCCTCTACGAAGAAATCATATTGGGAGGAATGCTTTGACAAAAGAGGGTTTTAGAGCCCTACAAAGGTAGATCAATGCATTGCAAGAGGAGCTACGAAGAGGGTTTGATCCGAGAACAAGAGAAGAAAGTGAGGATGAAGCTAAAGAAGAGCTATCCGAGGAAGAACAAGAAGCTGCAGGAGATCCTGCAGAAGTTAGGTTGTTGAGGGCCATTTCAAAGATCAAAAAGAGGCCCAGGATCGAAGTTTCTACCTATTCTAGAGATTTGAATCTAGAACAGCTTATTGATTGGATCAATGACATGGAAAACCCAGATCGGGTCAAGTTTGGAAAAATAAATTTGAAGGGCCATGGCAATATTTGGTGGAAGGAGGTGTAGTTAGAGAGGAATAGGAGAGGAAAAGGAAAGATAATGGAATCAGATTGTGGAGAAATTGAAGAATCAGTTCATTCCTGTGGACTATGAGATGGAGTTTCTGAAGAAACTGCAAGGATTGAAGCAAGGTAACAATTATGTCAAGGAGTATATAGAAGAGTTTTATAAGATTACTATTAGGATAGGCCATGCAAAGGCCAATAAGGAGAAGGTAGACCATTATATTAATGGGTTGAGGCCAAGTATTCAAGAGGAGCTGAGCCTGGTTAGAATGACCACCATAGAAGATGCATACCAACTTTCCCTGAAGGTGGAAGAGAAGCTGAATAAAAGATTCGACAACAAGCAAAGGGGAAGAGGTCAAGGCAGAAGGACTGGTGGAAGACCCTATGGAGGCTGAAATAAATATTCAAAGAAAAGTGAAGAACTTGGCACTAGTCAAAATAAAAAAGGAGATAATGCCTACCGCCCTTATGACCAGAACAATGATGAGCAAAGAAGAAGAGGAAGAGGTCGACTTGGGCAAGGACCTAGAAGAGGAGGTTTCAGAGGAACCTATTTCCAATGTGGAGAAGAAGGGCATCGAGCATACGAGTGTCTGCAACATCAAGGAAGGAAAAATAGAAGACCTAAAGGTAATGCACGAGTTGCACATGTAGATGAAGATGCACATTTTGAGCATTATGAAGATGCTAAAAGGAGAGAAACCCTAGTTGTCAGAAGAACCTTGTTGAATGAGGAGAAAAAACCAAATCAGAGGAAGAGTTTATTTTGCACAAGCTACAAATGTGATGGTAAGTGTTGTGATATTATTATTGACAGTGGAGCACTGATAATCTTGTTTCAAAAGAGATGGTTGACAAGTTGAAGTTGACAAGAAGAAAGCATCCACATCCATATCAGATTCCATGGTTGCAGAAGGACCATAGAGCTTTGGTCAATGAGCAGTGTTTAGTGAAGTTCAAGATTTGGAACTACCATGATGAGGTAATGTGTGATATCATACCGATGGATGCATGTCATATGTTGTTGGGGAGGTTGAGGTAGTACGATAGGAGCACTGTCCATGATGGTCGTGCAAACACATATTCCCTAACAAAGGATGAGTTTGTCACAAGTTGAAGCCCTTGAAGGAGGTGGAAGAAAAGGTATGTAGTACTACCAGAATTTGCTTGGTAGATGGTAGAAAATTTTTGGAGGGTATGAAGAATGAGTGTCATTACTTTGTATTGATCCCTAAGATTAGTCAAGAGAAATGTGAAGATATACCAGCAGAAGTTTCAAATATATTGGAAGAATTTCAAGACATTATCTCTGATAATGTACCAAAAGGTTTACCACCAATAAGGAAGATAAGTCATCAAATGGATTTGATACCAAGAGACAGTTTTCCAAACAAAGCAGCCCATAGAATGACCCCTACAAAGAATGAAGAGCTAAACAGACAAGTTCATGAGTTGTTGAGGAAGGGACTGATAAGGGAGAGCCTGAGTTCATGTGCGGTACCTATAGTACTATCACTGAAGAAAGATGAAGAGAGGAGAATGCGTACAGATTCTTGGGCCATCAATAAGATCATGATCAAGTATAGATTTCCATTGCCGAGAATGGATGACATAATCGATTGTTTGAGTGGAGCCAAGTACTTCACGAAGATTGACCTGAAGAGTGGGTATCACCAGATCTGAATCAGAGAAGGAGATGAATGGAAGACAGCCTTCAAGACAAAGGAAGGTTTGTATGAGTGGTTAGTCATGCCATTTGGGCTAACCAATGCGCCGAGCACATTCATAAGGCTCATGACCAAGGTATTGAAAGAATTTTTGGGAAGTTTTGTTATTGTTTATTTAGATGATATTTTAATTTTTAGTAAGACTTGGGATGAGCATCTAATGCATATCAAAAGATTTTTAGAGAAGTTGAGGGAGGAGAAGTTGTTGATTAATCTGAAGAAATGTAGTTTTACAAAGAAGGAGTTGGTATACCTAGGATTTGTTGTCTTAGAGGAAGGTCTTAAGATGTACCCAGAGAAGGTGAGAGCTATCCTTGAATCGCCTATGCCAAGGAGTACCACAGAGGTACAATCTTTTCATGGTTTTGTAAGTTTTTACAGAAAGTTTATTAGAAATTTTAGTAGTATTTGTGAACCCCTAATGAAGACAATGAGAGGGAATAGAAAAGAGTTTAAATGGACTAAAGGAGTAGACAAAAGCTGACACATTGAAGGAAAAAGTCACAAAGCAACCTATTTTGGCACTTCTAGATTTCAATAAGGTATTTCAGGTAGATTGTGATGCTAATGGTAGTGCTATAGGAGTTGTTTTGAGTCGAGAAGGTAAGCCCATTGCCTATTTTAGTGAGAAGCTTAATGATGCCAAGAAAAAGTATTATGTTTATGATCAAGAATTTTATGCTATAGTTTAGGCTTTGAAGAAATGGAGACATTATCTGTTGCCAAAAGAGTTTGTTTTATATACTGATCATCAGGCTTTGCAATATCTTAATAGTCAAAGAAATTTGAACCAAAGGCATTTAAAATGGGTTAAGTTTTCGCAGAGTTATACTTATGTTTTGAAGCACAAGAGTGGGAAGTCCAATAGAGTTGCAGATGCCTTGAGCAAAAGGAAAAATTTGTTGACAGAAATGAAGATAGAGGTTGTTGGGTTCGATGAGCTCAAAATTTTGTATCCTGAAGATCTAGATTTTGCAGAGGCTTGGAAAGCTTGTTTGGAACCTGTTACTTTGTATAGGACAAAATGGTTGGATTTCATAATCCAAGATGGCATGTTGTTTAGAGGAAGCCAGTTGTGCATTCTGAGGAGTTCCATGAGAGAGAACCTGATTAAGGAGAAGCATAGTGGGGGATTGGATGGACACTTTGGTCAAGATAAGACCATTGCTATTGTTGGTGAAAATTATCATTGGCCATAGTTGCAATAGGATGTGAGGAAATTTGTACAGAGTTACAGAGTGTGTCAAATGGCAAAAGGAACAAGTCAGAATACAGAGCTATATCAACCATTACCTATACCAGAGAAGCCATGGGATGATATTAGTATGGATTTTGTTCTTGGTTTACCAAGGACATAGAGAGGGCATGATTCCATTTTTGTGGTGGTGGATAGATTCTTAAAGATGACACATTTTATTCCTTGTAAGAAGACTAATGATGTTGTTCATATTGCAAGGTTAATTTTTAGGGAGGTGGTGAGATTACATGGTCTACCTAAGAGCATAGTTTCAGATTGAGATACCAAGTTTGTTGGTTATTTCTGGAGGACACTGTGGAAGAAGTTGAAAACATATTTGAAGTTCAATTCTGCACACCATCCACAGACTGATGGATAAACAGAAGTGGTGAATAGGAGTTTGGGTAACCTACTACGATTCTTAGTAGGAGATAAGCCCAAGGGATGGGATTTGATTTTACCACAAGCAAAATTTGCTTACAACAATTATGTCAATAGGAGTACTGGTAAATCACCATTCTAGATTGTATATGACAATAGCCCAAGAAATACTTCAGAGTTAAGGAAGCTGGACAAAGGAGAAAAGACAAGTGACGAGGCTGAAGACTTTGCAAAACACTTGAAGAATTTGCATGAAGAGGTGAGAAAGCACATTAATAAGATGAATATTCAGTACAAGGCTAAGGCAGATCAGAAGAGGAGATATAAGGAATTCCAGGTAGGAGATGAAGTCATGGTTCACTTGAGAAAAGAAAGGTTCCCAGTTGGAACATATAATAAGTTGAAAATGAAGAAATTTGGACCATGCAGGATTCTAAAGAAACATGATTCAGGAAATGCATATGAGGTAGAGCTGCCGAGTGGGATCAATATTTCCCATGTGTTTAACATTGCTGATTTAATAGAATATCATAAAGGTGGCATAGAGGATGGACTGACACAAGAACAGTGGAGTATTCCAGCATCTACTTCAACGGAAGAGATAGAAGAGATCTTGGATAGCCATGTGGGAAGAAGTACTCGTAATAGGCAATATGAAGAATATCTGGTGAAATGGAAAGGAATGCCTATTGAAGATTCTTCTTGGTTGTCTAAGGCAGAGGTTGACCGTTTAGGTTTTCCTCACACAAACACCTGAGACGTGATAGGGTCACTTCTCAAATTACCTTGGGTGTCTAATGCAGGAGCATCTAGTGGTGTAAGGGCAATCTTACATCACCCAAAAAGAAGTTGATTCAAAATCATTGCAGTTGTTTTCATTTCTTTCCATAATTAGTGTTTTTGGTTCCATAATCTTTTGAATAATGATGTAGGACTTTCATTTTTTCCAAACTGCTAAAAATAGCAAACTGCCAATTTTGGAATGTTTAACTGCCATTTCAGGAAAGTTTGCATCTAGGCATTGATTGAAGCAAAAATTTATAGGAAGCTTCATAAATGAAATATAAGAACTTTGACGAAGGAATCAGGAAAAGATCATCTGTGAGCTAAAAGATATTAAAGTTTTTATTTTCTGAAAAGCCTCTGAGAATTTCTGGAATGAGATATGAGTCACTAAAACATCCCATAATGACCTGAAAAGTTGATGAAAATCTGTTTACAAATTCCTAGCATGATAGTTCACATCGCGAGCTTTTTGACACTTAAAATGGTTCGTCAATCAGACACCTAGATCAAAAGTTATGCTTCCTGGAAGTTGACCTACTTTTGGAGGGTGTTGCAAATTTCAAAATTTAGCTAGAGGTTGTGAAAAAGTGCTATTTATGCCTTTTTTGGGAACCCTGGGCAATAGTAGAGTTAAGGGGGAAATTGTAGAGTCAAGAATGGGTGGGAAAATAGAAACCGTAGTTGATTTGGGGTTACAAAAGGAAGAAGATTCTAGAGCCTAGTGATGTGTAGATGTAGTGTGTTGCAGCCTATGGAGGATTGATTCCTCTGATTGTAATTGATCTTCTATAATTTAATGAGTTGTCCAAATAAATAAAGAAATATTCTATTTTCTGTGTGTCATTTCTGTTGTTGTGTGTTTTATGATTTACCCCCTTCATCAAAGGACATGTCCAAAGGTGAAAACCTCTTTGAGGCATCTGAGGATGGAAGATTTGACCTTCCCTTACCTACAAAGTATCAAGAGAAGTCTTCACTTTTGGTTGAAAAATCACAGGAGATGAATCTAGGAACAACTCAAAACCCCAAAATCACATTTCTAGTAGTGTCTCTTTCATAACAAGAGAGGAAAGATTTCACAAAATTCTTCTTGAAAAGGATAGTCAACTTCACTTGGTCATATGTAGACATGTCAGGATTGGACCCTCCATTAGTGGTTCATCACTTAACAATATCCCCATCTACCAAGCTAGTCAAACAAAAGCTCCATAAGATGCATCCACAAATAGCACTATTGGTAAAAGAAGAGCTTAAGAAATTGCTATATGTGAAGTTCATACGACCTATTGACTATCCAGAGTGGGTTTCAAATTTGGTCCTTGTTTCCAAATTCACTAGGGGCATTCACATTTGTGTAGACTTCAAAGATCTAAATAAAGCATGTCCTAAAGATGACTTTCCATTGCTGAATATTGACATCATTATAGATTTGACAGTAGGTCATGAAATGCTTTCCTTAATGGACAGTTTTTTCGGATATAATCAGATCATCGTCACACCTGAGGATCAACATAAGATAGCTTTTACATGTCCTTGGGGCACCTATTGTTGGAAAGTCATGCCTTTTGGTCCAAATAATGCAGGAGCCACATATCAGAGAGCAATGACAATGATCTTTCATGACCTTTTTCATACTATTATGGAGGATTATGTTGATGATCTATTGGGAAAATCCACTACTAGAGCAAGAAATTTGAAAGTTCTGGAACAAATATTTGACAAATATCAAGTGAGACTCAATTTAAGAAATGTGTCTTTGGTGTCACTTCAGGAAAACTATTGGGATACATTGTATCTTGCAAAGGTATTGAAGTAGACCCCGCCAAAGTTAAAGCTATCATTGAGATGTCTCCACCCTCTACTCTAAAGAAATGAAGGAGCCTCCAAGGGATATTGTAGTCCATTAGATGGTTCATATCATAGCTAGCAGATAAGTGTAACCTTTTCTACATTTGCTCCAAAAGGACGTCTCATTCTGATGGGATAGTAAATGTCATTAGGCATTTGATCAACTCAAAGAATGTCTAGCTACACCTCTAGTTTTGGTACCACTAGTTATAGAGTGACCTTTATTGTTATATATCTCCACTACATCAACAGCACTAGGTGCTCTCCTCTCACAACATGATGATTTAGGAAAAGAATAGGCAGTCTACTACATCAGTCATACCTTGGTAGGCTATGAGCTTAATTATACTTCCATGAAGCGGATATGTCTAGCAGTAGTGTTTGCTTCCCAAAATTTGTGACACTATAATAAACCAACAAACCAAGCTCATAGCAAAGATAGATCCCCTAAAATATATTTTATCCAAGGCAACTCTCACAGGTAGACTAGCAAAATGGGTCATGATCCTAAGTGAGTTTGATATAGAGTATGTTGATCGAAAAGCTATAAAAGGATAAGTTCATGTTGATCAACTAGTAGAGGCTCCTATGACAAATACCAACCCTATGCTTTTTGATTTTCCAGATGAGGGGATATTTCATCTCTCTACATCAGTTGAATGGAAGTTTTACTTTGATGGTTCCTATACTCAGCATGGTTTAGGAGCTAGAATTATTTTCATCACACCTTAGGGTGATTGATGTTACGAAAAGTGTCTCAACCTTACAACCTTGAAAGATTACTATTCTTCCTAGTTTTGTTTTTTTTTGAATACCCTTTATCTTGGATAATGGTCTAGAACTTTCAAAGTTTCCAAAAGTTTCCAAAAGAGCTAAAAATAGTGAGACTTACTATTTTTAGTAAGTTCTTCAATTGAGCTTAGATTGACCTAAACTGTTTTCCAAAAGGTGTGGAACAGCTAAGTGAACATCCTAGGTGAGTTTCGTCTCAAGATCATATCTGGATCACAAGATATTAAAGTTTCTATTTTTTGAAACTATCAGAAAAAGTCTTTGAACTCAATTACCAGAATCAAAACTTCACTAAACAACCCAAAAATTGGGATAGCTAGTGTAGCAGTTTATATGGTGATAGATCTCTTCACGAGCTTTTTGACACATTAAACGGTTCGTCAATCAGACACCCGGATCAAAAGTTATGGCCTCTAAAAGTTGGACCGTCTGTTTTGGGAAATGTAAAAATGTGTTTGACACATAAAAGAGCTATAAAGGGGAGAGTTACATGTGTTGGTGTGTGGTTTGGCACATCACAAGGCATCTTTGATTGGAGATAATTTGGGCACCACTTTTTGGGTGGTTTTAGCTCATGGTTTTGTAACTACCGTTGGCGGTGTACTGTATTGTATCTCCTATATATCAAGAACTTGAGATGGAGCTTGCATATAAGAATCTTATAGATGTCAAATTACCTCCTAGATCTCTTGTTGTATATACTCATGATTCCTAAATAATATATTGGGTGGCTTTGGAGTGTGGGGTTTTTTACTTGAAAGGGTTTTCCCCACATATATCTTGTGTTGTGAGTTTTGTGTTTGCATTTAGAAGTTGTTATTATCTTTCTGTTAATGTTCATCTTAATCTGTAACTATAAAAGAAAAAATTTGCATAAATCTTTCCTCATTAGATCAGTGTAGGAAGCATTTTCCGCATACCTTGCTTCCTTTATGTTGGTATCAAAGCCTAATCACCTTTGGTTCTAGTTATTGGGTAGAGGGTTTTTTGAGCTGATCTTCATTTGAGTGGGAGCTTGTGCGGAGGATTTTGAAATCTCTGTTGTAGGTAAGAGATGGCGAGCACATCTAGGAGGTTTGAGATAGAGAAGTTTAACGGCAGTAATTTTGAGTTGTGGAAACTCAAAATGGAGGACATGCTTGTAGATCGAGATTTATGGGAAGCTGTATCTGGTACAAAACCAACGGCAATGTCTCAAGAAGATTGGGATCTCAAAGATCAAAAAGCTAAGGGTTTGATAAGACTCCATTTGGCTGATTCAGTGCTTCTAAATATCCATGAAGAGAAGACTGCAAAGGGACTTTGGAAGAAGCTTGGAGATGTTTATCAGGCTAAATCCCTGGTGAATAAGTTATTCTTGTGAAAGAAATTGTATTCTCTGAGGATGGAAGATGGAGGATCTGTCGCTGATCACCTGAATACATTCAATATGCTCATTGCCCAGTTGACTTCTGTTGGTGTGAAGATGGAGGAGGAGGATTGATGTATGACATTACTGTGTTCCTTACCAAAGTCATGCGAGTACCACTACCACCTTCAAGATGGATGAAGTGGTTTCTTCGCTGTTGTCTGAAGAGATGCGGAGAAAGTCTTTTGAATCAGCTAAGGAGGCTCTGGTAGTTCGTGGTAGATCTAAAGAGAAGGGAAGGAAAAAGGATAAAAAGAAAGAAGAAAAAGGAAGATCCAAATCTTATGGGAGATCTAAGTCTCTTGGAAAGTCCAAGGCCATGTGTTGGAACCGCGACAAACCTGATCACTTCCACAAGGAGTACAAGGACGAGAAAAAGAAAAAGAAGAAGAATTATGATTCAAATTCTGACAAGTCCTCTCAGGATGAAGGAGAAGCATTTGTCTCTACCTTGGCAACACATGCATTTGAGGATGTGTGGCTTATTGACTCTAGTGTATCTTTTCACATGACCTCGCTTCGAGGCTAGTTTTCGAAGTATGAAGAATACGATGGTGGAAAGGTGTGCTTGGGTGATGATTCTCACCTAGATATTGTTGGTCATGGAAGAGTCTTGATTCAATTCCCTAATGGACGAGTAAAGGGAATCAATAGTATTCTACATATCCCTAGTTTGACATGGAACCTTCTTTCTATAAGTAAATTGAATGATGTGGGAGTACAGGTTGTTTTCTTGAATGGAGGATGTAAGATGACTAGAGGATCTATGGTGTTGGCTAAGGGTGTTCGGATTGGCACTCTATTTCAGCTTGATGCATGTGTAGTTTAGTGCAATAGTGTCTTTGTTTCGAAGAAGAGAGCTTCAGAGTCTTCATCCTCACCATTGGAACCAATAGAAAAAAAGACTATTGCATCTACTTCCAATGGTCATGCTTTTTGGGTACCTAAGGGTGCTCATTCTATGGAGATGAAACTTCTAGCTGAGAAGATAATGTTATGGCATCAAAGGCTTGGTCACATTGGTGAAAAGGGTTTGAGGACCCTGAAGAATAAAAATCTTGTTAAGGGTATGAATGATTGTAACCTTGAGTTTGATTTTTGTGAACATTTGCATTTATGGAAAAAAAACCATGTTCAATTTTATTCTAGTTCTCATAAATCTTCTGAGGAGTTGGACTTGATTCATTCTGATGTGTTTGGTCCTGTTAATGGTCCTTCGATTTCAAATTTTGTTAACTTTGTTTCATTTATTGATGATTATAGTAGAAGGACATGGGTGTATTTCCTTAGAAGTAAATCTAAAGTCTTTAATAGATTCAAAAAGAGTTCAAATCTCTTGTAGAGAATTAGAAGGATAGAAAGATTAAGTGTTTGAGGACTGACAATGGTGGTGAGTTCTATTCAGTAGATTTTGACAAGTTCTGTAAAGAACAAGGGAATGAGAAGCACAAGATAACTCCATATACCGCTCAGCAAAATGGAGTTGTAGAGAGGATGAATAGAACGTTGATGGAGAGGGAAAAGAGTATGCTAAGTGGAGTTGGTCTTGAACAAAAGTTCTGGGCCGAAGTTGTTGCTACCGCTTGTTACCTAGTTAACAGGTCTCCTACATCAGCTCTCATTGATAAGACACCTATGGAGGTATGGTCTAGTAAAAAGCCTTCATTAAGACACATTCAAGTATTTGGTTGTGAGGCATATGCACATGTGCCTAAGGAGAAGAGGTCTAAGTTGGAGAACAAGGATGTAAAGTGTATCTTCATCGATTATGGCATCAGTGTGAATGGGTACAAGCTTTGGGATCCAGTAGCTGAGAGAGTTCTGTATAGTAGAAACATGATCTTCAGAGAGCTCAATCCTTCTTCTGTTGTCTTGCAACTAGAGAAAGAAGAGAAGAAAGATGATGTGGTTCGGCTTCCTTCCACCCTTGAGAAAGTTGAACCAAAAACATCTATTGGACCTGATAATGAGGAGAGCTCTAGTAGCTTTGAAAGTTCAGAAGAAGATGAAGAACCTCAACCTCAACCTTTGAGGAGGTCTACGTGGATAAGGCAGCAACCTGATATGTTTGGTTATTCATTGCATGATTCCAGTTGTATTTTTGCTTTGATTTCTAACACTGATGAGCCTAGAACTGTGAAAGAGGCTATGGGTATGAAAGATGTAGGTTCTTGGAAGGAGGCCATGGAAGAGGAGATGGCTTCTTTGGAAAAGAATAATACTTGGGACTTGGTACCCTTGCCTGAAGGATGAAAACCTATTGGATGCAAATGGGCGTTCAAAAAGAAATTCGGTGTAGATGGTAGTGTTGAGAAATATAATTCTAGATTGGTTGCGAAGGGGTATTCTCAGGTGGAGGGAATTGACTATGGTGAGATTTTCTCTCCCGTTGCAAAGCTAACATCTATTCGGTTCCTGTTATCTCTTGCAGCAGCATATGATCTAGAAGTGGAAAAGATGGATGTGAAGACAACATTCCTTCATGGTGACTTGGAGGAGGAAATCTATATATCACAACCAGAGCACTACATGGTGAAAGGTAAAGAAAATCTAGTTTGCAAGTTGAAAAAGTCTTTGTATGGTTTGAAACAGTCTCCTAAGATGTGGTACCAGAAGTTTGATGCCTTTGTGTTGAGTATTGGATTTTAAAGATTGAAATCAGATCATTGTGCTTACTACAAGTTCGACAATGATCGCATTCTCATTATTGCATTATATGTCGATGATATGTTACTCATTGGGAATGGTAAAAGTTTGATTTCTGATTTGAAGTCTCAGTTGTCAGCACAATTTGAGATGAAAAATCTAGGGGCAGCTCGGTATATTCTAGGAATGGAAATCAGAAGAGACAGAGCAAACATAAAACTTTGGTTAGGCCAGAGTAAGTACGTTAACACTGTGTTGGAGAGATTCAGCATGATGGATTACATACCTTTGACTGTTCCTGTTACAATGGGGACAAAGTTATCTATTAAAGATTGTCTAAAGTCTCCTTCTAAGATAGAGGATATGAGCAGAGTTTCTTATGCTAGTGCAGTTGGCAGTTTGATGTATATGATGGTCTGCACAAGACCAGACATTGCCCAAGTAGTGGGAGTCCTTAATCGATTTATGTCTAATCTTGGACGGGTACATTGGGATGCAATGAAGAGAGTGTTTAGATATTTGTAGGGTACTTCTGATTATTCCTTATGTTATCATGGTTATCCTATAGAACCTCGGCATTCACTTTGTATTTATGGATTTGTGGATTCAAATTGGGCAGGTGGCATTGACAGTAGGAGGTCCACTAGTGCTTATGTGTTCACTATGTTTGATGGTGCTATTAGTTGGATGACTAAGTGGTAACTTGTGGTCGCTTTGTCCACTATTGAAACTGAGTACATGGCAGAAACTCATGCTTGTAAAGAAGCCATTTGGCTTAAGAGATTGTGTTCTGATGTTGGGTTTGATGCAGGGAAGATTACTATTTGTGTGACAGTCAGAGTGCCATATGTTTGGTGAAGAATCCTACTTTCCATGCAAGGACTAAGCATATTGATGTCCAATACCATTTTATTCGTGACATGGTAGAGGATGGGAAGGTAAAATTGGAAAAAGTTGAAACTTTGATGAATGTTGCAAATTCCTTGATAAAACCTGTGAGCATAGAGAAGTTTAGATGGTGTTCAGAGTCTATGGGCCTCACGACCCCTAGCAATTAAATTATGGTGTTGATACTCCCTTTTCTCTTCCAAGATGTTCGACATGTGGGAGAATGTTAAGAAAAGTGTCTCAACCTTGCAACTTCGAAAGATTACTATTCTTCCATGTTTTGGTCTTTTTGAATACCCTTTAACTTGGATAATGATCTGGAACTTTCAAAGTTTCCAAGAGAGCTAAAAATAGTGAGACTTACTATTTTTAGCAAGTTCTTCGATTGAGCTTGGATTGACCTAAAATTTTTCCCAGAAGGTGTGGAACAACTAAGTGAACATCTTGGGTGAGTTTCGTCTCAAGATCATATTTGGATCGTGAGATATTAAAGTTTCTATTTTTTGAAACTATTGAAAAAAATCTTTGAACTCAATTACCAGAATCAAAACTTCTCTAAACATCCCAAAAATTAGGATAACTAGCGTAGTGGGTTATAGGGCGATATATCTCTTCACGAGATTTCTAACGCATTAAACGGTTTGTCAATCGGACACCCAGATCAAAAGTTATGGCCTCTGGAAGTTGGACCTTTTATTTTGGGAAATGTAAAAACGTGTTGGACACATAAAAGAGTTGTAAAGGGGAGAGTTACATGTGTTTTTGTGTGGTTTGGTACATCACAAGGCATCTTTAATTGGAGATAATTTGGGTGCCACTTTGGGTGTTTTTAGCTCATGGTTTTGTAACTACCGTTAGCGGTGTATTGTATTGTATCTTCTATATATCAGGAACTTGAGATGGAGCTTGCATGTAAGAATCTTATAGATGTTGAATTACCTACTGGATCTTTGGTTGGATATACTCCTACAAAAGCTTGCTCTACAAGTATATTGTAATCTTCGTGATTCTTGAATAATATATTGGGCGGCTTTGGAGTGTGAGGTTTTTACTTGAAAGGGTTTTCCCCATGTATATCTTGTGTTGTGAGTTTTGTGTTTGCATTTGGAAGTTGTTATTATCTTTCTATTAATGTGCATCTTAATCTGTAACTATAAAATAAAAAATTTGCATAAATATTTCCTCATTAGATCAGTGTAGGAAGCGTTTTCCGCATACCTTGCTTCCTTTCAATTGCATTCCTAAGTCATACCGACTAGCTTTCCCTTGCACGAACAACATTGCTAAGTATGAGACTTTGTTGATAGGGCTCTGCATGGTAGTTTAATGGAATATCAAACAACTACATGTTTATGGAGATTCTCAACTAGTCATTCAACAAGTTACTGATGTGTATCAAACCAAGGATGATAAGTTGATGCCTTAATAAAATATGGTTGATGGATACAAGCAACACTTTTCCACTCTTTCGTTTGAACAGATTCCTAGATTGAAAAATAAAGTAGTTGATGTTATGGCTAGTATTAGATCCCTCCTAGATATGCCTTCTAACACTCAGCATTGTGAATTCTTGGTTGAGAAATTGTTAATACGGGTTGTTGATGTTCCACCAACTGAAATTATTTTTGAACTTGTTGGTCCCAATTCTCCCTAGTACCAAGACATTTATGACTACCTCCATAATAACACTATCCCACCAAACATCTCCAAAACCCAAAGAAAAACCTTCATCCACAGAGCTTCCCAATTTACTATTCTTAGTGATACTCTATACCACCAGAGTCTCGATGGTATCCTACTTAGATGTCTTAACTTGGAAGAAGCTAATGTTGCTTTGAGAGACATACACTAAGGTGTATGTGGATCACATTCCACCATTCCTAACCTATCTAAGAAGCTGCTCTGCATAGGATACTATTGGCCTACAAGGGAACAAGATGCCTATCAATTTTCCAAGAAATATCTTAAATGCCAACAACATAGAGATTTGATTCATGCATTAGCACATCAGCTACAACCTATCACTACTCCACGATTATTTTCACAATGGGGACTCAACCTCATAGGAAAAATCCATCCATCCTCTTCCAGTGGCAATAAGTTCATCATCACTACCACTGAGTATTTCACCAAGTGGGTAGAAGTTGTTCCTATGACCTACATCACTAGAAAATAAATAGCTAAGTTTATCCTGAACTATATCATTTGTCAATATGGTATTCCCCTAGCTATAGTAACTGATAATAGTAGACCCTTTAAAAACTAATATGTTCATGCCCTATGCACCCAGTACCATATTCAACATTGCTTTTCTACCCCATACTATCCCCAGAGTAATATCCAAGCTGAGGCTTCCAACAAAACCATATTGAAAATCCTAAAGAAAACAGGCAATGAAGTTGGTCGTGATTGACATTTACAGCTCAATCTCACCTTATGGGCATACCGCACTAGTATTAGAACCCCAATCAGTACTACTCCATATGCCTTAGTCTATGGCATCGAAGCCATTTTACCTATTGAGGTCAAGATCCCATCTCTTAGAGTTTCTATGCAACATCTTATAGATGGAGAAGAGTACATAATTTCTAGATTAAATGAGCTAGAGTTACTAGACGAGAGGAACCTCACAACACTAAATCATCTTTAAGTCTATCAAAACTGCCTTTGTCATAACTATAACAAGAAGATCAAAGATAGAAGGTTTCAAGTAGGTGATCTTGTTCTTAAGGAAAATTAGAGAAACCAGCAAAATCGAGACAAGAAGGGCAAGTTTGAGCCTAATTGGTTGGGACCTTTTGTTGTCATAGCAGTTTATGGATCAGGAACTTATACCTTGTCAACACCTGAAGGTATTCCTCTAGATGAACCCATCAACAGTGCTCATCTTAATAAGTTCTATACTTGATCCTCAGAGTATCCCGAAGAAAAATTTTTAAAAATAGAAAAAATAAAAATAAAATAGAAAAATCCAAAAATAAAATAATCCATCCTTTGGTGAAAACCTAGTAAACATGCACCTTGGATAAGTACCATTGTGAAAACCTAGCAAACATCTATGTTATGTGTAGAAATCAGCATCCACCATCTACTAAGTCTTCCATCTCATTCCATAATAAAATCATCATCCATCCATAATAAAACAATTGACCTTTGCATTTCTGCATGCCTATCTATCATGGCTTGGAAATTATCAGTGTCAGTTGTCATCCATTAGCATCACCCATAGTCAGTTCATCCATCATTCTCTATAATAAAACCTCTACCTGAATGGGGGCACATTTTCCTTAACCTAGGTCTAGGAATGGATCCTTGTTCAAGGTATGATAACACTTTCACCCATCTCATCCCATATCATCATCACAAAATTAGAACTACATATCATCATCACCTACATCTTAATGTGCCTTGATCCCATGGATACAGGGTATGTAGGCAGTCTGGAATATGAAGGAAGTTTCCAGTACTCAAGTACATAAGATGCACCCCATCCTTCATCCCAATCCATAATAATTTCCCCCCTTTCAATTCATCCATCTATCACAATCCATCCTATTCATTTATCACCCCCAACTTGACTAACTCAAGCATAAAATGAACTATGCATCCTTTGAAATCTCAAGTACTCATCAAACTAGAAGCAAAATACTACTCCTGAAGCAATACGCTTGCCTTCATACCGCTTTCCACATCTTCTAAATCCATCTATGGGTGATCCCACATAATCAGGTTACAATTGCATTGTGGAAGGAAAATTGCCCGTGCACCAAAAAAAGTTTTGGAGGGGTTTGGTTGAACAAGGGTGTTCATTAGAACCCAAAAATGAGTTCGTTTGAACCCCCCAAATATCCTAGATCCAGAAAGCCTTTAATGGATATATCTTTCCTACAATAAGGCCCAATCTACCATGAGCGCCCTCTTTGGCAAGAGAATGTATGTCAGTTGTGTTTTTATTTTATTAGTTGGTTGATTTCTTTTTGGTTTATCTTTTGTTCATTTCTAAATACCTACTCAAGACTACCTTGATCTTTCTATATCTTGGTATGTTGCGATAAAAAGTATGGATTGGGGCATAGTCATTGCTTTTGTATGTTGTGTTTGTGGGATGTTCTTATTATCCTACTATGGCTAATATTTATCTTGTTGTGTTGGAATTAGCATCTTGCTTAAATCAATATATTTTTGCATCTAACGTTCTGAAAATGCCTTACATGTATTAAGATTATTCTATGCTAAAGACTATTTTCCATTTACACATCCAACAAGGTTCTACTATGTCTAGTAGATATAGGTTTGAACCATTTATTTGCAAAGTCAATATCTTATGCATTGGATACCTCATCACCTTGGTCTTATATACCCTAGTGCATAATATCCATATGCTATATCAAAATAAGGATTGCTCTTTATATTTTATAAAGCATAACCAAAGAAACATCACCTTATCCATCCACCCAAATATCCTAATAAATATCTATAGCTTTCATAGTTTAATCAGTTATTCTATTCTTCTACATCCTACGTAGCTTCTTCTTACATATTTTCATATAATTTTTCATCTTCATCCACATCTCTCTATCTACTAACAATTCCATTTTGAGAGCACACTTGTATTCTTTGAACCCATCTGTCCTCTCGAGGGGGCATCACCATCATCATTCATCTTATCCATTAACTTACCATTATCTTTCCTTTTCACCCTTGCTTTGAGTGACTAGGGCATCACCATCTCTAATCCAATCATTTTCTTCCAACCATGATCTTCTCAATCAATCTTCTTCCATTCAAATCAAACAATATGTTTTAAACTTCTTTGAAATGTTGTTATTTCGCAAACACCATCTCAAAGAAGGGAAAATTGTAGACACCTAAAAATGACCACTGCATTACTCACCTTGCATACATCAAATTCTTCTAATGCACCTGCATCCAACATTAATTGAATAAATCCTATTTATTTAATTAATTTCATAATTTCACCAATTTCTTCTAATTCTCCCAAATCAAACATTAATTGAATAAATCTTATTTATTTAATTATTTTCATCAAATTCACCACTTTATTCATCTATTTTCCCATTAATTAAATAAACCAATTATTTAATTAATTTTACATCTTGTTTCCTCCTATCCACAACAATTAAATAATTTTAATTATTTAATTAACTAATTATTCTTCCAAAATTAAATAAATTATTCCATATTTATTTAAGTTGACTATTCGAATATCTTATAAAATAAATAAAATCAATATTTTATTTATATCTTCTTATTCCTCCATCAAACACAATAAATTAAATAAATTTATTTATTTAATTTCTATTATCTTCTCAAATCTTCTAAAAATATATTTTTCTTCCTTGCACACAAATTAATTAATTTATTATTTAATTTTATTCAAAGCATGTCAAAAAGTAAAACAAAAGTTGAGTTAATTGACTTTTAACTCTTTGTTTTTATCAATCAACTCATAAAATAGAAAAAAACATTCTATTTTTATGAAATCAATCTTATTTTAGCCAAGAAAGCAATTAATTTAATAAAAATATTTTTTTGCATGTACACTTTTCATGTACACATTCCTTCATGTCTTCTCAATTTATCTCATCTATTGATTTCACTGAATTTCCTCCACCGTTGATCAATCTTCCCTAAAAGCTATAAATACACCCATTCATCTCTTCACAAATCCTCTTCGATCATTAAGCCTTGGGCATTCATACATCGCTTTGAGCATCCTGTATTGTTGAGCACATTATGTCTTTAACCACATCATCATTCATCCATGCTTGTTGCAACCATGGTTATGTAATTTGAAAGAGCAATCCACATATAAACCAAGGAACACATATAATCTTAGGTGGCAATGTTCTTTGTTTATTTGCACTGAATTGTGGTTATTTTTCTTTGATTTGTTTCTTGAAGGTTGCAGGATTGGGTTTTGATATTCATGCTTGATCTTGTTAATCCAATTTTCCTCACACACACATCTTGTTACTTTGTTCTTTACCTGAATCTTGGGAAAATATAATTGTTGCTATCATTGGTAGTGGTGTAGATCCAAAGATGAATAATATCATTGCTACACTTCTTTCAGAAGAAATGAGAAGAAACTCCATGAATGGTGGCTCCTAAGATGCCTTGCATGTGTGAGGAAGGTCCAAAGAAAAGGGACCTAAAGGGAATAAAACAGAAGGATAAGTCAAAAGGACATTTTAAAACCCCTAGGAAGAGCAGAGTAAAGTGATGGAACTATGGGAAATACGGACCTGTGAAGAAGGAATGCAGAAACAAGAAAAAGAGTGTAGATTCCTCCACAAAAATCCTTTGATGATGGTGATCATGATACTTTATTTATTTCAACTAACACTATATGTAATGATGCTTGGCTTATTGATTCCAGTTGCTCCTACCATATGACTCCTCACAGAGAGTAGTTTTTTAAATATTCAACATATGGTGGCAGAGAAGTTTTCCTTGGTGATAATAATATTATGCAGATAGTTGGTAAGGGAAAGGTAAAGTTGTGTTTCAATGATGGAAGGGTTAAAACCATTAATGATGTTTTACATATTCCAGGACTTGCAAGAAACTTATTTTTTGTATTCAAGTTGAATGATTCTAGAATGCATGTGACATTTGAGAAGTTTGGTTGCAAGTTGGTAAGAGGGAATTGAGTGGTTGCTAAAGGATCTCAGATTGGAACTCTGTTTAGGATTAATGTCTCCACTTTTTGTAATTCTACCAATGTAACTGGAACTAAAAATGTATGTATGTTGTGGCACCATAGATTGGGTCACATAAGTGAAAAAGGTCTTAGGATCATTATTAATAAAAACTGGTTGACGGTCTTTCTAATTATTCTATTGGTAAAAATGTTTTTTGTAAACATTGTGTGTTTGGAAAATATAATAGATCATCATTTCTTGTTGAAACTAATAAAGCTAAGACTTTATTAGAGATCATTCATTTGGATGTGTTTAGACTAGTGGATGTTGACTCTTTTGGAAAATCTCGTTATTATGTTAGATTCATTGATGATGTCTCAAGGTACACTTGGGTTTATTTTATGCATGCTAAATCTGAAGTTTTCACCAGGTTTAAGAAATTTATATCTTTACTTGAGAAACAAACAAATTATAAGATAAGGGTGTTGAGATCAAACAATGGTGGTGAATTTTGTTCCAATGAATTTGATGAATTCTATAAGCATGAAGGTATTATTTGACACAAGACTACTCCTTATACTCCCCAACAAAATGGGATAGCAGAAAGAATGAACTGGACCTTAATGGAAAGAGCTAGGAGCTTGTTGAGTAGTGTGAAGCTAGATCGATGCTTTTGGGTTGAAGCTATAAGATTGTTATTTAATTAATAGATCTCTTTGTTCAACTCTTGTGGATAAAACTCCTTATGAAGTGTAAATAGGTAGAAATCTTTCTGTTTCACATTTAAGGGTATTTGGTTGTGAGACTTTTGTTCACATGTCTCAAGAAAAATGATCTAAAATGGATCCAAAAACTTTAAAATGCATCTTTGTAGGTTATGGTGAGAATGTAAAAGGTTACAAGATTTAGAATCCTTTAACCTGAAAAATGATTTTATCTAGAGAGTGATTTTTACGGAGTTTAGAGCTTATTCAAGTGAAGAACAACCAAAAGAGAAAGGAAAGACTAAATCAATGCACTTTGAGAAAAATACAGAAAAGCAAGAAGATGCACATGTGGAAGAACAATTAGATGGATTAGAGGATGGAGAATAAGAAGAGGTTTCAGAGAGTTTAGATGATGTACAGGATGAGCATAGCCCATTACTCCTACTTTGAGAAGATCCACTAGACAACATAATCCTATTAATAGGTATGGATATATTCCATCTAATCTTGGTTGTGTATTTGCTTTGTTAAGTACTGATGATGAACATAGATCTTTCGGGGAGGCTCTCTCTTCAGAGGATAGTGAGTCTTGGATACAGGCCATGAAGGAAGAGATGATGTCTTTGAATAGTTGCGATACCTGGGATCTTGTTAGTTTTCCCAAAGGAAGAAAGCCCATTGGTTACAAGTGGATATATAAAAAGAAATTCGGTGCAGATGATAAGTTAGAGTGGTAAAAGGCCTGACTGGTGGCCAAGGGCTACTCCCAAAGAGAGGGAGCTGATTTTGGTGAAATTTTCTCTCCTATTACTAAGTTAATTTCTATTAGATTCCTTTTATCTATTACTACTAACTATAATTTTGAGATAGAGCAAATGGATGTTAAAACTGCTTTCTTGCATAGGGATCTTGATGAGGAGATTTATATGCGACAACCTGATGGTTTTGCTGTGAAAGAAAAAGAACACTTGGTTTGTAGGCTAAAATGATCATTGTATGTTCTAAAATAGTCACCTAGGATGTGGTATCAGAAGTTTGATGCTTTTGCATTGAAGTTGAGTTTTATTAGGAACAAGGAGGATCATTGTGCTTATATTAAGATTATTGATGATAAAATACTAATTATTGTCTTGTATGTTGATGACATGTTGTTTATGGGTAACATCAAGATAATGATTAGAGAGCTCAAGACTTAGCTTTCTAGCACATTTGATATGAAGGACTTGGGCACTACTAAATATATTCTTGGGATGGAGATCAATAGGGATCAAGTAAACATAAAGCTTTGGTTAAGCAAAGTATGTATGTTGATACCATTTTGCGAAGATTTAATATATAGGACTGTAAGACAATAAGAATTCCATTTCTAGTTGGTACTAAGCTTAGTTTAAGCATGCATCCTAATTATGATGATAGTTTTAAAGAAATGTTTAAGGCTCCTTATGCTAGGGTCGTTGGTAGTTTGATGTATGCAATGGTTTGCACTAGACCAGATAGTGCCCAAGTAGTGGAAGTTTTAAGCACGTTTATGTCTAACCCCAGTAAAGAGCATTGGACTTTTGTTAAAATAGAGTTTAGATATTTGCAAGGAACTTCTGATTACTATTTGGTTTATCATGGTACTGATAATGTGGTGAAGTCATTGGACATATAGAGTTTTGTTGATGCAAATTAGACAGGTGACTTGGATAGTCAAAAGTCCACTACTGGCTATGTTTTCTCTTTGTTTCGAGGTGCAGTGAGTTGGATGAGTAAAAGACAACCTACGGTTGCTTTGTCCACCATAGAAGTAGAGTATATGGCTAGTACACATGCCTCTAAAGAGGCAGTATAGTTACAAAGACTTGGTACATGTATTGGTTTTGATTGCAGGATAGTGAGGATCGGATGTGACATTCAAAGTGCCATATGTTTGGCCAAAAATCCTATCTATCATGCTCATACTAAGCATGTTGATGTTCAGTATCACTTTGTGCGAGAAATGGATAAGAATGGTAAGGTTTTGATAAAAAAAAAATTACACTTTGGATAATATTGCAAATTCTCTCACGAAGTTAGTAACCACATATAAGTTATCTTGATACAGGAAGGCCATGGACCTTGATCACTGTACTTGTTAATTATTCTATATTGCCTCATGGATGTAATTGCAATGTATAATGTCAAGTCAGAGAATGTTAGGATAAGGTGACATTAACCTTGCAATCCTAAGTCAATTTCATGTGTCTCCATGATTCTTGGAATGTGTTCTTGGACACAGAGACATGTGAAATTAAATATTTATTATTTATTTCATTATGACTAATTGTAGTTGCTTTCATAGAGGTGGGACCCACTTGGATTGGTATGGATTGCATGTTGTTGGATAGCTTTGCATGTTATCCAAACTTGGGGGCCAAATCTTGGTGGGGTCCATATGAACTTGCATGTTGTGGCATGTTATCCTAATTGGGGCACCAAGGTTTGCATGTGCTTTGCATGCCATTGCATGTTCTTTGAGCACTTGTTGTTTTCGCATCTGATTGGCTATGGGTTGAGAGCCTATGAAAAGCTATGAGAAGACTTATGAAAAATCATTCATTTTATTGGTTGTCCAAAAAGGAAGGCATTTGATTTTTGCATGTGGATTGACACTTATTTTGAGAAACCATAATGGTATTCTCACATCCAAATATTCTATATATTGATGCCTTTGATTGGTGGTATTATGAGAGTTTCTAAATTTAGAGAGAAATGTTATGTTGATGTAAACTTCATTGAAAGATTAATACAATCATTGAATCTCTTTGTTCCTGGATTTTTTCCTAAACACTGTGTTAATTGTTATGAATTTAAAATGGATAATCTTTAATTTAATTTCAGATTTGTACACAATACTGAAGTTAATATTGCAGTAGTTTCACCTTGATTTTTCCAACAAGCTGGGCATAACATAATGCATGTCTACCATTGCTATTGGTGCCAACTCTAGGAGACCAGGAATAAGACCGCTATGGTCAAGTTCTGTGTGACTCGCTATAAGATATTCAACGGTACTTGTCTCACTTTGTTCCTTGATTGCTGACAAGTACCAATTCTGATAACAAAAATACTGAATCGAAGGCAATGATGGAGATGCTAGAGCAATTCCTTCACCACAATATTTTGCTTCCCCTAAAACCACGCCTTCAAATTCCCTTTCAAACAAGGCCGCAACCTATGTGCTGGAGGATGGGTGTGTTTGGCTTTCCACCTACCAATTACATTTTCTTTTAAAAACTTTCAACAAACTTATTCTGCAATTATAGTGTCATGATACCATATTTCTTCCAGGCATTCCATCAACAGGTCGTGCTGGCATTTGAATATTTCTCTGGGGCATTTCCCTAAACAGTTCACATGCTTTGTCTATGTTAGCCGTGGCCTGTGCCTTTCCATTTTGTTTTGACATTTTGTCAAACACCTCACGGGATTTTCCTGTAACTCCACATTTCTTTGAGGCATTTTGACAAACAGTTGGTGGGCTTTTGTGTGCAGTTCATTAGATTATATTTTGTTTGTCTTTATGTGGAATAGTTCGCTTGCAATCTCTGGCAATGACACTCCACTAGCATTTTGGTCACGACCTTTATCTGGTGGCAATATGATCTTCATTTCCTATCAAAATCCATTTTGTTGATGGATTTCCATACAGTAGCATGGGCATGGAGATTGCTTGTGAAATTTGCAGCTTGGATTTTGCACTTTAGAAACTGGAAATAATCTACAACTTCGCACTTTAGAAAATGGAAATAATATGCAATTTCGCACTTTGAAAACTGGAAATAATTCGCACTTCGAAAATAAACTGCAATTTCACAATTCAGAAACTAGAAATAATTTGCAATTTTGCTCTTTACAAAACAGAAACAATCTGCAATTTCGCCATTTGATTTGTAACTCAACAAATGACGCTGAACTCTGACTTACAAAATTGCCACATCATGTTTCGTCCATTATTTATCCCTAATACTATCCATTATCCACCCAATCCATTCATCCTTAATCATCTATCGTCTATCAAACCCTTATCATTCCAATCCAATCCCATTATCCACTTAATCCCTTTTCACCTACACCCTAGTCCAATCCAATTATCACTCATCTAAAATCAGTTATCCATTATTCCTCCATCCATTTCAATCAAACTCAAATCCCCAATCCTTAGTCAAAAATCATCGTTTGAAAATCAAATTTTGGTTAAGGACTTAACCCCTTTCAACTCCATCCAATTTCATCCAAATCACCATAAAAACAATTATAAAATCCTTCATCCAAAGGGTCCTAGACCTAATCCCTAATCAATCCCCATCAATCTCCATCAAAAGCCACCAAATCTAAACCCTAAAATCAAGTTTGAGGCCCTTGTTTTCATAAACAAGTGCCTCCATAGCACCCATTTTCATGAACAAGTTCCTTTGTGCTAAATATATGCCTTCGTACTAAACAAGTGCCTCTATTCATACACAAGCACCTTTGTAGATAGGTGCCTCTTTCACACATAAGAACCTATGTGACCTTTTGGGGCACCTGTGTATAATCAAGCCCAAACATTTATATCCATCAAAACAAACATCAAGGGGCCCTTGGCCCAATCAAAATCCCATCCAATCCAATCATCCATAGGCCCTAGACCAAATCAAAATCAATCCCAACCAATCCAAATCCAACACAAATCAAGTGTTATACATCATTGAACTTGATTAATCAAAATCAAATCCAATCCAATCCAAGTATCAAGTGTCATATATCATTGACCTTGATCAATCCAAATTCAAATCAATCCATCAATCAACCCCTCTAATCCAAAATAAAAAATCTAAGGTAATTTTGATATCAAAGTAAATCTATAGTCCCAAACCTTAGAGAATCAAAATCATCAAATTATCGAAAATCACATAATCTCAAATACAAACTCATCAAAAATATAAGTCCAATCATGAATCCATTCAATTCCAATGATGATGATAGTCTTGTTGACCAAAATGAAATTGATAACCTTGATGAAATCGTTCAAAGTAAGCTTTCCATAAAGTTACATCGCCCATCCATTTACATGCAAGCATATTTTCACCATGCATTGGCTAGCACAAGCTACACCCTTGTGCCTAATTGCATACCCTATGATCATCCTTATGACACCCTTGACAAGGGAAATCCATTATATCCCTCATACACATCCATATCTCAATACCCATCCTTGTATGGGGACCCTGTCACCTCCACCTCTTATCAAAATCCATTATCCCCTTATCCCTCTTATCTAAATTCTTCATCCTCTTATCAACCACATCCATCATATCATTATCTACCAACTCCACCATCTAATTCTCCCACTAAATCAAAATCCCTCTTCTTAAGTTTTCTCCAAGGACTCCTAGCTAAGGATCTAGAGAAAAATCACAAAACAAACTTGTGGAGTCATGCCACCGCACTAATCCAAATCCACCTAAATGTGTCATTGATGATGTCATCACCCACCTAACACACATCAAAACCACATGATCCTTCCCTAAATCCTTCCTATCCAAAATATTTGAACACCAAACATCCCCCATTCCTCCATCTACCCAATCTGAGGAGCCTATTCAAATGTCAAATGAAGTTACACACTCATCCCCCATCACACCATCCATGCAAATTCATCCATGTCAAGAGCCTAGTCCAAATCATGTCAAAACATTCAACCCCCATCCTAATCAAGATCCAAACATCCCATCTAGTCCCTTTCCTAATCCCCTACCATATCCTATCAACTCTCCACCATCTCCTATTGACTCCTCACCATCGCCTATCGACCCATCCCAAATCCATCATCATATCCCCTTGGTCCCAACACCTTTATCCATAGTGGTTCTCTCATAGGAGAGGAACAACTTCTATCCACCACCCATCCTCCCCCATCTAATAATGGACTCACATCATGTTTCCAAAATAACAAATATCCCATTGCACATTGCATGCTCCAAAACATGAATTATCAAGGCAAAGGATTAGGACTTCATGAACAAGGCATTTTGGAGCCCATCCATATCAAAACCAACTCACAAATGCATGCCCTTGGTTATATCTCAAGGGAAAAAATTCAAAAATATTGGTATCACTTTTGTGCCTCCTAAGGAAACTTCTTCCAATCCCAAAACCAGTGCATCTCATCACACCTCCAAACCATATGCCACCATCCCTCCTCCATTATCATACAAATCCAAAAAGAATACCACTATCCCTCCTCCATCTTATCCCAAACATCCACCCATATCTAAATCCACCCACCTCCCATCCCTGAATCCACTCTTCCTCCCATCCTACCAAACCCTAATACCCCCATCCTCAAATCCTCTAATCCCGTCATCCTTTAATCCCCTAATCCTCCCATCCACAAACCCCATATCCCCAAATCCCCTAATCCTACATCCCTCAAAATCCTTAATCAAGACCAACAAGCACACAGATTGTTCAACAATGAAGCTACCACCAAAACCATGGGATTCAAAACTAATAATTTGGATGCCTCTACACATAAAGCAAAAAATCCAACAAAGCCTAAATATTATCATTCCCTAGAGCATCGATATACAAAACCAAATAAAAATCCATCTAAAAGGCCACAAAATCTTGCACCTCCAAAAGAGAAAAACAAAAACAATGTGGGCCCCCAAGTGAAAAGAAATAAATCCAAGTGAAGTATCTAAATCCCACTCAATCCCCAAATCCCTGTCCCTCATCTCACACCCAATCAAAAATTCTAAAAATCCTAAGTCCATTTGGGTCCCTAAGTCCTCAAATTGCAAATCCCACAATCTCCCATCCTAATCCCATAATCGACAATACATTATCCCAACAAATTCCCATTACTCCCCACTCCCCATAAAAAATGTAAGCTTCAAAATCCACCATGGGGTGCAAAAACATTGGTCCTGATTCCCCTCGACTGCATGATATTCCCTCATACCTCCATCCTTCCATCCTATATGACTCATCCAATCTATATTCCCCATCACATCCCTTTGATCCATTATTTTGCATAATCCATCCATCTTTCATCCACCTTCCATCCATCCTTCATCCATTTACACTATTTGTTCCATCTTCCTCTGCACAATCACCTTGACCATCTACCAATATCCATGTGTGTAATGACACTTGACAAGGTCAATGTGCCACATACATCCATAATGGGACACTGTAAATAGATGTTGGAATCCCCATCCCCATCCAAATATCTCTCTTCATCCATCCACCCCATCCCATCTCACTATCAAAAGAAAAATCCCAAAAGAAATTACAAAAAATTAAAAATTAAAAAAAAATTAAAATTAAAATTAAAAATTAAATAAAAAATTAAAAAAATCAAGAAAGTAAAGAGAAAAAAATCATCCAAAGGTGAAAACCACTCCCTATGATGCCTTGGACAAGTACCATGATGAAAATCCGTCATGGGCGTCATGCATAATCCACCATCAAATTGCACCCTACACTTGGGGGCAATCCTATCATCTTCCTCTCATCCCCATTCCTATCCTAGTAGTGGTTTATATACACACCACCATAAATCCCTCATCCATCACCAAAAATAACATTCCATAACCCCTCCCACACTTAGGATCCAACCTCGTCTAGCCTATCACTCTTGGATCTATCATATTCACTATATATTTCCTACCCATTCCATCCCCTACATCCATATCTATCCTATCATCTTCCTATAATCTTCATATCCACATTCCCTTCTCACTTTTGATCTTGATAAGGACAGGGAAAATATCCAAAACATACTTAGGACACCTATTGGCATACATTCCTTCCAAGCATGTCTTACAAACATCCACCCCCCAACACCTCATCATGAGAGACACATATCTAAAGTGGGCATATTATTACTATGTGATGTAGTCCTTGAAAGTTAAGACTTTAGAGGTTGAGGCTTTGATCTTCCTTTCTAATAGGTCTATTTATTTTTTAAATCATCTACTAAATTTTCTATATCTCTTTTAAATTTATAGGTATTTAGAAAATGCTCTTGAGCCTCTTTATCAATTTCTTGGATTTGTGTTTCTTTAATGATCCCCATGTCATTTTGTGAATTTATTTCCTGATCCCCTTTCCTCTCTTTGTTTATCTCCCAGATCTAACTTTTGATAGTATTTTTTTTATGGGTTTGATGAATCCCTCGAGATCTTTCTCCAAATCCTTTTGGATTTTTTATTTCTACATTTTTCCAAAAATAGAAGGGCATTCCTAAATTAGGTTTCCATATTCATGACAACCACAACATTTAAATAGTAAAATCTCATAATCTAGAGCATGGATCCACTCCATGCCATTGGCTTTTAGGATAACACATTTTGGGAGAGGTACAGAAAGATCCAATTTGACACAAATTCTAGCATAAATAGAGAGACCTTTTCCATGAGAAGGTCAAGAAATGTGAGCAAGTGATCGGAGGGATTTACTAATCATTTTGAGGGACATACAAATCCAAACTAGCACTATAGAGGGTATCTCCTCTGAGGGTTTATATCCCACATGCTAGTGTTTCATAAAAAGCCTAGAATTTTGGAAAAAATAGGGACCACCTTGAAAAACCATATTTTGTTTAATTTATTGGCAAAGATAGAAATAAATTATCCTTTCAGACATTTAGTCCTCATTTCAAGTTCCTAGTTTAGTTTCTAGTTCCTTCAAGCCCATACATATAATTCTTCTAATAGAATTTGCATGCTAAGAAATCTACATATAAGACTCCTTCCATACAAGGAATTCACATTCCTATGAAACTCCTAAATATCAATATTGATTGTTGGGAAATCCTCTGAAGCTAGCATACACTGACTCAAGAAACTTCTATGTTGATCCATTTTATGTTTGTTTCATACTACCAGTAGAGCGTCATTCTCCTTGTTGCAAGATGAGAATCTAGAGCTTACAAGCACATTTTAAAAGGATTGAGGGGGAATAGATTCCCCTCTCCCAAAACCCATGGAGATAAACCTAAAGAAGATAACTAAATAGAGATCCAAGAGCACTATTAAGAAATGTTTGTCTCGAAGATTACCAAACCCTAGTAGAGCTCATTTCCATCCAACTCATGATCTAATTTGTTTCTTTTTCATTTGAAGTGATAATTTTATTTACTTAAGAGGTATTTTATTTTACTTTAGAACTATTTAATAATGATTTTATTTTGTTTACTTTATTTTTATTTGAAAAGCTATTTTTATTTACTTAAGAGTTATTTTATTTTATATTATTTACTTAAAGGGTTATTTTATAGTTTTAGTTTTTTTTAAATATGTCAGGGGTGTTTTAGTTTAATATACATGGTCACGTCATGATGCTCGTTGCCATGTAAAACGTCTCTTAGTGTAAAAAATACTTAGTTTTATATATAATTGATGGGATATATAAAACTCATTTATATGAGTCTTATTAGATTATCATTATATATTGTACAATTTTTGGTTTATGTCAAATATTGTATTATTTTTATACAATTTTTTATTTATGAAATAAATTCATTATAATCATTACACCAAATCTAACAAGATTATATTTCATTATTAAAAAAATTAATTGATAAACTATAACTTCAATATTAATCGAAACAAAACCAACAAACAGTGGAATAACTTTGCATTTATACATAAAACCATAATTTTTTTGACTTGCACAACATAGATCATAGGTTCGAATCAAACCTCATTATTGGGCCTCTAGAGTCCTATCTAGCTTTTATATAATCGACACAATTGAAACAATAGACAAGGTATTATGCGGGACTGCTATTTAATCACCCCAACTAATTCCAACTTGACATCATGGAATTTCTTGTAGAATGGTTTACCTCATTATTGTGCCTCTAAGAGTCATGTCTAGCTTTTATATAAGGTGACACAATTGAAACAATAGATCACGTATTACGTGACACCGCTATTTAATTACTCCATTTAATTCCATCTTCACAAGTTGACATCATGGAATTTCTTCTAGAATCCCTTATCTTATTAGTGTGCCTCTAAAAGCCCTCTCTAACTTTTATATAAAGCAATACAATTGAAACAATAGACCACATATTATGCTAGACCACCATTTAATTACTCCAACTAATTCCAACTTCACAAATTGACATCATGAAATATCTTGCATCACTAATGTGCCTCTAAAAACCCTATCTAGCTTTTAGATACAACGAAACAATTGAAACAATAGATCACATGTTACGTGAGGCTGCTATTTAATTACTCCAACTAATTCTAACTACACAAGTTGAAATCATCAAATTTCTTGTGGAATGGTTTACCTCATTCGATTATGAAATGTAGTTAAAACCACCGTCTTCACAACAAAACACTTGCAAATGAAGTGTTGATTTTTTCAAGTTTTGGATTGAAGATTTCTTTACGTATCCTGCTGGCCACCTACTTGCTAATGTATCCAAATCAATTTGACATTTTCTCTTGGTGTTTATTTGTTAGCATTGCTTTGCGCGTTTGACCCTGTCGTCTTAGTAGCTTGATATCACTTCCATTTCTCTGTCTCTACTTTTTAGCTTTCCCATTAGTCTTCACCTCATTAAAACTCTAATTTAATATGGCAACGACTACAATCCTCGTGGAGACACAGTCTCATAAGAAATTTACCGTCTCGCCCTTTTATTTCAAAGAAATATTAACTTTGCTATTTGACAATGTGGAAACATCCACTGTACTGCATTATAGAGTCGGCTTACCGCGTGGGCTACACAGGTTATGTGAAGAAACATTCTACTAAAATATCATTTATTTCAATAGTCAACAACAAATTTCTGTCTCATCCATAATAAAAAGATAAATATTTGTCCTATTTTTATTGATCAAAATTAACTTTTTTGACTTAAGAATTTCTGAATGCCATCTGCATGAAGTTTCCAGGCGAGTGACGTTGCGTGTAAAACTTTGTTATGTTCAGATACAAAAGCCCGGCAATCCTTACTCGAAAATACATAGATTTGGTTGCTTAGACTTAGAGTAGAAGTAATCGACAAGCTATTGATCGAGTTGCAAAGATTTTTTCTCCTGAGAAAAATGTCTCAGTTTGCAACAATCTCATTTCTTGCCTGCATTACTTTGGGGTTATGTTCGAGTGTTGTATATGGCCAGCTTAGCTCAACATATTACAGTACCTCGTGTCCCAATCTGTTGTCGACTGTTAAGTCTGCAGTGAAGCAGGCCGTCGCCAACGAGAAACGGATGGGAGCATCGCTTCTGCGTCTTCACTTCCATGACTGTTTCGTTAATGTAAGAATTTCAGACTCTTTGTTATGAACTTTTATGGTTTTGACACTGTATATATTGTTCTCTGAACTGTGTAGAATTTAGTCAATTTGGGAGGTGTAAAAGTAAGTTACTTGTCTAGAGGTTTGTGTCTATAAACATGTCCACCAACAGTAGGCACGTTGTCGTGCCAACTGTTTACTAAAATTTTCGACCCCGTTCAATTGCGACTTTTAACATCGATCTGTGAAGTCCACTTTGATGGACCTGTTCAATCACGTTGTAAATTCATACGGTCGACAGTGAGTGACCAGTCGTTAAGATTTCGACCAGCCGACAGTTTTACAACTGGTTAAGCTTTTCCCTATAAACATCTCCATAGCAAATGCATTTTTAAGCTTTGTTGAGATTGTTTTCGAAGGTTTTATATGTTTAAATCATAGATTTGGATTGCAAATATCTATAATCTTTTGAATTTTTTTTACAAATATATTTCAGTTGTTGATTTTGAAACGATAGTTTACTTTCCACTCCTTTTATGTTTGTACACAAGAATTTCTCGACTATGAAGCATTACAATGGAGTTTTCAATATTAGTTGTTAAAGACATTCTGGTATTACAGGGCTGCGACGGGTCTATTCTGTTGGACGACTCGTCGACTTTAACAGGAGAAAAGACTGCAGTGCCCAATGCTAACTCAGCCAGAGGGTTTGACGTGATAGACACCATTAAGACAAACGTGGAGGCGGTCTGCAGTGGAGTTGTGTCTTGTGCCGACATTTTGGCCATTGCTGCTCGTGATTCAGTTGTCGAAGTAATTCCCAATTCTTCTCTCAATGTTGTAAGAAATATGAATAAACTTATAAAGGTTTCTATAGTTTGTTATACTAATAAATTATCTTTTACTTGTAGCTTGGAGGGCCAACATGGACAGTGCAGCTGGGAAGAAGAGACTCCACAACTGCAAGCCTTAGCGGTGCAAATAGCAATATTCCTGCTCCCACATCAAACCTCAGCGCACTCATCTCATCTTTTAGCGCTCAGGGTCTTTCTACCAAGGAGATGATTGTGCTTTCTGGTAACTTATTTTTCCAATCTGCTAATTGTTGCACCACAATTACTATCTACAAACTATAGCACCTGATTTATTTTTTCAAAATTCTTTTTCAGGCGGTCATACTATTGGTCAAGCTCGCTGCACTTCTTTCCGAGCTCGCATTTACAACGAATCCAACATAGAATCTACGTTCGCCACTTCTCTGAAATCAAACTGCCCAAGCAGCAGTGGGGATAACAACCTTGCACCCTTAGATCTTCAGACTCCCACGACCTTTGACAACAATTACTACAAAAATCTGAGAAGCCAGAAAGGACTTTTACACTCTGATCAGCAGCTTTTCAATGGAGGTTCTGCTGATTCTCAGGTGACTACATATAGTTCCAATCAGAACACCTTCTTCACAGATTTTGCAGCTGCCATGGTAAAAATGGGAAACATTAGTCCTCTCACTGGCAGCAATGGACAGATCCGAAAAAACTGCAGGAAGCCCAATTGATAGCCATAACAAATGCATGAGTTCTTTGGTATTATAGGTTAATTTTTGTTGTAATAAACATGATTCACTATTTAACAAGTAAACATACAACACTAGCAACTTATTATATTCATGATGTTATAGAATTGGAGTTGTCTTTCTGTTGTAGACCTAAATTTCTTACCTATCCTCTATGAAGTTCCCAAGTTAAGAAATGCGTACCTATTTTTGACAACGTTCTTCAATCCCCTAGTTCAGCCTAAAATATTTTATGTCAAATTGGTTCATCCATATCATGTTCTATTTTTCTAAATCAACTCTTAAGTGTGATCATGTTCAATATAATCCTAAACATTTAATGTCAATCTATTTATCACTAGAATAACAACAATTTCACTTATAAATGTCTACAAATAGAATATTCAATAAAACATGAGCATTCTGGACATGTTTTCAATTCATAGTGCATTATTGCATATTAACTATATCCACTGGTTTGAACTTATCACTTATTATCTTTTATTAATTAAGAGGGTTCTATTGGGACCCTCATCCTTGAAAGTAATCCATTACATTTTGAACTAAAAAAAATGGATGTTTTTTTAGATAGATTCTACCATATTTAATTCAAATAAGAGAATTCAATTTGAAAATATTTTTAATATCTCAAAAGACATATAATACTAATGATTAGGGTTGAGTTACATTGACTCTTGAAAAGGCCCTCTAATACCAAATGGTCACACACATTATGCTTCAATAATTTAATCCAACATTCCATTCAACTTCTTGCTACAAGACCATAGAAGCAAAACTAAGGAAATTTTCTTAATTTTACTTGGTTTAGGCTTGATTATGAGAGTTGAATCCAACCATGTTAAAATTTTCATTTCACATCCCTCTAATAATATTTGGCTTTATCTCTATTCTTCATAGGGAAACCTTTTATTGTTTAGTATAATGAGGGGATCCATGGCCTCTTTTTTCATCTTAAATGATGCCTAGACTACTATCTTCACAACCCTAATAGATAGGGTGATGAAGGAATTTTATCCACCAAAGAAGCCATCCCATCTTACATATCAAAATGAAATTGTGACAAAGTTCTAGAAGCCCCATGGCAAGGTACTTTATCCTCGTTATCAGCCTTAGAAGGCTAAGAGAGAATCCAAGATTCACTTAATGAACCCGAGATAGGTAGATGTTGGGATAAATAATCTTCCCACCATGTAGCATTACTAGAAGATATGTATTTATGGCTCAAACATTCTTCTACAATGTGACTCATTTCATAATGTCTCTAACATCATAATACAAGACCCTCATAATCGATAGGTTGCTTCCATTTATGATCCTTAAAATTTCAACATAATATCTACTAGAAGACCTTCAAAGTATCTAACTCAACCTATAGATGGGCAAATTTTGTTTGGGTAAATGTATAAGTTGTCCTATCAATTGCTAAGAAGCATCAATGGGAGTTTCCTATCGCTTCCAAATAGAAATCAACTCAAAATTGAAGGAGGAGATTTACTACCTTGACCCATATTGGCATCACTTTGAGAGATTATATCAAAGGTTTGAACTTGAGAACAGTCAAGGATTCATGAGGACTAATTGCTTGCCCCAAAACTAGACCCCATCATTTAAAATAATATCTCTAACCCTGATAAATTCAAACATAACAATAAAGAAGCCATGTGCATAAAAATAAATGTTTAGATTGTTTACATGTGTAGTAACCATGTATTTGTCATCCATTTATGCATTTCATTTATATACTTAGTCATAAACAGTTGAATCTAAAAATTAAACCATTTTTAGAGAGATATGACTCCCCCTCCAAGACTTCTTCACCAAAAAATTGTTAGAACACACAAATATACTGAGAGGGGGGTGAATCAATATATACCACTTTTTAAATCAATTCTATTACAACAACAGGATCTTTATTGCATAAATCAATGTAAACATAAACACATTCACACATCCACACAAGAGACCATAACACCAGATTTTACGTGGAAACCCAAGAAGGGAAAAACCATGGTGAGCAAGCTACTTGGATCTATTGTCCAAATCTAGCCTCACAAAAATGAAACAATGAGATATAGTATTTTGTAGGCTCCAACCCACATGAGTTTCAATCTAAGAAGGACAACAATCCTTGTACAATTTTGTAGGCACCAACCTACTATTTTGTATGAAAAGGGGTGATTTGTTTGAATGTGGTTGATTTAGGTTTCAAAGGCAAATCCTCCATTCTCATCAAACATTCAAGGGCATATCAACTGATTTGAATCTCTAATAAGCGAGAGCAATCACTTAACAAGTTGGGCTACCTCTTGGAATGATATGGAAGCTCAGATGATATAAAACAATATCTCTATTTAATGCTCAAGTACTCTTAAAACCCTAAATAAGAAAAATAGTAAGCAAATTAATGAATTATGACCAATCCTTTCAGACTAAGGTGAAGGACAGAGATTGTTCACTCACTATTTTTTGAAGTTTAGAATGCAGAATAGTCAGGGACACTGGCACTAGTGCCCTTGTCCAATGTATTATTTTTTGCACAGAATTTGGATCTCCTTTGGACACTGATCTGTACTATATCTTTCATTTTGGACTTGAAAAAGGTGGACACTGGCACTAGTGCCCATGTCTGAAATGTTGAACTTTGTCCTCTTTCTTTTGGATCCTAAATCCTTGTCTGCAACCTCCTTCTACAACCGCACTCCGTGAAACTCGGTACCTATAAACTGCAATCACAAAGGAGTGTGGGAGGGAGTTGTGGTGTTTAGAGGCTTGCCTTGGTCAAGCCCCAGAGAGCAAGTCTTCTGAACAACATTGTTAGATGAGAGTGTGTATCCCGGTGGGATAGAGGCAAAATCCAAATGATAAATGATGAAAAACATAATAGATATCGCCTTGTAGTGTAGATCTCACATAAATGAAGGCTCTTCAATCACCTGAGAAGATGAAGTCAAATCTGCAATCACAAACACACTAACAATGCTCTACTCTTGCAACAATGAATATCTTGAAATCACAAATATTTCTAAAGTTCGCAATCATCTTCTAGTTTACAAATGAAAACCTAAACATGCTTATATATGCAACTACAAACATTCCCGCTAAGAATTTTATAATTCCAACTTGAGATGTCATCATAGGACCTAAATAACGGTCATAAAACTGACATTTAAATTTAGGGAAGACCTAAAATAGGGCAGGACTAGGGCACTAGCACCCAAGTACACCCTCCCATTTTTATTTCAGGATCATCAAAGTGGTACCCCTAGGTCCTATTTACCATAAGACTTCAAGGTTTTCTCATCAGGATTCGCAATTAACATGCAAGATGCTCTAAATGCATTCTAAGGACTAGGGAGCTAAACCTTAAGAGGGAAAAGCCCCCAAGGGGACATTTTCTGGCATAACATTTAGCCCCCACTTTAATGTATGTATAAACGCAAGGTTGATACATGCATTAAAGTACGGTCAACAAACACAATAAACACGCCAAGCATGGTGAAGACACACCAAACATATTGAAGACAATAACAGGCACACAAAACACAGAGAAGACAGTTACAGTCAAGCAAAACATGGAGAAGATAGCATTGAAGACATGCAAAACACAATGAATACAATGAATGTAGTGATTATTTCTTTTTTTTTTCTTTTTCTTTTTCTCATATATGAAATACAAATACAAGTACAAGGAAAGTAAACACACAACCCAAATGTAGGAGGAGCTCATTGCCGCCAGTCTTGAAACTGCATAAGGGGCAAAAAATCACGCCATACAAATCTCAAAGTGTAGGAGGAGCTGATCACCACTAGTCTTGAAACTACACTTGAGAAAAAACACTCATGGTACAAATCCCAAAGTATAGGAGGAGCTCATCACCACCAGTCTTAAAACTATGCTTGGGGACAAACATGCCATACACACACACATGGAAGACATAGAGAAAACATGGTAAACAAGTGATGGAAGAAACCTATTGTAGGTTCGTAGCCATCTCAGGCACATTACAGGCACACACTGATGATTGGGCTTCACCACAACAATCGCTGAAGACACGCTTAAGGGTTAGGATAGTCTCAGATCTGCCCTGCCTACTCAGAGGACTTTTAGAAAATGACAAGATGTGCAATCTCCTTGATAAAAACACCATCCCCACCTCCGCAAAGGGCTTAAATGATTGTAATATAGAAAAGAAAAATGTGCACTTGCTCGGAGATATAACATCCCACCTCCGTAGAGGACTTCAAACACACTTTGTTAGTACCAAAATCATTAGACAGCTTACCTTATATATGCCCCCACCTTAAGGTGGTTGATATTGTGTACTGATATCAAGCACATTAAGGTAGGAAGAAAACACACAAGGGAACACGATCTCTCACAAAGCCCATGCCCCCAAAGGTGACATGGACTTTACAATCGCCAAATGTTCCCACAAACACACAATTTCCTACAAGAAAAGGTGTTAGCATCCATATAATCATGATAAACAATAATGCAAGGCTAGATCCAAGATAAACAAAGTGCATGGAGTAGCATTATTGTTATGTTTTGTAAGTGCGATAAGACAACATCAAGAGGATCACACGGAGTGATTCTACTAGCCAAGCATCAGATAATATATATCAACCCTGTCGTCGTGTATGGACTAGGTCCATTTTTTTATTTCTTGCTGAAGGGACACCAGGTCTGTATCAGTATAATATGTTTTTCATCATCTACCAGCTAGATAGAACCACTAGAGGAAGGTAAACAATAAATCAAGAGAGGAGAAACAAGTGCCTTAGGGATAGTCACGTAGGAGGGTGCCCCCAAGTCACCAACCACAACGCTATGTCTGTAAGACACAACACACAACAATAAAAATAGAGAAGCAATGTAGAAGAATGATGATACAAATAGAAGAAGGGTCACAACAAAGGCAGTCTCCCAGTAACCTTGACCTTACAAGAGAATCAAGGGTCATCCTAGGAGGCCTGAACAACACATAACACATCACGGTGGAAACACAACACGGAGGTAAAGGGTTAGAAATACTTACCTTCTAGAATCCAATGTTAAGAACATACATATCTAGGAAGAGACCACACTTGAGAGTAACTATAATATTTGCTACAAGGAGTGTGGCTTATCGGCTCAAGATATCTCGCATGTTGATTTGGTCTTGTTGATATCATATTAACATTTAGTTTAGGCCGACGAGAGACTTTCTTTTCTTTAAAAGGATTATATCCAATGCCACTTGAGTAATGTCTTAAAGCAGATTCTATAGGTACTCGAATCCCTTGTTGATTTACAACACATCCCTTACCTACATAGTCACAATTGTCATAAAGGATTTTAAATCATTGATCATAGAGGGATGTCATTTCTTTAGAAGATGGTGAAGCCTCATAGGTCTTGTAATTTGTAGTATAAGTAAGAGTATTGTCTTTATTTTCTATCAATGAAGCTTTGGTTTTCTTAGGTGTTTTCAATGTTTGCTTAGATGAGATCAATGTGGCTTTTGATGTGTTAGGGCTACTAAGTCTATATTCCCCTACACTACAAGGATTAAAATATAATGAACCCCAATCGTTGCCAAAAAGTGCATTCGATGTTTTAGAGTCTTGCACAACATTTTCTATGGCAAGAGGTGTTGATGAATCTACTCGTAAGTTGTTTAGACTTTTCTGATTTTTAACTTGTTTTTGCATTTCAATATGTAAACAATTATCCGGTTCAATATCGGCTTTCCAAGTGTAGAGCTTGTCTTGATAATTAAATTTTATTGATCTATGAAGGGTAGACGGAACTGTCCCCATGACATGAATCCACGATCTACCAAGAATCATATTCTATGAAAGTGAGCCAGGCATGACATGAAAAAGAGTAGACAAAGTCATAGGTCCAACCTTTATAGGTAGAGTTATAGTACCCATAGATTGTTTACCAACATTATCAAAGCCATGAATGCTAATCCTATCCGGTTTGATTAAAGATGTGTCAATTTTGATTTTGTGTAACAAATCCATACCACAAACATTTAGAGCTGGTCCATTATCAATCGTAACGCACTTGATCAATTTATTTTCTACTTGGACAAATATTATAAGAGGATCATATTGGTTTTGGACTTCAATTGACAGTAATTCATGTGGTTAAAAGAGAATATCCATTTTGTCGCATGCATAGAATCTAACAGGGCTACTACATCATTTGGCTTAATAGAAGGTGGTACAATCACCTTTTGTAAAGCTTCTTGGAGCATTTTGTGGTATGTAGGCGATGTTTGTATTAAATCCCAAAGAGAGATCTTAGCCAAGGTAGTGCGAAGCTGTTCAACAAGATCATATTCTTGACCACTTTTATGAGTAAGAAGAGGCAATGGAGGGAGCATAGGTTGAGAACATGGAAGAGAGATAGGCACATGAGTTTCTTGCTTAATTTTCTTGTTATTGTGGGTGTTTTATGTGTGAGCAATCATGGGATGTTACGGCACATTTTGAGCACCTTGATTTCTTTGAGTGATTTGTCTTGCGTAGTTTAGAAAGTAATCTAGGGGTTGAGATGGTTTTCAATTTCCTTGAATCGTAATCACTGGTTTGAAGCAAGAAGGTGCATTAGGTGCTCCCCGTACAACCATCTTAGGAACATTGCTACAAAGTCTATTAGTGAATATTGAATTAACATTGTTTCCCACTTTATTATACCCAACATCTATCCCTAAAGGATTTAATGTGAGAGACCTTTTCTCAGCCACTAATGCTACATCTTGGCCAGGGAGAGCATTGGAATGAGAGAAAGGTAAGGTGTTAGAAAGGTTAGGTGTTGTATCATTAATAGGGATATCCATAGTCTTCTCATCTAAGGTTCTTGGAGATTCAACTATAGGAGAAGTAGGATAACTTATGGAATCATTATCATCATCATCCTCCTCATATATTTTAGCTATTACTTCCAAAGCATTAAGAGAACTTTCACTATCATCATTCTCAATGTGTTTTGTCAAATCTTCTACTACCGAAGGGTATGTATTCGTGAGAGATGTGAAGTTGTCAAAATCAGATACATAGTCAAGGATTTCAAATGAAGAGCATTTAAATATATCCTTGTGCTATGTAGCTTGTATATAAGTGAGAACATGAGGATTCATATTAAGAAATTTGTAAAAATTCTCAAAGTTTTTGACATATGCATGTAAAGATATAAAAGATAAATGAGATGAAGATGCCATAACAAAATATCTTGTAACATCAATGACCAATAAGATTTAATAATACAACACATGCAAAGTTATAGGATACTTAACTCACCCGAGATGCGTGACTATTTCACTCCTAAGCACTTGTTTGAGGGAAAGGGTTAAGAGGACACACAAAGTCCACAAAAAACACAATGGATAGAAGGAAAAGAGTTCAACACAACAAGTTCCAATTGATGATTTTAAATAATTTGAGAAAAATCTATGAAGAGGTGTGCAAACACATAGTGTAGAAATACACACTGGGTAATTAAAAATGTGCCAATTTTCACCTTTTTTCAATGCAAGTGAGTGAAAGAAAATGTGTTGTGAAGAATTTCAAGAGGGATAGGAAATAATATGTCTAATAACAGTCCAATGATGCAATAATATCTTTCACAACATGCTTTTGATGCAAATCTAGAGTGATGACAAGTCAAAACCTAGTGAAAATACACCTAAAATATCCAATTTTCACCAATTTTCAATGTAAAAAGCCTAATAGAAAGGGTTTTGTAAGGAATTTGAGGAGGGGTAGTAGATTATAACCTTGATATCAGTCAAATAATGCAGAAAAATCCCTCACAACACACTTGTAATGCAATTCTAGAGAGACAATAAGGCCAAATCTAATGAAAATGTAAGGTTTTCAAACCCTAGACATGAAATTTTACAATAATGACACTATGATGCAACACTACAATTAGAAATCAGTACTAATGAGTGTTTTAAAAGGGTATTAAAATCTAAAACAAGATTTTGACTACAAACCCTAGATAATGCAAAACTAAGTTTTTATGAAAAATGCACAATTTCAAGCAATTTTAAAAAATTTAAGCATGGAAATGCAATGCAAATGAATACTAAATGATAAATTTATATAATTTAAATTAGATCTAATGAAAATAATAGAAATTAAATGAAATTAAATGTCAATTAATTCAAATTATACTAAAATGCAAGCCTAAGATGCTAATTTTTTCAAATATTTCAATTTTTTTTGTAATTTTTCAAATGCAATAAGATGAATGAATGTAAATCTATCACACAACACTTAGCATGGTGCAAAAATTCAAAAACACGGGTTCACCAAAATGTTTTGTATGAAAAGGGGTGATTTGTTTGAATGTGGTTGATTTAGGTTTCAAAGGCAAATCCTCCTTTCTCATCAAACATTCAAGGGCATATCAACCGAGTTGAATCTCTACTAAATGAGAGCAATCACCTAACAGGTTGGGCTACCTCTTAGAATGATGTGGAAGCTCAGATGATATCAAACAATATCTCTGTTTAATTCTCAAGTACTCTTAAAACCCTAAATGAGTAAAACAGTAAGCAAATTAATGAATTATAACAAATCCTTTCAGACTAAGGTGAAGGGCAGATATTGTTAACTCACTATTTTTTGAAGTTCAGAATGCGGAACAGTCGAGGACACTGGCACTAGCACCCCTGTCAAAGGTATTATTTTCTGCACATGTTACGTCCCTAATTTTTGTCTTGCTATACTTTTACTTTTTACTTGGATATAAGTAAATTTATTATGATGTTTGGATTGGTGATAAGGATGAACAAGGATTATATTAAATGTCATTTATTGAAATCATACAGATGATTATGTTATTATCAATTTAATATTTAAATTATGGGATTTGATTTATTAGTTGAATTAATTGAATAATGATGCGCTGATCACATATTGTTTGATGGCAAGTGAAATAGGATTTCAGGTTATCAAATGACTCTCAGGGAAAAGAGAGAGAGTATATTTCTAGGAGAGAGATATAGACCTCGGGTTACGAGTGATTTATTTGCCAAACTAAGTTATAAGTGTTTAACAAAAATGTGAACTGTGGTGTCATAAGAGGTAAGCTTTGTCTTCTCAGTTTACTTCTGAACCTAATCGACAAGTAGTCAATATTGTTTTCAAATCATTCTAAGTCCTATTGAGTCGTCTTAGTCATTAATAATGTTAACAACATCATTTAAGTTTGATTTATAACTATTTATGTTTAACGTAAATATTATGACATTTTTGTCATAAAATGACTGTCTTACTACAATTATTAAGATATTTGATGTGTTATAAACGATTCTTAAATGTTAAGATGTTTTCATTGAAGTTATTAATATGTGATTATTGTCGATGGATTATGATGGGGAGACAAGCTCAATCCAATCACAATATCTGTAAACCATGGTTTAATAATATCTTATTATTAAATAAACTATATCTATCTAATGCAATAGGCGATGTTATGAGAAATATAATTGATGCCTTAGCATCGAATGAGGAGAATACCTTCCTTTGAGTTGATGGTTTAATGTTGAGTAAGCTAAAGGCTTAATTGTAGAAGAGTCTTCAATAAAGTTGATGGTAGATCAAACAACTCATTGTGAATCATTTAATGATCAGTTGTGTTTAAGTGAGGTGTCGGTCGCATCTTAGAAGGAGGACTGTGGTTTTTAAACCGCCACAATCGTCAAGTCATGGAGTAGTAATTTCGCATCGACATGTGGGATTTATGCATAAATAATGGACTTTAGTTTTGATTTAACCATATAGACGGTTAAGAAGTTGGTAACCTAATGTAGTAGGAGGTGGGAAATGAGGTGACTCTGTAGGAGTCATGCCTTTGTCTTTATGACCAATGACTTGAATGAGTCGTGGTTGTTTTTTTATTTTAAGCAAGTTTAGAACTTGTAAAACACACACAGGGAGAATAGGAGGAGATACGGAATAGAATATAGTAGCTATGACTTGGACGCATTCACAGTCTAGTGGCATCATCCCTGTGAAACATTCACCCTTCACAGCTAGTTCAAGTTTGTACATTACCAAGTATTCTTCAGTGCATGTACCATAAATCCATGAGGAAATCGAATAGCTTATTTAAGACTATATAGCGTAGTAATGTAGGCGATTATACGAGTCCGCTGGTAAGGATTATCCTTCTATTTTGTGTTGTGATAGTCAAAGACTATTTAGTATCAACTTAAGATAGTTCAGTTAACATTATAAGTAAACTATTTTGAACTATTTTCCTGTAGTCGATGGAGACATCAAATATTATTTACATGGTTGAAAATTTGTCATACCAGTGAGTAAACTAATATAGGTAGACGGGGTCGACTACCTTCTTAGTGTTTATAAGTCATTGATTATACCAAACCAATGAAAGATAAATGAATATCTTAGTAAGGGATTATCATGAGTTGTCGTGAGCTTGAATATATAGTCTTCTTATTGATTTAGGTTTGAAGTCAGTCAATTAAGAGATTGAGAATTAACCTTATGTTATCCTCTCGAATGGATGAACCATGTTTTCATTTTGAACCATATAGTTTTGAGGTTAGAATGATTTAACATTTTGTCTTGTATAGGTTAAATATATAGACATAATAGATAATGTTATTTAACCAAGAGGTTCAGACTCATATGAATCGTTAGTAAACTTTTGTATCATATCAAATGGTAGTAACTTAGAGATATTAGGGAAAATGGAATAAGGTTTTTATGAGAATTCCATTTAAGACTAATTGTCTTTATTATACATGAAGAGATCTAATACAATGGAGTAGGCTAAGTCTACTAGAGAAAGACATGGTAGGGATATTTATACTAGGTTATGTTTGTTTATATACATTATCAAAGTTATTTTATGATTCCTTGTATAGGAGACATTATTATTTTAAGAATTATAGTATTTTTAACTTTGGCTAAGTTAATCAAGGGTTATTACCGATTCTAGAACTCCTGGATATAAGATATGGTTATTGGTTGTATCATATTAATAAGGAATATTAGGGTAACCCTAGAATTGACTACCAATAAATTGAATGGTTATGTCATATAGACTTACTCAAGTCATAAGGTATTATTATTGTGACTCTTAGTTTAAACTATGGCATGAATAGGGTTGATAAGAGTTATAAAAATGCATGAATAATATAGTATCCAAGTCGAGTAGGGGTGGGTGAACACAATGACTATGTTCTTAGGAACATTATTGAAATTAAAAACTTTGGCCAAAGTAATGCATTTGTTTTCTACATGCATTGTCAGTTCACTGTATTCAGATTGCCAATCCTATCAAAAATCATACTTAGCTAGAGGGTGTCTAGGGTTGTATGGTTGATAGAGTTGAGTAGAATACAACACTAAGTACTCAGGAAAGGAAAACTACCACTGGTCACCTTTGGTCTATATCCCGCGAGAAGGGTAGGGCCACTTCCTATGTGGAAGATGTGTGGGAGACTGCTAGTCTATGGTTGGATGTAAATCATTGGAAAGATGATCTCTCTCTCCAAGCAAGAAACATGCCAGGACTTGTGATAAAGATGTCAGATATTTAGAAGCAATATTTATTCCAAAATTTGTTTATGATTTATTTACAATTGTAAACCATTATAAATGATAAAGACAATATGGTTTATGGTATTTTGTAAAAGAAATCTTATAAATGAAGTTACTTGATTATATGTTGAATAAAAAGAAAAAATTTCTCTATCTCATTTTTACCTTGTTGAGTTACTCTATGGTAAATTTTGGGTTTTTACTATGTTTTTAGAACATGGATGTTATAGCACAGAATATGGATCTCCTTCTGACACTAATCTGCACTGTATCTTTTGTTTTGGTCCCAAAAAAGGTGGAGGACACTGGCACTAGCGCCCGTGTCTCGAAATGTTGAACTATGTCCTCTTTCTTTCGAATCTTGAATCCTTGTTGTCTACAACCTCCCTCTGCAACTACACTCCATGAAACTCAGTACCTGTAACCTACAATCACAAAGGAGTATGAGAGGGGGTTGTGGTGTTTAGAGACTTGCTTCAGTCAAGCCCCAGAGAGACATTCAAGTCTTCTGAACACCATTTTTAGATGAGAGTGTGTATCCCGACGGGATAGAGGAAAAATCTAAATGATAAATGATCAAAAACACAATAGATATCACCTTGTAGTGTAGATCTCACATAAATGAAGGCTCTTCAATCACATGAGAAGATGAAGTCAAATCTGCAATCACAAACACACTAACAATGCTCTGCTCTTGCAACAATGAATATCTTGAAATCACAAATATGTCTAAAGTTTGCAGTCATCTTCTAGTTTACAAATGAAAACATAAACATTCTTATTTATGCAACTACAAACATTCCCGCTAAGAATTTCGTAATTCCAACTTGAGATGTCGGCATAGGACCTAAATAATGGTCATAAAACTGACATTTAAACTTAGGGTAGACCCAAAATAGGGTAGGACTAGGGTGCTAGCGGCCAAGTCCACCCTCCCATTTTTGTTCCAAGATCATCAAAGTGGTACCCACTAGGTCCTATTTGCCATAAGACTTCAGAGTTTTCTCATCGGGATTCACAATTAACATGCAAGATGCTAAACCTTAAGAGGGAAAAACCCCCAAGGGGACATTTTTTGAATAACACCTACAAGATATTTCAATCTTCTTACCAAACTAAGCACCAACCCAGCAATGAAGCACCAACTTCAACTTTTGAGCAACAACCCAGCACTGAAGCACCAACTTCAACCTCTGAGAAATAACCCAACAATGAAGCTCCAACTTCATCTTCTGAGCACCAACTTAGCAATAGGCTCCAACCTATTGGAGGCTCCAACCCCCCACACAAACTAAGCTCCAACCCAACAAACTAAAACATAATCAATTTTCAAGATAATCAACACATACTGTGCGAATGTAGGATCATATACAGTTCATGCCCTTCGCATACTTCACATTTGCATAACTCCACACGCCTATCTACTTGATATTCCCATATGTTTCACTTATCTGATCACTAGCATATGTTCAAATATTTTGCTTTACTACTCGCATACTTAGAACTACAACAAATGCACATTAATGACCTCCCTTTTATATCGACCTGTACAAATTAAAATCTTCATGTCAGCTATACTCATTTAAATTATTCATCATAGTCGGCCTTTGTATTTTTTAATTCCAACATTTACAATCCATAAGGTCAGCCCAATTTTAAATTCCAATGACTACATGTCATAAGGTTGGCCCAACCTGAATTTATGTACATATGAATCCAAGCCCAAATTTAGAACAACTAAGTTGACAACAATGATATATTTAAATTTTTAAATTTAAATATATTTTTTCTTTATATCATTGACTTACAAACTTTACCTTTGTCAGCAAAAACATGTTTTCACGAACCTCAACTTAACCACTTCTATCACCAAAAGTATACCTTCACAAACTTAGCCTTAAAGGCCTTTATCGGAAAAAACCATATTCTGCGAACTTGAGGCATTCTATCCTTTATCAACAAAAGTGCCACTTTGTGAACTTATCATCTTCATCATATCACCTATCGGTGAAATCATCTATCTGTAAACTTTCATTTCCTCAAACCGTCAACCTTTTCTCTATCGACAAAATCTCATTTTCATAAACTTACACTTTAGCAACAAAAACTCATTTCCACAAACTTTAATGTCCTTTATTAGCAAATCTTCATTTTCATGAACCTAACCTTACACGCCTTTGTCAGCTAGTCGACGAATCAGTGAACTTTGAAACCTGTGAACCAATTCACAAAACAAATGTGTTGCTAGTAACTCAAACTTTGTATTTCAAACTTTCTTCTTCACACCTTTGTCGGTGAATCGACAAATTGATGAACTTTGAAACTTGCAAACTAAACTTTACTTTGCACTTCAAACTTTCTTCTTCATGCCTTCATAAACCATCTTTCCTGTTGGTGAACTTGCTATCAGAAAAACATGTTAATGAGCTTAAGAGTTTGCAAACCAAACAATTTGCTAACCAAAGGCAGAAATCATTCATGCCTTAGAGTTTTATTTGACAACTTTTTGTCGGCCAACTAGATGTCGAAAAACTAGTTGTCGCAAAACTTGTGAGTTCACAAACCAAACATTTTGTTGACTAAAGACAAAAACATGCCTTAGAAACTTTTTCTTCTTCTCTGCCTTAGAAACTTTTCTTCTTTTCACTTCTTATCTACCTTAGAAACTTGTCTTCCTCTCTTACAACATTTTCCCTTCGACAACAACTTTTCTCTGACATAAATGACAATATGCACCTTTGACATTAATGACAACTCTTCCAATGATCTCCCCCTTTGTCATTGATAGCAACACAAACAAAATCTATCTCTATCTCTGCTCTTACTCTGTCTCTTTTTGAATTTGCTCTGTTAGATTTAGGGCACACAACTGAGAGGGGGGGTGAATCAGTTGTGCAAAAACTTCCCTTCTATTTAAACACTTAATTCCACTTTGCAATTCAGCAGCTTAATAGTAAATCAATCATGGAAACATAATGCAACAAATCAAGAGTAGAAACACACCAACGCATGAGACACCAAGATTTTGATGTGGAAAACCCGGTTAAGGGAAAAACCACAGGGTGATTAACCCAAGAATGTATTCTCTATTAGAAGAATAGAAAGAACAAAATGGCACATGTCAATTAGGGCTCACTACCCAAGCACACTGCTCACAAGAGGCTCACTGCCTACAAGAGACACATTGTCTACAAAGAAATAACTATCACCTAATTGAACTAGAAAATAGCACCTTCGCCATGCTTGAATCAGTTCCATTAAGCTCAATACTTATGCTCTGCCTTTCACTCTCCTCCTTGCTACCACACACATATCTCAACAAGGACAACTTCAAAATGACTTTGCAATCTCTTATTTATACAAGGCATCAACTTAGGAATGATCGTCTAAGTCAGCAAACATCCACAAGATCATCCGCAAGATGCATAACTCATTTGGTCGGCCTGTCTCAGGAAGAACACCATCATCTAGAAGATATTCTTCAATTATGAGCTCCAACTCCAATGTGGACCACCAAAACAAACTAGACATGATCCAAAGACCACCACAAGCTTTCCTGAATCACCAAGAACATCCACACTTCATCTGCTTATTGAAATCCTTCTCTTCTTCATCCGGAACCTCAAGAACACAGTCTATCATCACTGTCACAAAAGAATAGATGCTTGCAGACCTTCAAACCATGAACCAATAGAGTTGACACTTCACAATGACTTCCTTAACATTCCCTCAAATCTGCAGAATAGGACAATGCATTTCCACATCTCACCAGACCTATCTATCTCACTTTGTCACCACTGAACACCTGTCAAAACTGGTTTAACTTGAACAGCCACAACTTCTTTAGATCTTCATGTGGACCTCTAAAATCTCTACTGGACAACCTTAAGACACATATCTATAAACCCTTTAATATGCATCCTCTGATCCTCATCCTATCATGGACTTTTACCTTATTGTTATTACTGTTCTTCACTATTCCAGATTGAGACTAATTTTCTCAATATCCTCAACACACAACTCATCCAATCCTTATCATTAATGCAATAGGAGTATGTTGACATCAATGACAACACCGGTTAGGCCCATACTTGCAACATACTCCCCCTTACTCTATCTCTCCCCCTTTGACATAAATGGCAAAGGTAGGTAACCAACCTCATTCCTTTCTACAAATTGATACTGCCAAGACAAGCTCCTCCTGACTGTAATGCTTCTCCTTACCATATCTCTTCCTTTTGTCATACCAAACCTAATCATCAAAATTGTCTTCTTTCTACTTTCTCCCCCTAAGAGGTAGCCACTGTGGGATGAAGGATATGCCTTGTTCTGCTCCCGTTGGATAGATGCTTCATCATAAGTTTTTATTGAATTGATGAGAGTGATATCACTCCCAACTTCTGTCTTAAATACTCAAATGTCTCTTTGGGAAGGGGTTTTGTAAAAATATCTACAACCTAATCCTTTGTAGCCACATATCCCAACTTTACCTCTTGATCTGCAACCTTTTCCCTCAAGAAATGATACTTAATGGATATATGCTTGGTTCTAGAATGCATCACTGGATTCTTTGATATATTGATGGCACTTGTATTATCACACCAAATAGAAATGGGCTCATGATATATTACTTTGATGGCCTTTAACATCTGCTTCATCCACAAAACCTAAGTATAACAAGATGTTGCGGCTATGTATTATGCTTCTGTGTTGATAAAGAAACTGAATCTTTCTTCTTACTTAACCACGAAACCAGTCTATCACCTAGAAAGAAATCTTCACCACTTGTGCTTCTCCTATCATAAGTGTTGCCAGCCCAATCTGCATCTATATATGCAGTCAAGGAAAAATCATTTCCCTTCTCATACCATAATCCATAGTCCAAAGTGCTCTTCAAATACCTGAAAATCCTTTTAATAACCTTCACATGTGTTTCTTTTGGATTGGCTTGAAACCTAGCCACCATACAAACTGTTTGCATAATATCTGGTCTTAATGCAGTCAAGTATAATAAGCTTCCAATCATGGACCTATAAAGAGTCTGATCAACTTGAGGTGACTCATCATCCTTGCTAAGATGACAACCTATTACCATAGGTGTATTTACTAGTTTGCGGTCATCCATACCAAACTTTTTCAACATCTACTTGACATACTTAGTTTGTGAAATAAAAATACCCTTTCTGATTGAACAATTTGAAGTCCAAGAAAGAATGAAAGTTCACCTATCATAGACATTTCAAACTCCTTTTGTATCTCTTCTACAAACTTCTTTCACATCCCATCACTATCGCCAAAAATAATATCATCAGCATATACTACAACTATCAACATGTGCTCACCTTTTTCTTTGATATAGAGATTATTGTTTGCAATACCTTTCTTGAATCCTTGCTAGTGTAAGTACTTGTCCAATCTTGCATACCATGCTATAGGAGCTTCTTTGAGACCATCTAAAGCTTTTCTAAGTCTGCATACCAAATTTTGATCTTCTGATAACTGAAATCCTTCAGGATGCTCTATGTAAACTTCTTCCTCAAGATCACCATTCAAGAAAACATATTTGACATCCATTCGATACACCTTGAAGTCTTTGTGAACTACAAATACAAGGAACATCCTAATCACTTCCAATCTTTCCACAGGAGCAAACATCTCCTCAAAATCAATGCCTTCCACTTGCGAATAGCCCTTGCAAACCAACCTTGCTTTCTTTCTAACCATTTTTCCATCTTCATTCAACTTATTTTTTAATACCCACTTGGTGCCAATCACATTCTTATCTTTAGCCTTGAAACAAGTTCCCACATCTTATTTTGCTCGATCTGATTTAGCTCTTTTTGCATTTCTTGAAACCAACTCTAATCCTTGCTGTCTGCAGAGAAATTCTTTGGTTCTATCTTGGACAATAGTGAAAAGTTTACTTGTTCTCTAATCTTTCTCCTAGTCATATAATTCCTTCATACTTGTTTCCAATGATTTGATTTTCATATTGATTCTTCTAAACATACTTTGTAGGTGTCTTGATAGTCTCCTTAGGTGTTTCTTCTTCTTTTATAACTTCATATTCTTCTTCTATGAAAGTTGAATCATCTGAATAGAAGTCTTCTTGATCATGTGTGGATGGATGTAACTCTTCATCAACCCTACAATTTGCACTCTCAACTATCTTCCATAGTCTTTTAGTGTAGCATCTGTAGGCCTTATTTCTAGTTGAGTAGCCAAGAAAAATTCCTTCATCAGATCTTGAGTCAAACTTACCCAAATTATCTTCATCTCTTCTAATATATCATTTGCTTCCAAAAATTTTGAAATACTTGACAGAAGTAGGTCTACCTTTCCATAGCTCATATGGTGTCTTAGTGATGTTCAATCTTAGTTGTCCTCTGTTAAGAATATAGACAGTAGTATAGAATTCTTCTCTCCAATATACATTAGGTAGGTTGGCTTAATTCAACATTGTTCTTTCAATCTCCTAGACTGTTCTAGTCTTCCTTTCAACTACTCCATTTTGCTGAGGAGTCCTTGCAGCAGAGTATTGTCTCCTTATTCCATGTTCTTCACAATATTCATCAAATTCATTTGATGTGAACTCACCACCTTTGTCTAATCTTAGGCACTTGATTCTAGCATTCATTTCATTCTCAACCATAGATTTGAAAATTTTGAATCTTTTAAAAGCTTCTGATTTATCTTTTAAGAATGTAACCCATGTCATTCTAGAGCAATCATCAATTAGCAACATGAAATACCTTTCACCTTGTAGACTTCTTGTTTTGGTAGGGCCACATAAGTCTATATGAATCAGTTCCAATGAATCAATAGAATAGTACTTTTTGGTCTTGAACCTTGTCCTTGTTTACTTCCCAATCTAACATTGCTTACAAAAGGTTCTAGTAGGTTTAGCAATCTTTGACATGTCTCTAACTGAAATTTTAGAGATGATCTTCACAAGGTTGTCAAAGTTAATGTGCCCCATCCTCTTATACCACAACCAACTCTCATTTGTCTATCCTAGAAGGCAGCTCCTTCCTTTGACTTCACTAAGATTATACAAATTAGTTTCAGTCCTACTTGCTTCTGACATAAGTTTGCCAGTGCTCAAGGCTCTTTTGATTTCACATCCTTGTGCATTAAAAATGAGATTATATCCTTTGTTGTACATCTAACTTACACTAAGAAGATTGCACTTGAGACCTTCTACATACAAAACATCTTTTGTCCTATTCTTTCAATCAATCCTTATTGTGCCTTTGCCACATATTTTTGAAGTATTTTCTCCAAACTTGATTGATCCACCATTCCATTTATCAAGGCTGATAAACTTGCTCTTATCTCCTATCATTTGACTTGAGCATCCACTATCTACAACCCAAGGATTTTCTTGTCCTTGTGCATGAAATGCAGTTTGGACAATCATTGAGTTTTCACCTTCACGATTATTGTTCTTGATTTTTCATTCTTTTTTTTTATCTGTCTTCTAATTTTTAGGAATGTCTATTCTTTTGTCTTGGTTGTCAAGATCAGTCATCTGAGATTTTAACTTTGCCAAACTACTTCTACAAAACCTTGCTATGTGCCCAGAATTGTTGCAAATATTACATTGTATTGAAATAAAACAAAGGGGCAAAAGTATTTCTACTTATTTTCTTTTCCTCATTCTCGATCTACATTCAATGGCTTTGTGACCATATTGATTGCAACTGAAACAATAACCAGAGAAAGCATAACTAAACTTTTTCATGAATGTCTATCTTGCAAGAGTTGATCTTCTAAATTTTCTTCTTTGAGAGATGATAGGGATGAAATCTACTTCTTCAATTTTCTTTCTCTCTTTCTTCATTTGGATATCTTCATTTTGCATTGTCTTCTTTGAGTTAGTCTTCTTTGTAGGAGAAAAAGATTGTGTGGCTTCTTCATCATAGCCCAAACCTGAATTTATGAAAAGAGGTCTATGAATGTTTATTATATCATCCATAATTTCATATCACTTTCCAAACTTTATATTCTTACTCAATTGATCATGAACTTTTTCAACTTCCTTTCTCAGTGAAACAATTTCTTCTTCAAGTTTTAAACATTCATCTAATTTGGCTTTGAAGGCAGTGCTCACCATGTCTATAATTATTTTTCCCTCTTCAATTTGAATCGTCAAGATAATAATCATTTCCTCTGATTATTTGAGCTTCACCTTTTGTTCTTTATTTTCTTCCCTTACTAAATCCAAGTCTTCAAGTGAAAAGATCAGTTCACCTTCAAGATCAACTTCACATTCTTCTTTATCAATAACTGTCATGTCCTCTTCATCATTAACAACATTGTCTGAGTTGTCCAAGACTTCCATAGTCATGAATGGGGCTTCTTCTCTTTCATCTTCTAATGAGCAGTTGTCTGCTTCTTCTGTTGAACTATAGTCATGTCCTTAGAGTAAAGGATTTTCTTGATCTTGTTAAAGTTAGATCTTTTGAGATCCTTGTTTCTATCTTCTATCTTTCTAAGAGGACATTTAGATGCATAATGCTCAATTTCACCATAGTTGAAACACTTCAAAGGCATCTTACCTTTGTACTTACCTGAACCCTTCTTTAGCTTTCTTACAAAGTTTGCCTCTTCTTCCTCAGATCCACTAGATGCTTCTTCTTTCTTTGTTTCTTTGAATGTTGCTTCCTTTTTAGATGTGTCTTTGCTTGCATTTCTCATCTCATGGGAAGTGAGGGAACCAAATAGTTCATCCATGGTGAATTTACTCAAATCCCTAGCTTCTTCAATAGCTGAGACCTTTGAATCATACCTTTGAGGGAGTGATCTTAATACCTTTTTAACAATCACTAAATCCTTTACCTCTGATAGCATTCACAAATTCATCTATTTGGAGTAGATAGTCAGCTATGTTCTCTTCTCTCATCTTCAAATTTTCAATTTTACCCTTGAAGGTCTGCAATTTTGCTTGCTTTACCTTATCATCTCCTTCATAGAGATTTTTAAGTTTATCCCATATGTCCTTAGCCATCTTGCACTACATTACTTTGACAAACTCTGTATTAGTTAGACCACTCAAGATAGCATTCTTAGCTTTAGCATTGTTCTCACAAGTGTTCTTATCAGCTAGATCTATGAGAGGATTTGTAGTAGTATAATCGATCACATATCTCTAAATATCATACCCTAGAGAGGTTAGATAGGCTTCCATCCTTACACTCCAGAAAGCATAGTTAGATCCATCAAATAGAGGTGCTCTATTAGAAGAGGATCCTTCCTATCTAGCCATGTTTTCTTATCAAAGATCTACCTTCAACTATTTGGCTGCACCAAGGAACTTGGCTCTGATAGAAATTGTTAGAACACACAAATATATTGAGAAGTGGGGGTGAATTAGTATATACCACTTTTTAAATCAATTCTACTACAACAATAAGATCTATACTACATCAATCAAATTATGCAAGGACTATACAAACATAAACACATTCACACATCCACACAAGAGACCATAACACTAGATTTTACGTGGAAACCTAAGAATGGAAAAACCATGGTGAGCAAGCTGCTTGGATCTACTATCCAAATCCAACCTCAAAAAATGAAACAATGAGTTACAATATTTTGTAAGCTCCAACCTGCAAGAGTTTCAATCTGAGGACATCAATCCTTTACAATTATGTAGGCACCAACCTACAAGATATTTCAATCTTCTTACCAAACTGAGCACCAACTTCAACCATTAAGCAACAACCCAACAATGAAGCACCAAATTCAACCTCTGAGCAACAACCCATAAATGAAGCTCTAACTTTGTCTTCTAAGCACCAACTCAACAATAGGCTCCAACCTATTGGAGGCTCCAACCCAACAAACTAAAATAAAATCAATTTTCAAGATAATCAACACATACTGTGCAAACTCAGGATCATTTGCAGTTCATGCCCTTCGCACACTTCGCATTTGCATAAGTCCACATGCCTATCCACTTGATATTTACATATATTTCACTTATCCGGTCACTAGCATATGTTCAGATATTTTGCTTCACTACTTGCATACTTATAACTACAACAAATGTACAACAATGATCTCCCTTTTATATCGACCTGTACAAATTAAAATCTTCATGTCAGCTACACTCGTTTAAATTATTCATCATAGTCGGCCTTTGTGTTTTTTAATTCCAACATTTACAATCCATAAGGTCGGCCCAATTTTAAATTCCAATGATTACATGTCATAGGGTCGGCCCAACCTGAATTTTTGGACATATGATTCCAAGCCCAAATTTAGAACTGAGTTGGCCACAATGATATATTTAAATCTTTAATTTAAATATATTTTATCTTTATATCAGTGCCTTATGAACTTTGCTTTTGTCAGCAAAAACACGTTTTCACAAACCTCAATGTAACCACCTCTATCACCAAAAGTATACCTTCACAAACTTAGCCTTAAAGGCCTTTATCGGCAAAAACCATATTCTACGAACTTAGGGCATTCTATCCTTTATCGGTAAAAGTGCCACTTTGTGAACTTATTGTCTTCATCATATCACCTATAGGTGAAATAATCTTTCCACAAACTTTCATTTTCTCGAACTGTCAACATTTTCTCTAATATCAAAAAATCTCATTTTCACAAACTTACAATTTAACAGCAAAAACTCATTTCCACGAACTTTGACTTCAAGATCTCATTTAACGGCAAATCTTCATTTTCATGAACCTAACCTTAAATGCCTTTTTCAGCTAGTCGATGAATCAGCAAACTTTGAAACTTGCAAACCAGTTCACGAACCAAAGATTTTGCCAATAACTCAAGCTTTGCACTTCAAGCTTTCTTCTTCACACCTTTTTCGGTGAATCGACAAAATGGTGAACTTTGAAACTTGTGAAATAAACTTTACTTTACACTTCAAACTTTCTTCTTCATGCCTTCATCACCCATCTTTCCTGTCAGCAAACTTATTGTTGGTGAAACCTGCTATCGGTGAACTTAAGAGTTTATGTATCGAACAATTTGCTGACCAAAGGTAGAAATCATTCATGCCTTAGAATTTTCTTTAACAACTTTTCATCGGCCAACTGGATGTCAAAAAACTAGTTGTCGATCAACCTGTGAGTTCATGAACTGAACATTTTGCTGAATAAAGGTAGAAAACATGCCTTAAAAACTTTTTCCTCTTCTCTACCTTAGAAACTTTTCTTCTTTTCACTTCTGTTACTAGAAATATTATCAAAGTTATTAAACTCAATCAATAAACCAATAATCTCAATAGAAATTACAAGTAACAAAGATCAAATAAAAAAGAACAAACTATGCAAACCTTGCTACTTTACTACTTCTATTGGTCACCTAATCTCAATCGATCTTTGTATGTGAATTAAAGCCCTCAGAAAGCATACTTCATTGCTTTGTTTTTTAAGATGACAATGGAGAGATGGCTATGATACGTTTTGTAATAAAGATGAGCTTCAATACAATAAGAGGGTGATCTCAAGTTATGGATGGATTTGGGAAAGGTGACTGCATAGTAGATCTGATCTCAGAAACTAGAACAAGGCTGAAATGGGTATCCAGAAATACTGAAAATTTTCTCTCAAAAGATGTGGAAATGCTCACTGTTGTGCATTCACAGCAACAAATGCGCTGAAACAGAAGGTATATGCGCAGCAAGTCGGTGTGAATGCGTAACTCTGGTAGATGATGAAAGTGCAGTAATAGGTGATAAAAGTGCAAAATGTCACAGCACATGTGCAGTAGGTCAAAACAGATGCACAACTTTAGAGGGTAACTGTGTGGCTCTAGTTTTTTTATTATTTTTGCAATTTTCTTGGAATGTTTTTCGATGTTTTGGGTTTCTTGGTTGCAATTTGGTCTTTCCTTCTAATTTCTTAATTATGGCAAGTAAAACATAGCAAACATAAAGAAGTTTTCATGATTTTTTTTATCTTTTTTTTTGTAATTTTTTTCTTTGTAAGCTTATAGGGGTTTTTGGCTACTAAAAACAAAGGATGATTAGTAAGTGCAACTATTTGAGTGGTTATACATGTGGCAGCTCTACTCTCTATTTTGGAATCTCCCAGCCTTCAAGGGTTGCACCTTGGAGGGTTTTGGGGGAGGTTGGCTATCAGTATAACACGACTTCACTCGTTGTTTGAAGCTTTCACTCCAAAAACAATTTATTTATAGTGGCTTGGCAGAGCTTGGCTTTAGCTTGTCACCACTTAAGTTTGTTCCCACTTGGATGGAAGGATATCCAAGGGTAGGCCTCTCTAAGGGTTTAACACATGCGAAATGATATGTCTGGCATTTTGGTCACCCAAGATAGGGGAGAGCATAGGCCTAGTATCATTCCAAAAATACGAAAGACAGTCGTTCTTTTCCCCTAATTAAAATCAAAAAAGACTAAATGTGTTAAGCTACTTGGGCACACACACAAGCTGTTAACTTTGAAAGCAAGATAGCAATGGTTCAATTTTATCCTCCTAGCATTGGGACTATATTCAATTTGTTGATGCAATAATATCAAATTACAATCATTACTAGTTAGATCTAGATGTGATTTTGTATGAACATCTGATTACTATCCTTTAAAAAATATGATGTGTGTTAACAATGCAACTGAATGACTAAACTAGCCCCTAACCTACAAGTAGATCAAAGAATTTTCCTGTGAAAAGTGTCAATGTTAGCAAAATCACAAGAAAACCCTAAAATTCACTATCAACATCAGATGCACATATACAGAGATTAGATGTGCAAAGACAGAGATCAAATGTGCAACTATTATAGAAGCGTTGAGACAGAGGTCAAAAGTGCAAAAATAGAGAGTCTATGCATTGTTTGGTAGATGCACCGTAACAGAACACAGATGCACCATTTCAGGAGGTAAATGCACCGAAAGAGTAGGTGCGCTAAAATAGAGCTTAGATGCATGTTAGAATTGTTTGGATGCGTCAAATCCTCCTGTGTACGGAACCTTTGCACAAAAAACTTGGTTTTTGGGTTAAAGCGAGGCAAGGCCCCACGGTGGGCACCAAAACATAGACACCCCATGCAAATCAGGTGCCCTTTGTAACCATCCTCTCCATAACCTGACCCCATCCAATCGAGAACCTATCTGACCTCCTATCGGGGCAAATAACACTCCTAATCAATCTAGCCACTATCCCTGGGAAGTAATCATAGTAGTCATGAATATCCTGCCAAGATATCACCTGACCCTCCAACTCTGGATCATCAAAAACTCGCTTACACTTCGCCAGTCCTGCATTACACTACGAATCATACTCTACTAGCTCACCCTATATCGGCAAGTGCATAATCCTATAGACATTCTCTAGAGTAATTGTCATCTCACCAATAGGCAAGTGAAAGGTCCCGTCCTCGCTATGGAATCACTCCACTGCTGCAGTCAACAAACTGAGGTTTGCACAAACCTTGAGCATGAAGCAAACATAGTCAAGTCCCATTACACCGAGAGCCTCTCGATCCATCTCTATGAGCATATACCGCTACAACAATGGCAAGGGAAACTACTCCCGTGACATAAGTACATCTCGGATGTCCTCCTGCAATCAAGAAAGCCAATGCGTCAACCAAAACTACATAACTACTCAAAACTATCTAAAGCATCATATCACTTACTTAACATGTTAGAAATTGATCAAAATAGCATAAACATCTCTTGACTAGATTCCTACAATCTCAGAGATAGCTTATCGATTGACGCATCGAGCAAGATGCCAATCGAGTCAATTTCGTTAAGTAAAATGGCTACCCTAGTACAAATGCACCGAAACAGGTCGCATATGCGCCAACTCATAACAAATGTGCAACTTCTCAATGAATGCACTGAAACACTGAGCAAGTGCGCAGTTTCTTAACACATGTGTAGCTTTCCATGCATGCGCAGCTAGACATCCTAGAAGCACAGTCTCATAACGTATGTGTCATTCTATAACATATGTGCAATTTTTCATATCAAGTGCACAGGTAACATACATGCACCATTTCATACCGTAAATGCACTACATCTAAACAGAAGCGTAGTTTCGCATAGCATATGCGTTGAACTGTGAAACCTCGCATTTAATTCTCTAAATTTTCCCTAGCATTTATTGCACTAATAAATGACCCTAGGTGAGTTTGTCTAAACTACGTACCGATGGACCTACATCAGCTGGCTAATCAAATTGTCAGACTCACTCAAAGCAGTGCTTCTTGCATGGAATATCCATCTCTATACTGACTGCTCTATGCTCCTCTACGCTCCTAAGCTCTCAAGAGACTAATCAACAAAAGCCAAGTGTACAAATGACTAGATTTGTGGACCCAGCTCCTATATATAGCAAGTGAACCCTAACTAGCTGTGTGGCGACCATGACTACTTCCCAAGCCTGTTTTCTCCCGTTTCTCCAAACTGTGACCTGTTTTTCTTCATTCTAACCTGTTTTTCACCTTCTTCATTATGAGATTGTCTGTCTCACATCCTTCCGCCTTCTTCCTATCCAATCTCTTGAGGGGGCATCCTTCCGTCATTAAACCTGTACCAGGGGCAAACTAGGCCATGTATAATTATCAGAAATCTATTCTTTGAAGCAATGTGATAAAACACATTGCATCAAAGAGGGGAAAAATGTATACACCTAAAATGACACGACTCTGTCTAAATAAATATTCTTAATATTTATTTAAGTCTAATTCTTCTATCAATAAATAAATAAACAAATTTATTTATTCGATTCATATTCCTCTAAGTTAATTAAATATTGAAACATTTAATTACCTCTTTTAAAATCAAAATTAAATAAAATCTTTTATTTAATTTAAATTCTTCCAAATAATTAAATAATTCTTAATTATTTAATTAAGTCAAATTCTTCTTCCAAATTTAAATAAATCAATCAAATTTATTTAAATTCTCTCAATCTCTAAAAATAAAATACAATCAAATATTTTATTTATTCTTCTATCATGCACAAGCAATTAAATAAATTTATTTATTTAATTTTCTTTCTTATCTTGAAATTTCTCAAAAAACTTCTAAAAATAAGTCTTCTTCTTCATGCACACAAAATTAAATAATTTATTATTTAATTTCTCTCAAATCGTGTAAAAGCAAATCACAAGTTGAGTTAACTGACTCAATCAACCTTGTTTTAATCAATATCTCTTAAATTAGAAAAAAACATTCTAATTTATGAAAGCAAATCTTATCTTTATAAAAGAAAATAGTTAACTCAAACAAAATAGTTTTTGTGTGACACTTGTCTTCTTTCTATTCATGCACATCCTCTCAATTTTTCTATATCATTGATCTTCGTATTCTTTCTATGCCATTGATCTTCTCTCTCTTGAGTCTATAAATTGAACCCAATTCTTCCATTTCAATCATCCAAGATTTTAGTATTGTTACTCTGCAGGAATTACAACGTGCCTTTGGCACCCAAGTCATTCTATTTGCTTGTGATCAACTCGTTACCATGCCATTACCTTTGTTTTTAAGCTCATCTTCATTGCAATAAACTATCACAGCCATTCCCACTTGACATCTTGGAATAGCAAGGAAGTGCACCTTCTGAGGGCCAGATTCATACACAAGATCATTTGAGATAGGCAATCAATGGAAGCCACAAAGTGAAGAGGTTTGCAAAGGTTTGAAGTTCTTTGTTTGATTGATTTCTTTGTTTTTTATTTCATTGAGTTATTGGGTATTGTTGATATACATTGATTATTCATTTACACCAATTTTCCCATAACAACTTCTTCTTTGCCTTAGAAACTTTTCTTCCTCTCTTACAACCATTTTCCCTTCAACAACTTCTCTTTGACATCAATGACAATATGCACATTTGACATCAATGACAACACTTCCAACAAAAATAAAATAGGGGTTGTCTAGGAGCATTTAAGTGGTTTCAATACCCTCTTAGCATTTTCCTTCAAACCCTTTACTACAAAAACTTTAGAAATAGAAGCTGTCAACCCCAATCCCATAAGTAAAGGGATGTACCATCACTACCCACTACCACAAACTTTGCATTTTTATCCCCCTACACAACCATAGTTTCATCAACTTTGTGGACTTAGTATACACCATATAATGATCAACAAGGGATTTACCCATGTATATATTTCAAAGTACACTTGCTTTGCTATGAAAAGATTAGGATCCACTAGAGAGATACTACTAGTGTCCCCACTATGAGCAAAGATCACCCCATACATTTTACACTTTAGGATTCTTGGAGCTTACAATCCTACATTTAGGCTATTCAAATTAAGTCTCTTTTTGCATGTTAGGGCTTGAAAGGTGACAACAATGAGAGTGGGTACTTGAGTTATTTAGGATGGTTCCCAACTCTTAATTTTATTTATAACTTAGAACCTAATCACTTATCAACATATAACACACACTTTCTATAGTTGTAATATCACACTCAAATTGATATACATTGAAAATGTGTATTTATCACATTTATATTAGAGATCCTTAGCTAACATTAATTTTCTATGAATATAGTGTTCTCTACTAGATGTTGTGTAATTCTCATTTCCCTTTCTCATTTACCAAAATGAATGCTAACTTTAAAATATGACATCCCAAATAACTCTATTATGACCTAGTTTTGGCATGATATTATTTGTTGTATTCAATAAGTTCAGTACATAATTCTAAGAATCGATACCATTTCAAGAAGATCATGTAAAAAATAGTCAATCAAATTAAACAATATAAAATAATAATTATGAGTTTAAGAAAAATAATGGTCTTTGTTGGTAAGAAATGGAGAGGGATACTGGTTTGGAGATCCAGTCCTCACTCAATTCTTTGTAGTCAGTTTATACCCTGGTCAAGTAGCTAGAGATTGATAGAAAAACACAAAGAATAACAAAAACAAAGTATCACATACAGATAATAATAATAAGACAACACAAAATTACCTCATACCGATAGATATCCATATGTAGATATAAATAGAAATCAAGTATCATACATTCATCCTCCAACAGTTCTAAGTCTATGCCTCATCCATTTACATAGATGACTTCTATGTCATCTTCATATCAACATCTATCACATATTCTGTTAGACACACAAGAATACTGAGAGGGGGAGTGAATCAGTATTCAAACAATTTCTAATTTTAATAAATTCAACTTATGTGGAGTAGATTAAACATTAAGCATCATGCTATCAACATGAAAGAATAACACATTACACATCAACACATAACACTAGATTTATGTGAAAAACCCTAGAAGGGAAAAGCCATGGTGAGGATTAACTCACAATATATGAAGTTCAAATAATAACTTTTTTTTAGGGGCTTTAACCCAAGGAAGCTACTACTCCCTAAGTAACTTTGATTTAGGGTCACTCCCAAGGAAGCTTCTACTCCCTAATGACTTTGTTTTAGGGTCACTCCCAAGGAAGCTTCTACTCCCTGAAATTAGAACACATTTACAAAGGATTATAGTAATGATAATCTTTCTACTATCTGAAAACTAACATTGAACCTTACACCTTTGATGATTGCACTTCTACCTCTTCACACTTTCTTCTGATGATCTAATCAGTCTGGTACACTCTACACTTGATCAATGACCAAATATGTCTTTAAGATGAATCCGAACAACATCAACAACTTTTTATCTTTCTCCTTTAGTCACTCACCAATAATGCGTTCAATCTACCTTTTATTTGCTTGCTATCTTTTCAATCCAATTGCGCTCAAACCTCACCTCACTCACTTTGATTCACTATTTATACATGATATTACATTGATTACATTTCTAGTCAGCCAGATACAACATGGAAGAATACATTTACAAGTCAACCAAACAACACAATATGAAACGTGTAGAAGATAGGTCCTAAGTGAACACACATATTACACCAACAAAAGATCCAAGCCTTTTGGACCCCAACTCTTGCTTAACTAGATCAAAAACATCCTTCATAGATTCAAACAACAAGGAATTACATCTGCACACTCTGCACATTTAAAAATAGGATGACTTTAAGGAAAACTCATGAAGACTCGAAGAATAACGGCCACATCAACTTAAAAAATGTATGCAGTATTGGAAACAAGAAAGATCTTCGTGAAACTTTTCTAGATGAGTCCACATGACTCATACAACATCCCCAAACACTCCTTTTCCACCACACATCAAAGAATTGTGCCGCACAACTTCAAACATTTACTCTTAAAACACTCTGTCATTCGGAACACACTGCAACATGCTGTCAATTGAAAAACTGAGCTATGGACCACCAAGAAGCTTGAAACTAAAAAGAGGCATGCAATGCACATCCAAGAACATGTCCACAAAACCACAAGGATAATCATTCACTTCTAGAGGAATGCGAAGCATTCTAGTAGGTCTTCATTACTACTTCATTCTACCAGAGCACATACCGATGTTCTATCATACATAATTTTTACAGCGGAGGGCAATATGATCTAAAACTTTGGAAATAACACCTTCACTACCTTCTTGACACAATTCAAGAACTGCATAGCCAAATCTATAACTGTGGAGAAATGCAGAGCATTCCATCATCCTGCTAGGAACACCTTCACAGAACTAATGCTATCTTCAAGCTGTCAGTAGAAAAACATCCTTCCGGTGATCAAAACATCATGAAACTTGGAACATACTTAGAAGGACATTGTATAAAGATATGTTCCAATCTATAGAAGCACAACATTAATATAATGAGAATGCAAAGCAATCTCCCAAATAGTCTTCAAAGAGTAGTTATCCTAAAACAGAAACTGTCACCAACTTCTGAAGGCCAAAACTTCTTTGTACAAACACATACAACTAAGGAACAATAGAATGTAATATTCAACATGCTTCAGGGCACCAACAACACATTTGATCCTCTTAGTGCTTCTGATTCTCGTCTCAATTCTGCATTGATCAAGGCATGACATCTAATCATGAGCACCATCACACTTCCATGATAGTGTTGAAATGAATGACAACCTCAATGACAACCTTAACAATCTCTTCAACCTTGTGACTGTATTGACATCAATTAAAACAACCTTAGGCATCATATGTGCAACAATCTCCCCCTTTGGCATTGATGGCAACACATGCAGGTGCTCATTCTCCCCCTTTGACATCAAGGACAAAGGGCATCCAAAGCCTTCTCATTAGCAACCACTGCTTTCCCATTCTCCCTCTTTCAACATCAACCACATATCTACACATTTTTTCTTGCAAAAGTAAACTCCTCCTATCATCAACAACTACTACCTACTCCCCCTAAGAGGTAGCCATCATCAGTCTAGGAAAAAGATATAGCATGAACTCTCCATAGATAGATGCACCGTTATGCATCTTAGCAAGAAGAAGGAGGGGTAATTACCCCTAACCTCTGTCGAAGATCCTCAAAGATGCCCTTTGCAAGAGCCTTTGTAAAAATGTCTACAATTTGATCCTTTGTTGGAACATATTATAATTTCATTTCCTTATCTGCAACCTTCTCTCTCAAAAAGTGATACCTGATTGCTATATGCTTCATTATAGAATGCATCACTAGATTCTTGGAAATATTGATAGCACTTGTATTGTCACACAAAATAAGAATAGGCTCATCATACAATACCTTGATATCCTTTAGAGTTTTCTTCATCCATAGCACTTGTGTACTTCAAGAGGCTATTGCAATATACTCTACCTCTACAGTTGATAAGGACACTGAATCTTGCTTCTTGCTCTGCCATGAAACCAATCTACTTCCTAGAAAGAAAATACCACCACTTGTACTTCTTCTATCATCAACACAACTAGCCAAATCAACATCAATGTATGCACTCAAATCAAAGTCATTACCTTTTGGATACCATAGACCATACTCCAGAGTTCCTTTCAAGTATCTGAATATCCTTTTCACTTCCTTCTCATGTGTTTGCTTAGGATTGGCTTGATATCTAGAAACCACACCTATTGTGTGCATAATGTCAGGACTAGAGGCAGTCAAGTACAACAATGCTCCAATCATAGACCTATAAACAGTTTGATCCACCTCCAGAGACTCATCATCTTTGCTTAAGTGGCATCCAATGACCATGGGAGTACTCACTGGTTTTGAATCCTCCATGCCAAACTTCTTCAACAATTCTTTGGCATACTTAGCTTGAGAAATGAAGATACCACCATCTAGCTGGGAGATTTGAAGTCCAAGGAAGAAAGACATTTCACCAATCGTGGACATCTCAAACTCTTTTTACATCTCCTCTGCAAACCTTTTACACATATCATCATCTCCACCAAAAATGATGTCATCAACATATACTTCAAGTATCAAAATCATGTCTCCTTCTTCCTTTATATTAAGATCACTATCTGTGGTACCTTTCTTGAAGCCATGTTGAAGTAAGTACTTGTCCAATCTTGCATACCAAGCCCTAGGTGCTTGCTTGAGACCATACAAATCTTTTTTGAGTCTGCATACCATGTCTAGATCTTCTTCTATTTGGAAACCATCTGGTTGTTAACTGTATACTTCTTCTTCAAGGTCACCATTCAGAAATGATGACTTGACATTCATCTGATATACTTTAAAATTCTTATGAGCAGCCAAAGCAAGGAACCTTTTGATTGCCTCCATTCCTATACTAGAGATTAAGTCTCCTCAAAATTAATGTCTTCTACTTGAGTGTATCCTTCGCATACTAATCTTTCTTTGCTCCTCACATCTTCACCTTCTTAATTCAGTTTGTTTTGGAACACCCATTTTGTTGCTATAATATTCTTATTTTTTGGTCTAGGAACTAGTTCCCATGTTTGATTCTTCTTAATCTGATCTAATTCTTCTTCCATGTCTTTTATCCATCCATCATCCTTGTTGGCTTCAACAAAGGTCTTAGGTTCTACTTTTGATAAGAAACATAAGTTTGTTTTCTCATGTGTCTTGGCAAACCTTCTCCTTGTCTACACACCTTCATTCTTGTCTCTAATGATCTTCTCTACTAAGCGATTCTTTTGAACATACTTTGCTAGAGTCTTAGGAATCTGCTTTGGTTCTTATTCCTTTTCTTCTTTCACTTCTTCCTCTTCATCATCAATGCAGGGAAAGGTATCAAATCCGGTGTCTTCTAAATCTTGTGAGAACCGATACAAGTCTTCATCTACTTTGAGATTTATGCTTTCAATTATCTTTCCCAACCTTTTGTTGTAGCATCTATAAGCCTTGCTTCTGGTTGAGTAACCAAGAAAGATTCCTTCATCACATCTTGAATCAAACTTTCCTAGGTCTTCTTCATCTCTTCTGATATAGCATTTGTTGCCAAAGATCCTAAAGTATCTAATTGTGGGAGGTCTTCCATACCACAACTTATAAGGGGTCTTTGTACTATTGACCCTTAACTAAACTTTGTTAGTTAGATAGATAGCAGTGTGAATTGCTTCCTTTTAGTATATATCAGGCATATCTACATCTTTCAATGTTGCCCTAGACATTTCTTACACAGTCCTATTCTTTCTTTACACTACCTCATTTTTCTAAGGGGTTCTAGGAGCAGACAAATGCCTCCTAATACCATGATCTTCACAAAACGTTTCAAATTCATTTGAAGTAAAATCACCTCCTCTATATGACCTTGAACATTTGATCTTAGTGTCCATTTCATTTTCAACCAAATCTTTGAAAACTTTAAACTTATCAAGGGCATCAAATTTTTCTCTTAACAAAGTAACCCAAGTCATTCTAGAATAATCATCAATGAGCATTCATAAAATACCTTTCACCTTGTTGACTCTTTACTCTTGTAGGTCCACATAGGAATATGTGAATTAGCTCCAATGGCTTTGAAGAAGAGTACTCCTTCCTTTTAAAACTTATCTTTGTCTGCTCTCCCATTTGACATTCCTTGCATATAGTGTTTGTAGGCTTGATTATCTTTGGCATATCTCTCACTGCATGAGCTGATTCTTACCATATTATCAAATTTATTGTGTCCCATTCTTTTGTGCCACATCCAACACTCACTAGATTGAGTCAATAGATATGTTCTTCCATTTTCTTCTTCCAAGTGATAAATATCACCACATGTCTTGATACCTTCTGCAACTAGCTTTCTAGATCCTACCTTCCTTATTTCACAGCCATTGGCATGAAAAGTAAAATTGTAACATTTCCTATACATCTGACTGACACTAAGAAGATTGTGTTGTAATCCTTTGACATAGAGAACATCCTTAGTCATGTTCTTTCCATCAATAGTTATGACACATTTTCCACATATTTGAGCTAACTCATCACCTCCAAACTTGACAGCTCCACCATCCCACTTCTCAAGGCTGATAAACTTCTCTTTGTGACTAGTCATATGATTTGAATAGCCACTGTCAATAACCCAAGCTTTGGTTTCTTCTTTTGCATGGAAGGCGGTCCATACAACCATTGATCTTTCATTGTTTTGGATTGATTGCAAGGTATTAGTTTTTCCACATTTGTTAACATCATCCTTTTTGTCACCAACACTCACAGCCAAGAAAAGTGTTTCATCATTTGAATCATCATGACCCTCATCTTCTGAAGAACAACTATATTCTATGGAAAATAGACTCCTTTTGAATTTACTATTTTTGTTGCTTCTCCTAGCTTCTTTAAGAGGACATTTAGAAGCAAAGTGACCAACCTTTCCACAATTGAAACATTTAAATGGTAACTTACCTTTATGTTTGCCAAATCCTTTCTTCAGTGTTGTTACAAAATTTTCTTTAGCATCATCAAGGCTTTCATCTTCATCAGCAGTTTCTTCCTTTGCCTTTTTACTAACTTTGAAAGAAACTTCTTTCTTTAGAACATCACTGTCAAACTATCTCATTTCAAAAGTAGCAAGGGTACCAAACAACTATTCTAAAGTGTATGTATCCAAGTCAGTAGTCTTTTCAATAGTAGATACCTTAGGACTGTAAGATTTGGGAAGAGATCTTAGAACCTTTTTCACAACCTCATCTTCTTTTGCTTCTCCACCAAGGTCTGTGATACCACTGACCACTTCATTCACCCAAAGCATGAAACCAACAATGTTTTCATCCTCTAACATCTTTAATGTTTCAAAAAAAATTTTGAATATATGCATCTTGGCTTGCTTTACTTTCTTATCTCCTTCATAAATAGTTTCAATTTTATTCCAAAATTCTTGAGCAGAGCTACAACCCATCACATTTGAAAGTTCTAAATCAATTAATCCACTCATGATAGAAAACTTTTCCTTAGCATTATTATCATACTTCTTGATTTCATCTGCATAGATATGGGAATAGTAGCAGGGACAGTGTAACCTTTCTTGACAGAATCCCAAACTCCACATCCTAGTGAATTGATGTAGTCTTCCATCCTTACCTTCTAAAAAGCATAATTTGTTCCATCAAACCTAGGTATATTGATGGATCTACCTTGTGCCATCCCAGATCTTCCTCAAGTGGTTAAGCTTCCCTTAGAGGAACTTGGCTCTGAAACCAATTGTTAGACATATAAGAATATTGAGAGTGGGGTGAATCAGTATTCAAACAATTTCCAATTTCAACAACTTCAACTTATTAGAAGTAGATTAAATCTTAAGAATCACAATATCAACATGAAAGAATAACACAATGCACATCAACATATAACACTAGATTTACATGGAAAACCTTAGAAGGGAAAAACCACGATGAGGATTAACTCACAATATAGGAAGTTCAAATAATAACTTTGTTTTGGGGGCTTTAACCCAAGGAAGTTGCTACTCCCTAAGTAACTTTGATATAGGGTCACTCCCAAGGAAGCTTCTACTCCTTGATGGCTTTTCTTTAGGGTCACTCCCAAGGAATCTTCTACTCCCTAAAATTAGAACACATTTACAAAGGATTACAGTAATGACAATCTTTCTATTGTCTAAAAATTGACATTGAAGCTTACACCTTTGATGACTGCACTTCTACCTATTCACACTTTCTTCTGATGATCTGATCAGTCAAGCAACTCTACACTTGATCACTATCACAAATATGTCTTCAAGATGAAGCCAGACATCATCAACAACTTCTACTCTTTCTCCTTCAGTCGCTCACCAATAATGCATTCAATCTGCCTTTTATTTCCTTGCGAGCTTTTTCAATCCAGTTGCAATCACACCTCACCTTACTCACTTTGATTCATTATTTATACATGATATTACATTGATTACATTTCTAGTCAGCCATATACAATGTGGAAGGATACATTTACAAGTTAGCCAGACAACACACAATATGAAATGTGTAGAAGATAGGTCCTAAGTGAACACACATGTTACACCAACAAAAGATCTGAGCCTTGTGGACCCCAACTCTTTCTTAACCAATTCAAAACATCCTTCACAAATTCAAACAACAAGGAGTTACATTTGCACACTCCACTCATTTGAAAATAGGACAGCTTTAAGGAAAACTCATGCAGACTTGAAGAATAACGACCACATCAACTTGAAAACCTTGTACGGTACTGGAAACAAGAAAGATCTTTGTGAAACTTTTCCAAATGAGTCCACATGACTCATACAACATCCCCAAACACTCATTTTCCACCACACATCAAAGAATTGTGTTGCACAGCTTCAAACATTTACTTAGAAAACACTCTATCATCTGGAACACACTGCAACATATTGTCAATTAAAAAACTGAGTTGTGAACCACCAAGAAGTGTGAAAATGAAAAGAGGCATGCAATGCACATCCAAGAACATGTCCACAAAATTGCAAGGGCAATCATTCACTTCTAGACGAATCTGGATCATTCTAGTAGGTCTTCATTACTACTTCATTCTTCCAGAGCACATACTAGTGTTCTATCATACATAACTTTCACAGCGAAGGGAAATATGATCTAAAACTTTGGAAGCAACACCTTCACTACCTTCTTGACACAATTCCAAAACTGCATAGCCAAATCTATAACTGTGGAGGAATGTGGAGGATTCCATCATCCTATTGGGAACACCTTCACAAAACAAATGCTATCTTCAAGTTGTCAGCAGAAAAACATCCTTCTGGTGATCAAAACATCATGAAACTTGGAGCATACATAGAATGACACTATATGAAGCTATGTTCCAATCCACAGAAGCACAACATCAATATAATGAGAATGCAGAGCAATCACCTAAACAGTCTTCAATGAGCAATCATCCTAAAATAGAAACTGTCACCAACTTCCAGAGAACAAAACTTCTTTGTATAAACACATACAATTGAGGAACATTAGAATGGAACATTCAACATGCTTTAGGCCACTAGAAACACATCTGACTCTTAGTGCTTCTAATTCCCATCTTAATTCTGCATTGATCAAGGCATGTCATCTAATCATGAGTACCATCACACTTCCATGATAGTGTTGACATCAATGACAGCCTTAACAATCTCCTCAACCTTGTGACTATGTTGAAATCAATGCCAACAACCTTAGGCATCATATGTGCAACATATCCTTACTACATTCTATGCTCCTATACTATATAATCATATCCTATATCTATATATACTATATTTATTACATATTGGAATGTGTCTTTTGTCAGCTCTAGCCTCCACATTGTGTATGTGCCATCTTCAGGTTGGATTTATGCAAAATCAACTACTAGGCAAGATAGTCTTGTAGATTTTCTTCAGCTATGCTAGACTGGTGTCCCATTGTTTTTTACCCTTAGCCAGCATAGTTATTTGACCTTCTATTTTTATGTATCCTCCATTTCTGTTATACTTGTCAATATTTGTATAGCTTGTGTAGTCTATTTGGCTTATGCAAAACTGTCGATCAGGTTAGCCAATCTCAGGTTGACCACCTCCCTTAACTATTTTATTTGGCTCCTTATTTGATCTCTTTGGTCCTAGATCTATTGGTGTTGATTGTGAAGTGTCTCCACCTATGCCCTTATTACTCCATCCTTATCCATTAAAGGATCATACTAGGCTGCCACATTTGTTATTTGTAGTTCCAGAGCATCCATTTAGCCTTTTATTTATTTGGTGGACTTTGGCCATTTCAAGAAAAATTGGTAAAGAATGTTGGCCTCTACAATGCACTGTTGAATGTTCTTTATATGTGTTTCCAACAGAGTGTGTGCCTTGGCACACTTATTTGTCATCTCCACTAGTCTTTTCTTATTTAATTACTCTATGACTTTCTTTTCTAGCTAGCGAGAGTGATCCTTGAACCCTTGTGTCAACTATTTCAACTACTCTAGCAAGGGTAAGGTAGTGTCCCTTGGTGTCTCCAACATCTCCATTGCCAATGTATTTATCACATCCTAGACTAATTCACTTCCTTCTACATGTTGTTTCAAAATCTCTGCTCTCACAAAGGAGTGGAAAACATCTCCCAACTGTAGCTTTTGTAATGGAGATATTTCGACAAGATTCACTTGGCCTCCTACCACCAGTAACTATAGCAACTATGGAGTTAGCATGGGTGTTATCTACCTGTGTTACTCCAAAAACTCCTTGATGGATTTAATTGAAGATGAAGAGGCCTCTAGATTGTCAACTTGTTCTAACCCCCTTTGCTTCTCTGTATTTTCTTGCATTCCTTCTTCCTTCTCCTCCATATTATGTGTTTGTGGGATCATTTGTTGTTGTTTTGTATTTGTCTCAAGTGTCCCTTGTGTAGAATTTTCCTGAGGATTGTTCTTCTGATTTCCCTCTGTTCTATTTTCTCCTCCTATTGGTATCTCGGTGTTGTGTGGAGGTGATGGTGCTAGTTGTTCTTGTTCTTTCATAGACTAATATATCTTTGTTGTTATGTCGTCAGTCTCTTTTTGTATCTTCTCCTTTTCCTTCTTATTACCACCCATGAGTGTATGATCTACTCTTTGTTTTCTCCTCAATTCCATGGCTTGCAATTGTATTAATCCATTCTTCTTCTCCAGTGACAATGTGTCACTGACCTTCTCAATGGCATTCTGCCTTATTTCCTCCTCTAATTGAAGTGCCTTATTCCTCCTTTGCCTTAATGCTTCTACCAAGCTATCTAGAAATCCTTCCATTATTTCATCTAGTGTCTTTTCCTTATCCCTCATGTATTGTATCATTTATTGAACTAACATTTGTTTATTTTCTTCTGATGAATCATCATATAAAGTAATGGTTTCTTGAAACTATAACATCAGAAAATGTCCCCTTGGGGGCTTTTCCCTCATAAGGTTTAGCTCCCAGGTCTTTAGTGTGCATTTAGGACATCTTACTTCATAATATGGCATCCCGATGGAATGAGCCCTAGGTAAAAATGACAAATGGGACATAGGAGAACCCCTTGAGCTTAACCCTGTCCAAAATAGGGGGGGAGGACTTGGGCACCCACGCCCTAGTCCTACCCTATTTTGGGGTAGCCCCATTTTTTAGGCGTCAGTTTATGACCATTATTTGGGTCCCATGCCGACATGGTAAGTTTAAATTACAAAAATATTGGCGGGAGTGTTTGTAGTTGCATATATAAGCATGTTTAGGAATTCATTTGTAAACTAGATGGCAATTGTGATGTTCAAGTGTTTTCAAGCTAATTTAAGGCTTTCATTGTGTTGCAAGAGAAGATTAGTTTGGTTTATGTGTTTGTGTTTGCAAATTTGAGCATTCATTTCATCATGGAATGAAGAGCATCTTCCTCCCATGATATCTTCACTACAAGGTGACATTATATTGTGTTTTCATCATCATTTCTTTTGGTTTTTACCTCTGCCTCACAAGGGCATGCACTCTTTATCTGACAATGATGTTCAAAGACTTAAGTATCCTCCGGGGCTTGACTGAGGCAAGCCTCTAAACACCACAACCCCCTCCCAAAATTTTCATGGTTGCAGGTTTGTGAGGCTAACACTTTTGCATTTCCATACATGTGACTATTTAGCTTACTGTTGTTGGTATTTTTATATTTATGAGACTGTTGTTCCCAGATTTTCAAACTATTAAACCTTATTATGTTAAAAGAAAACTAATTGGGTGATGTTACTTAGATGTTTGCTTTAAGATAAAATAAATTGGGTGATGTTATATAGATGTTTATTCTAGTAGGAAAACTAATTGGGTGATGTCCAATTAATGTTTACATTACAAGAAAACTAATTGGGTGAGGTTAGATAGAAAATTGTCATGTGATTTCATTATGTTTATAAGAATTGTGGTATGCTTTAGAAATACATGTATTAAATTTGCTTCGGCTATGATATGTATATGTGGAATTAACTTTGAGATTGAGTGTGCAGGTATTTCTAACAAAACCACAGATACAGGAGATTATTCCACATCATATGTCGTAATCCCTTGTGAAGCTGATCTAGTTCCACGAGGAACGAAGATCAACTCTGTGTTTGGTGCAATGTTGTAATGTTGTAATATTGCCTTGCATGGTGTTGAATGGGTTAGGTCTACCCTTTTGTAAAATTGAATTATGATTTGTGTTGTAAGAATTGTATTTAAAATTTCTTTTTTTTAATTTAAATTTTTGAGACCTTTTTCTTGTGTCTTAACTTGACCCTGGGTGTCCTAACTAAGTTTAAATTGACCCTGGGTTATACCCCATGGGTCTAGAGTCACTTTTGACTTAGGTAACCCTTAGTTAACCTCCATATGGTCACCTTAACTTCACAGTGAAGTTAAGTGACGAATTTGGAGGCATGGGAAGGATAGGATGAGTGGGATCAACACTCAAGCCCATCCTTTCTCCATTTCCAAGGCATGAAATGACTCCATGGTCCACAAATAAAGGAGGGGCTTATCTTCTTGTTCCCTCACTTTTGGTGAGAGTTCCCATGAAGTGGTGTGGTCCTTCATGGGTGGGGATATTTTTTTAATTCCACTTGGGATAGTGGGGATATTTTTTTAATTCCACTTGGGATAGTGGAAAAAGGAGTAGGGATATTTAAATATTATAATCTTAAAAAATTCATAAATATTACAATCTTTAATTCATTTTTGTCCTCACATGTAAATTTAAAATTTACAAATAATGTGAGCCCTTGATGTCATAATCCACTCTTCCCAAAAAAAATGAATTTTTAATTCATCCACTATGAATTTAAAATTCACAAATAATGTGAGCCCTTGATGTCATAATCTACTCTTCCCAAAAAAATGAATTTTTAATTCATCCACTATGAATTTAAAATTCACAAATAATGTGAGCCCTTGATGTCATAATCCACTCTTCCCAAAAAAATAAATTTTTAATTCATCCACTATGAATTTAAAATTCATAAATAATGTGAGCCCTTGATCTCAACTCTTGATCCTCACCTTCCATTCCCTTTTCAGAAAATCTATAAATAGGACCCTTCTCTAAGCAATGAGGAAGACTGGATTTTTGCAGGAGAACTTGATTCTTGCACGGGAACTTCATTCTTGCAGGGGGACTTCATTCTTGCATTCTTATCATGCCTAATTTCCTCTAGGAAATCTTCTTCTGGCATCCTCATAATGCCCAATTCCTTCTCTATTCTCCTCTTCATATCCTCATAATGCCGAAATTATTCTAGCCATCCTATATCCTCCATTCATTATCCCTTGCTTGTGATCATAGAGAGGTTGTGTTATTTTTGAGAAGGAGAGATTGGGAGAAGACACTAAGTGTGGAGCTCTTCATCAACTTCATCCATTAAAGGGATTTTTAAGGTTAGATTTCATGGCTTCTCCTTTGTATTTCTATTTGTTGCATGAAGGATGTGTGAAAATTATTTATTTGTTGCATGAAGGATGTGTGAAAATTATTTATTTTGCTTGTGCTGTAAATTTTGTTATTGTGGGAAAATTTTATTGGGATGTTGACAGAGCTTCTTCCACTTGGGAGAAATGCTCATCAACTGTGGGGTGTTGACAGAGCGTCTTCCACTTGGGAGATATGCTCATCAAGTGTGGGGTAAGGGAGGAGTGATCCTCCTCAAGTGCATGCCTTGTTTCTTTTGAGATGTTGAAAGCCTTGAGGGCATTTGTGTGAATTTAAGAAAATTGGTTATATGGTTTGAGAGCCAAATATGATATTCCTTGGAATCTGATGATCTTGTTTGGCTTGAGGCCATGAGAAAAATTGTGTTGAAATATTGTGAAGGGTGATACTCTAGAGTTGAGTGTGTCCACTCTCTTACCCCTCTGTAAACTCACCTTTGTTGAGTTTTTGTGTTGTGTAAATATCCATGGGTGTATGTGTGTTTTGGTGTGTTGTTTTATTTTTTTTACCTATTGTGAAGTGGATTTGAATTCCCTAGGTGTGTGGATTATCTCCCTAGCTCGGGGGTGACCCTCTTACGGGTCTACGGTAGGGAGGAGAGCAGCTTGTGTGGTGTTTCTTTCCTTGTGTGATATGTAGGTTTTCTGGGAACTTATTGTGAAGCTTGGAGAAGATTATTGGATCTTAGAAAATATTTTATTTTCCTTAAGTCTTATGGAGAGCATGATTTTTTAATAGCTCCTTCCTTGTCAATTTTTTAAAAGGATAAAATTATCTCCCTATTGTTGTATAAATTGTTATTTTTGGGAGTTGAGAGGAAATCCTCTGTGATTGGATTGTTGTTAATATTCTACTCTTCATTAAGTTTTACCATTTTAAAATGAGGAAAGGAAGAGGAAATTTGTTTTTAAAAGGATATTAGACTTGTCTAGTTTCTTCTTCTTCTACTTGCAAAGTTGTGAGTTAGTTGATGTTTTAATTAAGTTTGTAAAAGTATTATTCCTGTGCAAGTTTAGTAGAAATATTAGTTTTAAATTTTGTTATAAGTCAAGTTGTAATTTTGCTACCATGAAAGAAATAAAATTTGGGTTACAGTATTGCTTTTGAAATTACCACCATCTTGAGGGTCTCTTCCTAGGATGGGGACCATTTTACTATTCAATTTTCACTATTTACTATTCATTTTCCACTAATCACTATTCATTTTTACTATTCACTATTTACTTTTACTATTCACTTTTCACTATTCATTGAAGGCAAACTTATGTAGTTTAAAACATTTGACTTGAAATAGAAATTTTAATCGAGGAAAGTGGGATTTATTTATGCATAATGTATAATATGAATTGAATAAATGTTTAAACTCAGAGTTGCAATTCAGAAATACATTGTTTATACAATTACAATTTAAAAAGAGCATAGGTAAATATATTTTAATTTTAAGGAAGAGTTTCTCGGAAGTTTTAACAATTATCCCAAATTAAATGACAGGAAAATGAAGAGGAAAGTATGATCCCTTCATTTACAAAGGACACTGAAAATAAACACAAACAAGCCATCACAGGCATTCCATGAGTGGCCATTTTAAACTCAACTATAGATTTAGAGAATAAACGTCTAATTGAATAAAAAAAGAGACAGAGAAAGAACAACTAACCTTAGAAAATAAAGAGGAGAAAATGTGCAACATTTTCAAATAGGGCTAAGAGAACTAAGTAAGTTTAACCTAACGTTAAACTTGTTTAGGAACAAGTTGATTAATAAAATTAATTCAAACGTTGAACTAAAACCTAGAGCGGAACCCTAGGGGGACTGAGTCAAGTGAAGTTAACCACCTGTGTAAGTGATCTAGTTTACCAAGAAATGAGGACTAATTGTAAAGGATGTAGTGTTATTGCTGTTTGATAAAGAACGTGAAGAAAAACAAAAATAGGATAACATAAGAAGATCTTACATAACGGGAAGGGGAATGAGATAGAAATACAATCAAAATTAAATTTCAGAGAAACGGTAAAATGAACGTGATAGAAATACAATCAAAATTAAATTCCAAGAAAAGGAAGAGAGGGCAAATGAACAGGCTTGGCTGAAAATGCTAAGTCTGAAGGAGGAGAAATTAATATTAAATTCTAGAAAATGGAAAGAAGAATCAGATGATCGTGCTTTGCTAAAAAATGATCTATCACTTAAAACAACTGTATTTCAAATATATTTCGTGAGATTAACCTAAGTTAGGAAACCACGCATTTCCTTGCGTAGGGTGTGCGCATATGTATTTGGTATGCCGCCGACAACTGTATTATTTTCATCTTAAGCATACGCCGCCGAGCATGCCTACACGTGCGAGGGGATTTTTAGGGAAGAGTGGGAAAATTTTTGGTATTTCGTGTCATGACCACATGGCGCATGTGGACATGACACGTGTGATGCATGTTGTGACTGCATGGGAAATGTGGGCATGACAAGGTTACAGGTTGCGGAGCTAGGAAAAGTGAAGTTGCAGGAAGGCATCTTGAAGTGTCAGAATTGTAGAATAGAAGGAAAAATAGCCACCTAGATTTGGGTACCTACTCATTAGTCCTCCAACTTCTGTGACGGGAAAATCTCTAGGACAGCAGGGAAGAGTTGTAGACTGAGTTTCCAGATCTGGACAAAAAGTAGGGCATTGGACTTGGGCACCCACTCTTTTGTCCCCAACTTTTCCACCTTGGAACCCTGAAAATAGGTATTCTATGATTTGATATTTTGCTTCCATCTGCTAGAGCATTTTCTGTTATTCTTTCATTTACAGTCGTATTTGTGAAATTAGGGTTTTAATGGTCAATTAAGCATAAGCGAAGGAAATTTGATAATTAAACACCCTAATCCAAGATTCCCTACATTTCATAGTGATTTAGGGTATGATATTGAATTGCCACTCGACCCTAAATCCTTGAATGTATAGGGTGAAAGGAGGATTCAAACATCTAAACACTTAAAAACTAAACAATCCTAATTTTACCCTAAAAATTTTGGTAAACCCATGTTTTAGACTTAAATTGCAACTTTCTGCATGTGTGTCTTCAGATTTGTATTCATTTCATTCATTCATATAGTCTTTCATCTTATTGCATTGAGAAAATTACAAAAAAATTGAAAAAATTGTAAAAATTTGAAAACCCTAGCTTGCATTTTCATATAGATTACTAAATTGCATCAATTCTTTCTAAATTTCCCTAATTAATAACTTTGCATCATATCTGATATAAACTACAGAAAAACACAAAAATTCAATAATTTGCATTGCATTTTCATCATTAATTTGCTAGGCTTTTGTAGAAATTTTGACAATTTTCATTAAACCTAGTAATTCCAAAATCTAGGGTTAGCAGGCAAAATCTTCTTTCATATTTTTATACTAATTTTAGAGGCTCATTCAAATTATAATTTTCCTATAGTCTTTCATTTTAGTGTAAATTTGCATTTAGATTTTAAATATTTGCATTTTTGCATAGAAAATTTCAACCAAAAAAAATAGTAATTTTCATGCTTTTTCATTAGATTTGCATTGGCATTTTGCATATTAAAGCTTGGAAATAATTTTTAGATCTGAGATTATTTTATTTTCATCATAAGTCAGATTTCAAAACATTCATATAGCATTTTGTGCCAAGATCTCAAACCTAGGGCTTCAAAAACATTGATTTTCACTAAGTTTGGCCTTATCGACTCTCTAAACTTGCACCATAGGCATGTTGTGAAGGGTATTTTTGCATCAATTAGCTATTATCAGAGTAATAATTTTTTTCCACTCCTAAAAATCTTCACAACACCCTTTTAACAGACTCTTGTATTGAAAATTTGGTGAAAAACTACACATTTTTGCTATTTTTGCCCTAGGGTTTGACCTAGTTTGCACTCAAAGTGTGTTGTGACAAATTTTATGGATTGAGGTGACTGATATCATTGATTTTATTTTCTACACATCCTAAAATTTATTACAACATCCCTTTTTCTAGGTCTTGGAATTGAAAAACCGTGAAAAATAGCTTATTTTTGCTATATTTTCACTAGGGTTTTACCTTAAGTGGCACTAAAAGCGTGTTGTGTTGGATATTTTGACATTAAGTGGCTTTTATTACTAATATAATTTTCTTTCCATAATCACTTTCCTCACAACACCCTTTGTTATGCTCTTTTGCATTTAGTTTTGGTGAAAAAAGTGCCTATTTTGACATATTTTCACTATAGTTTGACTTGGCATTATATTAGATTTGCATCAAGAGTGTGTTGTGAAGGATCTTATTGCTATTTTGGATTGATATCAAACATATAATTTTATGCCCTTGATCAAAATCCTTACAACACCTTTGCTTTCATTCATTTGCATTGAAAAAGTACAAAAAATCAAACATTTTAAGTCATTTTCATACATTCTTTTGCACTTGTCTTTTGCATCAAATTTGAAAAGCTTTTAAAATCTAAGTTTAAATTGAAAACAATGCAATGGCACCTTCATGTCATTTTTCTATGGTATCTCTGCATGCATTTATCAAATATCTTGATTTTGATAAATTCCTAATCCTCATGAGTGAACATCCTTTGATATTAGAAGATTTAACCAATCTGTCTCTTGGAGCACTCATGAGAAAGATGAAAGTAAAAATCCTTTTTCCGCCATAGAGTATGATGATGATGATGATGATGATGATGATGTACCTTCCTCTCATCCCATTGCTCTCCCTGGCCAAATGTAGCATTAGTGGATGAGAAAAGGTCTCTCACATTAAATACTGTAGGGATGGATGTTGGGTACAACCAAGAAGGAAACAATGTTAATTCAATCGTCATTAATAGACCTTGTAGCAATATTCCTAAGATGATTGTCCAAGGGGCACCTAGTGCACCCTCTTGCTTAAATCCGGTGATTATTGTTCAAGGTAGACCTCCGGATTACATCTACGACTATGCAAAGCAAATTGCTCAAGGAAATCAGGGTGTATAAAATGTGATTGCTCATACATATAACACCCATAATAACAAGCAAAGTAAGAAAGCACCGCATGTGCCTATCTCTCTTCCATGTTCTCAACCTATGCTCCCTCCAACACTTTGCCTTACTCATAAAAGTGGTCAAGAGTATGATCTTGTCAAACAACTTCGCACTACTCCGGCTAAGATCTCTCTTTGGGATTTAATACAAACATCGCCTACATACCATGGAATGCTCCAAGAAGCTTTACAAAAGGTGATTGTGCCACCTGTTGTTAAGCCGAATGATGTAGTAGCCGTATTGGATAGTATGCATGTGACAAAAATAGATATTCTCTTTCAACCAGAGGAATTACCTTCAATTGAAGTTTAAAACCAATATGATCCTCTTATAATATTTATCACAATAAACAAAATATTGGTTAAGAGAGTTATGATTGATAATGGATCGGCTCTTAATGTTTGTGGCATAGACTTATTACATAAGATTAAAGTTGATACATCTACCATCAAGCTGGAATCATTAAGTATCTATGGTTTTGACAATGTTGGACGATAATCTATAGGTACTATACTTTACCTATACAAGTGGGACCTGTGATTGTACCTACTCTGATTCATGTCATGCCTAGTTCTTTATCTTACAACATGATTCTTGGTAGACCTTGGATTCATGCGTTGGGCATAGTCCCTTCCACTCTACATCGTTCAATCAAATTTATATTCAAAGGTAAACTTCATACTATTCATGTTGATCCTGAACTAGATAAATGTTTACACATTGAAATACAAAAACTAGTTTACAATCATATGAGCTTAAACAATTTGTGAGGTGATCCATCAATGACTAAGGTTGTGCAAGACTCCCAACCATTGAATGCACTTGTTGGTGATGATTGGGGTTCATTAGATTTTAACCCTTGCAGTACAGGGGAATACAAATTTAATAAACCTGACACATCAAAAGTCGCATCAATCTCGTATAAACAATCTTTTGAAACATCTCAGAAAAACAAAGTTTCCTTGGTTGAAAATAAAGACAATACCCTCACTTATACTACACATTATGATACCTATGAGGCTTCACCTTCTTGTAAAGAAATGGACTCTTTATATGGTCATGGATTTCAAATCTTGTACAAAAATAACAACTATGTAGGAAATGGTTGCAGTGTAAATCAACAAGGAATTAGAGTACCTTTACAAGTTACTGAAATTAACTACACAACCAGTATAGGATACTGCTCTTTGAAACCCACCAAAGCCTCTTGTTATCCTAAACTTAATGTTAATACTTGTATATTAAAACAACATGAGAGATATCCTAAATGTGTGTGTTCTTAACGATGGTGCTACCAGGCAAGTATTTCTAACCCTTTATTTCTCTCATGATGTGCTTCCCTCGTGATGTGTTATGTGTTGTTTAGGCCTCCTGGGATGACCCCTTATCCTCTTGTAAGGTCTGCAATATCAGGAGACCACCTCTATTGTGACCTTCTATTTATATCATCATTCTTTTATATTGCATCTCTCTCTAATTTCATCGTTGGGTGTTGTGTCTTATGGACATAGCATTGCAGTTGGTGACTTGGGGGCACCCTCCTACATGACTATCCCTAAGACACTTGTTTCTCCTCTCTTATTTATTGTTTCCCTTCCTCTAGTGTTTCCATCTAGCAGGCGGATGATGACAAACATTTATACTGATGCGGACCTAGTGTCCCTTTCAAGAGCAATCAAAAAATGGACTTAGTTCCTAATATAATGATGGGGTTGTATATGTTATCTGACACTTGGCTAGTGGAAGGACTCATTCTTTCCACATAGTGAACTTGATGATGTTTCTATCGCATTTACAAACCTTAACAATACTGCTACTCTAGGCAACTTTGTTTCTCTTTGAATCTAGCCTCGGTGGTACTCGATTCGGAGAGCTTTCTGAAACAACCCCACGGTTATCCTCAAACGCTGGATTCGTTGTATAACCTTAGCTCTTTGTGTAGTTAATAATATGCATTGATGTTGTTGTTTATTATGATGTTATAGGCACTAACATTTTTCTTGCAGGGATGTGTTTGTGGGAACATTTGGTAATCATTAAGTACATGTCACCTCCGGCGGGCATGGGGTTTGAGAAAGTTTGTGTTCCCTTGTGTGTTTTCTTCCTACCTTAACGTGCTTGATATCATTGCATTATATCAACCACCTTAAGGTGGGGGCATATATAAGGTAAGTTGTCTATTATAGATGTTAGCAATGTGCTTGTCCTCAGGTGTAGACTAGTGCAATAAGTACTTCCTGCATCCTGAGTTTGTTTGCAATCAACCAATCTATCTTGAAATCTATTGCATATACCTCCTTTTCACCGTAAGGCATCTTTGTGATGCGGGTGGGGTTGTATACTTTGAGCTCATACCTCCTTTTCACCATAAGGCATCTTCGTGATGCGGGTGGGGTTGTATGCCATGCTTCCTTTTCACTGTAAGGCATCTCCGTGACACGGGTGGGGTTGCATTTTCAAAAGTCCTCTACAGAGGCGAGGAGCAGTTCTATGACTAAATCAACCCTTAAGTGTATTTTTGGTGATTATTGTGGTGAAGCTCAATCATCCATGTGTGCCTGTAATGTGCCTGAGATGGTGATAAGCCTAGAAATAGGGAACACACCATCGCTTGTCTGTCATGTCTTCAAGTGTGTGTGTTTTGGCATGCTTGTTTTGTTTGGTGTGTTTGTTGCCCCATATGCAATATAAAGACCAGCACCTTAGGGTTGTGCTTCCTACATTTTGGGAGGTTTTGTGTGTCTTGCGTGTGTGTTGCCCCATATATACAAAGACCTGCGCGATGAGTGCATCATGTATTATGGGAGGTTTGTTTACTTTCCAGTACTTGCATTTGCATTTCATATATATGAGAAAAAAAAAAAGAAAAGAAATCATTTCTATCTTCCATGCATTAATGTGTCTTCTATGCATTAACTGTCTTCTCCGTGTTCTACATGACTGTAACTATCTTCTCCATGTTTATTGTGCCTGTTACTTTTTTCTATGTGATTAGCGTGTCTTCTCCGTGCTTTGTGTGTTTGTTGTGTTTGTGACCTTACTTTAATGCATGTATTTGCCTCGCATTTATAAATACATTAAAGTGGGGGCTAAATGTAACGTCAGAAAATGTCCCCTTGGGGGCTTTTCCCTCATAAGGTGTAGCTCCTGGGTCTTTAGTGTGCATTTAGGTCATCTTACTTCATAATTTGGCATACCGATGGAATGAGCCCTAGATAACATGACAAATGGGACCTAGGAGGACCCCTTGAGCTTAACCCTACCCAAAATAGGGCAGGACTTGGGTGCTCTTACTTCATAATTTGGCATACCGATGGAATGAGCCCTAGGTAACATGACAAATGGGACCTAGGAGGACCCCTTGAGGCTAACCCTACCCAAAATAGAGGGGGAGGACTTAGGCGCTCGTGCCCTAGTCCTGCCCTATTTTAGGGCAGCCCCAATTTTTGGGTGTCGATTTATGACCGTTATTTGGGTCCTATGCCGACACGATAAGTTTGAATTATGAAAATCTTGGTGGGAGTGTTTGTAGTTACATATATAAGCATATTTAGGCATTCATTTGTAAACTAGATGGCAATTGTGATGTTCAAGTGTTTTCAAGCTAATTCAAGGCTTTCATTGTGTTGTAAGAGCAAATTTGTGTGGTTTATGTGTTTGTGTTTGTAGATTTGAGCATTCATTTCATCATGGAATGAAGAGCATCTTCCTCCCATGATATCTTCACTACAAGGTGACATTATATTGTGTTTTCATCATCATTTCCTTTGGTTTTTGCCTCTGCCTCACAAGGGTATACACTCTTTATCTGACAACAGTGTTCGGAGACTTAAGTGTCCTCCAAGGCTTGATTAAGGCAAGCCTCTAAACACCACAACCCCCTCCCAAAGTTTTCATGGTTGCAGGTTACAGGTTGCAGAGCTGGGAAAAGTGAAGTTGCCGGAAGGCATCTTGAAGTGTCAGAATTACAGAACAGAAGGAAAAACAACCACCTGGACTTGGGCACCCACTCATTAGTCCTCTAACTTCCATGATGGGAAAATCTCTAAGACAACAGGGAAGAGTTGCAGATTGAGTTTCCAAATTCAGACAAATAGTAGGGCATTGGACTTGGGCGTCTACTCTTTTGTCCCTAACTTTTTTGCCTCAGAACCTCAAAAATAGGTACTCTGTGATTTGATATTTTGCTTTTGTCTGCTAGAGCTTTTTCTGTTATTCTTCCATTTACAATCGTATTTGTGAAATTAGGGTTTTAATGGTCAATTAAGCATAAGAGAAGGAAATTTGATAATTAAACACCCTAATCCAAGCTTCCCTACATTTCACAGTGATCTAAGGTATGATAGTGAATTACCACTCAACCTTAGATCCTTGAATGTATAGGGTGAAAGGAGGATTCAAACATCTAAACACTTAAAATCTAAACAATCCCCATTTTACCCTAAACAAAAACATACCTATATTCTCCATAGCATTGAGCAGTGCATCTAGATTGTAGGACTGTTATGTTGATTCTTCTACTTGTTGCTCGGCCAGTTCTTCCTCCAGTGTCTATTGTGCTCTTTTCCTTCTTTTCAATTTTGATTCTTGCTCATTCCCTTCTTCTTCAGACTCAATCTCCTCCAGAATTTCCTGAGTTTTATTTCTTTTTGCTTGTTGTTTCTACTGGGGAGCCTTCTTCTATGTATTCTTCTTCATTACTGACAAAACTTTTGATGTTGCTCTTCCTTCAGATGATATGGTAGATGATGATGGCACCTATTATGTAGTCATCTCTGATCTTCTGACTATCGGAGCCTCATTGGTAGTCAAGGGAGATGATGTGGCCAGTTTTGAAGCTAATGTAGTTCCCTTTCCCAGAACTCCCCACTGTTTATGCAACTTTTCTTTGTGCTTGTCCAGGTGTTCTTCAACGTGTTTTTTGTGTTATTTATCCATTACCTCTAAATATGTGGCAAATCTCTCTGTACTTGTATTCTTTAGTTTTCTCAGTAGGTTTTGTACATAATCTGTAGCTTCTGTTGTAGTTATCTCATAGGACAATTGTGGTACCCATGTTGTTCTAGGCTCTACTACTTCTATGTAATTGAAATCCTTATCAACCAAAAATGTGACCTCATTTATATATTGCTTCACCACTCCATATGGAATTCTCTCTTTCCCTCATTTCCTCTTGTAGGGTTTTGAAGAACCCCCAATATGTGGCACTAAATGATGTTGTATCCCTAAATTGTGCTATATGACTCTTCACCTCTAACCCTACTGGTATGTTTTTATGCCATTGTTTCTCCTTAAACCTTGGTAACTCATTCAAGAAATAAAATGTAAGACAGAGATCAAAATACTTTCCCTCCTTCACCATTTGCTAGGTGGTATGAATGGCAATCATTGTGGTCAAACCTTCTTAGTTAGCATAGTAGACCTTATATGCAATGCCCATGGTGGCATATTTCACTCTCAGATCTATGATATCCTTGACATGCATGTTTCTCCCACTGTCATTGCTCCAGTCAATTCCCTCACTTGGTCCGTTCTGATGGCCTTCATTGCTAGTAGGAGTCCTATGGCACTTAACCCTGTGACTGCCCTAATGGCCTCCTTTGTGATTTTGTAGGGTTTATCCAAATATATAAACTCATCATGAATTCAGCTCAGAATGATTCTTACCCATTTGTGTGCCTCTATAAAATTAGGGTAATCCTTCCACATATAGAATCTCTTCACCGGTATGTTTTCATACTCAAGAAGATACCTTGTGTCACCCAACAATGTATTCCTTAGCTCCTCAAACTTCATGTGATCAATCTCTACCAATGTGTTGTGAATGTACTTGCTTGCATCCTATGTGTAGACCACATCTACTAGCACATTCAAGAATTTGCCATCCTTATCCACTTCTAGGGCTTTCCATGGATGTCAATTAGCTCAGGGGTTGCCATTGTGTACTCTCTAGTTATCTGTGCTCTTGTACTCTTTGCTACTTCGTTCACCGCTATTTTTTTTCTCGGAGCTCCCAATTTACAAAAGTATGAATGCAAAGTGAGTTTCCTCATGACTGATTAGGTTTAAATATCTTTTCTTTTTCCCTAATTTTCCTACTTTCCCCTTTTATTCTTTCCCTTTGTTACTTTATTTATTTGCTTCTTATGACTTAAGTTTCGCCCCTTGTTAGTGGTTACTCTATTATACACTATGTTACCATGGTAGAATCTCTCCCCACTCACTTTCTTTCTTCTGAAGATTGATGATCTATTGGTTTGGCATCTAGGACAACCTCCCCACAATGTTTTCCTTGTATCTTTCCCCCTTTCTTCTTCCATTTTGCTTGTGACTATCCTACCTGTATCCTTGGTAATATAGTCATCTTGATATGTCAATTCCTTTGCTTCCTTAGCTTTATTTGCTAAAATTTATGGCATATAGACTTCTTGTCCCTCTTTAATGTGTCACAAGTAATCTGCGGTGGGTTTTGATGAAATGTGGAGGATTACAGTATGTTTTCTTTGTTAGTCCTAATCATGAATATGCTCTAGTAACCAAGCATTTTCCTTGTTTTTAGTTTTGGTTCTTCTCTCAACTAAGCTTCTAAAACTTCCTCACTATTTGTTTTATAGTGATAATCCTCTATCTCCAATTCTCCCTTAAAATTAGGCTCTTCTTTTGTTTCTTTTGTATCCGAACTTGAAATTGTGTAGATGTTCTTTACATCCTTGTCACTATCTTCTATTTGATTGACTTCTTCTCTTTATGCTTCCTCCATTGATGATCCCAAAGGAATGTTGATAGTCTTTTTATCATTAGAAAATGATATCTCTTCTTTCTAGGAGTCTATGATACTGTTTGCATCCACAAACCATTTCAACCCTAAAAGTGCATCGAAAGCTTCTTCTTGATCATTCATGGCTAGAACAATGAAGTCTAAGACTTATTTAACCCCCATTAGGTTAACTTCCACTTTATTCCAAATTCCCATTATATGCATGTTAGATCCATCTACCAGAATTATATTGTAGGTTGTCCCTATCAGTTTAGCTCTTCCCAATTTCTCTCATGGCTTCTTTGTTATCATGTTGACATCTGCTCCCAAATATATCATGACATTCCATACTTTTTGTGATTAATATGGACATCCACCATAAGTGGTTTTGTCTTCCATTCTCTATTTGTTCTCCCCATCCTCTGGAGTTGATTATTTTGACCTTGCTCCTTATTCCAGTATTTATAAAATTGGTTCAATTTCTCAATAAGTTTGTGTTGTTGTGTCAATTGGGCTAATTGCTTGAGATCTTCTACTTCTCCTTCAGTGAAAAACTACTTGTATTGATTCTCCTTTTCTTGCTCCTTCTAAGTTATTGTTTGTTTAGCTTCCTTCACAACTTCCTCATGTTGTTTCTTAGCTGAGGGAACAAATTATTCTTCCTCCTCACTGTCTTCATCATATGTCTTGGTGATATAGTGCCTTCTGGTATTTGTTCCTTGTCTTGTCAATACTGCAACTTTCTCCTTCCTTCTTCTTCTCTCTTTTCTGGTATGTTTTGGCTTTCTTCTTTGAAAATATTCTTCTTCTTTTGTAGATTTAGTTGAAGATATGTACATTTCCTCGCTGCTATTCTTTTGGAAATTTCTTGCTTCTTGGCCCTTAGGTTCCCTTCTTATGATTCTAGCCCCTTTTCTATTATCCAGGTTCTATAACTCATCGCTCTTAGATTGTGGCTATGTGTTCTAGAAGTATTGATGTGCTCTATCATAATAAAATAGATCATGCTCTCTACTGCTACAAAATGAACATTGTGCTTTCCTTTCGGCCCAACATTCATTAGCAAAGTGTCCTAACTTTCTATAATTGAACCATGTGCATCCTCCCTCCTTATTTGACCTCTTCCATGGCCTCTGCCTCCTTTGTAACCTCCAAATTGCTCTCTATCATCATTATTGTAGCTATTCCCATAGGATGGACCAACAAAATTTGAATTTTGTATTGCATTGACATTCCTCTGACTTCTCCAATTTGGTTGTTTGTAGCGATGATTATGTGATTTTCTTTGTACATATGACATGTTTTTTATTTCTACCACATTTGTGTGCCATGTTTCATCTTCATCAAAAAATTCTCTTTTCCTTCGGAACTTCTATGAAGGAAATCTAGTGTTTCATGGTCATCCCATTCCCTACATAATCTACAATATATTGAATTGACTCTTTTTGTTGTCTTCATTGCAGTAGCTTTCTTTTCACCTTTTATCTTAGGGAATTCATTTCTCAAGTGAGCTTTTCTTGTACAGTATGAGCACCAAATATTAGGTCTTTGTTTCTATGTATTCTCCTCCTATTTGGCCAAAATCTCCCATCTCAACTTCAACTACTCCAATTCCAATTTTAGTTTCTCCAATTCTAAGTTTTCCTTCACCTTATCTTCTCTGTGCCAAGATTGAGACTCTATCTAGTAGGCTAGTGTCACTACTTCTACATATGTTTCAAATATTCTCCCATCTAGGGTGGATCTTATTTTAGGGTTTATTCCATAAATAAACTATTCTATCTTTTTCTTCTCAGTCATTGGTTCCTCTAATTTCCTAGTTGTCTCCTTGAATCTTCTATCAAAATCCTTTATTGATTCTTTATCCAATTGTATCAAATATCCCCTCTTACTTACCCCTTCTGTCAGAAAATCTAGAACTCCAAAATTCTCCAAAAATATCTTCTTGATATCATCCCATTCCTTATCACTATTTGGACATGTCTTTCTATACCACTTTACTGCTTCATTTTGCAAGTTACCTATGAAGTCATACAACTTGATTTCATCTCTTGTTATTCCCTTTCAGTTCCAAATAGACTCCAAAACAAAAATGTACTCTACTGCTTTAGTAGTATCCTTCTCAAAGATTCTTAACTTGATAGGAATATCCATGATTGGTCTTCTCAAATTCTTCTGTACTTTGTTGTAGGTTTCCTGTAGTCTACTCCTCTAGTTAGGCTATATTATATCAACTCACTTTCCTTCTCTTCCCTTGTCTCTCTATAGTCGGATATCAAATTACATTTGAATCTCTTCTATTCTCTCTTCTTTCTTGTTTGCTTGAATATTTACCTCCTCAACTAAAATTATTTTGACTTTATATGGCACTCAGGGTTACTCATGGTCTAGGGGTTGTGTTTCTTCAAATTAGAGGATACTCTTCCATTTGTGAATGACATCATGCCGGAATCCAATGATGATTGAAATAACCTTCAAAGACCCTCAAAACTCTCTCAATGTTTACCTCGTTTTCTCCTTCTCTTATCTCCTTTATGCTTCGGCACATTAGCTCCTCTATATATTCCTAATCCATCTTAAAAAAATTTGGTGTTAATTCATGTTTTCAAGAAGTCTATGGTATAAACTCTAATTCACCTGTTTCTTCCTTTTCCCTTTTACTTTCCTATCCAGTAGCACCCATAGTGGGGCGCTCAACAACATCCTCTATGACACCATCTCTTCTCCTTCTAACCTCTGTTCTCCAGTAGTACCCACATTGGCATGCTCAATAGCATCCTCCTTGATGTGTTTGTCTTCTTCCCTTCTGGAAACACCCTCCATGACACGCTCAATGAATTGTTCCTCCTTTCCTTTCGCAACTTATGTTATCCTCTCTTTTTTCATCTCATGTTCCCTTTGTCATTCCTGAGTTTGCTTCAATCTCTCTTCTTTGCTTATCTCCATTATGGTTTTGATGTCTTCGTAGATCTCTCTTTTCTTCTACCTCTCCCCTTTCACCATGGGTTTTCTTGATTTGGTGTTCCATTAGTCCTCTTATATCCCATGGAATCCTTCTTTGAAGAGTCACATAATTTGAAAGGTCCTTGCAGACCCTACCCCCTTTCCACTTGCCATCCCCTTAAGTGTTTGCCCCCCTCTCACAAAGTTAGAAACTTAAGGAGACCTAAATTCTTCTGCAAATTGAAAATTTTCTCCACCAACCTCACCTTCCCTTTTCTCTGGAACTCTACGCTACTCCTTTGAATGTTTTTCCCTTTCAATATTTAACTACCTTCTTCAAGGTCCCAGAAACATAACCAAATGTTGGCAAGAAATGGAGAGGGATACTTGTCTGGAGATCCGGTCCTTAGTCAATTCTTTGTAATCAATTTATACCCTGGTCAAGTAGCTAGAGATTGATAAAAAAACACAAAGAATAATAGAAACAGAGTATCACATATAGATAATAATAAGACAACACATAATTACCTGGTATTGGCAGATCTCCATATGTAGACATAAATAGCAATCAAATATCATGCATTCATCCTCTGGTAGGTCTAAGTCTCTGCCTCATCCATTTACATACATGACTTCTATGTCATCTTCATATCAACATCTATCTCATATCCTTACTACATTCTATTCTCCTATATTATATCATCATATCCTATATCTATATATACTATATCTATTACATATTGGGATATGTCTTCTATCAGCTCCGGCCTCCACATAGTGTATGCACCAACTTCTGATCAGCTATGTTCTATGCTCTACACCCTGCTAACAGTCCTTCATTGTTTATTGATTTCCAAATTTAAACATATAGAAACTACCTATTATTTTTCTATTATGTCTTAGAAATATTATTTCTTGGTTTCCAAGTTTAGACATTTACAAATTGCATATTATTGCTTTAGTAACTTTAGGTTTCCAAGTTCAAACAAATATAAACTACCTATTATTCCTTCTTTAGATTTTGGTTTCCAAATTTCAACACATACAAACTAACTGCCTATTTTTCATTAACTTTTGGTTTCCAAATTCAAACATTACAACAAATTGCCTATTGTTCCTCTACATAGATATTTCCTTCTTCCCTACCCATACTCATTTAAGTCTCTCTACAAAACCTTCTATTTATTTTTTTATTATTACATATAGTCCATACATATGGGATTATTTACATAGTCCCATACATGTGGGATTATTTACATGCTATTCAAATGGAATAACATAGTCCACTTTCACCTAAAACAATGGCAAGTCATGTCATACCTCACCTCCTTCCTATTGTATGTTCTAATTATAAATTGTTCAAAACTCTATTTCCTTGTGCATGTGTGACATAGCTATATAGTTGTGATATAGCTTTGCATGAAAAAGTAGACCAAAATCACACAAACCTACCCTATCATGTAGAGAGGAAGTGTGGAACACTAAAATGGTTACTAAATGTAGTGTGAAATTGCAAGGGTATGAAAGTTTCTACATTACACAAAGGTTGGGGGCTAGTAGAGTAGGAGCCTCTTTCTCTTCTAGCAGACTGGAGTTGACCATGTCAATGACCTCTTGGAGGAGAGGAAGGATTGGGTGAAACTCTTACAACAATGTAAGGGGCATTCCCTTAGCGATCTAGCAGCTCCTAAAGATAAGCAACCTTAAGTGTAACTTTACTAGCTTGCACCTAGATCTTCATAAGCATATTAGATAAAATCATGGCTTTAGTGTACTAAGAGAAATGAACATTTGTAGTGCTATTACAGAAGAGATCTGCATTTCTATATTTCCAAATACTAAACAGAATTTCCACCCTAAAAGATTGCCAAATCTAGGTATATTTGAGCGGGAGACAATGCCAATCTCCAAGTAAAACTATGTGCCAAGAAAAGGGAGTGGGATGAAAGGGTCTAAAGAAATCATGGATCCAATTCTAGGCTTCCTAAGCCTAGGGACAAAACTAGAAGAGATGCTTGAGATTCTCAATTTTTCCATAAAATGGATAGTGAGGGTTGAGGATACCCAAATGAGATAGACGAGCACCCAACAGAAGTCCTTGGTATAGAATGTACTAGGTAAAATGAACCAACTAAGGCTCCAAATTAGCTGACTACATCCATTAGAACCAATAGTGCCAGGTCCCAAGAGAGGATTGGATTTTCTAATGAAGGTTTAATTGATCCACTATAGAAAGATGTGGAGACAACCATAAATAACCCTTGTAGAGTTTATAATTTTGAAAAGGGGTGTCTAGGTACCATTTCCAATCCTCCCACTAGGGCTTAAGGGACCAAATTCCTATCTTGTAAAGCATATAGGGAGGAATAGCATCAATAACAGCCTAGAAAGTCTCCTAATCATGATTAGAAAGCTTAAATTTATGCTTGAATTCAGGCTAAGAAAGAAAATTCTTGGTGTCTCTATTAATAAAATTTGGCAAGACATGAATTCCTCATTTCAAGAATTTCAAGGCATGAATCCATGATGTTTTAGCTAGGGGGCGATCTTAAGAACTGAGAATGGGAGACCACCAAATAGACTGATGATTAATAGATAAGCCATTGTGAAATTTATTCCCTACCTAGCATAGCCATGGTTTGATGGCTTCCCAAGCTTTCCAAATACTTTTCATGACAAAAATGCCTTAAATTGTGACTAGATCCTACATAGTGAGAAGGGTGCCTAGATCTAGGCATTTCCAAGAAGGTCATCATAAAGGGACACTCACACGAATACAATTCCTAATGAGAATTTTCCAGGCCGCATTGCCCTTAAGGGATCTGATAATCCATTTGGCACATAAGGCAATGCTCTATCTATGGATGGAGAGAAAGCCAAGTCCTCCAACTTCATAAGGAAGGTAGAAAAACTCCCAAGCAATGTGATGAAAGTTTTGATGCTCATCACTGGAAGCCCAGAGAAAATCTCTGAGGAGATTTTCAATCTTCAAATAAGAGGCCTTAGAGGGGACCCAGCAAGAAGAATAGTAAACATGGGTGGTAGCCAGGATTTTGGAGCATATTTGAAACTTACCAACCAAAGAGAGTGGCTTGGTTATCTACTATTGGATCTTTTCTCAATTCTATCTATCACAACCTACAATAGTTTGAAGGGAGAAGGCTGAGATGCAAAGGGGATGCCCAGAACCTAAAAACTTTCCCATGATCAATCCATTTCCAACTAAAAGAATTAAGCCAACTTGGCTTGGGGAGGAAGGATTGTCTATAGCACTAGGTCTTTTTCCATTGTATGCTCAAACTAGAAGCTTGATAGAAGATATCTAAGCATTGAAGGGCTTGTTTGACATTATTTTCTTCTTTAATGAGGGTAAGAAAGGAATCATCATCAAAATGGACATTAACCAGCTAGTAGGAAGAGTTGGGGAGAGAAATCCCCTTACCACAGGTCTGGGAAACCACTTGAGCTAGAAGATAGCCAAATCATTTAGTAGCTAGGATATATAAAGCTAGGGAAAGGGGACATCCTTGATGAATGGACTGGTGAAGTCCAAAGTATTTGGATTGTTGGCCTAAAATGATAATGTAAGGTGAAGCATCAAAAAACAACATTTGAACTATCTAGATGAAGCAAGGGCCAAATTCAAGCACATGCAACATGGCTAGGATAAACGGCCATTTAATATGATCATAGGCTAAATTGGCAAAGTCAATTTTAAGAAATAGGGTTGGTTGTTGTGAGCAACAAGGCCATTCCATCCCTTCCCTCACAATAATTATATTATCTAGAATGAATCTAGATTTGATAAAACATGTTTGCTCAGGTTAAACTATGAATAGAAACATAGATTGAAGCTTAAGGAACAAAGCTTGGGAGATGCTTTTATAGGAGGCATTTAACAAAGTGATCTGCTGCTAGTTGTTGATTTCTTTGGGGTTACCATTTTAGGTGTGAACTTGATGTTACTTTTGTTAATTAGGTTTCCCAAAGAACTAGATTACATAGCTTCAAGACAGATTTTATGGAGTTTGTTTCCCATAGGATCCCAAAATGCTTTGTAGAATTCATAGGGGAACCCATCTAAGCCAAGGGATTTATCATTGGCCATTGAAAAAATAGCCTCCCTTAGATCCCTTTGCTGAGGAGTTGATCACAAAGGATGTGTTGGGCATTAGAGACTTTGAAAGGGACAACAATAAGGCATTTTTGCAAAGTAGCCATCCTAGCTAGGCTAGAATGTAATCCTAAGATAAAAAAAAATTCTCATAATGTTGGACAAAGGCCTCAAGAATATTAGGCAGCTCCTATAAGAGTTGTTACCCCTCTTGAATCTAATTGATAGATTGGGAGGTATGGCAGGTATGCAAGGCTTGAAAATTTTCTTTTGTCACCTTATCTCCAATCTTGAGCCAATTGAGCTAAGATTTGATTTGAGCCCCATGCACTATATGAGCATCTACAATCTATTTATGGTGGCATAATTGAGCCACTGAGAGCTAAGCAGTGGGGTCAAACAACTATGTCTCCAAAGTAGTAGTAGTGGCTTAGCAAAGATCGTGGGTCATGGCCTCATATGAGCGGTTGTAGAAATAGGCCAGCTACCACCCATAAATGTAGGGAAATCATGAGGTAAAGGAAGGTATCATCCCACCACACTATCCAACCAACCCCATGCATGGGACATGGTTCCAAATTCCAAACATGTTGAATGTGAGTCGGCATCATGTTATGATTGAGAAGTGATGTGTTGAGAAAAACTAAGTCTTCATGGTCTTGGTTTGGATACTTGCCACTCAATAAGAGATCATATTGGAAAGTGGTAAAAAAGGACATCTAATAATGGCTCCACTAGAAAGGAATAATAGCTATCAAAGGAAAGATGATTGGGCTGACATTATGGCCCAATCAAGTTGCTTTAATACCTTATTAGGGCCAACTCTTAGATTGCTCTAGGTGTACCAAGTCGTATGATCTTGGTGGCAGCGAACATTGGGATCAAAAATCTCTAATTTATTACACATGAAAAACCAAGCCTTCCTTTCACCAACTATCCAGTGCATAGGTGTTTAGTGGGAAAAGAGGAAATGAATACAAGGGTTAAATCCTCATTTCTCTATAAACATTCAAGGACATATCAATCAAGTTGAATCACACTTTTGCAAGAGTATTCAACTACATATTACGCTATCACTTGGAACAATGTGGAAATTTAGATTTTATCAATTAATGTATCAATTTAGTGCTCAAATACCCTTAAAACCCTAATTCTACAAAACAATAGGTAAAATGACAAATTATGACAAATGCTTGCAGACTAAGGTAGTAGGCAGAGATTAGTTATTGACCATTTTTGAAGTTCAAGAGTGGACTACTCAGGGACACCGGCATTAGCACCCCTATCCAAGGTGGTGTTTTCTCTATGGAATCTTGATCTCCTTCTGACATTGATATTCATTGTATCTTTTGTTTCTACCCTAGGATACGTGGAGGACACTGGCACTCGAGCCTGATTCCAAGGCAGGGTGATCTTCTGAATGTCAGAGCCTCTTTAGATGTTGATTGTCACTATCCAAATGATTTCTGTGTTTTCAACCTCGGAGGACACTGGCATTGGTGCCCAAGTCTGAGCAGTGCTTGACTTCAAGGATTTGGAATCTATACACTATGTTACTATTCCTTGCAACTCCACTCCGTCAAGATGCGACACCTATAACGTGAAATCACAAGGAGAGTGGTTGGGGGTTGTGGTGCTTAGAGGCTTGCCTTAGTCAAGCCCTGGAGAGACATTCAAGTCTTCTGAACACCGTTGCCAGATGAAGAGTGTGTATCCCTATGGGATAGAGGCAAAAACAAATTGATAAATGATTCAAACACAAATAGATATCACCTCAGAGGTGTAGTTCACATGTAGATGAAAATCCTTCAATCACATGAGAAGATGAAGCTAAATCTATAATCACAATAACAATAACAATGCTCTGCTCTGCAACAATGAATATCTTGAATGCTCTAAAATCATAAGTTTGCCAAAAGTTCACAATCATCTTCTAGTTTACAAATGAAACCCTAAACATGCTTACATATGCAACTAAACACATTCTCACTAAGAATTTCATAATTCAAACTTAGGATGTCGGCATGGGACCTAATTAACGGTCACCAAACTGACATTCAAATTTGGGATATGCCTAAAATAGGGTAGGACAAGGGTGCTAGCGCTCATGTCCATAGGTCCTTTTCAAGGTAGGATCAGATGCCATAATGTCCTTCATGCCCCATGTGACATGGGTTTCAGGACATTTTCTTCTGGGAGTCAAAATGAACATGTATGATGCAAAACAAGGGACCTAGGAGCTAAACCTAGGAGGGAAAAGTCTAGGGAGACATTTTTTGACATAACATTTAGCCCCACTTTAGTGTATGTATAAATGCAAGGCCCATACATGCATTAAAGTACAGTCAAAAACATAAGAAACACGCCAAGCACTTGAAGCTAATGCATACACGAAGAATGAGGAACTATTTCTAGCCCCCAGTCTCAGGTAGACATTAGAGAAAACACATTACAGACACACCAAACATAGTGAAGATAGTAACATGCATGCAAAACATGGAGAAGATAGTTATAGTCATGCAAAACACAGAGAAGATAGTATTGAAGACACACAAAACACAATGAATATAGTAAATGCAGTGATTATTTATTTTTTTATTTTCATATATATGAATACAAATGTAAATACATGGAAAGTAAACACACCACCCAAAATGTAGGAGGGAGTCATCACCACACATCTTTAGACTGCATATGAGGCAACAAACACGCAATACAAATCTCAGAGTGTAGGAGGAATGCATCACCACACGTCTTTAGAATACACTTAAGAAAAAACACACAATACAAATCCCAAAGCATGGGAGGGACTCATCACCACGCGTCTTTAGACTATGCTTGGGAACAAACACACCATATAAGAGGGAAAACACATGGAAGAGACACAGAAAACACCAACACTATATAGCATGCCAAAGACATACTATACGTCTAAAACATGACAAACAAGCGATGGAAGGAGCCTACTGCTAGGTTCACCACCATCTCAAGCACAGCTAATGGTTGGGCTTGTGCCACAACAACTGTCAAAGACATGCGTAAGGGAGGATACACCAACCTTGCCTACTCAGAGGACTTTTAGAAATGACATGATGTGCACTAGCTCAAGAGATACACCATCCCCACCTCCACAGAGGGATTAAAATAAAAGGATAGGTACTAGCTCAAGAGATATGATATCCCACCTCTATAGAGGGATTTCTCATTACAATATAAAATAAAGATGTGCACTCGCGTGGAGATACAATATCCTATCTCCATAGAGGGCTTACAAACATGCTTCATTAGTTCCAAAATCATCAGACAGCTTACCTTATATATGCCCCAACCTTAAGGTGGTTGATATCATGTATCGATATCAAGCACATTAAGGTAGAGAGAAAACACACAAGGGAACAAGAGCTCTTGTAAAGCCCATTCCCCTAGAAGTGACATGCACTTTACGATCACTGAATGTTCCCACAGACACATAATTTCCTGCAAGAAGAGAAGTTAAAAATATTTCTCTAAATTAATAACCACATCACATGATCCAAAAGTAATGCATAAACATAATCACATCAAGATCCAAGGTTACACTATGGATTCAAAACCTGAGTATAACTGTGGGGCTATACCGCAGAGATCTCAGAACCAAGTGTAAGCAAGGTGAGATCCAAGATAAACAAAGTGCATGGAGCAGCAATATTGTTATGTTTTGTTAGTGTGATAAGACATTGTCAAAATATCACACAGAATGATTCTACTATCCAAGTGTCAGATAATATATATCAACCTCGTCATCATGTATGGACTAGGTCCATTTTTTCTTAATCACTAAAGGGACATGTGGTCCGCATCAATCTTATTTCTTTTTCATCATCTGCTAGCTAGATGGAACCATTAGAGGAAGGTGGTGCAGGAGCACCTTGGAAAATTAATATTGCCTTGGACAAATCTTTGAGTTTGATTAAATTTGTATGCTTCCACATTGTAATGAGGTTTATCAAGTCATTTTTATGTGTTTAGGTCATTAAGAGTTTCAAAAATGCAAAATATTGCAAACCATGTAAAGGTTGTCAATGTAAAATTAGAAAAAAGATGCAAACTTGGAAGGTGAAGAGTCATTTGGCTCTTGGTTTGCTCCAAATCAGTTATGAACTAAAGATACATGTTTTAATGCCTTTAAAAGGCCTTGTAACCATGAAGAATTCGTGGGTGGTTGAAGATTTGAGCATGGAATGAGAAAAAACAATGTTTTCCTGTATTTTCCTTCATAAATTTGCTGTCTTTTGCTATTGTACAGCCCTATATGGAATTGAATGGATGTCTAATGGATTGAAAATGTTATATCCTTCAACCACCTTCCATTTGCTTCTTGTCCCATGCATTTTTATTTAGTTTTGTGAAAGATATGAGTGTTTTATGGACTGTAATTTTCTGATTTTTCCTGCAACAGTCGCATTGCAGCGTTTGGTACGGTTTTGTACGGACATATACAGGAGCAAGATATATATGGTTGGAAAGAGTATTGAGTCTACTTTCCATTTCTTTTTGTTGCATCAAATTTTATTAAGATTTGAATAAGTTATGGCATTTTTGGTGAGGGCAGGTCTGAATGCTGCCTAGGGTTTGTAGTTTTGGGAAAAGAGTCATAACTTGCTCTCCTACCATTGGATCTTCATGAAAATTGGATGAAAAGTCTGTATTAATGTTCTCTTCAGTCTGACAAAAGCAATTGGATTAGCTCTTTGATTTGTTAATGTTATTGAGGATAGTTTTGGTCCTCCTACCTCTGCATCATTTTTTGGTATCAGAGCTAGCTAGTAGATCCTTGAAGGTGTTGTGGATCTTGTGAAGAAGATAAGGTTTGTGAGAGTTTGTAAAGATGCCTCCAAAGAACCAGATGGCAAGAGAGAATGCTGAGTTGAGAGAAGCCTTAGAGGCAAGAGAGAAAGAGCTGAGGGACAGAAGAGAACATGATGCTGCCAGAGACAGAGAGCTGAGGCAAGTAAGAAGAGAAAATGCAACAATCTTGGCAAGATTGGAAGCATTAGAGAAGAATCCAAGAAAGGTTGAACAAAGTGAGTCAGAAGGAGATGAGGATGCAGATGAGAATCCTCCTGAGGATGAGTTAGATGCTGAAGAAAAGAAGTTTGTAAGATTGTTGAAGGCAGTCCAAGGAAGTGGAACTAAGGCAAATATAGAGTTACCTATCTATCAGGGGAAGATGGATAGTGAAGAAGTGTTAGGGTGGATAGATGCCTTGGAAAAAATTTTTGAATATGAGGAGATGAATGATGAGAAAAAGATCAAGTTTGCAAAGACAAAACTGAGAGGAACAGCACTTACCTGGTGGAGTAGTGTGCAGACAGAGAGAATGGCTAGAGGTGCATCAAAAATCACTTCTTGGAGTAGGATGAAGGATATGTTGAAAGACCAATTCCTTCCATCTGATTACTCCATTCAGACAAAGAGGATGAGGCAGAATCTAAAACAGAAGGACATGGATGTTCTGTCCTATACTGAGCAATTTCATAAGCTTAGTATTAGAGGTGGGCTGGAAGATGAAGAAGAGAAAGTGGCAAGGTACCTTAACGGGCTTAGGTATAACTTGCAGGATGAGATTGGGTTAGCAGTACCAAAAACACTTGGAGAGTGTTTTCAGTTAGCCATCAGGGCTGAAGAGAGAGTGAAGAGGAAGCAAGAAAGGCCAGGAGGTTATGGAAGAGCAAACAGAGGTAGGGGCAAACCTACTAATGAAGTTCAGAACAGCAATGAGAAGGGTAAGGAGTTGTCTACAGAACTGAGAGGTGGACATAGAGGTGGAGGTAGATTTAGATCAGGTAGAGGAGTGTTCACAGGCAGATGTTACCACTACAATGAGGTGGGACACACATCTTTCAATTGTCCTAAGAAGGATGGTGTTGACAAGACCAAGGATAAAAGAGTTCACTTGGCACAAGAGGAGGAGAAGCCAAAAGAACCAGAAATGTCGTCAGCCTCTCCAATGATGGATGGCGAGATGCTCATGGTGGAAAGAGGTAAGATGCAACAACCACCACAGGTATCTATTTTCAGAACTAATTGTTTGAGCCATGGCAAGATATGCAAGTTGATTGTAGATTCAGGTTCTCATGATAACTTAGTTTCTTGGGAAATGGTGAATAAGTTGGGGTTGAAGACTTTTGATCATCCTAGTCCTTACCATGTCACCTGGGTCAGTCAGGAGCAGCAGGTAATGGTCACTAAGAAGGCTTATGTTGATTTCACAATTGGTCCATATCAGGACTCTGTTTTGTGTGATGTTATTCCTATGACATGTGGGCATGTAATCTTGGGCAGACCATGGCAGTATTCGAGAAGGACAATTCATGATGGGTATACTAATACCTATGTAGTGCACAAAGATGGCAAGAAGTTCAAATTAATTCCTTTACCTTGTGAGGAGAAGAAGGAACAAGTTACAATTTGCTTTGGAAAGAAATTGACGTTGAATGTGCAGGTTCAGGGTGATAGCACACAGCAGACACAGATGCAATACAAGAAGGTGGCTGATAGTCCTAGAGAGCAGCAGGCTTGGGACTTGAGTTATGTTAAAGTAGGGGACTTTGAGTGTCCTATAAGGAGCCAGAAGAAGGAAAACAAACAGCAGAGAGTCCAAAGAGGAATGAATCAGAACCTCCAGTTGAGAAGAGCTGAAGCATTGCAGCAACACAGTCCTAGACAAGGACACCAAAACAAGTTTTATGTTTCTAACACTATTTACAGGAGCCATGCAGATTGGAGACGGAGAAAGATAACTCTGGGAGAGTTCATGTTTCCTAGTCTGAGGAACATTCCACCAAGATGGAAGAATGGTTGGAGCCGATCCCCTAACTCTTGGGACAAGAGTTTTCATCAAAAAATGATGCAGAGGATAAGAACCAACAACTTCATGTTATTGAGGATAGTTTTGGTCCTCCTACCTCTGCATCAGAAGGTAAACAATAAATCAAGAGAGGAGAAACAAGTGCCTTAGGGTCATCACATGGGAAGGTGCCCCCAGGTCACCAACCGCAACCCTATGCCTCTAGGACACAACACAACAATGAAAATAGAGGAGAAGCAATATAGAAGAATGATGATACAAATAGAATAAGGGTCACAACAGAGGTGGTCTCCTGGTATCCTTGACCTTACAATAGTATCAAGGGTCATCCAAGTAGGTCTAAACAACACATAACACATCACGAGGGAAACACAACACATAGGTAAAGGGTTAGAAATACTTACCTGAAGGCACAACCAGACTAGCGATTGTCCTGGATCTTGATCTTTACTTTGATGGTTAAAGCTTTGTCTCTTCTGAGGGGACAATTGTAAGATTTGTCAATGGAAAGCTATCTGTTAATGATGGTGTAGAAGGAATCTCATGGTTTTCTATATCAATCAAATGAGGTGATGTAGGAACTAGAAAGATACACATTTTAGTCAAGTGAGGTTGTGAAGGAACCTAAAAAGTGCCCATCTTAATCCATAAATATGGTGTTGGGATACCTTGGTTGTGAGGAATAGTTTATTCTTCAATGTTTTGTGAGTTTTCGTTATTTTCCAAGGTATGCGAGGGTTCAGGTAAAGGTATATGATTTGTTTCTTTGTTTAAGATGTAGTTGAGAAGTGTTTGAAGATCAGGTGGTAAATTTTTAGTATCAATAGGTTGAAGTAAATGTTCACAAAGGGAGTCTGCATCATCCAATGCTTCATCCTGGCCAAGGAGAGCAAGAAGGGATGGCAAAGTGGTGTTAAGGAATGTCTCAATGATGTCACCTTCTTGTGCCAAAATATCTTCACCACGTGGGGTTATGTTGGTACAAGTATTTTTATTAGATGAATCACCAAGGGCTATATCGGTCTCATAGGTCTCAAAAAGAATGTCCATTATGTTGTCATGAAATGAAGGTAGGGAGGGAAGGACATTATTGTTGGAGTTGATATTTAACTCAAGCCACAAAGATCACTGACAAAACCTAAGATTTACCTTCCACAAGAGAAAAAAGCAAAGAGGAATAATTTGCACAATATTGGATGAATTAATGAAATGGATTAAAGATTACATGTGACAACTTGCTTTATATTTGCAAGTTAAATAAAACCCTAATATGACTTAATAATAACCTAAGACTAAAAATAAGCCCTAAGTAAACTTATTAAAGTGTAATTAAATATTTAATTACACCAACAGCCCCCATAAGTACAACTTAGGAGAAATGAAAAGCGTGCAACTAATGCAAGAATGGGTCCCGGCTACAAGGCCATGTTAGGTACCCATGACCAACAAGAATCTCTCATAAGGTGGAGAAAAGGAGAAAAACCCTGTGGGAAAAACCCCCTCTCCAAAAGAGAGAAAAAACAAGTACATGAACATGTGATGGAAGAAGGACTAATACTAAGACCCCCCAAGAACTGAATCCATCATAAAAGTACAATCATGAATGCCCCCCCATAAGAGAGAGGGAAAAGAGAATATGAATCCCCTCCAAGAAGAAGCTCTAGAACCAATGAAGAGATCATGAAGACAAAATCCAATCCATTGCCTGCAAACAACATTTCTCCCTTTTGGAAGAAGAAGATCCAATGGTGAATGTAGAAGCCATTCCCACATCTTGGATGAATAGGGAATCCATATCAAAATGTGTGCCTCTGAATGCAACTCAAGTGACCTCATACTAGGAAAATATGTCTTCTCCAAAATAGAATATGTTTGCCCAATCAGAGAAGAACCAGGAGAGGATATGATATCAACTACATCTGGAAACATAGAAGATGAAGGTGGTGATGCTAAGCCACCTAAGATAGCATCAAATAAGAGAGATAAACCCTCAAATGTGTCCTCCAAATTAGAAATGTGAGACTCCACAAACAGATATGATATGTCTGCAAGATAGGAATCCCAATGAGGTGGATCAGGAAGACTAATATTAACCTGCTGCATAGAATCACTAGAAGCCAATGATGATGCAACACTAAACTCTAAAGTAGTAGTAGGTGATGGTGGAGCAATGATATCATTAGGAGGAGAAGTGATTGAAGCAAGCATTTCAAAAAAGATGATGTGAGAAATGAAGACACATCTCTTTCTCATGTTGATTACTTCCACAATATCTATAATTATATTTATGCTGATGGTAGAATCCTATCTCCTTAGATGATTGGAGATCAAAACATGCAAATAGATTTATGTTGATAATAGAAGCCTATCAAAGAAAATAGAACCTTTCTAGGAGGCAACATGTCCAGGATATCCAATAGAAACCATAAAATCAACAAACTGATTAAAATATACTTGGGGCTGAATTTGAAAAAATTATATAGGTGGCTATGTAGAGCTCAATGATACCTTTCCAACACCTATTCATTTTTTAAAAATGAAGATTTTGGGCATAAGAACAAAGCTCGAAAGGTAAAAAAGATGCCTTGACTTCAAACAATAAAAATAGATGTGAAGCAGCAAAATCAGAAAAAATTGATCATACCATCAGAAAGTGTACAAAACCAACTTTTTGACAATATTTCCTTTGCGAAAAACTAACTCTGTTTGCCCAAGTTATGACAGTTTTCGTGAAACTACTCCATTAGGGTTTGGAGAGAAGAGGGTAGGATGGAGAATTGTTGGTTAAAATGATGAACCATGCGGAAGCACCCTTTGGACCATTGGATAAAATGATGTACCCTATGGAAGCACCCTTCAGACCACTAGATAAAATGATGCACCCAATGGAAGCACCCTTCAGACTGCTAGATAAAACGATGTAGCCTGCGGAAGCACCCTTTGGACCGCTGGATAAAAGGATGCGAAGCACCCTTTGGACTGCTGGATAAAAGGATGCACCCTTAAAAATCACAGAGATTTTTTGCAGTCTCTGATTTTTGTGAATGAACAAGGTGTTCTAGGGTTTTTGGCCCTTCTGAGTGCATTGGTGACAACAATTTTGGTCAAAAATGCTCTAAAACTGTTGTTCCCCTCTAGATCTTAAAAAAAACTCTTGAAACCTTCACAAATCCGGCTTCCCCAAACCAAATTTAGCCAAACAAAAGACAAATCTGCCTTTTCTAACTGCTATGAATCCAATGGAATACTTTGTTTTACACAGATACACACCCAACAAATGGCTCTTGCTTGATTTTTTCTCCAAATTTGAGAAGGGGCTTGCAGATCTGCTCTGATGCCATGTTGGAGTTGATAATTAACTCAAGCCACAAAGATCGCCTGCATAACCTAAGATTTACCTTCCACAAGAGAAAAAAAGCACAAGAGAGCAATTTGCACAATAAATGGATGCAATTAATGAAAAAGATTAATGAATTACATGTGAGAACTTGCTTTTATATTTGCAAGTTAAATAAAAGCCTAATATGACTTAATAATAACCTAAGACTAAAAATAAGTCTTGAGTGAACTTATTAAAGTGTAATTAAATATTTAATTACACCAACAATTATTACCATTATGTTTTCCTTGATTGTTTTCCAGAATGAAATTAGTGATATTTTCCAAGATTGAAGGGAAAACACCCACAATAGTGACAAAGCTTTCAAAATAGGCTATTGTTCGAATAATATCATAGGTAGTACTTACAAACATGTCAATACCATAGATGTATGCTACTTGAGGACATTTGTCAGTGAATTTGCAAAAAATTATCAACATTTACAATGTACTCAAATAAGTCTTCCAAATATAAATGACAAGGAGAATCCATGATATATACGAGAAATTGAATGCAAAACTATGTATGAATATGACCTAAAATGCTTGATTTCTTCACTTTTTTTCACAATTTTTCAATGCAAATGACTAAAAGAAGAGCTCTTGTGAAGAATTTTATAAGGGTAAAAGAATAATAAGCTCAATATCAATCCAATAATGCAATAATATCCTTCACAACATGCCTATAATGCAATTCTAGAGAGACGACAAGGCTAAATCTAATGAAAATGCAAGGTTTTCAAACCCTAGACATGAAATTTTATAAATAGGACACTATGATGAAACACTACAATTAGAAATCAGTCCTAAATGAGTTCTTAAAAAATATTAGTAAAATCTGAAACAAGATTTTAACTACAACCCCTAGCTAATGCAAAACTAGGTTTTTATGAAAAATGCACAATTTCAAGCAATTTTTGACAAATTAAGCATGAAAATGCAATGCAAACAATTAATTAATGATGAATATCTGTAATTTAAATCAGATCTAATGAAAATAACATAAATTTAATGAAATTAAATGCCAATTAATGCAAATTATGCAAACATGCAAGCCTAAGATGCCAATTTTTTCAAATTTTTCAATTTTTTGTGTAAATGTTCAAATGCAATAAAATGAATGAATGAAAATCTAGAGTACAACACTTAGAAAGGTGGAAAATTCAAATAAACATGGGTTCACCAAAATGTTTAGTGGGAAAAGAGGAAATGAATACAAGGGTTGAATCCTCCTTTCTCTACCAACATTCAAGGGCATATCAACTAAGTTGAATCACACTTTTGCAAGAGGATTCACCTACAAGTTAGGCTGTCACTTGGAACAAAGTGGAAATTTAGAGTTTGTCAATTAATGTATCAATTTAGTGCTCAAATACCCTTAAAACCCTAATTATGCAAAATAATAGGTAAAATGATGAATTACGACAAATGCTTGTAGACTAAGGTAGTAGGCAGAGATTAGTTACTGACCATTTTTTAAAGTTTGAGATGCAGAATACTTGAGGACATGGGCATTAGCACCCATGTCCAAGGTGGTGTTTTCTTTGTGGAATCTTAATCTCCTTCTGACACTGATATTCACTATATCTTCCATTTTTGCCCCAACATATACAGAGGACATTGGCACTCAAGGCCAAGTCCAAGGCAAGGTGATCTTCAAGATGTCAGAGCCTCTTTAGATGTTGATTGTCACTGTCCAAATGATTTCTATGTTTTCAACCTTGGAGGACACTGGCATTGGCGCCCAAGTTCGAGTAGTGCTTTTCTTTAGGGATCTGGAATCTGCACACTGTGTTAATGTTCCCTACAACTCCACTCCATCAATATGCGACCCATGTAACCCACAATCACAAGGAGAGTGGTTGGAGGTTTTGGTGTTTAGAGGCTTGCCTCAGTCAAGCCTTGGAGAGACATTCAATTCTTCTAAACATCGTTGTCAGATAAAGAGTGTGTATCCCTGCGAGATGGAGACAAAAATAAATTGATAAATGATTCAAACACAAATAGATATCACATCGAAGGTGTAGTTCACATGTAGATGAAAATCCTTCAATCACATGAGAAGATGAAGCTAAATCTACAATCACAAACACAATAACAATGCTCTTCTCTGTAACAATGAATATCTTGAATGCTCTAAAATCATAAGTTCACCAAAAGTTCACAATCATCTTCTAGTTTACAAATGAAACCCTAAACATGCTTATATATGCAACTAAACACATTCCCGCTAAGAATTTTGTAATTCAAACTTAGGATGTTGGCATGGGACCTAATTAACGGTCACCAAACCAACATTCAAATTTGGGACCTGCCTGAATTAGGGAAGGACAAGGGTGCTAGCACCCGTGTCCATAGGTCCTTTTTCAAGGCAGGATCAGATGCCACAATTTCCTTCATTACCAATGTGACATGGTTTTTAGGCCATTTTCTTTCAAGACTCAAAATGAATGTGTATGATGCAAAATAAGGGACCCAAGAGCTAAACCTAGGAGGAAAAAGTCCAAGGAGACATTTTCCAACATAGCAATAGGCAAGGCTCCACATTTATCATAAACAACTTTATCATATTAAAATCCTTGCATGAAACCCAAGTGGCAAGAGGCATTGGACTAGCCATCCATTTCTAGAGAGAATATCTATGCACAACATCATTGGAAGCATAAACATTAATAACACCAAAGGAATGATTATTAATGTTGAAAAGAGCCCGCAATGCATGATAGGTGGGGCCACAACTGTGATCAACCAAAAGTTGGTGCCATGTAGGAGAGACAAAGGTGACAACACTGCCCCAACCATCTTCATGATTACTATAGAGAAAATGGCTTGAAGGCTAAATAACACATCATGTAGCAAAAATAAAAAAAGCAAACACTTTAACCTCTTGTAAACAAATAATGTCTAAACCTAGATATTGAAGCTAAGCATCACAAATGAAGTATTTTCATGGGAGGTCTATTAGACCTCAACCATTCCAAGAAATAAAATTCATAAACAAGTATAAAGAGTCATTTCCTCATTATCTAGCTCATCCAGAGTAGAATAACTATTATGTAGCAAGGCATCATTTACCTTGAATCTTCCAATCTATCTAAGCTAAGTTGGAAGGTTGACATTTCCTTAGCACACATTCTCCTTCTTCTAGTCACTCTGGCAGGCTACGAGACCTCCTTTGTCTAGCAATAGGAGTGGAAGCATGTCGATCATTAACAGTTGGCAATCGAGCCAATATTGAAGCTGCTCATGGAGATTTAGTAATTTTTGCCTCACCAAAAATCTCCTTGGGGAAGGAGATAGTAGTTTTACCTATGTCTAGGGGTTTTGAAACATTCTTTGAAGCCTAGGTCCCAAAACTACAAGATTTGGGAGAAGGCTTGGGGTTTCCAAAATTCTTGGCTTTACGATCAACCATTATAGACTAACCTTCCTCTTTTCTGCAGGATATGGTGACCCAAAAGAGGGTTGTGTAGAATGTTTTGGTCATGGGGATGCCAAAGTGAAATCCTAAATCTTGTGTCAGAAGACTGGCACCAATAGCAAGTATTCAGAAGATTAATACACTAGACACGTTAATATCTGGTTTGGCCAACTTGAATGTCAACTAACTCTTTGAGGTCCTTGGAAAGGTTCACCTCCACATGAACTTTCTTCTAGGGATGAGCCAAATAGAATCATTCAGGTCTGATACAAACCACATATCTTAAAGAAGAGGCTATTTGGCTCAAGAAATTCTAGCATGGTAAGGGTAACCTAGGAAATTCAACCTAGATAGGGACTCAAAGTGACTTTGAACATTAGAGACAACAAAGTCTCAAGTCTAGGGTTTGAATAGAAGCAAGGAGGAGGGAACAAGATAGGGACCACAACTGTGGACAACCTCAATATGATTGTCTTTAGCAAAATGAAAAATAAAAAACCCCTTGGTGAGGTTTTGTACTATGTCAAGGTAGATCCCAAGTGGGTTCTAGGACCTGCTAACCCAATCTCTAAGCATGCTTTCAGGGGCACCCTACCCAAAAAATACCCTATCAAGGTAAACATTTCTAGCCATTTGCATGCATTATCAAATTTAGGAGTCGAAAGAACAACATCTGGTGGTGTTTTAGGGGACGTACCTCATGAAACACCTTAGGTACAAACTTCCAAGGTCATTTGAGTAGGGGAGTCATTCAATGTCATCATCAAACCTTCAACTCTAGCAGCAATAGTTGTGGAGAAATGAAAGGTTGAGGCCATTTAAAGGGGGTAAAAGTCACCTACAGGCTTAGCAATGTAAAAGACGTTGCAATAAATGCATCCAAGCACAAAACAATCCTATTATCTGCAACAATGTGACTTAGATGCATACAAATCCAAGGAACCCTAACAGAGCTCTTGAATCCTCTTAGCACACATTTTAAACTCTCTTTCATAAATGTACATTCCTTTGAGTTAAGAGGGATCCTAATTTCTTGACATCTCTAGGATACCCTATCCAAATGCATGAAGTGGCCGTCTTTGTTCTTTGGAAGATCCCTTTGGAGCTTTCCAAGTGGTTTTCTCCTAATTAAGTGAATTAAAGGCAAATTTGTACCCCATTATAAACATCATTTCCCATAGAAATTAGGCTTCTACCTCTATGAGATAAAAGAAATCATTTATTGGAAAGAAAACATTTAAAGATAACTTTTGACTTAGTAATCAAACTTTTCCGGTGACTAGGAAGTCTTCATGTCAATAAAACTAAAATTGAATATGGGAACGTACAATCTCTTGGAAACAGTCATGTTAGAAATTCAATGTCTCGATATATTATTTCAAAGAAGTATGAATAAATATTGACTTTTCTATATGTGACAATTTCAAAACATTCACTATATTGACAATTATATGATGTATATTTGTTGGATTTTAGAATGATGTTTGATTTGGGTATTGGGATTTGATTTTGGTTTATGGATGGATAGTGGACTTTGGATGATTGGATAAGGATTTTGAGATTAGGGATTGATTTGTGAGAATTGAGATCTTGGATGGATGGATTTCACGTGGAGTGAGGGTGTTGGACTTGTTGCAAGATTTGGATTTTTAGGGTCTTCAAGTCTTGGATTTTGAGGTTTTTTAGATTTTTCAAGACCTTTTGATTATTTTTTGAAGTTTTTTGGTGTTTTTTGGATTTTTAAGGTTTTTACATTTTTTCATTTTCTAAGATATTTCATGTGTTTCACACAATTAAAAACACACCAAACACATGAAAAACCTAATTTATTCAAGTAGGAGTGTTCAACTTATGAGCCCAGTGATAATTCCTTGATCTAGACATGGAGAGTAGGGCCCATGAGGAGGCACTAACTACTTTTGGTCCTCAATATCACACTAAGGTGTGACACGAGAGCATATGTGGCCTACAATCCTATTTTTGAAGACACATGGCGAGTAAATTTCTACAGATAACTACTTATTGGTGCATCATAAGTGATGAACAACCAAATGGTTCTAATCTAGGTTTGAAGAAGGTTTTCTAGGGGGTGTCTTCAATATACCCAAAGGCATGTGAGGATAAAGTCTATGAACATGAGTGTTGTCTAGGGCATATGATCTAGGTCAAATCCTTTATCACTTCACCATATCCCCTCAAGTGGACAACAAGGTTGTGTTAAAGTTGACAACTCCTCCTTTAAGGTGAGTCTTTTGATTCTCCCCTTAATTTGCATACCCCAATAGAACACTTGGATTTGAATCACCACTTGGTGATTAAATCTAAGACAAGATCACTAAAAAGAAATTAAAAAAGGACTAGATGTTTTGGTTCCCAATATTGTCTTGTAGTATGAGGAAAGAGAATACACACTTAGCCTTTTGGGATGAAACAAAAAAGTGAATAAAGAGGTTCCTTTGATTCCCAAGATCACCTTTTGGTGTGAGGGAAGAGATACACACCACTCAATTACCAAAACACATCACACAAAGTGTTGGCAAGAGACACTGTGTGGCTTCATAAGTGTTGTCATTGATGACAACAAAGTCTATCCCACACATCCGCAGTACATAGTATACCTATACTGGAAGTCAGATTGAAGATTGTTTTGGTCCAGTGAACAAGAACAGAGTATGGAACAAGGTCCGACAATCAGGTTTGAATCTCTCAGATGGTGTAACTCAGTAAGTTACAAACTTGGACAAGACAAGAGGGGTATCATGACTACTATATCCTAGAGATTTAGCCTCCGGTGATAAAGCATGAAAAAGATATGAGCATCTAAGTGATAGGTTCCAGTCAAGCAGAGCAGACAGAGGAAGAACTGACCGATAAAGTATCAGACTTCAATCTCGATGAGTAAAAGGTGTTGATCAAGCAATTTGTGGCATTATACATTGTTAGCCAACATGATTAATGACTTCTATTCTTAAGATTTTGATACGCATCACAAATCAAGCATGGATTTAGCTGACAGATCAATAACTTGCAAATACCTTGAGTGTTCTTGTTGCCAACTAGAAAGTTGATGAAAATCCTTGATGTAGATATATATACCAGATGGATTCCAGCATGTAAGTGTGTGTGTTGAAGAAAAAAAAAATAAGGTGCGAAGAAAAGTAGGGATAAGTGCGAGAACAGTAATTCAAGTCCGGTATGTGACCGAATAACAACATTGAATAGAGCAAGAATGAAGTGCGTCAGATCAGTATATTGTGCCTAACCGAAATTGAACTCTTGCATTTGTACATGCTTCTCATTAGTTCAAACACTTGATTATCTTCTGTAAGTTCTGTAGATAGTGAGTCTCTTGTAGGCAGTGTGTCTCTTGTGAGAAATGTGCTAGGGCAGTGACCCCTAATTGGCAAGTGCCATTTTGTACTCCTTTATTCTTTTAATAGAGAATACAATCTTGGGTTAGTCACCCTGTGGTTTTTCCCTTAACAGGGTTTCCACGTAAAAATCCTTGTGTTATGTGTGTTGATTTTATTTATGTTCTTATGATTACATATTCTTTCATGTTTTGATATAACACTGAATATTGAGATAACGAAAGAAAAGAAAATTAAGGAAATTTTGAGATAACTTATTCACCCCCCCTCTCAATTATCTGTCTTGTTTTCAATAATTGGTATCAGAGCAAGGTTCCTCTAAACAAAGCCTAACAGCTTGAGGAAGATCTAGGAATCTCAATGGATGCATATGGTATGAAGGAACAACTTCAGTCTGCCCTAGATGATCTTGAACAATCCCACTCTGAAGTAAATAATTTGAGAGAAAGACTCAAACAAGCTGATGATTTCATAAATGAGCTAAAATAAAAACTTAGTATCTCTGTGAAAAAGAGAAAGGAACTACTTCAAAAATTAGCCAATCAAAGTGAAGTCAATGATACTAATGAAGATCTGAATGAGAAAAATAAGCTATGTGAGAAGTTGTTAAAAGAAGTCATTATGGTAAGGCATGAAATGGAATCAGGGGTTATGAGATTCACCCAAGAAATTGAAGAAAAAAGAAAGATTGAAGATAATCTAAAACAATCCCTCAAGGAGAAAATAGAGGACTGCCACAAAATGGACAGAATAATTAGGCATCTTGAATCTGATCTTGAAGAAGCTAGAGACAATGAAGAACAACTTATGAATCAGATAGACACTCTTAAACAAGATCTTCAAACTGCAAACGAATACAAAGAAAAATTCAAGATAAGCTCAGCCCAACTTGAAAGTAAATTATGTTAACACTCATTTTGAATCTCTAGAGAAATCAACAGAAGCAAAGGTCTGGAAGGAATTTTTGGAGAAAAGATTCACTGAGGTGCAAGGACATATTGCTAATGATAGAAGGACCCTAGGCATTGGAATAAAGAGCCTTGAAAATGCTCTCAAAGACGGTGGGGATTTATTCAAATTTTGTCTGACTTGGCCTAAAGTGACATAAGATATTGAGGAGAAAGTAAAAGAACAAGAAAAATTGTCAAGCCTAGTTTAGAATTTTGACCCTCTTTCCTCCTCTTTAATGAATCAAGAATGATAGGCTATTGTTATAATAAACAAAATAAAGAGACTAGGAAAAGAAAAGAAGAACATAATGAACAAAATGGGTGAACTCAGAGGGATGATTATCCCTAAGCTAGAGGCAATGCATGAGGCCTTGATAGATGCTCAGTAGATTTAAGAAGGGCAGAAGCATATGCATTTTTGTTGAGTAGTCACATCTCCATTTTGGATAGGATGAAGAAGAGCTGGGCCACAGAGTTTGTACAGCTGAAGACTACTTTTGCAGATATACTTAAGTATATGTAAGTATAACATATGATTTATATATACTTATGCGGCCATGTATAGAATATTTTTTGCAAAATTTTGGTATGTGGATTCCGCCCTTTACCATTGATGTCAAAGGGGAAGTGAAGAGTAGTGAAAAATATGGAGTCCAACTAAGGGGGAGCTCTGGTAAAACAATGCAAAAGACAGAGCATCAGCCAAGGGGGAGTTACTGTGACACTTAGCCATTTTTCACTAAGTGTTGCCATCAATGCCAAAGGAGGAGATTGTTGGCAAGAGACACTGTGTGGATTCATAAGTGTTGTCATTGATGGCAACAAAGTCTATCCCACACATTTGCAGTATATAGTATGCCTATACCGGAAGTCAGATTGAAGATTGTTTTGGTCCAGTGAACAAGAACAGAGTATGTAACAAGGTCTGACAATCAGGTTTGAATCTCTCAGATGGTGTAACTTAGTAAGTTACAAACTTGGACAAGACAAGAGGGGTATCATGACTACTATATCCCAGAGATTTAGCCTTCGGTGATAAAGTATGAAAAAGATATGAGCATCTAAGTGATGGGTTCCAGTCAAGCAGAGCAGACAGAGGAAGAACTGACCAGCAAAGTATCAGACTTCAATCTAGATGAGTAAAAGGTGTTGAACAAGCAATTTGTGGGATTATACATTGTTGGCCGACATGATTAATGACTTCTATGCTTAAGCTTTTGATACGCATCACAAATCAAGCATGGATTCAGCCGACAGATCAATAACTTGCAAATATCTTGAGTGTTCTTGTTGCCAACTAGAAAGTTGATAAAAATCATTGATGTGGATATATATACCAGATGGATTCTAGCATGTAAGTGTGTGTGTTGAACATTAAAAAAATAAGGTGTGAAGAAAAGCAGGGATAAGTATGAGAACAGCAATTGAAGTCTGGTATGTGACTGAATAACAACATTGAATAGAGGAAGAATGAAGTGCGTCAGATCAGTATATTGTGCCTAACTGGAACTGAACTCTTGCATTTGTAGATGCTTCTCATCAGTTCAAACACTTGATTATCTTTTGTAAGTTCTATAAATAGTGAGTCTCTTGTAGGCAGTGTGCCTCTTGTGAGCAGTGTGCTCAGGCAGTGAGCCCTAATTGGCAAGTGTCATTTTGTACTCCTTTATTCTTTTAACAGAGAATACAATCTTGGGTTAGTCACCCCGTGGTTTTTCCCTTAACAGGGTTTCCATGTAAAAATCCTTGTGTTATGTGTGTTGATTTTATTTCTGTTCTTATGATTACATATGCTTTCATGTTTTGATATAACACTGAATATTGAGATAATGAAAGAAAAGAAAATTAAGGAAACTTTGAGATAACTGATTCACCCCCCCCCCCTCTCAGTTATCTGCCTTGTTTTCAACACAAAGTTCATTAACCTTTAAGCTTGCAAGTGTGAAACTAACAACTAGTGGATAAATAATTCTTTGATAAACATAAGCTACACCCACAAATGTCAATAGTTTTGCATAAAAAAAGACTTGGAACCACAAATTTGTTGCACAAGGGGTTTAGAACAACAACAAATAACAAACCAAGATTAGTCAAGAGGTCAACAATGCACAAAACCCAAAAAATACAAATTGATAAATGAAAGATCACACAGTCTACAATAGACTACACAACAAAAAAAATGTAAATGCAAAAAAAATAAATAGAAATGTTGAAATAGGGTTTAGAGTGTTTACTAGTACTTACCATGCATGCACTTGGGGATGTAACAAACATGCTAAACTATGAAACAATGATGTCAAACTATAAACACCCATGCTGATTCATCCTAACCTACATAGCAAATAGGAAAATTTTGCAAATAATAAGAAAATGTTAAACTTGCGAGGTCAAGGTTAGCTAAAATGATTGAAAACATAGCAGGTTAGATGTAAATGAAGCTACAAGACTAGAACAAGGCAAAATAAATTAGCCAAAAACAACAAAGTTATGTTACTACCAAAAACTTCTATACCAAATTGTGAGGTAGAGACTCTTAGGGTTTCAAGTAGGTCGATCTATAGACACATGAACCCAAACATCTAGGAGGTATGAAAATGACCATGACCCTACAAAAATGTGATAAATCCACCTATAAACAAAAATCTTAGACCTACAAGATGTTATGGAACTTCTAAACCTACAATACAGATCACAAAAACCTATAAAATAGTAAGAACAATGATAAAAATTATGTTATGTTAGAGGGATGAAATTTTGCATAGTGATCGATTGCACATGCCAAATTATGAGACCTATGCGAGAAAACTTAAAAATTAGCTAACAAAAGAGGATTAGTTAAGGATGTGGGTCCCATCGGGCATGTCAAAATGTCAGTGATAAAATGTAAACAAAACATAAATAAACAAAGCATTCAAAGCATATTCTAACCTACAACAAATCAAACACCTCAGATTGAGCAAATGGAAAGTAAATGTCAATGTTCAAAACAAACAAGTTCTCAACAACACAAATCCTTGATGTAATGGATGTGCCCAATGAATTTGTGGTTGTGAGAGAGAATGTTAGTTACTCTATGATCCTACAACATGTCTTTGCATTCAACTCATGTATATGAAATATGCTAAAAGGATGAGGTACTTATATATTTCCATGAAGGAAGATCAATGGATGAGATGAGATCTTAGAAATGAAGGGCTAAAGATGAATAAGAGCCAAGAGTGGATGAGAATCCACCAAGCCAAGACTTGGTGATTGGTGCATATAAATAGGCCCGTGATCTAAGGCATTTGGATGGTGGAGATTTTCTAGGTGGAAATGGAGGGACAAGATTCGAAAAGGATATTTTTGGAGCCATATGCAAGGTTGACTTGGCTAATGATGAGTTGGGAATGTGCAAATGATTAATTGGTTTATTAAATTGGGTTATTTAATCAACTAATGATTGAGGAAAAATTTAGATGAATTAAATAAATATTATGTATTTTTTTAGAAGAATGATGTAGGAATGATGGATTTAATTAAATAAATGTGAATTTATTCAATTAAAGGCTAGAACATTAGAAGAAGGTTGAATTGATTAATTAATTAATTAAATGGTTGTACTTTATTTAATTAATACTAGGAGGATGATCAATTGATTAATTAAATAATCATGGTTTCTTCAATTAAAATTAAGAGGATGATTGGATTAGTTAATTGAACAAGTAATTTATTTAATTAACGTCAGATGAAGATATGCGGAATGAATCTAATGATATTAAGACATGGTCAAAGTTTAAATGTCTACACCTAAATTATTAGGTATCTTAAAGTACCCTATCCTAATGCATGAAGCGGTCCTCTTTGTTTGAACAAGTCCCTTTTGAGCTTTCAAAGTGTTTTTCACCTAATTACAAGAACTAAAAACCAACTTTGTACCCCATTATTACGCCAAGAGGTATTGTACAATCACAATAGGGATGGAGTTGAAGAGCTGAAAGATTCCAAGATTCCCTATAATTTTATAAGATTCCAATCTAAAAAACAAAACAAAAAAATATTTAAATATGCATGAGATTATTAAGATAGAGGATCATAATGAAACACCACAATAAATACACCACTAAACCTGACACCACTCTCAAAGATGCTTTTACTATTTTAAACCAAAATGCAAATATTCTAGTTGTGAGTAATTTATAAATACCAAGAATAAGAAATATATTTAATGGGAAATGAAACATTGCATTCTAGCTGCAAGTAATAAATAAACTAGCAATCACACCTTCGTGTGCAATGGATACACCAAAGAGTTGTGGAAGTTCAATTGCCATGTCTTTAAGTAAATTATGATTGTCATGAATCCCTATGGCCCATGTCATTTTTATTTTCTCGAGTGTCATGAAGTTCAATTGCATTCCATTAGTCATGATCTAGGTATAGTAGATATAATCTCAATATCCCTTTGACCCATTTTGTATGAGTACAAGATCAATATCTATCTAGTCTAGGTAACCATCTACCAAAAGTATTTACATAGGATCGATGTCTAGTAAAGAATTTGATGGATAAAAAAATGAAGTGCTCTATTAATGTCATATAAGAGAAGCAATAAGGATTGTACAAGGAATTGAAAAGAGAATCTATTTTCATGGGATCCTCTCTATTGGCCTATAGTAAACTATCAACCATTGATCTCCCAAAATAGCTCATTGCATCTTTAGATCATTGGCATGAAATGACTGATCAAAAGGTAGACTATCTCTCTATTCTTTCATCCCTATCAATCTCCTTCTCTATATATCTCTATGTGACCCTCTTTATTTCTCTCTAATCCCAAGTCATCTCTATCTTCTCATCCCTTTCTCTATCTCTCCTTTCTATATATCTATCTCTCCCTCTCTCTATCTTTCCCTCTCTATTTCTATCTCTATATTTCCCTCAATCTCCCCCCCTCTGTCTCTCTATTTATATCTCTCCTTGACCCTCTCCCCTTATCTATCTATCTATCTATCTAACTCTTTATCCCTCCCTCTCTTTATCTCTATCTCTATATCTATATCTTTCTAGCTCTCCCTCTCCCTCTCCCTATCTCTACTCTCCCTATCTCTTCCTATCTCTATCTCTCCCTCCTCTCTCCCCCTCTCCTTCTACCTTCCTCTTCCTTAGCATTCCAAAACCCTTAATATTGACACTAAGGAAATAAAAAACAAAAACTGACACATTGAAGATGGGTGGATAGGGCATCAGAAATGTCTCTTTCTCTATTCCTTTGTTAGAGCTCCCTCTCTATGTCTCTCTTACCCTCATTGTCTCTCTCTCTCTCTTCCTCTATCTCTTTCTCTCTTTCCCTCTATATCACTTAGCTCTCTCTCTCCAACTCTATATCTCTTCCAAAATCCTAAATATTGACACTAAGGCATTAAAATAGAAACTGCCACATGGAAAATGGGTAGGCGGGCCATCAAAAATATCTCTTTTTCTATTCCTCTCTCTACCAATATCCCTTCCTGTCTATATTTTTATCTCTCCCTTTCTATTTCTCTCTCTTACCCTCGATGTGTCTCACTCTCTCTTCCTCTATCTCTTTCTCTCTTTTATCTATCTCTCTTTCCCTCTATATCACTTATCCCTCTCCTACTCTATATCTCTTTCTCTATTCCTCTCTATCAGTCTCCATCTCTATTTCTCTCTCTTTCCCTCACTATGTCTATATTTAGAAAAGGATTACTATGAAACCCATCACATGAAACCATTTGAGAAGATAAATCTCAAATCTAAAGTATGTCTTCCAAAGGTTTGTCTATAGAGAATAAATATATAAATTTTTGTTTTCCACACCATGTTAAAGGATTGGTTGGATTTGGAGTTCCAAATCACATTTTGGGTCAGTAGTGGAAGCTCAAAGAGTTTGAGCAAGTCCCACAATACTTTTACTTTGAATATGTGTATAATATGCCAAAGGGTGTATGGGAAAACCATAGCCTTATTTATGTAATATTTTAAACTAAAATTTATGGATTCAAAGTACTATTCAGTTTCAAGTAGAAAACGTGGCTACATGCATAACCTTCCTATGAATAATTATTTTTAGATTTTACCTTTACTATCCATGAGGATTGAAGAGGCGTTTCCTAAAATAAAATATCATTGTCCATTATGGGATTATAAAACATAGATTAACGGCATAAACATAGTGGAACAAAGTGTTTTGTTGTGTGATAGACTTGGGGCTATGGTCAAGAATTCTAATGGAAAACCCTACATTAAAGATCAGGCTATGGTACTTTTATCTAGCTCCACTGGAGCCTCACAAAATGGCACTTTTACAAAAATAGAGAGAATGAGAAAGAGGAATAGAGAAAGAGAGATAGAGAAGGAGAGAGAGCTAGAGATAAGAGATATAAATGGAAAGAGAGATAAAGAAAAGAGGGAGTGACTTTCAATTAGTCATTTCATACCAACAATCTAAAGATGACACGCGCTCATTGGGAAATATAATTAGGGAAACACACCATTTGCTTAAAAACTTTATAATTCATCTTAAAGACCTCTTTAGTGTACCCATTGCACACTAAAATGTAGCTATCTCTAACAGTAGTATCTTTGGATCGTTGGCATGAAACAACTAATTGAAATTCACTCTTTTTTCTCTGTCATTGGATCATTTGCATAAAAAGAACCATTTCATGAGGCTCCAATGGAGCTAAATGATATAGACCAACCCATACCAAGCTTCATGTTCTTTAATGTAATACTAACGTCCAATTTGGAATACTCATTACATGTGTCATCTTTTGAATTTTGGCATGAAATGACTGATCAAAGCTCTCTCTCTCTCTCTCTCTCTCTCTCTCTCTCTCTCTCTCTCTCTCTCTCTCTCTCTCTCTCTCTCTCTCTCTCTCTCTCTCTCTCTCTCTCTCTCTCTCTCTCTCTCTCTCTCTCTCTCTCTCTCTCTCTCTCTATCTCCCCTTATGGACCATGCCATTTTTATTTTCTCAAGTGTTGTGAATTAATTTGCATAATCTTAATGGATTTCAAGATCCCTATGTTTTACTTAGTAGCTACTTCAAATGTGTGAGCTTTCATGTTTGGTGTGTAGTCTCTATTTGCATGATCCCATTTCTAGAATTCTTTTTCATGCACTACACCTGTGTTCACTTACATTCCATTAGTTGTCACCTATGCATACTAAATTTGAAGCATGTATGTATTTTCACACCTACATTTAATAGGCATTCTCTTGCAAATATAAGTATGACCACCACCTACATCATGTTTATTTGCTAACCAAGATAGCATGTAGATAAAAGTAATAAGTAAGTTTTTGAGATGAGAGCATACAATATTGTTGATGGTGAATGGTTGTTGTCCACCCATCAATAGAATTGAAAGAATGTAGTGATATGTGTTGTTGAGACTCTCTCTGTGTCTCTATCTCTCTCAAAATTCCATCACTTTACATATCCTTAATAAAATTATATTGAAGAACAAGTCAAATTTGCATGAAATCATCTAGGATGCTTTCATGCTTGAGCTTGTTCTCTTGAATATTCTTCAACAATTGTGAAGTCAGTGTAATCGAGGGGGCCAACCTAGGAGAGCACAACTCTTGTGATCTGGTGATCTCCCCAAGGTATTTTTCAATATTACCAGTCCTTGCACATTGATAGACATCGAATACAAGGGTGAATCAAGTCGTGCAGGTACATAGTTTGGTAGATCAATCCAATATAGTATAGAATGGTTCCACACATTAGGATGTTTTTTTGAAATGTGGGATCAAGACCACACAATTTAGATTTGATATGCATGAAATCCATTGACTATTACATTCTCAAGACAACAAGTAGATCAAGAATATATATTTTATACTAAAATGACCAAATTCTATGTAGCATAAAATTATTCTTCATCATTATTTGAAAAGCTAATTGCTTGATCTTCTTTTCTTAATTTTTGAAAATTTATTTGTTATACTTATCGTTTCCCAATTAAATTATTAGTTAAAACTAAATTATGTATACTTTTATTATTTACATTTATTAAGTCAACCTAAATTTATGTAAAAGAGATGTTATTCCCTTACAATTGTATTTTATCTAAATATTTAATTACATCACATATACTTCACGGAGACTATGAGTAATTTAATATTTAAAATTTGTGAAAAGTAATTTAATTTAATTGTGGGATAATTAATGTGGATTTGAAATAACATTTGAAAATCAAAAGTAATGGGCAACACCTTGATAATTGAAATTGAGAAGTCTAGTAAGTAAAACTTTGAGTTGTGGAAATTGAAGATTGAAGATCTTTTAGTGGACAGAGATTAGTGGATCATAATAAATGTTGCACTCAATTTTCTACCACCAACAATGGATGAAGATGAATGGGACAAGTTGGATAGAAGAGATAGATCTACTATTAGGTTGTATCTATCTAATTTAATCTAAATATAAAATAAAATTTTAATTTAATAATAAATACATATAGATCTTGAATATATAATATATGATTTTATAATATAATAGTATATTTAAAATATATCTAACAATTTACACTATATAGAATATAGAATATAATAATAGTTATGATTATATTTAATATTATATATAAGGTAAATATAACTGAAAAATAAATATATTATACTATAATACAATACTAAAAATTTATATTTATAATACATTTTATATTATATTAGAAAAATATTTAAAATTAAGGATATAAATACTTTAATTTCCTAATAACTGCTATATTTCAAAATATGTCCCCCTATTTATTGGTCATAGCAACTCAATTTTACAAACTATGTATACTCTAAATTTTTCCATATGCAAAATAATATTTTCTTCTTTCCACATGGAACAAGTATAACACTACATGCAGAGAGGATGCACCATCAAGAGAGGCACTTGGAGGGGAATCCATAGATGTAAATGATAAGTTGTCATAAGTTGGAAAAAGAATGTTTGTTAGACACAACATCACATGAATCAAGATCTCTAGGTGCATTAATTGCATATAGGGATGAAGTAGTTGCTAAGTCACTATCATAGGCTACAAAAGACATGTCATCATAAAGAACAATGACATAAAAAATGAGGTTGGTAAGGAAGGGGGAGAAGACATCAATGATAAAAATCTAATAGTGAAAGTGCATGGATAAGGATCAAAGAGATAACAAACAATAATAGCCCAAACACTAATCAAGATAACATAATGAAGTACAAATAAAGTTAGATTCAAACCCCAAATGAATTTAAAATGAAAAGTATATAATCAAAAAATATAAATAATGACTCTAATGTGGAAGCATAAAACCGAAGGCAAAAACCCTAGGTTGAGTCAAGTGTAAGGAAGTCAAGTTCGCTAAAATGTAAATAAAATAAAATAAATTTATTTACTAAAAATTAAGTTTCAACCATAACTTTTGCACTATAACTAAGAATTGAAACTTCTTAGATGTGTTTAAAGAAGAATGACACGATCTAAATATAGTTGTCCTTAGAATTTGGCTAGATCAAATATATGAGTGTAGAAATAAACCAATCATAGTCATGAGTGCAAAAATGAACCATGTGCATAGAATTAAACTTGTACACGCAAGAATAATTTGATAATTCACATACTTTTGAACTTTGCTCATCCTAATCTTTAATATTTGAAAACTTGTAAAGATAGGTGGTGTTTACAAACACATTTGAGAATGTACTGAATTGTAAGGATCAAGTTCTCCTTCAAACCCCTCGCAAATTGACTTTATGATATGATTATTTGCATTACTCTAGTAAGCCCTTAACCATTGACCTCTCAAAATAGCTAGGCGCAATTCCTTGTGGGAATGCCTTGGGTGTAATTAGTCATATTAATTTTACTTACTATTAGTACTATACAGATTATATCATTATATTAATTAATTATAAAATTATTTAAATGTAAAAGTTATTAAATTAACAACACTCTCTATATATGAAGTAAATATGATTAAATTGTAAATAAATATATTTTTTTTAAATATACTATTATATAATCTAATATTTTTTAAATTATTTAATACAATTTATATTATATTAAATATACTATATAACAATAAATATAAAGCAACATCCTCTGGTTCTTACTCATATACATTTGTCTTAATATTTTTTTCCCGCTCTACAACTTTCCCGCTCTGATCGGTGTTTGAACCTGCTTTGGTCATGGAGGTCATCAACCCAGGGGGGGCCCTGCCCCCCCTCTGGGCTTGCAAGAGCTCCCTACCGCTACCAATACTACCTCAGGTAGTACTGAAGAGACCATTTCCCCTACCTCGGGCTTAGACCTTAAGGCTTGGAAACAAGCCCTGCTAGGGGAGTCTAGTAGGCCTGTAGAAGATTCTGATGCCCTGGTGTAGCCAGAAGATAGGGATGGAACAGACTTCCATATCCTAGACAAGATGATGGACAAGGTAACCCCCTCCTTGGAACTCTCCCTGGTGGGAAAGTTCCAAGCCCTTAGGCCCAACATTGATATGGTTAGATGTTGGGTTACCACTAGATGGCACCTAAAAGGTAGTGTGGTGACTAGTGCAATGTCAGGTGGCCTTTTCCTCTTCAAGTTTATGGCTAGGGAAGACTTAGTTACAGTTTTGGCAGGAGGACCTTAGATGTATGGTAAGCATAATCATTTCTTAGGGCATTGGAAGCCGGGCTTTGACACAACTATGGAACTCAACAGGTCAACTCTTGTGTGGGTCAGACTCCCTGGGCTCCCTATCAAGTACCAGGATGAGGAGATATTCACATGGATTGGCAACTCCTTCAGGCGCTTCATCGCTCTAGACAGCACCACCAAAAATAAAACCAGGTTGGTTTTCGCTAGATTTTGTGTTAGCGTAGACATTCATAAGACTCTACCTAGTACTATTAAGCCAAAGTCCAAATATGGCTGCTGAGAGCAGCAACTAATGTATGAAAACTCCACCACCTATTGCCAAAACTACTCCAAAAAGGGGTACCTAATCAGTGAGTGCAAAAAAGCTAAGGTCCCAAAAGATAAGCAGGCCCTGGAAGAAGAAAACATAGTTGAAGAATACCCATTCAAAGAGGATTTGTCAAATTTAATTAAGTCCCCAAATAAGACCCAGGCTCTGGTTGGAGACCAGGCACCGAGTGTTCCAACTGTGAAGACTTTTGTTCCTTCCCCATCACTGTCCCCTGACAAGCTACAGCTAGATCTTGTTGGTGGTGGCCAGGAGCAGTCAATAGACATCCCCCTGGACTCGGGTGCGATGGAGGAAGGAGAAATCCTAACACCAGCTATGTGCTCCTCCCTTCTAGAGAAGGTCAGAGTGCTAATATTTGGAGATGGAAGGGATAGTCGAGACCTGTTGGGGGTGCTGGAGACCTTGAGATTGGTAGGACCGCTAACAGGGGTTCAGGAAAGTATAGAGAAGTCAACGATCTCCCTCGTCAGGGTTCTTTCCCCAGGGGCTAGCACCAATAACCAAGGAGGATGGATCACTCCCAAGAGAAAAGGGAAAGGACATAATAAGAAATCAGCCAATGTGGGGACTGAAGGAAGAGCAGGGAAGCCTTCCCAGAGAGAAACAAGATCCAAGGAAGCAACCAAGGAGATTGCCTATGGGAGACAAAGCACACTGGAGCCTCTCTGTAGAAAAATATGCAAATGAATATTATCACATGGAATGTGAGAGGGCTCAATAGCCCAAAAAAATAGCTCATGATAAGGAGCTGCATCTATGACAATAAGATTGATTTCATTCTTCTCCAGGAAGTTAAAATGTTTGAGGAAAATTTTAGAAAAATAGCTAACAATATATGGCCTATGGCCAACTTCATCATCAGCCCCTCGACAGGGGCCTTTGGAGGGCTGGTCACCATGTGGAATAAGTACAATGCTTCGGGAAGCTACTTCTCACATAGTAAGTATAGTATGGAAATCAACTGCAAGATGAATAACAAAATCTGGAAGATGCTCAACATTTATGCCTCCAACACTAAAAATGCTAGGAAGGAGCTTTGGGATGGGCTGAGCTCCAAAATCAATGAGGATAGAAGAACTCTATGGATTGTTGGGGGAGACTTCAACACCCCTCTATACCCCTCAAAAAAATCTGGGGGTAATATAGACTACTCTGATAGTATGGTGGACTTGACAGAGTTCCTGAGTCAAACTGGGCTAATGGACCTAGAAGTCAACAATCAACGGTGTTCTTGGACTAACAGAAGGAGCGACCAGTTGATCTAGGTAAAGTTGGATAGATTATTGGTTTCTTCTAATTGGGATATGATTTAGTATGCTAAATTGGTTGTTCTACCTCGTACCATTTCTGATCACAATGCCCTTATTCTAGACTGGATTAAGAATTGCCATAAGGGCCCCTTCTTGTTCAGGTATGAAATAATGTGGGCCTCCCATCTAGATTTTAAAAACTACACTTCTGACTGGTGGAAAGTCCTAGTACATGGATCTCCTATGTACAGGCTCACCCAAAAATTGATACATGTCAAAAATAAAGTCAAAGGCAGGAATAAATTTTGCTTTGGAAATGTGATGAACACCAAGAAACACCTCTCAGATTGTCTCCTGGAGGTTCAAGAGAAGATGGCCCAAGGAGATGGGAGTGAGAACACTTATAAAGCTAAAGAGGATTTAGTCAAATACCTGAAGGACATAATCAATAAGGAAGAATTTTTTTGGAAGCAGAAGTCTAGAGTTCAATGGCTAAAAGAGGGAGATAGGAACATGGCCTTCTTCCATCAATCGGCCATGAAACACAGAAAGAGGAACAATATCACCAAACTTCTAAATGAGTAGAACAGAGAGGTGGAGGATGATAGTGAACTTGGTAGACAGGCCTCCAATTACTTCATAAACTTCTTGGCTAAGCAAAATAATAGAACTGACAGTGTTAAGGAAAACATTCTTCTTAATTGTATCCTGACTATCTTATCTGAGGAAAACAATGAAGGACTGTTGAAACCTATAACAGAAGAGGAAGTTAGGGTGGTTGTGTTCTCAATGGGGACATTCAAAGTGTTAGGGCCAGATGGGTTCCCTCCTGCTTTTTTCTAGGAATTCTGGGATATAGTGGGCTATGATGTTACGAATGCTATTAAAGACTTCTTCAGGATGGGCAAGTTCCTCAGGCAGATCAATGTCACATTCATTGCTCTGATTCCCAAGAAAAAAAACATGAAATTCATGGCTGACTTCAACCCCATTAGTTTGTGCAACACCATGTACAAAGTCATTACCAAAATGTTATTCCTTAGAATCCAACCACTTTTGGATAGCCTTATTGTTGGAAACAATGCAGATAATTGAGAGGGGGGTGAATCAGTTATATTATAACTTTTCTGTTTTCCTTCTTTTTCTTAACTTATCATTTAATGTTATGCCAAAACAAGACAATCATAAGAGCTGACAAAGAAATTAACACATGACACAAAGATTTTTATGTGGAAACCCTGTTAAGGAAAAAAAACTACGAGATGACTAACCCAAGATTGTATTCTCTGTTAAAAGAATAAAGAGTACAAATTTGGCACTTACCAATTAGTGCTCACTACCTGAGCACACTGCTCACAAGAGGCCCACTGCCTACATGAGACTTATAGTCTACAAATGCTTACAAATGATACCAATGTGTCTAAACTGATGAACAACATCTATGCATGCAGGATTTCAATCCCAGTTAGGTACAATATACTGATTTGGCACATTTCATTCTTCCTCTACTTAATATAACTTTTCTATCACATTTCGGGCTTGAATTACTGCCTTCACACTTGTCTCTACTTTTCTTCATACTTAACCATACATATCATCACTATCACACCCTTACAGGCTTGAATCCATCGGGTATATATATCTGCATCAAGGATTTCCAACTTCTTAGTCAGCAACAAGAACACGTAAGATATTTGCAAGTTATTAATCTATTAACTCAATCCATGCTTGATTAGTGGTGCACATCAAAAACATAGACATAGAAGTCATAAATCATGTCGTCTAACAATGTATAATATCACAAATTACTTGATCAGGACCTTTTACACATCCGGATTGAAGTCTGATACTCTGTCGGTCAGTTCTTCCTCTATCTGCTCTGCCTGATTGGAACCCAACACTCAGATGCTCATATTGTTTTCTTTCTTTATCATCAGAGGCTAAATCTTTGGAATACAGTAGCCATGATACCCCTCTTGACTTGTCAAGTCTGTAACTTACTGAGTTACACCATCTGAGAGATCTGAACCTGATTGTCGAACCCTGTTACATACTCTGTTCTTGTTCACTAGACCAAAATAATCTTCAATCTGACTTCCGGTATACGCATAGTATGTATTGCGGATATGTGGGATAGACTTTGTTGCCATCAATGAGAACACTTATGAAGCCACACAGTGTCTCTTGCCAACAATCTCCCCCTTTGGCATTGATGGCAACACTTAGTGAAAAATGGCTAAGTGTTGCAGTAACTCCCCCTTGACTGATGCTCTATCTTTTGCACTAATTTACCGAAGCTCCCCCTTAGCTAGACTCCACATTTTTCACTACTCTTCACTCCTCCTTTGACATCAATTGCAAAGGGCGGAATCTGTATACCAAAATTTTGCAAAAATTATTCTATACATGACTGCATAAGTATATATAAATCATATGTTATACTTACATATACTTAAGTATATCCGCAAAGGTTGTCTTCAACTGGATAATTTATGTGGCCCAACTCCTCTTCATTCTGTCCAAAATGGAGATATGTCCACTTAACAAAAAAGAAAATGCTTCTACCCTCTTTAAGTCTATTGGATCACTGGTCCAGATTGTATTTTGTGCCTTTGTCAAGGCATCATGCATTGTCTCTAACTTAGGGATGATTATCCCTCTGAGCTCACCCATTCTATCCATTATGTTCTTTCTCTCCTTAACCAGTTCTTTAATTTCATTTATTATAGCAATAGCTTGACATTCATGATTCACCAGAGAGGTAGTAAGGGGATCAAAATTCTGAGATAAACTTGACAGTTTTCCTTCTTGTTCTTTCACTTTCTTCTCAATGTCCTCTGTCACTTTGGGCCAAGATAAAAAAAATTTGTATATGTCCCCACCATCTTTAAGAGCATTTTCAAGGCTCTTTATGTCAATGCCTAAGGTTCTTCTATCATTAGTAATTAGCCCTTGTACTTCACTGAACCTTTTTCCCAAGAACTCCTTCCGGACCTTAGTTTCTGTCGATTTCTCTAAGGATTCAAAATGAGTGTTAACAGAATTGACTAAGTTTTTTAGATTACGAGATGGAGAGGCAGAAGGATCCTTTTGATAGGTTGGCATAATCTTCTCCAACATCCCAGATGCAATCTCCAACAACTCACAATCCTCCATATGAGATTTTAGAAGTTTCTCTTTTGCTTTGGCCTAAGAAAAAGATGCTACCTTCATTATCTGGACCAGAGATAGAGAGTCAAAGTTTAGTGGCCCTTGAATTAGCTCAGGTTCATCTAGCTCCATTATTTCTTTGTCCAGGAAATTTTGTACTGTCTCTGCAGTGTCACTTGTAGACTCTACTTCCTTCCTTTTGGGGACATCTAGACTGACTTGCTTATTGATCTTTGTTTCTTCTTCATGTCCTTCCTTTTCCAAAGCAGAGGAGTCTAGTGCCTCAGATGGCTCTTAATTATTTTTCTTTAATCCTTCGACATCCTTGTTAGAAAATGTTTCTTCTTTCTGTCCTTCCTCTTCCACAATAGAGGAATCTAATGCCTAAGATGACTCTTCATCATTTTTCTTTAATCCTTCAACATCCATGTTAGAGGGCTCTTCATATGTTTCCTCTATAATGGGAAGATTGAATCTCTTCAAGGCATTTTGGAGGATTTCTTTTGTTTCATTGGCTATTTGTTCAGTCTCACCGAGCATGAGTTTGTTCATTCTGGATTTTCTCCGGAAATCATCTTTACACTCCTTGAAAATCATGTCCATTTGTTTTGGAGTGATGGAAGGATAAAGATGAATTGCTATCTGCTCCTGAATCTCTAAGTCTTTTACCATTGCATTCTCTTTTCTCAGCTCAAGTACCTTTTCTAGGCTCTTAGGAATCAATGATATAATTTCAATGAAATCTTTATTGTAAATGTTCAAGTACCTGACAGTAGCCTCTTCCAGAATTATCTTGTCAGCATCACTGTATGCATCATAGAACTCAGTCACCGGCTGTAGGTTCCCATCCATAGTAATTGCCTTAATGATGTTATCAATGGAAAGAGTGGGCTTTTCAACAAATTCCTCTGCCTTCTCTTCCTCATTTCTACTAGCAGAGAACTTCCTAGATGTTTTCTTCTTCTTCATTTTCTTCATTTCCTCATCAGATTCTATTTCTTCATCATCTTTATGGCTTGTATATGTCCTTGTGGCTTTGGTCTCCATCCTCTTTTCTCCTTTTCTGGATGTCTTGACTTTCAGTTTGGTAGACTTTAAGCTTTTGGAAGCAACAAGAGCAGAGCTTTTGGAGGATCTAGTCCGAGAGAAGGTTTGTACAGGAGCACTTTCTTTCTTTGCTTCTTGTCTTTCTTTCTCTGCCCTCTCTATTTTCTCTCTGTTAGCATCTACAGCCTCCTTTGATATGCCAAATCTTTTGGTAATTTCTTCAACTTTCTTTCTTACTTTCCTCTTCATCTCTGACTATCTTAACTCAACATGTATTTTTATACTTAGCTCTTCAAAGGTACCAAACCTTTCTGCTTCAGTGTCCTTAGGTTGGCTCAGTAGGTGTTGAATATGTAGCTCCAAGATTTTTTCATCGACCTCATATCCCATAGGCATTATCCATACAGTTCTTGACTTGACTGCCTCCATTAGGCATTGATCAGTGTCAACCATGAAGCAAACTGTATCTTTGTATTTGTCAACTATTGTTTGTGGTATTCTTTCTTTAGCTTGCATTATGATTTGGAAATTATTAAAGTAACCCTAGAGGGCTGTGTTTTGGGCTTGAGAATCACCAAGTCCATACATGTAATCTCTAATCTGAATTGCAATGGGTTTATCATTTTGCCAGACCCAACCATTTGATCCAGGTAGCTCATTCATATAATAGAAGAATAGACACAGTATTAGACTACCATATTTAAAGGAATTTTTCTTATCCTTTTGATCTTCTGCAAGTTCTCCAATAGCCTATTTAGAAGTAGCTCACACAGATCATAATCTGCATCTTCCCTCAACATCTAATATGCAGCGTAGATTGTTGTACCAGACACAGAATTCTCCCTGCTTGAATGGTAGATCTTGTAGACGATTATCATTGAAGCATACTTGACATCCAGATCTATGATATCATCTATAGTCGTTGCTCTTTTGTCAAATTTTGATCTGGTGACTTCAGTTACCATTTGGTTCTTCACAGATTTGAGTGCGTGTAACCCACCTGATGAATGCAGTCCGGTCACTACCCTGATGGCATCTTTAGTTATCTTCAATGGCCTCACTAGCCACATAAAATTATCATGCATCCTACTTAGAACATACTAGACCCAACTGTCTTCTACAAAACATGGAAAATGTATGCAATGTCTAAAGTGTTTGTCCCAGAGGGCCTTGAATTCAGGTTTGATTTCAAAATTCTCATCTATTAGTTGTTTGTGATAAATATCCATCAATTTTGAGTCTCCAAATTCTTCAATGTTTGCATGGATATAAACCCTAACATCTTCTACATGCAAGACTCCGTGTGGAATGCTAGAAAACGCACCCAAGGGATCAACTTCTAGATATTTGTAAGGGTGTTTCTTGAATTTAGGTCTCAGCCTATCAGAAATATTGACAACCATTGGAGTAGCCATTTTGCAAGAGATCTGGAGAGAGTTTTTAGAAGGGAAGTACCTTTTCACGCTTTAGGGTTTGAAGCAGAAATCGGAATGATTCTCTGGTTAAATTTTATCTTCAGCTGAACTTGAGTGAATTGTAGGATCTTCTTCTCAGAGCTCTTCTTTTCTTCTTCGTGAGTGCAAGTGTGTAAATAATGAGTGAAAGAACCCTTTTATCCTTGAGTAAAAAGTCATCCGGTTACCCTACTTCTCAAATGAGGTTTTCTTGGATTGTCTTGCAGATCTTCAAATCATTTGTTTATGAGAATTGACAACATATTTTCACCTTTTTCAAACATGCCATGAGTCCGCAGATTGAAATATTTCAATTTTGGATCATACCAAATCTATTTGTGAAATTCTACTTTACCGGATAGCTACCGATACAAGATCGCCTCATAACTAGCTCAAATCTACATGCGGATTTGTCAAATTTAGACTAGATGATCTTCAAGTGAGTCTCCTCAAACCTTTTAAACCGCAACCTCTTATTTTGACTCAAAGTGTCGAATTCAGGCACTTACTAACTAGCAAGGGGAAAGGGATCTTCTTTGTAGCTCCCCCTGAACCAGAGCTAGTCTTTTAGTTTCTGGAAGGAATATCAACACTGGATTCCGGTGTGAATCCATCCCCAATATTCATTGTACTCCTTTTTACCCAAATCTTGCTCATTTCTTTTTGAACTTCATCCGCATTTACTTTCCCTTTGCCTTTATCTTGTTTCTGATCATGTTCCACTGGACCTTTTCTATCCTGATTTCTACTTCTACAGAATTTGGTAATATGACCAAATCTATTGCAGTTGTAACACACAACATTTCTTTGCTTATTTGAATTATATCCTCTTTATCTACACTCATTAGCCATATGTCCAATTCTATTGCATACAAGGTATTTACCATTGAAAGGATTGTTCATTTGCATATTTTTGCATTCATGAGATTTGTGACCATACCTTTTACAACTGAAACATTGACCAGAGAAGGATGGATTGAATTGATTCATTATATTTCTACACTAGATTACTTTGTGACCAAACTTGTTGCAATTGAAGCAGTATCCATTGAAGGATGGATATCTTTGAGCGTTTGGTTGCCTTACCAGAGGTCTTCTAGGCCTGTTTCTTTGATTTCCTGATCCAAAGTTCTTACATGACCGGATCCAGAACTTTCACCTTTCTCATATCCCAAGCCACGCTTATCATCTACCCGCTTTTGGCTTTCAAGAAGAACTTCAAGTTGGGCTGAGCTTATCTTGAATTTTTCTTTGTATTCATTTAAAGTTTGAAGATCTTGTTTAAGAGTGTCTATCTGATTCTCAAGTTGTTCTTCATTGTCTCTAGCTTCTTCAAGATTAGATTCAAGATGTCTGATTATTCTATCCATTTTGTGGCAGTCCTCTATTTTCTCCTTAAGGGATTGTTTTAGATTATCTTCAATCTTTCTTTTTTCTTCAATTTCTTGGGTGAATCTCATTACCCCTAATTCCATTTCATGCCTTACCATAATGACTTCTTTTGACAGCTTCTCACATAGCTTATTTTTCTCATTCAGATCTTCATTAGTATCATTGACTTCACTCTGATTAGCTAAGTTTTGAAGTAGTTCCTTTCTCTTTTTCACAGAGATACTAAGTTTTTCTTTTATCGCATTTATGAAATCATTAGCTTGTTTAAGTCTTTCTCTCAAATTATTGACTTTAGACTGGGATTGTTCAAGATCATCTAGGGCAGACTGAAGTTGTTCCTTCATACCATATGCATCCATTGAGATTCCCAGATCTTTCTCAAGTTGTTAGGCTTTGTTCAAAGGAACCTTGCTCTGATACCAATTGTTGGAAATAATGCAGATAACTGAGAGGGGGTTTGAACCAGTTATCTTATAACTTTTCTATTTTCTTTCTTTTTCATAACTTATCATTTAATGTTATGCCAAAACAAGACAATCATAAGAGATGAAAAAGAAATTAACACATGACACAAGGATTTTTACGTGGAAACCCTGTTAAGGAAAAAAAACCACGGGGTGACTAACCCAAGATTGTATTCTCTATTAAAAGAATAAAGAGTACAAATTTGGCACTTGCCAATTAGGGCTCACTACCCGAGCACACTGCTCACAAGAGGCCCACTACCTACAGGAGACTTATAGTCTACAAATGCTTACAGATGATACCAAGGTGTCTGAACTGATGAACAACATCTATGCATGCAGGATTTCAGTTCCAGTTAGGTACAATATACTGATCTGGCACATTTCATTCTTCCTCTGCTTAATATAACTTTTCTATCACATTTTGGGCTTGAATTACTACCTTCACACTTGTCTCTGCTTTTCTTAGTACTTAACCATACATATCATCACTATCACACCCTTACAAGCTTGAATCCATCGGTTATATATATCTACATCAAGGATTTCCAACAACTTCTTAGTCGGCAACAAGAACACCTAAGATATTTGCAAGTTATCAATCTGTCGGTTGAATCCATGCTTGATTAGTGATGCGCATCAAAAACATAGGCATAGAAGTCATAAATCATGTCAGCTAACAATGTATAATATCACATATTGCTTGATCAGGACCTTTTACACATCCGGATTGAAGTCTGATACTCTACCAGTCAGTTCTTCCTCTGTCTGCTCTGCCTAATTGGAACCCAACACTCAGATGCTGATATCTTTTTCTTGCTTTATCACCGAAGGATAAATCTTTGGAATACAGTAGTCATACCCCTCTTAACTTGTCCAAGTCTGCAACTTACTGAGTTACACCATCTGAGAGATCCGAACCTGATTGTCGGACCTTGTTACATACTATGTTCTTGTTCATCAGACCAAAATAATCTTCAATCTGACTTCCGGTATAGGCATACTATGTACTGCGGATGTGTGGGATAGACTTTGTTGCCATCAATGACAACACTTATGAAGCCACACAATGTCTCTTGCCAACACTTATTTCTAATTTCCAGAAAGGCTTTGTCCTTGGGAGACAGATTCTAGATGCAACTATCTCGACTCATGAGATAATTCACTCAATGGATAAAAGCAATAATCTAAGTATGGCCCTTAAGTTGGACATATCAAAAGCCTACGACAGAGTCTCTTGGGACTTCCTATTCAAAGTTCTTACAAAGTTGGGTTTCAATGACAGAATGCTCAAACTGATAACAGAGTATGTCACCACTGTCAAGTATTTGGTGTTAGTTAATGGCACGTCACGGGGGTTTTTTGAGGCTAGTAGAGGCCTAAGACAAGGGGATCCCCTGTCCCCTTACTTACTCATTATGATGGTCAAGGTCTTGGGAAGAAATATTTTGTCCCACCTACATAGTCAATCCCTCCATGGGGTTAAAGTAGCTTCCTCCCTAAGACCGTCGGTTGTCCAACAGTTCATTGACGATACCATGTTGTTTGGGGCAGCTTCTATGGTGGAGGCCATGAGTTGGAAGAATTTGCTCAACACGTATGTGGAGGTGTCTATTCAGTGCATCAATTATGAAAAGAGTAATGTTTTCTTCTTTAACACTAAGATAGACCTATAAGTGAAAGTTAGAAACATTCTCCAATGCAATCAGGCAGCTCTCCTGGCCACCTACCTAGGTCTACCTCTAACGGTCAAAGATGTGACCCCAACTTTCTAGAATACGATTTTGGAGCATATCCATAAGAAAATGGAGGGTTGGAAAGGTAAACTCCTAAGCCAAGTGGGTGAGCATCAACTCTTGAAGGCTTCCTTACAAGGCATCCCCACCTATTTCCTTTCTCTGTTTAAAATTCCTAGATATATGGCAGAAAAATTAGAAAAGACCCAGAGAACCTTCCTATCAATAGGAGTTGAGGAAAAGAAGAGGATCTCTCTAGTGGGATGGGATAGAGTCTGTCAGCCCAAGGTGAAACGGGGTTGGGGAATCAGAAAAATTCAAGGAATGAACAAAGCCTTACTAACCAAAATTGGTTGCACGTTCCTTAAAGAGAAGGACTGGGTTCAAATCATGAAAGCCAAATACCTACAGAATGAATCCAATTCTGATATTCTCGATAGAGACTCCCTACCCAAAGGCTCTATCATTTCCAGAACAAAATGACGAAAACCAGGCAATCTCTTTCACAAGGCATCAAATGGAAACTGGGAAAAGGAGATAAAATCAAGTTCTGGGAGGATAATTGGTTGTGGGATGATCTCCTGTTGAAAGGAAATAATTCTTTTAAGGAAAGAGCGGTTAGCTTTTTTGGTAACAAGGTGAGCAACTATATAACTAGCCATCCCCATAGTCAAAGAAGGTGGAAGAATTTAGCGGACTGTTGTAACAACCAACTTGAGAAGCTGGAGTGCCAGATTTTGCAACTTGAGCTAGAAAGGTACAGAATTCTAGTCTTTCAAAGGGAAGATGAGATGTTTTGGGGTCAAGACCAAAAAGGAAAGTTCACAGTCAAGTCAGCTTACCATATGCTAGCTAACAGTGGTCAGCCAAATCAGTTCTGGAAGAAAGTATGGAATAGCAAATTATTACCTAAAGTTAACTTTTTCTGGTGGGTCATGGCACACAACAAAGTTCTTTCCATTGATAACCTCAATAAGAGGGGTTTCCAACTGGTTAACAGATGTGTGTTGTGCTGTAAAGAATAAGGGACCGTTCAATGCCTACTCCTTCACTGCGAATTCTCTAAACAAATTTGGGAAAAAACTCTCCAGAAGCTTAAATTGGAGTGGGTTTTTCAGGAGAACCTGGAGGATGTTGCCCAAAGCTGGATCTCCCCCTTCACTCACCCTAGGATAAGGGAACTCTAGAGACAAATTCCCCCTCACCTTAGGTGGAGTGTGTGGAAAGAAAGAAATAATCACATTTTTAGAGAAATTGCTCATCCTGCTAATGAGGTTTTCTTCTCTTTTTGCAAAGCGGTTGCTGAGAACACTTCCTCCAATACTCTGCAAGTTGCTGAGAATCCCCCTTCTCTAGTTGAAATTTAGATTGCCAAGAATTTGCGCTTGAAGGAGGATATGAGCAAGGTTAACACTCGCTGGAAAGCCCCCCTCAACGGCTGCATCAAACTTAACTTTGACGAGGCGGAAAAAAGAATACTGGTCTCCCTAGTGGGGGAGGGATCTTCAGAGACTGTCATGGTGCCTTCATTGTTGCTTATTCTAGGGGCATCGGTCAAAGTTCTAATAATGTTGTTGAAGGCATGGCACTTCTTAAAGGCCTAAAGATTGCCCACTCCTTGGGAATTGACAACCTGCAGGTGGAAGGAGATTCTAAAATTGTGATTGATGCGGCCCTTGGGAGGTCTAAGAGCGGTTAGAAAATGAAGAGTCTAATTAAAGATATCATCGGCTTACTGTCGAAGTTCAATCAGATGGTTATCGGTCATGTTTATCGTGAAGGCAATAAAGTGGCGGATGCGATGGCTAACTTGGGTCAGAACATGGACACTTGGTGGTGGTGGAGAATGGATAATAATCTTCCGCATCAGATACAAACCCTCATTGAGTTTGGTCCCTCATGAGGAAAAAACTTAATCTTTGGGGGAGTGCGGGGGGCCTACGGAGATCTAGTACCTTCGGTCAGTTGGACTCTAGGTACAGGTTGTTGAAGGCCACGAAGGTTAAGTGCCAGCTTGCTAATACTCGGACTTGTCTTTTCATAAGAGATTGTATTTATTAAATGTTGAGTTGGTGTCTCAAGGGGGTTTCTCACATGCCTAACCACGTGATGTTTCGTCTGGGCATCTCGAAGACACTCAACATAAGATTTAATGATGATTTGATATGGCTTTGTAATTATGACTTGAAAGGGATTAAATGTTCTCGCATGCTGAGAAATAGCAAGTACGCCACCCTCGGCGTGGGTAAGGCTGTGAACATCATTGCTTTCAGTTTAAACACTAAAGATGGGGATTTGGAGGCTAGAGAGTTATTCAAGAGTTACATTATGATTGCTCTCTGTTGCACTGCGCTTTCTTTGTCTGCTGCTTGCTTTGTCAACCCGTTCATGTTTAGTAAAATGGGTGGGGATAGGTCATGCACTGAACCTGAGACATGTGAGGAATTCAGAAAGAACAAGACTCTTTGGCACATCTGCCATGAGGGAGGAGTTACCTCGTATTAGGAGTGTCTGCAAGGCTATGATGAAAACCTCTCGGTTCAATTTTTGCGGTCCTATGATGGCAGGAAGGTTAAGGTGGGAAATGTGGGGTTTGAGATTTTTGAGGAGGTGATTGGGATGCCTACTGATGGCACGAAGCACCCCAAGAAGAGCAAGGTGTCAGATTCTGATGGTATGAAGTTGTTTCTCAATAAAGGAGAGGTTCTGAATAGCCTGCAAGGGGGTTTTGACCAATAACTCTTACCTCCACCCTGGGATGAGGTATGTTACATGATAATGAAGTATTTTACTTTAGAGGGAAGGTTCATGAGGTTTTTTCATTACTACTTCGTGCTGCTAAATCATTTTAGGTGTAGCAAGCATATCATCTTCCCTTTCTATCTCCTGTCGTCATTGGAAACCTCCATTGTTGCTGCCAAAGATCAACATGCCCTTAACCCTAGTAAGCCTAAGATTCCACTCCATCAGGGCCTAATCTTGAGACTGTACAGGTTCCATCTCGCCCTTTGCCCCCCAAAGCCCTCACTCCCATCAGGATTGAGCTATCGTTGCATAATCCTACCCTGGTGAAGCATTGTCTGGTCATAATAATAGAAATCACCCCTGAATCCTATGGCACATCCTTAAAAAGTGGCAAGAAGAAACCCTCTGTGACCATAAGCCCCGAACCCACCACTAAAGATCTCACCCCCATTTCGCCGGCAATGACCCTTGCTAAAAGAAAAATCCTTCAAGGTAGCCCTTCCTTATCTAGTAAGAAGAAGCAGGGTACCCTGGAAGAAGAGGACATTGTCAGTGAGATTAAGACCTCTAAGGCCACTCTGGTGGTCGAGGAGGTTAGTACTGAAGAAGGAAGTGGGGATTTAGATAGTGTAGGGGATGAGGTCTACACTCCCACTAATAGCAAAACTAGAATGCTGACGACTACGAGGTCGTCGAGGCTTGCCACCAAACCGGGCTCCTTGCCCAAGGGGAAAGCTGCCTTGTTGGAGAAGGAGGATGTTGAGGAGATGCAAGAAGAGGAACAACCCGAGGAAAAGAACAAAGAGGCTTCTGCGGGAATGCAGGAAGAAAAAGACTCCGAGGATGATAACAAAAAGGGTTCTACTGAGCTGTAGGGTTCAAGGTCTGAGGGCAACATCAAGATGGACACGGTCGTGGAGGAAACTGAGCAGCTGGGGAGTGATGTTTTAGTTAAGAAGGACAACAAAATTGAGATGATGGAAGCTGATGAAGAGGGTCCCAGCAATTTCCCTAATTTCAATGTGTAGGGTTCAAATTTCGTCATCTCAGAGAAAAAGAAAAAAGGGACTGGTAAAAAGAAAAAAGGTGATAAGAGCAAAAAGGACAAGGAAATTGGAACTCTGGAGGCTAGGCTCACTCATCTGGAGCAGAAGTTTAACATTCTGGCTAAATTCTCGGCTAGAGTTATACACAAGTCTACCACTACTCTGGTGGCTCTCCAAAAAGTGGTTCCCAAGGGGCAAGAGAAGAAGGACAAAAAGCTAAAGGAATATGAGGATGTGCTCCAATTTCTCATGGATGATTGGGACAAGATGTTCGCTTAGCCTTTGGAGGCTTGGGTCTACTCTATTGTCAGTCCGCTATCAGTCTATTGTTTCTGTGGTGTCCAGTTTCTTTAGTCTTTTGTTATGTTGCAAAAACTTTGATGGTTAAATCTTAATTGTTATCATTTTTTGGTGAGCCTCTGTTGGTTGTTTTGTCATGGGATCGGCACCCTTTTTTGCCGCTTATCTAATCAAAAACAATAAATATAATTGTATTAGATAGTATATATTATATAAAAGAAATATAATTAAAATATAAATAAATATTAATATTAAATATATAATATGTTTAATCTAAATATAGAATTCTATAATATTATATTATACTTTTATATATGTTTGTTTTATATGGTATACAATTTTTTAATAATATTATATTTTAAGTTATTCTATGCCATGATAAATGGCGACCAAATTGTCATTAAAATTACTCCCTAGTTAAAAAATTAATATGAACTCCAAATCTTCCTATATCGCATGGTTATTCAATATAGGAAGATAATATGTTTAATCTGCCACAAGCCTTTACAAAAGGCGTTGATGGATTTCCCAAACTGAATATGATTTATTTTATAGATGCTTGGAGTCCGCAAGAAAGAGAGAGCGTACTGCAGCACTGTGCCGGAAAATATAAAGAAAAACACATTTTTAAACATTACGGAGAAATATAAATAGTGATACAATGTCACGAAAGGGTTGAATCCATTTAATTTTGAGTAGATACCAAAGCAGGCGGAAGCGGGGACGATCAACGAAAATAAGTCAGTCGAAAACAGAGTTTACAGCAAAAAAACCGGCGAAAAACAGTGAAAAACAGCGAAAATAGGCTAAACCGGAAAATGGTGAAATCGAACCGCTAAAGGCATTGCAATCGTCTTGCACGCCTCTCGAGCAATAGAGACCGTCGATTTGTAAAGTCAGCCCATCTTGTTCACATAGGGAACGCCTTCTACGTAAAAATTTAAAAAAAAAATGGAAAATATATTTCAGCGTAGATATATTTTTTTAAATATGAATATACTAGTAAACATAGTTTCCCTTAGAAATCAGGCTTCCGCCTCTATGACCTTCTAATGAGAGAATAAATCATAAAGAATGGTAAGAAAGCATTTAAAGACAACTTTTGACTTAGTAATCACACTCTTTTCCGGTGATTAGTCCTCAGGTCAATAAACCTCTAATTTAATATGAGGACGTACAATCGCGTGGAAACAGTCACGTAAGAAATTTAATGTCTGGGTGTATTATTTCAAAGCAGTACGAACAAATATTGACTTTGCTATATGTGACAATTTCAAAACATTCACTGTATTCAATTATATGAAGCATGGTCGGCTAAGCGCGTGGGGTACAGAGGCTTTTAAGTATACCTATGTGAAGAAATCAGTTCCGCGTGTTAGGCCGTCTAAAATTGAAAAAATAATGATAGTAACGTTTTTCTTCAATTCCTTTTCTGGATGCGCTTTCCTCGCGAGTGACGTTGCATGTAGAACTTTGCTATGTTCGATTATAAAAGCCTGTATATCCTTACTCCACAATACACAGATTTGTTTGCTTAGACTTTCGACTACAAATAGTCGACAATATATTGTTTGGGTTGCATAGACTTTTCTCCTGAGAAAAATGTCTCAGTTTGCAACAATCTCATTTCTTGCCTGCATTACTTTGGGTTTATGTTCGAGTGTTGTATATGGCCAGCTTAGTTCAACATATTACAGTACGTCGTGTCCCAATCTGTTGTCGACTGTTAAGTCTGCAGTGAAGCAGGCCGTCGCCAACGAGAAACGGATGGGAGCATCCCTTCTGCGTCTTCACTTCCATGACTGTTTCGTTAACGTAAGAATTTCAGACTCTTTGTTATGAACTGTTATGATGTGTACATAATATATTAAGTGAAAGTGCTTCTGGATTCAATTGTGTATGTTTTTGTTTCGACGTTTTGGATCATACTCAATTCTCCTCTTCGTGATGATGGATCATTAAGTATGATCTGAAATGTCGAAGCAAAAACATACACAGTTGAATCCAGAAGCACTTTCACTTACTGTCATGGACTGTGGAAAACTCATGCTTACATTATATATTGTTCTCTGAACTGTGTAGAAGTTAGTCGATTTGGGGGTAAAAGTAAGTTACTTGTCTAGAGGTTTGTCTCTATAAATATCTCCATAGCAAATGCATTTTTAAGCTTTGTAGTGATTGTTTTCAAAGGTTTGATATACTTGAATCATAGATTTTGATTGCAAATCTCTTTAGTCTTTTGAGTTTTGATTATGTTTAAGTTCTTACTCTTGTAACGATGGTTAATTTCGACTCCTTTTATTCTTTTTATGTCTGTACACAAGTATTTTTCGACTATGAAGCATTACAATGGTGTTTTCACTATTAGTTGTTAAAAGACATTCTTTGTATTACAGGGCTGCGACGGGTCTATTCTGTTGGACGACTCGTCCACTTTAACAGGAGAAAAGACTGCAGTGCCAAATGCTAACTCAGTCAGAGGATTCGACGTGATAGACACCATTAAGACAAACGTAGAGGCAATTTGCAGTGGAGTTGTGTCTTGTGCCGACATTGTGGCCATTGCTGCTCGTGATTCAGTTGTCGAAGTAATTCCCAATTTTCTTCGCTCAATGTTGTGAGAAATTTGAATAAACTTATATAAGTTTCTATAGTTTGTAATACTAATAAATTATCTTTTGCTTGTAGCTCGGAGGGCCAACATGGACAGTGCAGCTGGGAAGAAGAGACTCCACAACTGCAAGCCTTAGCGGTGCAAATAGCAATATTCCTGCTCCTACATCAAGCCTCAGCGCACTCATCTCATCTTTTAGCGCTCAGGGTCTTTCTACCAAGGATATGATTGCGCTTTCTGGTAACTTATTTTTCCAATCTGGATAACTAGTATAGTTATATTTAAAAATATATATATCTACAGTACGTGGAGAGATATCTTCTATTTTTTTTTTTTGGTTTTTGGTTTTTATTTTTATTTTTTTCAACGCAGGTTTCATTTCTTATTAAATATATTTTTTATTCTTAACATTTATAAATTACTGGCAGTTAGAATATTTGCATTTTAGTTTAAAATAGCAAAAACATCTTTGAGAGTGTTGTCAAGTTTAGTGGCGTATTTATTGTGGTGTTTCATTATGATCCTCATCTTAATAATCTCATGCATATAAATCTTACTTTTTTGTTTTTAGATTAGAATCTTATAAAATTACACCCAATTTGGAATCTTTCAGCTTTTCAACTCCACCCCTACTGTAGGAATGCCTCTCCACTCAATTACTACTTATACCAACTATAGCACCTGACTTTTTTTTTTTAAAATTCAGGTGGTCATACTATTGGTCAAGCTCGCTGCACTAATTTCAGAGCTCGCATCTACAACGAATCCAACATAGATTCTACATTCGCCACTTCTCTGAAATCAAACTGTCCAAGCAGCAGTGGGGATAACAACCTTGCACCCTTAGATCTTCAGACTCCCACGACCTTTGACAACGACTACTACAAAAATCTGAGAAGCCAGAAAGGACTTTTACACTCTGATCAGCAGCTTTTCAATGGAGGTTCTGCTGATTCTCAAGTGACTACATATAGTTCCAATCAGAACACCTTCTTCACAGATTTTGCAGCTGCCATGGTGAATATGGGAAACATCAGTCCTCTCACTGGCAGCAATGGACAGATCCGAAAAAACTGCAGGAAGCCCAACTAATAGCCATAATAAATGGCTGAACTCTTTGGTATTACAAGTTTATATTTGCTCCACTGTAAACAGCCGGCACTCTGATCTGTTCGACCTGTTTCAATCCTTCTGTGTTTTTGGTTCTGGTCAATTTTTCTGTACCAGTCGGTGCGATTTCGTTTAAGCTTCACCTTATATGTGTAGTAGTATGCACAATTCACTTTAATAAATTATGGATTGGGGGCATTGCTGGTCATAAAATATATAATGTGCACTACGTTTTCATTGCTCGTGAGCCAATATTAATTCATATAGATTTGCGAGCGGTACTAAATATTCAAATATTCAGATTGTACGTGAATGTCTATGGCTGGAGTCGGTAAATAGGATTAAAAAATAATGGCTAATTACGATGATGGATCTAATGCTCCAAAAACAGAAATAACTTTAGAAAAGGATGGGAGAGGATTAAATTACTTTTTAAAAAAAATAAATAAATTAGAATACAAATATATTTATAGATCTCAAAATTTATTTTTTTTATTCAAAATATTATACTTGGATCTTTTCTTTAAAGTATCACAATTTCGAATTCAATGTGTCCAAATTACATTGGTAGAAAGTATGAAGAGATATAGAGTTTTTTTTTTTTAAATCTATTTTTAAAGCTATTAAAATACATAGAACTTAATTGATTGTAAAATATAATGGTTTTATATTACTTTCAAATGACATTTTTATTGATATTCAAAATCAATAAATATTGATTTGAAGTAAGTATAATAAATTAAATGTTGTATGTGTTCTAAAATTTGGGCAATGTCAGTCTTAGAAAGGATTAAAATTACCAAAAGGAAAATATGATTTCATCTTTTGAGAACAAAGGCAACCTTAACCAAAAATTGATAAAACCCCATCTTTCTACATCTAAACTTAAAAACATTAAATCTCCAACCTGCCCAAGAACACCATCTCCACCAACCAAGCCTGCTTACTTTGCATATAGTTGCAAGAAGTAGGAATAACCTTGCTAATACACTTAGCAGGTCACAAACATTTGACCATCTACCCCTCCTTGATCATCCTTTTTGTTTTGCTCCTTAAATCCATGAATTTTCACTCCATAATCGAAGAAGGGCCTTTTTTTACCTAATGAACCAAACCTTCTTAAGATAATATCTATATAGACTTAAAGACTTAAAATATCTATATAGAAGTTTAAAGACTTGAAATATATAGACTTAAAAACTTAAAAGATAATCCAAGAAAGACTTAAAATGTATAGATTTCCTTCATTGTGAATAACCATAAGACTATCTATATAAAGATAAAGATCATTGTAGTATGTCACAACCATCTCAATAGAGAAACTAAATATCTAACTAGATAAGAAAAATAGATTGAAGAATATGTTATGTTCAAAGAGTCATTGGAAGGAAGGCTTGGGATCTATAGTGCTTAGCCAAGGCATGGAAGTAGGGTTGCTTCACTATTCAAGATTTTGACTCAACAACTTCATTCTAAACCTAAATTTCCATACATAAGTGTCACAATTAATGATGGTTTTGAGGGTTTATTAACCCCATTCACAAAGCTAAAACCTTTGGAACATAATATGGAATATTTGGATAGTGTGGTAAGAAAAAGTGTGGGATTCCAAAGAGATAAGATGATGAGAAATTGGGAATTGAGAGGAGAGAAGAATGCAAAGAAAGAAGAATTAAAAGACATGTTTGATAACCAAGACATTTGAGGAAAGATGGGAGAACCCCATATCATAAATGAAGAGGTGGACCCCTTAACTAGGAGTTATCCTCCATGTTGTTTAAGACAAGAAGGATTTCAAGTGAAGATATATTTAGTGAATCATTTCTAACTGAATAAGTGAAAAGAAAGATTTTGTTGGTGAGTATGATAAGATATTGGGAAGAGAGTTCTTTGAGATAGAATTGCTTAGAGATAAGGGCATGACAAGTAAACTAGTAAAACAAAAGAAAGATGAGAAGTGTGGTAGGAAAAATAAGGATTTTAAGGATAAGAAACATTATAAGGATCCAAGGATAGAGCACAAAGAGATTGAGTGGAGGAGAAACCTCAAAAAACATCAATAAATAAGAGGCAATAACCACTCCCAAAATGAGTGCAACCAAACCAAATTGCCTATTTTTGGGAAAGATACGAAAGAAGCATTTAAACACATCTTTGTCTTGGAATCTTTATTGAGAAGAAATGTAGTTAGAGAAAACCAAAATAAACTTTATGATTTTGTGGAAATTTCGAGGTTTGAGGCCCTTAACTAGTACATAAAGACATGTCGAGAGCATAATAATGAATGGGATGAGGTAAAGGAAGAATTCTTAAACAATTTTTAGTGCCTAGAAATCCCTTTAGAGAGTATAAGTATGATGAGGGAAATGTTGCAAAATAAGGTAGAGTTAATAAGAGAATTTGATCAACAATTTAAGGCAGTTGTTAGGAAATTAGAAGATCCATTATCTGAGAAACAAAGGGTGGAATGGTTTGTGTTCAGATTGGTACCTGCAATTAGAGAATCATTATATGGAAGAGTTTTTGAGACATAAGCAGTAGAATTAGCATCAAGAATTGAAGCACAACCATGGAGATGGGAGAATAAGAAAGAAGAAAATGTTGAAATAGAAAAGTTAAAACTAGAATTGGAGCAATTAAAAATTAACCAAGATATTTTAGCAAGAGGAAAGAACAACTAAGACATGATATCTGGCATTTAATAAAGAAGATGTGGTGTTCTTATTGTTCCAATGAAACACATCTAACGAATGAGTGCCTAGTCTAAGAAGTAAAAAGAAGAGTTGTGGCAATAAAAGTAGAATTTGTAGAAGCTCCAAGGAGGCTAAAGAGTGTCTTTTGTGGTATTTTATGATGAGTGGGATGACCACAAGATTGATGACTATCCATCCTTTCTATTCTAACTAAGAGATGAGGAGGAGCACAAACCCTACCATGAGTCCTACCATAGGGGTATGGCAAGAGCCAAAGGGCTAGCAGAAGAAGCTTTTCATAGATAGGATTGCAAGTATCAATAGCCCAAATGGAGAGACCAATGAAATATCAACTCAATTAAAAATGTGTTACCTTAGATCTTAGGAGATAGACACTCTACTAACTCTAGGAACAACTATAATGCAATAGAACCTACAGTAATGAGTTTAAAGGAGGACGTAGTAGAGGAAGAGGCTAAGAATAGAGAAGGGAGGATGTTACCTATTATAAGTGCGATGATGTAGGAAACTATGCAAATGATTGTAGGGATGAAAGGAAGAAACTATGTGGATTATACAATGATTCCAACCATGATTAATTGATGTCCCAAGAGCTACTCAACTAGAATTGTCAAACCACTACAAAGAGTGAAGAATTATCTGGACCAAATGCACCAAGAGGGGCTAAGGTTATAAGGAGAATACCTAAAGACATCCCTCTAAATGATCACTAGTGTCAAAAAGTAGAAATAGACAATGAGGGGCATAAATAAGGAAACCATTTGATGAAGGAGGGACAATTAGAAAAGGAGTACTTAGAGAGGAACAAGTTGTTAAAAAGAAAAGAGAAGAAAAGGAAAATAACGTAGTAGTAGTAACAAGGGGTGGTATAGACACTCCAAGAGGAAAATTAGTAGTGGATGAATCAAACAAATAAAGTGTGGAGGATTTGCCCACAAAGAAGGGTCATGATTTGATAGTTGGTAAAGGCAAAAAGATTATTGGATATGAAAAGGAGAATGAAGATTAATATATGGCCTATTTCTCTTAAAAATTCACTTCTATTAAAGGAGTCAACCACTCTGAAAAAAAAAAGAGAACATATTGGAAAAGATCAAATAATTCACCAAATATTAGAGCAAGCACTGAGAAAGGAACACAACACAAAAAGTAAATATATTGACTAAAACATCAAGGAAGTGTCGCAAATGCCTTATTTTGATAGAGTTGAGAGTCCATGATAAATGGATGAGGAAAGTATTGGTAGATCTAGGCATTAACAAAATCATAATGCCTAGATTAATTTAGGAAGCCCTAGGAAGACTAGTATTACATGAAATTCCCTACAACATCACGTTGGTTGATGGGACACCTGTGAGTGTCCTAGGAACCTATAAGAATGTAGAGGTAAATTTATTAGGAATAAAAAGGCTGGTAGATTTTAAAGTTATAGATATCAAGGAGCCCTTTGATGCATTTAGTGTTTAGTTAAACTTAGAATGGTTTGTAAATTGTGATGGAATATTTGACTCCAAGAAAGAGGAATTGATCTTTTATGTTGTGGATAGGATAGTCCACATACCCCTATACACTAACATGAACAATGCATATATAGAAGAAATAGCACGAGAAGGAGGTGTGGAAGATGAAGAAGACTATAAAGGCCTATATTCCTTAGGAAAAATCCCCAAGGTAGAAATAAATAGAAATCCAAAATTAGTGGGAGAAATTGAGATAGACAATATCCATTAAATCACTGATTGTGAAGATTCAATAGAAGAGTATCTTCTCAATGAGCTCAAAGCATGAGGGCTAGGAGAATTTTAAGGGTTAGGAAGGTGAACGTCCTTAGGAAAATTAATAAAATAGATATGAATAGTGCCACAAAAGACAAAATTACACTGCAACTGAATAAAAAATAATGGTGAAAGGGAGATGTTACACCACAAACCCCTAGGATTCATTGCATCACAAGGGGGATATCTCATATTAAGCTACCTCACTATTCTAGGGTAGGGGACTTACTAGGTTATCTAGATAACATCAAGAGAACATTTAAGAGAGAGGACCTTAGAAGGGAATTCCTAGATGACCACCATGTATGTAGTGAGATGAGATGGTGGTAAACCCATAAGCCTAGAAAATTCCTACTTGGAAAGCATTAACGATACTGATAAAAAGTAGATACTTGGAGGAAGAAGGTGAATGAGATCCCATTAAATAATATGATGGCACATTTAAACTAGAAGAGCACATTCAATATTGCATTGAATCTTAGGACGAAGAGAGAGAATTAAATGAGTGGCTTTAGCATAACTATTTTATTAGACATTGGTACCAATTGTTAAAACCTGGTACATAAAGTAGGAAAAGAGGGAAGAAATAAAAAACTAGATGATGATAAAAGAGGATTTCTACAAAACATTACAATTCACTAATCCTAACAAACATTTGCACAATATTTTTTAGAGAATGAAACAAGTGATTACCCTTTATATGAAGGAAGTAAAAGAAAATTTTGGAAAAAAGAAGAAGATGTAAGTATTGTAAAAAAGAAGACGAGATATAGAAACTATTGGAATAGATAAATGGAAAGGATGTGGTACCCAACAAGAATTTTATAAAATGAGGAAGGTATAAATTTTAGAAAATGAAGAAGATCCTAATAATTTGGAGGTACAAGTTGATGAAGGAGAAAGAGAATTAGTAATTCAAAATCTAGAATAAGTCTCAATACTGATAGTGATAGGTTGTCATTGATGTCAAAAGTGTGTTCAGTTGATGTTGCAAAGTTGCCATAGTTGTTGATAGGAGTTGTCATACCACTGAGTTTACAGATGTAGATATCAGTTGGATTTCATGCAAGTTTCTTCAAGGTGATGTCATCAGATACTATGTGCTCTGATATAAGTTATGATGTGAAAAAATCAAAGGTTGGACAAGAGAATCTCAATTGGATCTCAGTTGAACAATATTTGATGTTATTTGATGTCATAATTATCAGTGATGTGTTGAGGATAGTCATAATTATCAGTGATGTGTTGAGGATAGTCTTGTGCTTCAAATGTTGATCATACAGGAATCCAATGACTCATATTACATAGAAGTTCTAATGATCTTGTTTAAAGTTGTCATCATCATCAGGGATCTTCATCAAGAGGATAGATGTTGTGCATTGCATATGGTAGAGGTATTAAGGTTTGATCATGGCAGATGGGAGAGTTAAGTTTTGTATTACAAATGGCAGATGGCAGAGCACTTCATATGATTGTGTTAGATTTTGATTTATATAAAATTCAAAACAATAAATCTCTCAAAGTTTTCACAAGGTTCAAGTTTATGCATAGTATTGTAAGGAAATGAGGGCATCTCAGAACGTATTTCTAAGAAAAGTGGTGTCTTCGACAAATTTAAATTCTTTCCAAATGCTTCAAAAAACACGCACAACTATGCCTTTAAAGCGGAAACAGACATAGAACATTTCCTACATTGACCCTTAGAGGAAAGCACAAGCGAACATTAACTAGTTTCAACAGCAGAAATATTAAACATGAAAGACAGAACAAGAACACAGATTTACGTGGGGAAAACCCTTACGGGTAAAAAACCCCACACTCCAAAAGCCCAGATCACCATTGTATTATTCAGCAATAGAAAAATAGTTACAATACAAAACTAGCAATAAGCCTTTCATGAAGATTTACATCTTGTTCCTTTAGAAGAATAACTGACAATAACCCTGCACAAAGTTCACCAGTACTTGGTTGGTTCTTCATACTGTGATCATGCCACAAACAGCACACAGTACAGAACTACATCTTCTCAGCCAGAACAATTTCATTTGAACTCTGTTTTCATCTTCTTCTCAGTCCCTTCACATGCTGTTCACATGCTGCATACAACATACAGCATAAGACTTCACAGAAGAAGAAAACCAGAAGTCTATCTCGAGAACTCTCTCACTCTTCTGACTCGATTACACAATTGCTTTTAGCAATCTAATCGATTCTCATGCAAACGACCGTTCATTCCAACTGCCCAGTATCGCTGACATCCAACTGTCCAAACCGTTCGCATAACTATCTAACCGTTCACATTCTCATAGGAAACTTTAGTCCCACATGCACAAGTTCTAGTTGGGACATCCGGGTTTAAATGCCCGAACACACGTAAGATAATTGTCAGCACTTTTGCCGCCGACGACTCCAGACTAAGTCTCATCGGAGTAACCAACATCATCAGTGAACACTTCAACACTCACTCCGACAGTTCCTTGTCTTACCGACGCCAACACAATGCCAACTCTTCATCGGAGTGACTTCTGCCATCGGAGTGACAATTCAAGGCTGAGCCGATAGAAGTTCTCACGCCGATGCCAAACACCAACTTCCATCGGGGTGACCAATGCCCATCGGAGAAACTTCCAAATGTCAGCCCGACAAGGATTGTCATGCTGATGATCGTTCCATCGGAGAGACACCAACAATCATCAAGACTAAACCAAACTTCGCTGAAGACCAATGTCTCACTGATGCCAAAGCCAATGTCATCCATCGGAGTAACGAGGTCCATCGGAGTGAGAACTCAAGGCTTGGCCGACAGTGATTCTCACGCCGACGCCAACCCTTCATCGGTATAACATGAAGTAACAGGGAGACTTCTTCCAGCTACGCCGATAACACTACTCACTCCAATGATCTTTCATCGAAGTGACTCACGCCGACAAGATCGCTAACCCTTCATCCATCGTCGGTGTGACCCAACACTGTCGGAGCTCCTACCACCAGCTTTGCCGACAGTCAACCTCATGCCGATGTCTCACTACCATCGGTAAGACCTTGGAGATCGGCATAAGACACCGAACTCCTGCCGATAGTAATCCTCATGCCGATAGCTAGCCCTCCATCGGTGTAACCTAGCAGATTGGCCAAAGACCTCTTACTCCCACCGATACAAGGAGTCAAGCCGATAACAAAGGAAAACCAAGGAACCAATGAACCTGTAATTTGAGTCACTAGTACTCAACAAGTATTTCAGAGTTGAATGTTAATTTTTATATTGTTGATCTGTATGGTTATGTGTTTGATTGGACATAAGTTTTCAATAGGCAAAAGGTCTCTATTATTAGCTATATTCAGTGGTAGAGGTTTTGTACATATCAAGGCAAACTCAAAGGATATTAATGTGACCTAAAATCTTTTGAAACATATTTCAAAGCATCTATTTTAAGATGTCATGCACTTTATGTCATGTTTTTGCGGTGACTTGAAGCACAGGTTAAGGATGACTTAAGTCATCACTTGAGGGTATCGGCATCATATGCAAACCAGCCCTCCTTCTCTATTGCTACCGACTCAGTCGGTCCATCCTCCGGTGCTCGGGCGGTAAATTGTAATCTAAGGTTGAGTTTAAACTTGCAAAGGGCACACAGGGTCAATCAAACGGTTGACATTTAAATTTTAAGCCCGACTCCTATGCCCTAAACTTTGACATTCCGGTGGACGTTTTTGCTTTTTAATGCATTGAACTATGTTTTTAGAAAGTTTCCTTCAAGGTGGAATTTGTGCCCGATTGCAAAGGAATTTTGGTGGAGTTGTTCTTAGAAGTTTTCTTTGGAGTTTAGTGGGTTTGTTAGAAGTTTTTAGAAGAGTTTCTTTCATTTTTCAAACATCTACTCTTCCCAGATTTTGGAGTTTTAAAAAAGGATTTTTTTTGTCTAGAATATTGTGAAGTAGAAGATCTTTTGAGAGAAGAAAAAGAAATTGATTCAAGATATTTTTTATGGGAATTTGAATGGATTTTTGGAGTTGTAAAAAGATTTTTTGCAGGAGATTGTCTTTTGAAGATATTTTTTTTGGGGATGAAGTTTAAGAGTTTTGTTTGAGAATAAGGCAGATTGGATACAAATTTTTGAAGACAAATTTTATGGATTGAAGAGAAGATAAAGAGTTTGATGATTAAATTTTCTTGCAGGAATATCAAGAGAAAGATAATTTTTTTTGGGCAGATTGGTGCAAAAATAAAATTGATTTTTAACTCTTATTTTGCAGATTGATTGAAGGCATCTTACAGATGAAAAGTCTAAAATGTTTTCTTGGAAAAACTCTTTTTGAGGAGATGATTTTATTGAAGGAATATGAAAAGATTTTGCAGATGGATTTTTGTAGGAAGCTTCAAATTGGAGTCTTTTTATTTTGTTTCTTGTAGATTAAAAGAGAATATGAAAGTATTCTGTTTGGAAATAATTTTTCAGGAAGATAAAAGAAAAATGAATTTATAATATGAATTGTTTGTGCAGTGAATATGAAAGGTTATAAAAAGATAAAAATGATTTTGCAAAAAGTTGTGGGATCTCATATTTATTGGCTTCACATTGACAGAGTGATGTGTGGAACTGTATACAGAGAATGAATCGTTTGAGCATCAGATGCAAGATTGGAGACATACACATGGAGAAATCACATATGTAGCTTGTTTGTAGAAGTATGTAAAAGAAAATGGTCTTGATTTGAAAATCAAACAGGAGGTATAAGGTTGTATACAATGGTGCAAATCTGATTGAATGGCAATCATGTCTTGCACACAAAGTTTGATGTTTTGTTAATAGTGATTGTGTTAGCCAGTGAGGCTTGTTGGTCAATGAGACCTATTTATTTACCAGTGAGGTATATCAATGTTGGAAGTGGGTGCTTTTGTTTGGAGTTGGTGCTCCTAGATACATATTGTAGCTAGTGAGGCATGTTTTATTAGTTAAGCCAGTGAGGCAGTTCTGGAGTGGTTTTTCTACCCTTGGAGGGTTTTCCACTCGTGCAATTCTTGTGTCTTGATTCATATTGATCTTCTCTCTGTGGTTGTATGTTTTACTCATGAGTTTTTGTTTTTCATTCTCAATTATGTGCATATGTGTTTGACAAATCAATGATAGCTTTCTCTCCTTGTGCTCTGCAAGTTAAAGTTTGCAAAAAGATTTGAAAATTCACACAACATTGATTCACCCCCCCTCTCAGTGTTGTTCTTGACTCCTATAATTGGTATCAGAGCCAGTTTCCCTTTTGTAGCTTAATCAGCTTGGGTAGGTCATGTGTGTGGAGTTCAATGGGTAAGTGCAGAAGAAATAAGAGAAAGAAAATTGTCAAGCTTCATTCTGGTCAAAACAAACAGAAGACATCATTCATATCAAATCCAGATGTTGATATAAAGTTAGTTGATAAAGATGTTCTCCAAATTGAATCTGATATTGTCCTAGAAGAAAATGTTTCAGATGTTCCTCAGTTTGATGGTTCAAATTTTTCAGTTTGGTATGTTAGAATGCAAGTGTATTTATCCTCCTTAGGATATGATGTTTTAATGTCAGTTGAAAATGGTATTTCTGCAAATAACAAAGAGGCTCTTAAATGGAATCATATAGCCAAGAAGGTTATTTTATCTAGTTTATCTAATGATATTTCTTGTAAGGTTGTGCAGTGTGAAACAACTCAGGATATCTGGAAAGAACTAATAAGAATTTATCAAGATAATGATAAAGAAGAGGACACTCTGGTGTGTGAGGAAAGTGGCAATGAAGGAGTTGAAGTTCAAACTCAATCAGATTCAGAAGAAGCTAGCATCACAAGTGATGATGATCAAGATTGTGAGATTGATATGGAAGGAGAGCTTATATATGCTCTGAGTGAGTTCAAGAAGTATAAAAGAGAGAATCATAAACTAAACTTGCAGCTGCAACAAGAAAGAGAATCTAAAGTCAATGCACTTTTAGAACTTGAAATTGTATCTACAGATCTTGAAGAGGCCATATGTCAGATTATTAGTTTAAAGACATATATTGATGATTCTGACAAACTAATTGCTAGATTGAAGACAAAAGTTGAAGAAGCTAAGACGATAGCTGATGTCTCAATATCTGACCTTGAAGTTAGAAGGAGTGAGAATCTAAAACTAGAGGGTGAAATTATCAAACTCAGAAAAGATTATGATGGTCTCAAAACTTTATCTAAGAAGTATCAGGACTTTGAAGAAAGCACAAGCAAGTTACATGTGTTGTTGGGCAAACAGAAGCAGCATAATGACACAACTGGATTAGGATTTGAAGAAGGAGAATGTTCAAAAGTCAGAGAGACTCCCAGAAAGAAGATTGATTTGAATACTGCCACTGAAAACAAAATGCATAATCAAAGAAGAAGAAATTTCAGAAGAAGTGCTCCTGTTAGACAAGCATACATGTATAGGTATAACTATTCATTTAATGGTTTTTGTTATACTTGTAATCAATTTGGGCACAAATCAGTTAATTGCAGAAGGAACACTGATATTGTTTGTTACAAGTGCAATAATGTTGGACACATACAAAGAAATTGCAAAGTGCATAGAAGGTATAATCCTACAGAGAAGCTTAAAATCAGTGCTCAAAGGTATTATCAGTCAATTGATTTTGATTACAACATAATTTGTTATAATTGCAACTCTCTTGGTCATAAAGCACACACTTGCAGGAGAGCATCACCTAATTTGAAAGGTTGGGAAAAGAAAAAGGTTGAAAAGGTTTGGAGAAAGAAAGCACCTGTGAAAATTTGGAAGCAGAAAGAAAGTAAAGAGAAGTCAGAATCTAAGCTTGTGCATCTTGCACAAGTCATTACATCTATTGCATAACATAGCATGAAGTAAGGGGGAGGTATCAAATGTTCTATCAGTTAACCCTAAGAAGTTTCAGGAAGAAGATCATTTGATATGATGATGTTGTCTGTCTATCATTCTTACCATGCTTTGAAATTATTGATGATGATGTTGCTAACAATGTTGATTTTCAGTATGTGACAATGATACAGGTGATCTTTAGTTCTGTATGCATACAAGATGTTAAAAGGATGGTCAGGGGTTCAAAGCAAAGAGTTTGATAGTGTTGAGAGTTTTGGTTTATAAATGATCCTATTCATATTTTGTTCATAGCATGTTGTTACTGACAATGGTTGAGTTGTTATGATGTTGCAGTCCATTGGGATCTTGTTATTGAAAAGTATTGGTTATCATAGCAAAGAGCTTTAGTTGTTTCAAAGAGCTCTTATCAGATATTTGTTTGTGGTGGCTAAAAATGAAGATTCAATTCATAGCAATTATCTCTGCTTTTGATTTGTGCAAAGTGTTGTTGCAGATGCAATTTGTTTGTTTGAATGACAAAGTCAAGAGGCAGTAGTTCTTGTATAATACAGTATGTTTCAGATGTGGTGTCTTGTGCAGAACAGGAGGATAGTTCAGATGGTCTTCATTCTTTGTCATGTCAGAAAAGGTGTCAGAATAGTTTGGTTGCAGGATGATAATTTGATGGTCATATCTACTACCTTGTTGAGTAATGTTTTATGGCATATGTTTTGCATAAGTATTGAAGCTTTCAGGTGATTTGGAGATAGTGTTTCACTTGTTTCATTGATGATCTTCCTCACTAATATGTTTCAGACAGAGTTCTTCAAACTATGACATTGATGGTGATATCCTGCATTTTCATCAGAGGAAGTTAAAGGTATGTTTTGAATCAGCAATAGCAGTTAGTAATGTTCAAAAAGGTTTGTCATATGTTGGCTTCAGGATTTTTATCATCATAAATTATTTCTTGTTGAAAGGTTAAGGAATTTATGCCTTCAAAGTGTTCATAATTTAATATGATTATAATGGTTATGATCATGCTATAACATCTTTCAATGGAGTTGTTCTCAGGGGGAGTTAATTCAGGCTTTGTCATCAGATGTCAAAAAGGGGGAGAAAGAAAAATTGCATCAGGTGGTTTTGCCATCAATGACAAAGGGGGAGATTGATGGTGATAGGTTGTCATTGATGTCAAAAGTGTGTTCAGTTGATGTTGCAAAGTTGCCATAGTTGTTGACAGGAGTTGTCATACCACTGAGTTTACAAATGCAGATATCAGTTGGGATTCATGCAAGTTTCTTCAAGGTGATGTCATCAGGTACTATGTTCTCTGATATAAGTTATGATGTGAAAAAATCAAAGGTTGGACAAGAGAATCTCAACTGGATCTCAGTTGAACAATATTTGATGTTATTTGATGTCATAATTATTAGTGATGTGTTGAGGATAGTCATAATTAGCAGTGATGTGTTGAGGATAGTCTTGTGCTTCAAATGTTGATCATACAGGAATCCAATGACTCATATTACATAGAAGTTCTAATGATCTTGTTTAAAGTTGTCATCATCATCAGGGATCTTCATCAAGAGGATAGATGTTGTGCATTGCATATGGCAGATGTATTAAGGTTTGATCATGGCAGATGGGAGAGTTAAGTTTTATATTACAAACGGCAGATGGCAGAGCACTTCATATGATTGTGTTAGATTTTGATTTATATAAAATTCAAAACAATAAATCTCTCAAAGTTTTCACAAGGTTCAAGTTTATGCATAGTATTTCGGAGTTGAATGTTAATTTTTATACTGTTGATCTGTATGGTTATGTGTTTGATTGGACATAAGTTTTCAATAGGCAAAAGGTCTCTATTATTAGCTATATTCAGTGGCAGAGGTTTTGTACATATCAAGGCAAACTCAAAGGATATTAATGTGACCTAAAATCTTTTGAAACATATTTCAAAGCATCTATTTTAAGATGTCATGCACTTTATGTCATGTTTTTGCGGTGACATGAAGCACAGGTTAAGGATGACTTAAGTCATCACTTGAGGGTATTGGCATCGTATGCAAACCGGCCCTCCTTCTCTATTGCTACCAACTCAGTCATCCATCCTCCGGTGCTCAGGCAGTAAAGTGTAATCTAAGGTTGAGTTTAAACTTGCAAAGGGTGCGTAGGGTCAATCAAACGGTTGACATTTAAATTTTAAGCCCAACTCCTATGCCCTAAACTTTGACGTTCCGGTGAACGTTTTTGCTTTTTAATGCATTAAACTATGTTTTTAGAACGTTTCCTTCAAGGTGGAATTTGTGCCCGATTGCAAAGGAATTTTGGTGGAGTTGTTCTTAGAAGTTTTCTTTGGAGTTTAGTGGGTTTGTTAGAAGTTTTTAGAAGAGTTTCTTTCATTTTTCAAACATCTACTCTTCCTAGATTTTGGAGTTTTAAAAAGGATTTTTTTTGTCTAGAATATTGTGAAGTAGAAGATCTTTTGAGAGAAGGAAAAGAAATTGATTCAAGATATTTTTTATGGGAATTTGAATGGATTTTTGGAGTTGTAAAAAGATTTTTTGCAAGAGATTGTCTTTTGAAAATATTTTTTTTGGGGATGAAGTTTAAGAGTTTTGTTTGAGAATAAGGCAGATTGGATACAAATTTTTGAAGACAAATTTTATGGATTGAAGAGAAGATAAAGAGTTTGATGATTAAATTTTCTTGCAGGAATATCAAGAGAAAGATAATTTTTTTTGGGCAGATTGGTGCAAAAATAAAATTGATTTTTAACTCTTATTTTGCAGATTGATTGAAGGCATCTTATAGATGAAAAGTCTAAAATGTTTTCTTGGAAAAACTCTTTTTGAGGAGATGATTATATTGAAGGAATATGAAAAGATTTTGCAAATGGATTTTTGTAGGAAGCTTCAAATTGGAGAGTCTTTTTATTTTGTTTCTTGTAGATTAAAAGAGAATATGAAAGGTATTCTGTTTGGAAATAATTTTTCAGGAAGATAAAAAGAAAATGAATTTATAATATGAATTGTTTGTGCAGTGAATATGAAAGGTTATAAAAAGATAAAAATGATTTTGCAGAAAGTTGTGGGATCTCATATTTATTGGCTTCACATTGACAGAGTGATGTGTGGAACTGTATACAGAGAATGAATTGTTTGAGCATCAGATGCAGGATTGGAGACATACACATGGAGAAATCACATATGTAGCTTGTTTGCAGAAGTATGTAAAAGAAAATGGTCTTGATTTGAAAATCAAACAGGAGGTATAAGGTTGTAAACAATGGTGCAAATCTGATTGAATGGCAATCATGTCTTGCACACAAAGTTTGATGTTTTGTTAATAGTGATTGTGTTAGCCAGTGAGGCTTGTTGGTTAGTGAGACCTATTTTTTTACCAATGAGGTATATCAGTGTTGGAAGTGGGTGCTTCTGTTTGGAGTTGGTGCTCCTAGATACATATTGTAGCCAATGAGGCATGTTTTATTAGTTAAGCCAGTGAGGCAGTTCTAGAGTGGTTTTTCTACCCCTGGAGGGTTTTCCACTCGTGCAATTCTTGTGTCTTGATTCATATTGATCTTCTCTCTATGGTTGTATGTTTTACTCATGAGTTTTTGTTTTTCATTCTCAATTATGTGCATATGTGTTTGACAAATCAATGATAGCTTTCTCTCCTTGTGCTCTGCAAGTTAAAGTTTGCAAAAAGATTTGAAAATTCACACAACACTGATTCACCCCCCCTCTCAATGTTGTTCTTGACTCCTACAAATACTTCTACCAAACACTAAAAATAAGAGAATCTAACATCACAAGAGAGGAAATAGCTAAATTGGCAAATAATTGGAAACTACTGGGGAGAGAAGGAAGTGATGCAGGTTGTAAAGGTATTAAATGAATATGAAGAAATTTTTTTCAAGACTTTTACATATCTCAAAGGCATAAAGGAGGAGGTTAGAGTAATAAAGATACAATTAAAGGAGGGAACAAAACCTATTAGAAAAAGACCTTAATCCTAATATAAAAGTGAAAGTAAAATGAAAGTTGGACAAGATGCTAGCTAGTCGAATCATAAAACTAATAGAAGATTCATAATTGGTAAGCCCAATGTTCATCCAACATAAAAAGATAGGAGAAATAAGAATTTGCATCACCTTTAGGGAATTGAATAAAGCTTGTATGCATGATCCATTTCCCACACCAATCACAGAAGAGGTTCTTGAATCAATGGACGAAAGAGAGTTATATTGTTTCACTAATGGATTTCAAGCTATCACCAAGTAAAAATATACATGAAAAATATTATCCCAAAACAATATTTGACATAGAATCAAGATTGTTCATGTACATATTATGATGCCTTTTGGTCTAAAGAATGCCCCTATAATAGTTAGTAGAATCGTAGTAAATGCATTCAAAGACTTCATACATGATTTCTTAGAAGTATACCTAAATGTCTAGATAGTCTGTGGGTTGTTGAAAGGCCACATATAGGTGCTAAGACTAATGTTAGAAAGCTATAGAAGCCTCCAGATTGCCTTGAATTTGAATAAATATATATATTTGTAGTACCTTTTGGTACCTTACTAGAGCACATTATATGTAAGGAAGGAATTATGGTTGGCCCTCTAAAAGTTGTAATAATATAGAACCCTCCAACACCAAAGACTATATAAGAAGGGTAGCGCTAGAACATGAAAGAAATGACATTTTAAGAGAAGCACATGAAGGAATTTTAGGAGGGAATAACTCCAAACATGGCACAACCAAAAAGGTGACATTATCAAGTTTATGGTGGCCTACTTTATTTAGAGATGCAAACATTTATGGTGGCCTACAATTTATAAAATTTATGCTTTGAATGAAACATCACATAGAAACAAGTTTCACATAGTGACTAGTACCTAGCATTGCATTATAGTTGATAGTATAGTTGATAGTAACTAGTTAAAGGACCAATAAATATTGATTAGTCTAGTAACCTATTTGTTCTAAATTTTGTGATATGAATTCCAAAAAATAACCTTTAGCAAATCAATTAGATTTATTTGTGATTTATAAATTTAAAATTTTCACAAAGAACAATGTTGACATTGCAAGAAAAATTTAGTCATAATATTTTTATCTTGGAGCCTTATATGATGTTATAATATATGATGAGTAAAGTAGCCAACTCAATCAAAAAATCAATCATTTTAATATCTAAGAGGATTGGTGAGATAAAATCTAAATTTGGGATTCAAACATGGAAAAATCTTAATTAGATGCAATAGAGTTGCTATGTTTCTATTGTTGAGGATAACATTGTGTCCTACAACATAGTCCTAGATGAGGCTACATGGTGCAATATGGTTTGTTACATATGAAACCTTCTATATTTGTGTTCTATTATGTCTTCTATACAAATTCATCTTAGAAATGAAAAGGAATAATGTGACTTTGACCTTTAAACATGAGTTGCATATGGCTCACAAAATATTATTATGGGATAATGTGTGTAGGGAAAGATGAATGCTAGAGGTTACCTACATAGATTTATAATAATTCTTGAAATATTAGTAATGATAGATATGTGATTTGATAGAATCATATTAAGTACAATCATGAATGTGAAAGAATAGATTAAATCTTTTAATTCAATCACTCATCGAAAATAAAAATTTTGAGCTAAATGATGATGGTTGAAATGAATGCCTTAACATTAAAACACATTTGAGAATTAATTTATGTATCTGTAAACTCATTAAAAAATGCATTAAAAATATTTTAAAATGGGTTCTCTTTCTTGACCCCTATGCTCTAATGACAGCCTCTACTTCTCCTCGGAGTGTAAGGGCAACTCCTCCTCTATCTAGTAAGTGTTATTCATTAGTTTTAAATGTAGTTTCCTTTTCTCATAATGGTAGTGGCAAGGGTGAATCATCTTCGTCTAATAGTGTAAAGGAAGCATTCTAGCTATGGCTCCTTACAATAGCTAGGATATAATTTCTTCTTCTAGATGTGATCATTGTTCCTTTGCGGGGTTTGGTCTTGGGCATCCCCTCATTCATGGAAGTAGTTTGAAATGGGGCTATCCCCTCACCTTTCATTTCTCTTCTTCCTAAAACAACTATTTCTTGCACCCATTCTACCCCTATCATCATTCTGAGGGAGGACATGTTAAAAACAAGACCTAATTTTCTAAAAAAGGTATAATCTATAGATTCAATCGACTATGGTCATGGTTGTTAGAACTAAATAGTTGGACTTTTTAGCATTGTAATCCCATTACGAATGGAAAAATCAAAATTTATCCCTATGCCAGGGGTTTCTTTGTCATGGCCTTCAATTTGGCCTCAAACAGAGATGTGTTAATTGGACATCGTTGGTTATGAGGCCAACATTCCCTTATGCTCACACCCTATTTTCCATCCTTCAAACCTCTTACAAAATCCTTTAACATCTTTTTGGTATGGATTCATCTTCCAAATCTTCTACTTCAATTTTGGTACGATTCCTTTTATGAGGTGATTTGTAACTCCCTTGGGCATTTCCTAAAGATGGATTCTACCACAACTCTTTTCTATCACATTAATTATGCTCAAATTTTGGTGGAAATCAACCTATCTATTATGTAGTCTCACAACACGCGAGTGAGTGCAAGAAGTTGGGTCCACTTTTTGGCTAAAAAGTGGAAGTGTTTTCCTTGAAAAATAAAAATTTGTCACAGTTGGAGTCAAAATTTGAAGCACTTACACATAGAATCTTAAGAAAGTCCAGTAATATGAAATGTAGTATTTTGAATCTAGTTTTTAAATACGTAATTTATTCTAATACCTAGACGATACAAATTAATTTTGCATAGGCTTGTACAAAAACCAGTTTTTAAAAGTCACTTTTTTAGGACCATACCATGCACATGCATGGCCAACATAATTTGACCTAAATAAAAGTATTTTTCTAAATCCTTTTGGGGAAAGATGTTTATTATAGTGAAGTTTGATGAGGATAATTTTTTATAATTTTTTTTCATATTTTTTTATTAATTTTTTATTGGCCCTAATTGATGTTTTTGAAAACCCCTCGTGTACGACCAACATAATTGAGCTAATCATAAAATGAAAAAAAAATCATTATGTAAAGAATGATGTCTAGATTGATGACATAATTTTTTTTTAACTTTAAAAATTGAAAGTTATTAAAAAAATGCAAACACCTGTCATTTCAAGTTTATGGACTAGATTGCTCATAAATTAATTAAAAAATAGAAAAACAAGTCGAATAAAAAAATTACATATTTGAAAACTACTCATCATCATCATCTATAATGGGTTTTAATTTCATAAAAAGTTTAGAAAAAAACATCATCATCCATATTGGTAAAGTTGGTCTTTTCTCTTGCTTTGAATGTGGACTTGTACTTGCAAGTCCAAGGCTAGGAGTCGGCTTACCATGCCTTTCCTAAGCCTAAGCTTTTAGGAATGGGTAACCATTCCTTTTCTATGAGAAAAAATAAGCACACAAAGCTTTTTTTTAAATTTAAATACATGGTTAGAAATGGGTACCCGTTTAGGCTCAAGCACCCGTTCCTAAATGGGTACCTATTCTTAAGCGGGTACCCATTTAGGCACGGGCACTCATTCCTATTGGGATTTTTTCCTGGCACTTCCCCTATATGTGGACCCAACTTCTTGCTTATACCCACGCTCCATTTTTCTCCTAGCAAAATGAGGACCCCCAACTTTCTTTTGTTTTTTTCATGTTTTTCTCTTGTGTGTTGGTTTGGCAATAAAGGAAAAATTTGAAGTTATAAAAATAGGTCATTCTAAATGCCAAGAATCCAAAGTAATGTTTTAAACTGATAGAGTATCAAATTCTAGCTAGGGTCACCTTTGGAATTTTCTCAAAATTCGTTGAAATGAGCAAGTTATTCTAACCGGATGTTCTAACCTGACATTTCCAACTGGACATGGCATTTGTAAGTTCAATGATCTACATCCACATCTAGATGAAGATGCTCATAAGCATCATGTTGAACAGTTCTAGTTGGAAGCAGTCTATAAGTGTTCATGGTAACTTGATAAAATCATTCCAGACCCAATCTAAATATAAAACTTAGTTTAAAATCTTTTGAACTTAACGTTTCACTTAACCCAATCTTCCAACTAAACCTGACATTTAAACATAACGATCCGGTTGAAGATCCACATCTAGATCCAGTTATCTAGTAGAATAACTTCTAACCAGACATTTTGTTCCCAAAGTATAAGCACCTACATGTGAACCTGATCCTTATCTTCCACCAAGTGAATATCTCTTGATGTTCCAGATCCAGTTGGACTATCCCGATACCTACTCATTTCCAATCCAATATGGAAATTGAAGTCAAACAGGACATTTTGGTCAAACTAGACATGGAAGTCAAACCTGATCTAGTCAAACAGGACATTTCCAACGCGATATAACTTAATCAGACATTATGATATGAAAGTTCCACATCTGGTTGGATATCCACATCTAGTTGAGATAACTCTTTGTCAACAATAGGTAAAATAAATATCTGTTGAGATTTAAATTTCAAAATTCAAAAAATCATATGGAAAGGGTAAGTTCCCCACTCCTCTGGCATTAATGCACACCTACTACAACCCTCATTAAATGTAATTTATACCCATATTTTTTATCGTTTAAAAGTAAATTTTTATTGTTATAATTCTTTACCAAAGCAATCGAATGAATGAAAAGGATGATTAGCAGAGATGGAAAGTGAATAGTGAAGTTGTGAGCTGCAAGGGACAGTTCAGGTGACTTTCTGACTAGATATCTAGATAGGAAAGTCATTTTATATGCATACAAAAGGTGAAATGCACTCAATATCCAAGTATGAAAGGAATCTATGAACCCTAATTGTGAAATTGCAGTAAGTTAAAATCGATTTAATTTGATTTCATTGTAGTGTAAATGTTGATTTATATTTCTTACAATTGTGGAATTGAATTTATATAAATTGTAATATAGTTTTATCTTGCATAAGGTAATCCTGAATTTACATTTAATTAGGGGAAAAGTAAATGGTAAACCCTAGTTAATTATGGCTAGGGTAATTCATGATTTCTTTATGAATGTCTACAGGTACAATGGCAAAGCAAGCCAAAGATATGAAAGAGGAATTCAAAAATCTAGGCCATGTATCCAAGATTTGACCCCTGTTTGGGACCATTATAGATACAAGGTTAGGGCATTTCAACCTAGCTGAATATGAACAACGGTTCACCACTCCATACGCGGGCCCAATCACCCAAAACATAGTAAGGAGTGGACTTATCAAGGCCACATGATTTCCGTTAGCAATGGATGCATAGGACTTGGTCCTCTAATGCATTTCTAGATATGACTAAGTAAAGCACCACATAATGAATGAAGGTAGGGTTTACGCAGAATTGTCTCCCAAAGGCATCAACAAAACTTTCAACCTGCCTATGCAGGCCCAAATGAACAGGTTTGAGATGGATGCAATGGAGATATAGTACAAGGAAAATAACGAGACATGCATAAGAGCAAATTTTGCCTCCTAGTTAGTAGCAGACAAAACGCTGAAGGCAGTGTCAAAAATGGCACAAAGACTATACAAAAGTGACTTCAATGAAGAAGTTAGATACTTGGTAACTATGTTAAGTAAGATGGTAGGCGTGCACGAGGCAGGTACATTAGAACCTTGGATGTTTGCATGCATCCAAATGGTGTGATAAGACAGAGGCATGATACATTGGGTACAGGCGATAAGTGATGTCATTCACTACCAGATCCTCCTCTTTAGGAAGACCAAGGTCTTTTATATGTCTTCGTACATGGTATATTCATGTGCAATCAAGGTATAATTTAATGGACTTGAGAAAGTCAGGACACTTGGAAATAAATCAATGAAGAACCCTGTATACAGATATTACCCTTAGCAGGAGAGAATTCAATTACTACTAAACTATAGGAGGGTGAATGATTGTTTCCATTTGTGGTTGGTACGGATGATTGAAGGGGACTGAGCCAAAAGGATATCAGTTGATGCACAGAGCATAATAGACCCTCATGGTAGCTTGTTCATCCAATTTCCAACATTCACCTACATCAAAATTGAGGGGTTTACAGGATATCCATCTATGCTTTTGAGGTATCCACCAAATAAGATTGTTCTATTGGAAATTACCTGACAAATAATTGAAACTTTTGAAGCATTTTAGAATAAGTTTGGTAGAGGAAACATCAAGTTTCCTATTGATGTTTGCTACTACAGATGTCTGGCCTTAATAAATGCAAAGGCATTAGACTTGGAATTCCAAATGTTCCATTTACAACCCTATGAGCTAAATAGGGTGTATGATCCTTACAATAGGATCTAAAAGCATTTGAATAAGAAGTACAAGCATGAGCCTCACTTGGAATACTATTGGGCCGACTACATGGATGACCACGAAGTCAAAAAATGACATTATCAAAGGCTCACCATTGAGCAAATAAAGACATTGGGTACACATGAGGTACCTCCCTAGGTGACAAATGAAGATAAGGACATTCTGCATCCTAGTTATGAGAGGAGTCAAGTGTTTAAGTAGACCTTAGAAAATCTAGACTAGACCAAACCAAAAGAAACATCATTGGATACCATATCCAAGGGAGTTTTGGATGGAACAAAGATGTGTCTGGATGCCCAGATCCAAGCATTGAGGGCTAGAGTCGTAGTAATACTTACCCAACCAACAAGAAGGGTAAGAGGAAAAGCATGGAAGATAGTGAGTATGATGACTTCCTAGTCAAGAAAAGAAGAATACAGGAAGCAAAGATGGTAGAAGCTGGAAGATCTGAGGCTGTAAAATTTACCACTGAGGGAATAAGTATTGCATCCACCCCTGTAGAGTAGCAACTTCCAGTTCCTCAGGCTACAGTCAATCCAGATGGTAACTGGTGGAGACAATTCCATTAAGATTCATTGGATCACCTACATCCATAGAAGTATTTATCCAACCAGACACCCCTATAGATAAGATATCCCTCAAAGGGAAAGAGAAAGTAGCACAACAACAAGAGCCAATTCAAGAAGTGACATCAGTGCAACAAGCTCCCATTGGTGCACAATAGGTGAAGCTGGAGGGTTTTATAAAAGTGAACTAAGAAAATACAGAACAGATGAAGATCCATGTCACCTCAGCACTTCCACAATTCCCTCTGGCGGACATGGTAGAGTTATCAGATGATGAGGTGACTGAGGGAATAAATGTGGAAACCATGTTTACTCCTCAGGTATTCCCTACCATTACCAAATAGAACCCACTATTCAAAGAAGTTTTGTCAATTAGCCAAGAGGTTATTCTTTTGGCTGGTTTGAAGGCTCCCACTGTTCAAATTGAATAGGTTGAGGAGGGCATGAAGGAGAGTATTCTTGCAGATAAATAAATTGATAAGGAAGTACAGCTTCTTCAAAAGGAGGTTAATAAAGAAGTTCTGGATATTGTTGTGTCAAATATAGTTTTGCAACTAGGTACTTAACAAAAAAAGGTCCCGCATCTAGATGGTACAAAGGAGAATGTTCTACATACAGAGGAACCAGATGAGGAACAAAGAGCAACTAGAAGTATGACATTCAGATACATTTGGAATAGATACATCTTCTCAACAAGAAGATGTCCATCTAGATGACATTCTAGAAAACATGCAAAATGGTGAATAGAATGAACAAGCACATCCAAAAGTAAATATGGAAGATCAATAGAAAGTTGATCAACAAGAAAAGGATAAAGTACATCTAGATCAAGATAAGGATCAGGATGAAGTTGAACAAATAGAGAACTAGCTTTAAGAGGAACATCATTTGGAACAAGGTAAAATACAAGACCAATAGGATATGCAAAATTAGGTTGATTGAAATGAAGAACAAGAGGTTCCAAATGAAAGACAAGTTTAACAAAATGAGAAACCATATCAAGATATTCCTGAATGGTTAGCATTGGAGGTAATACCTCAAACTATTCAGTTGATTCATTTTGATTTTAAAAGTATTTTTGTTGAGGAGGTGCCCAAGTTCAAGAGGAAGGCACAAGTAATGTCCTCCATTCAGAGGGATGCTATAGGGGCAAGGATAGCCCAATTAACTACTCCTACTACTGATATTAATAAGGGAGAAATAAGTATGGAAGGCTTCTAGATAACCACCATAAATTTAGGTCATGCTACCCAAGAGCAAGTTATTAATGAGCTCAGGGAAAATTTGGAAGCAACGGCTACCAAGGTCCTGAAAGACAAAAAGAAGGAGTTGAAAGGGCAAATTGTCCAACTCCAAAATTTTATTAGAGGACTGGTAATGCCTAGGTAGGCAGTACCAGAGCTCCCATCCAATCTTGTGTTAGTAACATAGGAACAAGTTGTTGGACTTGACATCCAAAGACATGAAGCAATAGTAATAGAGAATTGGATTAGGAAATTCTTGATAGTGGGAGAAGAGACAATAAAATTGGTTACCTCAAGTTGGGATGCCATTGCTCCACTCAAGGACAATATCAATTCCATGGAGGAGGAATTCCAATAAAGGTTAGAACAAAATGACATTGAGTTAGTTAGGCTAAAGGTAATACATGATGCTGATAACAATGTCATGTTAAGTAGAGGAGTATTGACCAATAGGGTTATGCCATTATTACTTGTTTGGATAAAGTAATTGAATTTTGAAAGCAATCTTCTGAAGGAATGTTAGGAGAGGATGAAAGAGCTAGATCAAAAGATTTGAGAACTTCTAATTGAAGAAGTGGAGATCTTGGAGGAATTGGTTGGACAGGGTGGATGTTTAGTATGATGTCTAGATTGCCCTTCATAAATTTAGAATAAATTTTCAAAAGGTGTTGGACAATCCTCTTCAAGATTTTAATGAAGAGGTTATAAATGAGATCATGGACAAGCATGCAAAGATTAAGTTGTACAAAGCACAAGTGAAGTCCAGGTTTGGAAAAAGAGCAATATTAGAAATGTAGACACCCAAAATTGACTCATTATCATTAACATTCAAACATCGCATTACACATCATCTGCATTTGTCTAACACACTTGAGCAATTTCCCTAACACATATATTTCTTCTATTAATTAAATAAATTTATATTTATTTAATTAATTTATTAGCTATTTCTTCTAAGCAATAATTAAACAATCTTCAATTTATTTAATTATCTTCATTCTATCTATTTTTAATTAAATAAATTTTATTTATTTAATTAAAAATTTCTTTCACAAACCCACTTTCCAATTAATTAAATAAATTGTATTTATTTAATTAATTTATCTTATCATTTATCTCATGAGCCAACATGTGTGCCTCTTTCATTTAAAAAGATAAGTGGTACTACATCCTTTTATTTAATATCTTTCATATGTAGTACTTTTTATGTACACAAGCACACATGAGCCCTATCTTCCCTCCACTTGTCATATTCACACTCACCTATGCCTATCTTTCAATCTTAGCCATTCACATAGCCACTGAATCTCCACCGTTGATTGATTTTGGTTGAGTTCTATATAAACACCCTCTCATTTCATACTACGATCGATCCAGTATTCATAGAGCATCTGCACTATCATCCTGAACATATTGAGCACTTGAGTATTCATAGCATCCATTGAGCTTATCATCATTATCATTCATCCATCATGGCAGCTTTTATCTTCATAATTGTTCATTGTTGAAGAAGCAATCCACATCATAAACAAGGAATCACACAATCTAGGTGATGTTGTGCTTGAATTGCATTACTTTTGGTTTCATTTAGATCAAATTCTTTGATGATGGTAGGGTTAGGTTTTCATGGCTATGCTTGATCTTATCAACCTAATTTTTTACCTATCACATTTTTGGCATGCCCGGTGGCACCCACGTCCTTGATTAACTTTATTTTTTGAAGTTATTTTTATGAAGATCATATTTTCTGAGTAGTTATGGCAAGTTCCAGTCATTTTTGAGCAAAAAACCATCGATGTATGCATATTCGCGTCGCTTCTACGCTAAAATCTGCCACCTGTAGTGTTTTTTAGATCACTTTTATACTAACAGTGATCACTTTTTGTTTATTCTGCATCACTTTTATCCTAACAGTGGTCGCTTTTGCATTTAATTGTTCAAATCACTTTTGATCCGACAGTGATCACTTTTAGCTAATCGCATCACTTTTTGCAGAACTAGGATTTTTGATGTATATTGTTTCTTTTGCAAATCCAGGTCACTTATGAGCTGAAACCAACCGCTTCATGCTTCTTCGTATCATTTCTAAGCCTAAATAATTCGCATCTGGTGCTCTCCGCATCACTTGTGATCTGTAAGATTTTGCTTATGATAGAATAGAGATTGCTTCTAACAGACAGTGAATCACCTCTGGTAAACTGTCGCTTTCAGTCTATATAGTTTGCAATTTGTTTTCTTGGCTACTAATTGGGTATTTGTGTAGCATCTTATCAATTTGTCTAAGAAAAGGAGGTTATCAAACTACTAACATATCTGTTGCAGCTCCGATCGGTGCAAGACTTGTGGTTTTTCACTAAATTAGGAACATTTGGGCTTGGTGCTTAAAATGAATCATTGCTTGCTCTATGCTTGATTTATCTTTTTTGATTGCTTGCATGTGATTGATTGTAACCCAAATTTAATAAGAAAAGTATCCTCTCCCCTTGCCTATCAAATGGATATTAGGTGTATGAGAACTTGTTACTATCTTTAGAGGGTCTGCCTTCCCGGTGTGAGAAGGGATACGACCCAAGCGGTAATGAGCTAAAGCCAAGTCCTTTCGAACCGCTATATAAGAAAAGTATTTGTGTTGAAAGCCACAAATAACAAGGGTTGTTGCGTTATACCGACAACCAACCTCCCCCAAAACCCTCCAAGACGTAACCCTTGAAGGCTGGGAAACTCCACAATGAAGAGTAGCGCTGCCGCATGTATAGCCACCTAAATGGATGCCCTTATTAACAACTTTGTGTAGTAGCCAAAAACCCTCTATTTGTTGATGCAAAAGGTGGGACCTTTGAAGCCACCCCGATTCACATGGTTCTTAGAAGAGATAGCAAGGACCATCCTAGGTTTTGGTGAGGGACAAGGCTTATAGGAAACCTAGATCTTGGTATGTGTGAGAAGTGTGTGCTGTGGAGGGGAGTTGGTGCTACCAAGATCTTGAAGCTATCTTCTTTGAATAAGCACGACTAGGGGATTCAACAAATACAGTCCTTTCCTAGCCTAGGTTGTACAAGTTTGTGATTGTTGTGAGTGTGAGTGACTACAATTACTATTTTCTTGTCAAAAATCATAAATCAGACATCTTTCCTGACAGACACAGTCACTTTTAAGCCTAAACTACCCGCATACAGACAACAGAACTGCTTTTAAACCGCAGTTAGTCACTTTTTGCCTGAATTGAATCGCCTTTGAACAATAGTTAACTGCTTTTTGCATAAATAGAGTCACATATAAACAATAGGCATTCACCTCTTATCTAAATCAGGTCACCTTTAAACAACAGTCTGTCGCCTTTAGCCTAACCTAAATCACTTCCAATCAGCAGTAAATCGCTTTTGAGCCAATAGTTATCGCCTGTGAAAAATCAAATCACCTCTGGTTAACACTGTAACCTATTTTAGAACCTAAACTAGTCTGCATTTGAGCTATTACCAGTCGCCTTTAGCCTTTTCTGAGTCACATATGAGCTATCACTTATCGCCTGTGATCTAATACCAGCAAATCTTAGTGACTCAGCCCAATTAGCCACAAATCTAGCTTGCTCAACTTCAGCATTAGCTTTCAGACTTGTCTCTGATCATTAGCAGATACCTAGACTTTGCCTCCTATTTTGAGCTTATCAATCAATCGCATTTCATGAGCTTTTCATCTTTTTGAGATCCCAAACCAGCAAACCAAACATCAAATCAATCATTTTGATCCATTAGCAAAACATCAGCTTTAGCTTTAGCAAATATCAATAACATAGCAACCTTTAGCAACCAACTTTTCCCTTGAGTGTGTGAGCTATTCTCTAGGGAAAACCAACCAATAGCAAATCAACCAACCAAACAAATCAGCAACCAAGCAAACCAACAAAGCAACCAACCAACCAACTATCACCTTTCTTTTGGGTCTCAAAACTTTGGCAAGCTAAACTTTAGTTTTCAACATCAACGTCATGCCTCAAACTAGGAGTCAATATAGAGATGAAATGGAAGCTAAATATAGAGCTGAAATGGAAGCCAAATTGCAAGCTGAGATGCAACAACTTAGATCAACACCTCTTAAGGATGCAACTCAATTCACGACTGGTATGCCTCCTCATATGTTTACGCCTCATGGGTATACCATTGGAGAGTCATCTTCACAACAAGTGCAACCTCAAACATCTTTGGAGACTTTTGAAGAACAATCCCAAGAAGACTTATCAGAATTTCAAGACACCCATGTGTGGGATCAAGTTGAGAGACTTGTTTTATCTGAGCCTAATCACTACTTCTTGCAACTTGCTCACATGGGCGCTAAATTACCAAGGGACTTTGACATATCCGCTATTAGAGAACACAATCCAAACACTCCCACTATTGTTGCAAAGGGACCATCCACTATAGTCACACCATCCCCTACCATATCACAAGCTCCATCTTCTATCACATCTCTTTCATTGCCTATTGTTACTTCATTTGATCTACCACGCTCGGAGCACACTCTAGAACCTTTGATAATGCCAACCAATGTGCTCCCTCTCATGTCACAGAATCTGAACATTCCACCTTTCCATGTTCCTCAACATACACCTCCTCTTACCATGATCATTTCTGTGCCTCAAGTAACACAAGCTGTCCATGTGGCCCAAGCACAAATGATCCAAACATCACAAGCTATCCTCATATCTCATAGTGTGCAAGCCTCCCAAACTATCCCAACAACACCAATAGTCCAAGCTTCACGACCATCACAATCTACCATATCCCATATGAATACCATATCTCATATACCAACTGCTAATGCACTTTCCACCATCTCTACTAATCCATCCATTACACCATGTAATCTCAATGCTACTCTTATTGATATGAGTGACCCTCCTATCATTTCTCAAGCTAATCCTAACTCTATGGTCACTTATGTTGAGCAACTTACATCCATTCCATCATATTCCTCCAATCCTTCACACACCATCAATCCATCTTATGCTACCCAAGGATTGCCTATTGTCACCCAACATATGACACATACCAATCCTCATATTGTCCAAAATACAAAACCAAGTGTTCACCCTTCCTTCGCATCCACCAATCCTTTCGTCACTTACCATGTCACAAATCCAACTTCAACTTCCCAACCATTAACTAATGTCAATCCATCTTCCACTTCACATGTGATGCAAAATCTTGGTGCCCATTTGTCCCAATATACCCAACCACCGCTTGTGCCTCAAGGACAGCATTCCTCAACCACATATGTGTCACATCCCAATCCTTTGACATACATTGTGAGCACGCAACGTCAACAAATGGTCATGGCTTCATATATCCCACAATAGCAACCTCAATATACATCATACCATGTTTCACCCCCTTTGCAACAACAGCAATTATCTTCAACGGATGTTCAACAAATGATCAACCAAGCGGTAGGACAAGGTAAGAAAACAATTTCTCTAGAAAACATATGCGCTTATCCATTTGACAAGTCTCTTCATATGACACCTTTTCTGCCACACTTTGAAATTCCACAATTTGACAAGTACAAAGGAAAAGGAAATCCAGAAGACCACCTTAGAGCATTCTTTGTGGCATGTCTCAATGTTGCTTATGATGATACATATCTTTTGAGACTATTTCCTCGAAGCTTAGCAGGACAAGCTCTTGAATGGTTTTCTCATTTACCTCTAGGAATTAAGTCTTTTTCGGAGTTAGCCAATAAGTTTTGATCACACTTCTCTTTTAACATTGACCATGAGGTAAACATGAATGACCTTGTCAATAATAAACAATGCAATGGTGAAGCCTTTTCTTCATTTACTCAACGATGGCATAATATGGCCAGCAAATTATCATGGGAAATACCTGAGAAACAATAGCTCGATATCTTTGTTCAAAATCTTCATCCTGAGCTGTTATTCCAACTACAATTGCAAAGTGCTAGCACCTTTGATGAACTTGTTTCTAAAGGAACCATCATTGAACGAGCTTTAATTTCTAAAGGAACTATCAAGATCTTTCGCGATAACAAAGACTATCCTCAAAACTCCAACAATAAGTCTTGCTTTTGGAACAAAAATAAGAATGTTGTCAACGATGGTGTTGTAGACACAAAGAACATCCAAACTATGAAAGCTCCCATCAACATCCAAGCTGCTTCTACAACAACACAACCTTTTCAACGAATGCAACAACGCCAAACTTCCAATCCGCGTAGACAATTTACACCATTAGCAGAACCTATGGAAGTTATCTTTCGAAAGCTTCTCCAAGTGGGCGATATTATCTTACTAGATGCACCACCCAATGGTGAACCGCTCTTCAAAGATCTTTGGTACAAAGAAAATGAGTATTGTGATTTCCATAGAGTTAAAGGACACAAAACAAATGGTTGTATGCATTTAAAACATGTCATCCAAGATTGCATCGATCAAGGGTTAATCAAAGTTACACCTTCAACAACTCAACCTGCACAACAATCAACATCGAACTATGATCTAGAGACTTTCAAGAATCCACTTCCATCTCATGACAAAACAAGTAACCCTCATGCTGGGAATGCCATTCAATATAACTATGAATCATCTACCATTGGCCGCATTGACCATGCTCGCATTTCTACCACTACTATCTAAGGTAAAGCACCTAATTGTGTTGTAACCACTCGCAGAGGTCGAGTCACTATTCAAGGAGCACCTGTTCATCCTCCTCGACCATTCCCTAACTATAATATCTTAGATCACCTTGGCAAAACATCCTCGCACATATCCATTCTTGAGTTGCTTCGCATAGCCCCTTCTCACAAAGCTATCCTTGACAAAGCCCAACAAGAATCTTCAGTGCCCAACGATATTGATATCACACAATTCCATTCTATGGTCGCTAGCATTGCAGCCCCTTGTCATTTAACCTTTTCTAACAAAGATCTTCAGCCCTCCATCCATCCTTCACACAATGAAGCCCTCCACATTGAAGTGTTTGTTAAACAACACCGTATCAAATGAATTTTGGTAGATGGTGGAGCTAGTCTTAATATATGTTCTTTGAAATTAATAAAACAACTGGGATATTCTAAGAAAGATGTTGACACCTCCAAGGTTATTACTATCAGAGCATATAATGATGCCGAGAGAGATACTGAAGGAATTACTTTCTTGCCTATCCAAGTTGGGCCAATCACCAAAAAAACCCGTTTTTAGGTTCTTGATATTGACCTTCCTTATAACATCATCCTTGGTTGTCCATGGATACATGCCCTCAAGGTAGTTCCTTCCACATACCATCAGTGCCTTAAATTCCCACATAATGGTGTTGAAGTTACTATCCAAGCTGATCCCAATCCATTTGAATTTTGTCGTGCCTTTCAAGCTAAATATCAGAGTCCAAACCATATTCCTATCAACACTGAGGCATATTCATCTTCATCCTATATAGATCCATCCGACCTACTCAAGCCCTCATCTAATAAAACCCCTTCCAATCTCTGTATCAAGTACACCGAACATGGCCCTAGTGAATACACACTGCAAGAATCTTGTTGTGTTGGCACCCTTCCATTATCTCCTAAATATTATGGTAAACCTTCTACCTCCAAACCAACTTCAACCCCTGTTGTCATCAAAGCTCCACCTACAGTATTCCTTAAAGGCAGATTCCTGGATGATGAAGACATTGATGATATAGACTCTTGGATATTCTTTGATGAAAATGATGAAGTCCAACTGGAAGTAGAGAGATACAACAATGGGTTCCGCATCATAAAGAACATGGGCTACAAATGACATGGTGGATTGGGATCATAGGAACAAGGACCTATTGAACCTATTATTGTGTCTAAGAAGTTTAATAAGAAAGGCCTTGGTTATCAGCCGAAGGTACCGCGACTCAAGGACATTAAGTGTATTTCTGATACTGACACTAGATCTTCCTCGATAGGAGAGACTTCTAATTTGGATACTATCGATGACTTCCCCTTTCATATTACCAACCTTTTCCAAGAACACTCCATCTTCATGATCTCTGTAGCCTCCTCTAGCCATAACATTTCCTCCATTAATCTTTCACTCGTATATCCTGACCTCGTCGATTGGGACCAACAGGGGGCACTGATATTAGATACATTTGAAAATGATGAAGCTATTGCAGAATTCATGGGTTTGAGACAAGGTATTCCATTGGGTGATCACAAAGTAGGTTTCATGATGGACTTACCTAAACTAGCATATTTTGGCGGAAGTATCAAATCCTTCAGTCGCAAAAGTGAAATAAACAAAATCAAATAAAATGGGTCACTAGGTGAAAACCGAAAGGCACCTTTTGACCGTGAAAAAGTAAAAATAAAGGACGTATCTGAAGGTGAAAACCTCTCCAAGGCACCTGAGGATGGAGGATTTGATCTTCCTGTTGCCACTTATTATCATGAGAAATCAATAGTGCTAGTTGAACAATCACAAGACATGAACTTGGGTATAGAGCAGAATCCAAAGATCACTTTTTTGGCAGCATCACTATCAGAGTAAGAAAGAAGAAACTTTACAGCATTTTTTTTGAAAAGAGCTATAAATTTTGCATGGACTTATGCTAACATTCCGGGTCTAGATCCATCACTTGTGGTACATCATCTAGAAGTATCTCCTAATGCAAAACCTGTCAAACAAAAATTGCGCAAAATGCATCCACAGGTAGCTTTATTAGTCAAGACAGAGATTCAGAAACTGTTAGAAGCAAAGTTCATAAAGCCTATTGATTATCCAGAATGAATTTCAAATTTGGTACCTATAGCAAAACCTGATGGATGAGTTCATTGTTGCACAGACTTTAGAGATCTTAATAAAGCATGTCCTAAGGATGACTTTCCATTACCAAGCATAGACAACATTGTAGATCTTATAGCCGAACATGAAATGCTATCTTTGATGGACGGATTTTTAGGGTATAATCAAATCAAAATAGCAGAGGAAGATCAAGATGAAACATCTTTTATTTGTCCATGGGGCACATACTGCTAGGTTGTAATACCTTTTGGTCTCAAGAACGCTGGAGCTACTTATCAATGAGCCATGACAGTTATTTTTCATGACCTTTTTCATATTATCATGGAAGACTATGTTGATGACATCTTGGGAAAATATAAGACAAGAGGACATCTACAGGTATTAGCACAAATCTTTGATCGATTTGAAAAGTATCAAGTCAGACTAAACCCAAAGAAATGCATATTTGGTGTAACATCTGGAAAACTGTTGGGATACATTGTGTCTCGATGAGGGATAGAAGTGGACCTAGCTAAAGTAAAAGCTATTATGGAAATGCCTCCGCCAACAAATCTCAAGTAGCTCTGCAGTTTACAAGGCAGGTTACAGTCCATCCACAAATTTATCTCACAACTAGCAAATAAATGTCATCCTTTTCAGCATCTTCTACGTAAGGGTGAACCTTTCAAGTGGGATGAAAAGTGTCAACAAGCTTTTGATAAAATAAAGGAATATCTGGCAACACCTCCTGTGTTAGTACCTCCTATGCTTGACCACCCATTATTGCTCTACATATCATCAACAGTGGCATTGGGTGCCCTTCTAGCTCAACATGATAATTTAGGAAAAGAACAAGCCATCATTTACATCAGTAGAACTCTTGTGGGATATGAACTCAATTATTCATCTATGGAAAAAGCATGTTTAGCATTAGTGTTTGCTTCCCAAAAGTTGTGACACTATATGTTGAACCAAACAACTAAGCTCATATCAAATGTTGATCCACTCAAATATCTTCTTTCTAAAGCAATTCTCACGGGAAGATTAGCAAAATAGGTCATGATCTTAAGTGAATTTGACATACAATATATGGAATGAAAAGCCATCAAAGGACAAGTCATTGCTAATCAATTAGTTGCAGCACCCATCACAGATATTCATCCAATGTATCCAGAATTCCCTGATGAAGGATTGTTCAATTTAACTTCTTCAACACAGTGGCAGCTATATTTTGATGGATCATATACACAACATGGATCAGGAGTAGGCATCTTGTTTGTTACTCTTCAAGGAGATTGTATACCCAAATCATACAGAATTGCATTTCCATGTACCAATAACATAGCAGAGTATGAAGCTTTAATCACAGGATTGTGCATGGTAGTACAATGGGGTATCAAATAGTTACAAGTCTTTGGTGATTCTTAACTAGTTATCAAATAGGTCTTAGATGAATATCAAACAAAAGATGAGAATCTTCTTCCATACAAGCTAATGGTTGATGATTTTAAAAGGTACTTTGACAATATCACTTTTGAACAAATCCCAATACTACAGAACAAAGCAACAGATGCTATGGCTATGATTGGGTCTCTCCTAGACATGCCATCTAATACACATAAATGTGAGTTTTTGGTCGAACAGCTTTTGATTCCAGTATTTGAAGTTCCACAATTTGAGCTTATATGTGACATTGTTGGTCCCAATTCGCCGTGGTATGAGGATTTATATGAGTATCTCCATAATCAAACTTTTCCACTTCAACTATCTAACAACCAACACAAAACCTTTATATGTTGAGCCTCTCGATACACTATTTTAGGAGACACCCTCTACTGCTAGAGTCTTGATGGTATCTTTCTTAGGTGTCTTGATTCTGAGGAAGCAAAAGTGGCCTTACGTGAGGTACATGAAGGTGTCTGCAGATCGCATTCCACTGGCCCTGGCCTTGTTAAGAAACTTCTACGAGCAGGATACTATTGGCCAACCATGGAAAAAGATGCACATCAATTTGCAAAGAGATGTCTACAATGTCAAAAACATGGAGATTTAATACATGCACCAACACATGAGCTTCATCCTATCACTACTCCATGGCCTTTTTCGCAATGGGGACTTGATCTCATAGGTAAAATCCATCCTACTTCATCAAATGGTCATAAGTTCATTATCACCACCACTGAATATTTCACAAAGTGGGTGGAAGCCATACCAATGACTTATATCACAGGCAAACAAATATCTAAGTTTATTCTACACTATATCATTTGATGTTATGGAGTTCCTCAAGCTATTGTCACAAATAATGGTCATCCCTTCAAAAATCAAGAGGTCAAAGATCTTCGCAATAAGTTCCATAGCCAACATCGATTCTCTACCCCTTACTATCCTCAGAGCAATGGCCAAGCTAAAGTTTCTAATAAAACAATCATCAAAATTCTCAAAAAGACGATCAATGAAGCTGGTCGAGATTGGCATCTACAATTCCATCCTGCATTATGGGCATATAGAACAAGTATCAAAACTCCCACTGGAGCCACACCTTATGCTCTTGTGTATAGCACTGAAGCTATTTTACCTATCGAGGTTGAGATCCGCTCACTGCGAGTATCCTTACAACATACCATCTCAGAGGAAGAATATCAAGTATTCAGACTCCATGATCTTGAGCTTCTCGATGAATGGCATCTTATAGCACTCAACCATCTCCAAGTCTATCAAAACCATCTACGCCGCAGCTATAACAAAAAAATTAGAGAACGCCGATTTCAAGTTGGAGATCTTGTCCTTAAAGAAAATCAAAAGAATCAGCAACACCATGAGAAACAGGGCAAGTTTGAACCAAATTGGCTTGGTCCTTTCATCATCACAGCAATTTATGGATCAGGTGCATACACTCTCTCAACATCTGAAGGCATTCCCTTCGATGAACCAGTCAACAGGGTTCATCTCAAGAAGTTTTATCCTTAAATCTCAGCTATCCCAAAAAAATAAATAAATAAATAAAATAAATAAATAAAAATAAAAATCCATCCAATAGTGAAAACCACTTTGTGGCGCTTTGGATAACAAAAAAATAATAGTCTAAGATAAATAATCCATCCTCTGGTGAAAACCTAGTAAACAGGAGCCTTGGATAAGAACCATAGTGAAAACCTAGCAAACAGGCGCTATGTGTAGTGCCCAGCTTCCATCGTCTACTTGGTTTGTTTGATCATCACTCTTCCTACTTTTGCCATCCTATCCTACATAAGCCATATCATAATCTACATATCGTCGCAAATAAATAGCCTTTCCATCTTTGCCTCTGTCAATGCTAGCTATTATACTTGAGACATTGTTGCGATAACTATCTCTTTTGGCACCTTAGCATCTTGCATCCCACACTAGGGGCATTTGTTGAGTCTTCTTTGGAAGTGGATATCGCTATCTCTAGCTCATAACACATCAAACACTTTAGCTCACAACACAGCAAACTTTCAACTTCAACCATAGTGTTCATCCAACTATAAATGTGGCAAAACATTTTGCAATCAGGTTTCATATCTTTGCAATCAATTTGCGCTCATCTGACATCCGATAATCGCAAGACATCGTCAACGCAAACATTCAAGCAATTATGTTAGTCCTTCAACATCACTCATCCAGCACAATAAGCAAGAACTACATCTCAGCTCTATCGTTAAAGCCTTGATCCCGTGGATACAGGGTATGTAGACAATCTGAGATGCGAAGGAAGCACTCTGATTTAGGCTAAGATGATAGCCCCTTCTTTCATCATCCATCTTTCATCTTTCTTCTAATCATCCTTAAATCTTTCATCACACATTCTTCTATCTTTCATCACTTACAACATCAATAAAACCCAGAACTACATATTCATCATGTCTCATCTTCATCGTAAATATGATTTGATCTCGTGGATACAAGGTATGTAGGCAGTCTGGAATATGAATGAAGTTTCCTGTATTCAAGCACAAATGATCCACCCCATCTTCTTCATCTTCTCTCATCTTCCATCTTCTTCTCTTTGATCAGCTCAAGCAAGAAGCAAACTATGTGTAAACTGAAAGCTCAAGCACTTTAACCAATCAAGAATAAGCCAGAAGCTATTTATCCACATGCCTTAGGCTAACATTTGCTATAGTCATTTATCAACATCTTTAGCCTTCAACAGGATGCAGCTTTCCTCTCAACAAGGTGCCAGCTTAAATCCATCTAAGAGCACCCAAATTTGGCAAGAGAACGTGATGACAGTATCTTTTGTTTTATCTTTTGATTTATATTTTGTCCCTTTGCTATGCCTAATCAAGACTGCCTTGATCTATCTATATCTTGGTATGTTGCGATGAAGTAAGGAATGGGGCATGGTCATATTGCTTTCGTATGCCGTGTTTGCGGGATGATCTTATTCTTTTCCTATGTGTATTGGTATCTTGTACGTGTTGGGATTAGCATCTTACATATCAATATCTCTAGCATCTGAGAAGCTAAACAGTCTCTTATGCACATGAGACTATTCTATGTTAAGACTAGCTCCATACATATAACCAGCAAGCTATCACTATGTGTAGTGGAGATAAGCTCAAACCATTGCTTGTAGCGTCAAAGTCCATCTCACAACACTAGCTATTATTCATATCTTGTGCATGTCGGTTCAACATCTTGACCTCATGTGTTTAGACAAGATTGTAGCATGCTAATTCTGCATTGGATATCTCGACACCTTGGTCTTCTATACCCTGGTGCATAACATCCACATGCTATATCAAACATAAGGATTGCATTTCTTTTTCATTTTGAGCAATTACTTAAAAAGCTACCCATCATCCCATCTATTCATCCTATTATTCACCTATATAGTTCCCAACTAAGATCAATCATTTCCATCGTCTTTCGTCCACATCTCGTATCCTGCAAAACAAGTGTGTTAGACATACATAAGTCCATCATATATCATCTCATTACCATCTATCTACATACATAAGTCCATCCATATCATTACCATTTACGTATTTGCATTATCATACCATTTCCATCCATATCATTTGCATAAGCATTCATATATAATCCATGAAAATACAAATACAACATGCATAACCATCATAATACTGTTAGGGTAAAATGTGGATTAATCAAATGAACAATATCAAACCCAAACATCAACAGAATAATGAAAACAAGAAAGATTGAAAGGAATGAAGCAAATGAATAACAATGCAAACCTTCCCTGTTTCAAAGCTTCTGTTGTTCGCCTATTACAACCGTCCTTTGCTGATGAAGTAGGCCCTCAGTGAGTGCACTCTTTTAGCTGTCTTGTAGGATGTCGATAGTAAATGGCAGTGATAATGAATATGCCAAGAAGATGAGATTCAAAGCAATAATGGTGATCTCAAGCAAATAGTATTGGGGTGCCAAAGGCGCGCAGGTAGAATTCTGCAGAGTAACAATACGAATAGCCTGGATGATTAGAATGGAGGGATGAAGCTTCTTTTATAGACTCAGAAGAATGAGAATCAACGGTTGAGAGGAGATATGAAGATCAATGGTTGAGAATGGTTGAGGAATGTGCAACCAGTAGAAATATGACAAGTGTCTCACCTCCATCATGAAAGAGGGGATTTGACAACATTGATTGGAGAGTTAACTCCATTAACTGATCAGTTAACAAACTTGATTAGTCAGTTGGAAGAATGAATTATGGAATTGACTGAATTGATTGAGGGATTAACTCAATTGACTGGTTAGTTAGCACTTTTAATTGATTAGTTAACTAACTTCTGATTTGAGAAGAAATAGGCCATGTGGGTGAGGGAAAATAAGGTAATTAAATATTTAATATATTTAATTACATGTGCAACTCGATGAGGTGGACAAGGTGAGGTGGAAAAGTGAGGTGTAAGTGTGAGGTGGATTTTTGGAATTTAGAACATAGGATAGAGGAATTTGGATTAATTAAATAATTTATGATTATTTAATTGTGTAGGACATTTAGAAGAATTTTAGGGAATTTTAATTAAATAAATTGATTTTATTTAATTATGGAATAGTGAACCGATTAAATAAATTTAGAATATTTATTTAATTGATAGAAGAATGGAATAAATATTTAGAATGGATCGTGCCATTTTTAGGCGTATACAAATACCAATAGTGCATCCATTATAACTTCATATAGATCACCAATACTCCATCATATATATATATATATATACATGTGTCAATATACAAGTGTCTACATATACAAGCTGGGCCATAAAAGAATGTATGTACAATCAGCTCTAGACCTCATCATGATACAATATAGACAAGGTAGCCCTAGTGACTACTGGCAGCGCCCTTGCCCTGACCATCACCACTGGGTCCTGCACCTGGCCCCCTATCTTTCGATGGCCCCATCACTGAGGCTACTGATCGAGATCCACTTGACCTCTGTGAACCTGAAGCCCCTGACCTGCTCCTGAAGCTAGGCTGCCTCTGCTCTGCCAGCACAGCCCCATAGTATAAGCCTCTATAGTACTCAGCCTCACCCTGTACTCTCCGCAACTCTACCTGTACATGTGTCAACTGTGTGGCCAAGTACATCATAGCCCCATCTGTCCCTAGTGCAATCACTGCTCTATCTCACTCACTAGTCATCCCCTGTAGCTGCTGCACAGTCGTATCTCTCTCTACTCGCAGACCATCTCTCTCTGCTCTCATAGCCTGCATCTACTGCACATCCGTATCTCGCTCTATCCTCATCATCTTCTCACTCTATCTAGCTGCATCTCTCTCTCCTGTCACCCTTGCCAGTGCACCATCATCCTGTCCATCCCCATCCTGTGCTCTCAACTGTAATTGAGCCTGGTATGTCTGAGCCTAAGCCCTAGCATGTCACAAGCTAATCATTGCCTGGTGTCTATCTATCTCCACCCTCCTCAATCTCATCTATTCTCACTATCTCCATCTCCTCTCCTCTCTAATTTGCCTTCATAGCTACTGAATCCCAACATCATCACCCACCAATATCTGCCCCTGAGGCTGTGCAAGTATCTGAGGCTGTCCTGACATATGTCCCTGCATCTGTATCCCTAGCGTTGCTGGTATAATAGCCTGCACTAGTGGAGCCCGTCGTCGCCTCCTCCTAACCGGTCTCTCCATCCCTATCTCTCCAATCTCTCCAACCCTCATCAACCGTGTCAGTCTAGATGTCACCCAGTATGCATCATAGTCTGGTAATGTACCTGGATCTGTCAAACCCTGTCCCCACTACCATACAACTAGCTGTAGCCCATCTCTCTCCACCAAAGCTGTCTTAACCACAACCTCTGGCCCCCAATCAAAAACCTCCTGTCTAGTCCTCCCAAAAATGGCATCCCTAACTAGTACTACCTGTGGCAACCTGAACTATCTCAAAACCCTCTCTAGTAAATAGCGCTCTATAATGTATATGCCGCGTCCAAAAATATATCTCGCTTGTCTAGCATAAACAAGCTCTATATCCTCCTCATCCCATCTCTTGCATCACAGCCATGGCCTCCATACAAATCTATCTACCTCATCTAACCTCCTCCGCCAGTACACTACTCCTCACCACTGTCAGTATGTCAAAGCTCCTCTATACATCCTCGCATAAGGCTCTCCTGCAGCTCTAGCCACCCATCCCTCTAGTCTCATCACTGGGATATGCTCATAAGCCCATACATGCAAAACTGTAACCCCTACCGACATACTCGCTCTGAACATATATGTACAATCATGCAAGTAATGATAGATCTGTCCCAGCACACACTCCGCCCATGCATATCTCGTCCCATAGGAGAACATCCCCTCCATCACTATCCCCCATCCTATCGAAAAGCCTCTCGCTCGCCTATCTCCCACTAGCCATCTGATGATAGCCACTACAACTCATTGCAACCTATCACATAGCTCCTCCATCCTCACCATCAGGATCTCTGATCCCTCTACTCCAATGTCTGGTGTCCCGAACAATCTTCTGAACACAGCTAGACCCATATCAGGATCATAATCAACTCGGTCCCCATCTATAGGAATCCATAGAATCTGAAACACATCCTCTAGTGTGATCATAGCCTCTCCTGTCGGCAACAAGAATGAACTATGCTCGCTCATCCATCGATCCACCATTACCGTCATCAGTCCTTGATGTGCCTGCACCAGCTCCAATCTCGACACATGCTCTAACTTGAGGATCTCTAACACTAGCCGCTCCTCTGCATCCAGCATCTCACCAACCTCAAATCCCTGGGATGTGGCTCTTATGATAACAAAGGCAGTAGTATATCCTACATCATGTCATTCATCATGTTAGTCCTTTGCGCTACTTAAATGCTATAAAAATTTGGCTGTTTATTGCTCTCCTAGCTTCTATCTACCATAAGCAGTTCATTTTTCCATATGCACCTATTTGTTGATCAAAAGCGACCTCTTTTACCATATGCACTTCTATCTCACTCATATGTGACTTATTCTACCTATGCGATCACTGTTGGACTACATGCGAGCTAAACTCTACATGCGCTTATCTTTTGCCCATACGCGAGCTGCATACCCTAAGTGAGCATTTATCCTTTCTAAGAGAGTTGAACTTCTATATGCACCTATTGTTTGACCATAAGAGATTTGTTCCTATCTATATGTGCATTTTGCTTATACCATTGCTTAGCCGACTAAAAGCAACCTATTTTTTCTATATGCGACCAAGCCGCACCTAAAAGCGATCTAAACTACTATAAGCGACCTGTTTTCCTACATAAGCGACCTAAAGTGTCTATCCTAAGACCTAGTCGCTTATGATGAAGTGTGTGCATTTATGACGCTTCTAGCCTATCAAAATCATGCTTTTAGCAAAAGTTTCAATACATACTGGTACATCTGATCCCTCTAGTCATCCATGTGTCCTCACTCACTTGGCACGATGATCTCTGCGTCGAATCACCATCCTGATAGCTCTCCAACTCTCGTCACACACCAACTCTAAGGAGCTCTAGATCTCTATAGTTTTTGAGCACAAATGAGCCTATTTGCCATTGTAGAACCTACTTATAGCCTTCTCCAAACCCTAATTCTTCTATGCCAAAGCCTATTTTCCTCTGCATCATCCCATTTGTTCCCACCCAACCCCGTTTTCTTCGTGTCAACCTTGTTTCTATCCTTTCATCTATCGCGAGCCAACCCAACCCTTCCTGGTTAGCCTGGCTTACCTCTCGAGGGGGCATCACCTGCCAGTTACACTAGGGCATAACCTTGTTTATCAAGCAAAATATCATCTCTTCTTTGACACAATGCTCTATCGAACATTGTATCAAAGAGGGGCAAAATGTAGACACCTAAAATTGACTCATTATCATTAACATTCAAACATCGCATTACACATCATCTGCATTTGTCTAACACACTTGAGTAATTTCCCTAACACATATATTTCTTCTATTAATTAAATAAATTTATATTTATTTAATTAATTCATTAGCTATTTCTTCTAAGCAATAATTAAACAATCTTCAATTTATTTAATTATCTTCATTCTATCTATTTTTAATTAAATAAATTTTATTTATTTAATTAAAAATTTCTTTCATAAACCCACTTTCCAATTAATTAAATAAATTGTATTTATTTAATTAATTTATCTTATCATTTATCTCATGAGCTGACATGTGTGCCTCTTTCATTTAAAAAGATAAGTGTTACTACATCCTTTTATTTAATATCTTTCATATGTAGTACTTTTTATGTACACAAGCACACATGAGCCCTATCTTCCCTCCACTTGTCATCTTCACACTCACCTATGCCTATCTTTCAATCTTAGTCATTCACATAGCCACTGAATCTCTATCGTTGATTGATTTTGGTTAAGTTCTATATGAACACCCTCTCATTTCATACTACGATTGATCCAGTATTCATAGAGCGTCTACACTATCATCCTAAACATATTGAGCACTTGAGTATTCATAGCATCCATTGAGCTTATCATCATTATCATTCATCCATCATGGCAACTTTTATCTTCATAATTGTTCATTGTTGAAGAAGAAATCTACATCATAAACAAGGAATCACACAATCTAGGTGATGTTGTGCTTGAATTGCATTACTTTTGGTTTCATTTAGATCAGATTCTTTGATGATGGTAGGATTAGGTTTCCATGGCTATGCTTGATCTTATTAACCTGATTTTTTACCATCACGAGAAAGTCATTTTGAAGCATAGGAGTTCATCAAAAATAAAGCACAAGTTTATAATAGGACAGAGATGACTCTAGTTTTGGTTGTTTATGGCAACTACATAGCTCAGGAATCTAAAGTATGTATAGTTGAAGATGATACAAGTAGTGAGACAGAGTAGCACTATTATTCTGTATACTTCATATTATTTTGTTAACCTAAGTTGGCTTTTCATATTGGTTGGTCAAATGGACGTTTGTTGATAACCGAATATCCAAATAGAGACAAAGGGAAAGGTCAGCCAAATATGCAATTTATAGATACATTTAAACCAAGCTGACTTCTCATGCCATATAACGCCAAAAGTAACAATTGTCATTTTGTGCCAACTGTCATTTTATGCCAACTTTCAAGGACACCAACTGGCATTCACGTGCCATTAATATGTGCCATCATTTTTTGGGTAATGAATGATAGTCATTAATGTTGTAACTGATTTCAGGTTCCTTGATCTATGAAAGGGCCTGAATCATGTATTATATAGGGGGGATAAAAATTGTAGAAATTGGTCAAGCTTAGAGTAAAGAACTTATGCTTCAAGTGTTGTCTCTTGATTTTCTCTTCCAATTAGTGTGATTGTTTGTATATTCTAATTCAGACTTGTGAATTGAGATCGACTGCTGATCATAATCATAGTAAATTTCAAATGACTGTTTATTAACTTATAGTGATAAAATATCAAATTGATGCATCCTACTGGGTGTGAGTTTGATCAACTTCATCTCATTTGTCAATTTCCTTTGAAGATTTACATCTATTCATACTTAGCTATGAAGAATTCTGGTGACGTATGAACTAATTTGTCTCATTTCATAAATTTGGTAGGATATTCATGTGAGATCACTGAAAAGTTAACTCTCTTAGAAATCTTTTTCATCCTTCCTTATTCTTTTTCTATTCTTTATCAAAATGTCAAAATATATAAAATACTAGTGAATAATGCTAAATTTTTTAGTGATTTGTTGAAATACTGGTGAATCAGTGAATTTCATGCATAACTTTCTAGTTATTTCAAAAGAAACAAGTAAATTTAGAAAGTTAGCTTTTAATTGCTTAAATATGATGAGATATTGGCAAAGTCTAATTATATAAGTGTAGATCCATTGGAGTACTTGAAATCTTTGCAAAAAATCAAAGAATCCTTGAAGATTTTCCAACTTTATTAAGATCAAGTGTAAGCCAGGCCCCTTGGAGAAAACAACCTAATACAACAAACCTTTGAGTTATCCAACATGTCAAGACTTGACTACCAAATCCTTGGGACTACAAATTCCATGTGAATTTGAGGTCTTTCAAGAGATATAATGTTCTATTGTTTCAAAATTTTATGTGTTAGATGTGAGTAAAATCCATGTCAACACTATCCAAGCCCCTTCTAGCAGAGGTTGTACTATAAGTGGCTACTCGATCATGGAGATACCAACCTCTTAATTAAATGTGCATCCATTTTAGATGACGATAATGTTTTTTCTATCGGACACTTGGCCTTGGAGTTCCTATGCCTTAAGGTCTCAAGCTCCTCTTCATGGTAGAAGAATTATCTTCCTGAGCACCTTACCATTGAAGTTACAGATGATGACTCTTCTTTGGATGTCACCAAACCTCTCCCTAATGCATTCATTGAACCTATCATATTGGATGAGTGTATTTCTCCTAATATTCTAATCATGGTCACTTCTCCTACTCAAGCATCTATTGTTCTTGCATTGGATCCCACACCCCCTGAAGCATTTGGTGTGGGTGAGTTAGCTTAGGCTCCTACTACATCCCCTTAGTGCCTAGATTCTTATGTCAGTGGTTCCTCTCCCCATGTGATGCCCCTGGCAAGGGTATCCATGGTTGATTCCCCTCCCCCCTCTCCTCAGTCTAAAGACTTGGAGAATTGTGTTTATTGGAATATTGTTTAAAGTAGAAGAGAGATCTTCCCAAGTTTGTTTCATAGTCACACACTCAAATTAAGGGTGTGTGGATGGATAGGACAAGGACTGTCATTGTTTAGGCTTGTTCTCTTTGTGTTGTGATGTTTTTAGTAGCCTAGCTATAGCTATGTTATTTCTATGTTTGTTGGTTGTTACATCCCTCATGGAACTTGTTTTGTTCACCTTGGGTTGTTCTATTGTAAAAGGGTTTGGGCCCTTTCAAAAATCCACTTTTTACCAATATAAAAAAAATGCATTACAAAAATCAAACTACTTTAAAAAAAATATTCATCCTTAAAATTCAATACAAGGTGGATTATTAGGAGATGATTTCAAATGTTCATACTCCACTAACTTAAAAATTAATCACACTTTTTTCATTCCACAATTAATCATATGCTTATGTTTTTATCTAGTGTGAGTTTGAGCATTACATAGATCTTGGAATAGGTGGAGGGGCCCAAGACTTATGTTGATGTTGTTGATCATGGAGACATCAAAAGAATTGATACTATCAACACTTTAGAATATGAGTTCATCTAACTATTTAAGAGTATTATGTGTTGCTACAGTATAAGATGTTTCGTATTATTATGAGATTGTTGTGGCATTTGTGTCATTTAATAAATTAACTATATAGTTGATTTAGTTATTAAATTTACAAAACCATTCTATTTCAATTCTATAATAATAAATAAATATTTCATTGTGATGTCAAATAGAAATTTTGCATCAATTAATTCACTAGAATACCATCAACTTAGCTATTGAGCTCAATATCGAGTGCCACTTTATCACAAGATAATAAAACTTTAAAACTTCTTATTTTAGAGATTATTCTTTTCTAGGTTTTTGGGATGTGTTGGATATGTAACATTTGATGATTATGATCCTAGAAACTTATTAAACAAGCTCTAGATTTGATGACAAGATCCCCAATCAATTATTGTAGATTCCTCAAGCTGAGGTTTTTAGTTTGTTTGGAATAAAATAGGAATCTTTTTCTTGTAATTGTAAAACCCCACCAAAAGATCAAACTTGAGTCTTGGGTAAGGAAATATTTTTTTTAAATTACTATAAACACTAATGTCACTAAATACAATAACATTTTTTTTTATGAATAAGTATCTATATTATTAAAGGAAAAATAATATTACACAGATTCACAAAAAATAAACACCAAGAGACTTCAAGTAAGCCATCAAGAAGATCAATTGAATACAAGGACTAAAAATTCAAATTTTGATGTACTAAAACCATGTGGTAGCAAACCTAAATGAGCCTAGTGCCCTCATGAGGCCTATAAGGGTGGAATAAGTGTTGGGAAAGTGAATGAGTTTCCTCCACACCATGATAAGAATAAGCCTAGTCATGATGCTTGTTGGAATCATTTGCTTGGGATTTTTGTGATGGGTTCTTAGATGGAGCTCTATAGTGGAGTTCAACCCAAATTTGGAGAGGCTTAGCCCATTCTTTTCCAATGGAGTGGATGATTCTTCTCTTTGACTCCTAGAGCTGAAATCTTCACAAGCATAATCTTCATATGGCCATTGTGGCTCTACAACAACAAAATGAAACAAAATACCATTTTGTTAACAACCAAGTAGCATAAAGTCAATCAACATGCACACAATATCTAAAAAATCCACTTATATAAACTCATTGTAAAAACATAGGGCTATAAATTCTTTAATACCAAACTAAAATACATAAACTTTTTATGTTTCTCAAACATAATTATACCACTAGAACATTAAGTAATACATAGAACACTATGGATTGTGGAAGTAGCTACGCTTTATAACATTAGAAGCATGTAAATAAAATAAGCATTATTTTTTCATCGCAATATAATGTGGATGGAGTTAGTAAGTTGTAACAATGTAGCATGGCACTACTATGCATTATAAAGGTACAATAACTATTACTTAATTTTTTTGAAAAAATACTCAAAAGAAGACTATCATAGCCCATGCACAAGCATGACAGCTCATAAGTGGAGAAATGGATTAAATTTCTATAAGTATATATTCAATAAAATGTGCATGTAATTTATATATCTTAAGAGGGTCCAAGCCTAATGTTCACACCTTTATATGAAGCACTCTCATTTCTCAGGGTGCTTCATAATAAAATTAGACACGTAACATTACGAATATTGTAATTTCTAACACTTCCCAAAAATGCCTTGCAAACAAACAACACACATTACACAGCTCCATACATTTAATGGCAAAAATACAAGAAATTCATATTGTAATCATTTCACACCTCTTTATGGCACTATAGCCATGGCTCCCAATTACTAGTACATCTACTTCAACCTTCTCTACATCCTCACATATAACATTCCTTGCATCCCCAACAGCTGAGTTCTAGTCTCCACACTCACGTGAAAAGAAAATTAAATAATTAACATTATAAATTAGAATTGTTTGTACCAATAAAGTGAAAAAATGTATGGCTCACTTTTTTCTAACTTGCAAATGCATTTGGCCCTCTCCAATATGTTTTCAATGTTGCTCCTCTAGTATGTCAGCCTTTCACACTATATCTTGGAATCTTGTACTTTGTAGCTTAATAATCGGAAGTTGTTTTTACCCTCAATAGAAAACCCAAATTCAATGCAAGTAGTAGTGGAGGCCAGCAAAAATCCACATCAAATGGGATCTAAACAAGGACTAATAAAAGAATGACAGTACATTGCTTACATTCATAAATACCTCTAACATATCGTTTGAAAGCTGAAATTCAAAAGCCTTACCTGGTGCACCACCTCCTAAATCAGGGAGGTCATTGTCAGGTGCTATCTGTTTCACGTTGGGGAAGCTGAAGTTGAGTCTCTCTCCATGTTAAATGGGGTTTCACAGGAAGAGGACGTGGATATTCCATAGTCATATACCCTAAACATTTAGGGTCTCGCACGCGAGCAGAATGGCGGACACTCAGGCCTAGTGCGTAATGAAAACGACAGAAAGGTGAGAAAAAAATATGCTGACTGGTTTTTAACGATAACTATCCATTTAGTTTCCAATTGCTCGTGGAAAGTGCCTCCCAATTTTCGTCCATGTTAGGTGTAATGTTTATACACAGTGTAGTTTCCTATCACTGTCATCTTTGTCTTTATGCGTGGATTATCAGTCATCTTTTTCACATTCTGGAAACAGTACCTGGATACGCAACAGAGTCAAACCAAGTGAACAATCCCACTAAGCCACAACAATCTATCTGTACACACTGGAAAGTTGAATTTTATATGCCTAAAGAGGACAAAAACTATTAAAATTGAAATGAATCAAGGAATTTGAGAGTGTGTCATTTTCATAAGAAAGTACTGAGTGAGCTCCATGACTTATTGGAAAACCATAGATAAAATATAGAGTAGTAAAATCACTACCTATTGATCATTGAATTGGATGATATTTAAGTAAAGTGGTATTATTTACACCATTCATATAGTTGCTTTTATATTTGATATTACATATGAGGCATTTGAACTTATTGAATATGCAATCAATGGCTATACATAAAGTTGCACTAGACCTTAGGATAGATTGTTATGTCTCACAAAATGGAAGACCCAATAGGCAGAAATGTTTTCCTAAAGAGAATGAAGCAAAAGGCAATTTTGCTCGGGCTTACCATTTTAAGGTTTGTCTTAGCATATGACTTGGGTTTCTTGTTGGTTCCTTTCATACCCTTTTAAGGGATTTTTTAGAGTTCTTGTGCATTTATTTTTCTTTTAGTTCTGTTTTTTTAAGGTGGCTTGGGGCTTTATAAATGGTTAAAGTTATACTTTTTTTTTAACTAGTGTTGCATGGAGTTCATGAGAATGGTTCCTAAGCACATACTAAAATTTGTTTCAAAGGTCTAAAGTAAAGTATTCTTCACAGTCTAATGTTATTTTCTCACTAAATATTAAGTTTATTTGTCATAGATATGAGAGTTGAAGTCTTATTGTATACTATGTAGGCTTTATCCCTTTTAAGCAATATTTTATTTCTTGTGTATAGAACTCATACAAGTCCCATAACATTAAGCTCTCTAGGGTTAGGAACATTTTCAAGGGATTTTTCTTGTTCACCTTTCATGACTATGGGTAGGTCAACGTGTTGCTCAACTAGTCCAACCGTTGGTTTATGAGAAACACTTTGATAGTGCTTTCTCACTAGACCCAAGATTTTAAAGTTTCAAAACAAGCATCCCTTAAAATCTCAATTTGGGTTGAACTCCCAAGACTCCCCATTCCTATATGGGATTTCCTAGAGAAAATTATCTACCTCTTAGCCACTTTATATGTCATGAACCTAAAAAATTCTTTATAGCTCGACCCATCTAGATGTGTGTGCATTGAGGTGAACCTTGTTCGCACTCAATTTTGTGCCTTAAACATTTGACCTTCAGTTTGGTGCAATAGTCCTATTTTTTGGCTCCAGAATTGTAGGTTGGCCAGAGATTTGGTTCATGAATTTATTGAATTGAATGATTGATATTCAAAGTCTAGCATTGCAAAAAGTTTTGTTAATTCATAGTGGATCTCCATTTCATATCCCATGTCGATCAAGCAAGATTTGAACCCAAAATTGATGTTTTAGTAGTTGGGAATGCCTACAAATAGTGCAAGAAAAAATATAAAATTTCTTGATTCTAGTGATTGAATAGGTTTAGATAATTGGTAATCAACTTTGAGTTTTAGTTTCAGGTCCATTAGGTAAAATTTGAGATCATGCCAAACTTTTGATTAACTACCTAAAATTGACAATAATTATGAAACAACTCATGATTAATAGTTTATTCTCTAAATTTTTGCAATGGCACAATGATCAGTAGCATTTATAATGCCTCTTTGCAATTTTTTTAGGATTCTCGAATGTGTTATGTGCCCACAATAATGATACTATCAATTTCTACAATTAACCATGTAATTGTGAGCATTAAATTTTTTAATGGAAACATTAAAACAATATTATTATTATTTTAATTTTAAAATGGTGAGCCAAATAAATTGTTATATTAAATTTAACATTGAGGCGGATACCATAAAGGGTTACATGTGTTCACATTTGGCTTGGCTTTGTCAAATATATGGGACATAATATTTGCATGAGAAGGGGAAAATCTCAGGGTGTAGGTTGAGGGAGTTTAATATATTTTGTAGGATCATTTACTAGATAGAAAATTATTTTGTAAGTGACATTAAATATTTGATGGGAGAAGACAAATATTCTATTCATTAAAGGGCCATGCTAGAGGTTTTATTTTTTCATCTGTAGGGTGAATTTCATGATGGAAAAATATTTTTATATAGGGTAAAAATGTTTTCATAGGAAATATATATGAACATTTGGGGGAAGAAACATTTTATTTTGCTAGAATATATGGACAAAGGGAGAAGAATGAAGATGCTTATGGCATATTCTTTTATGCTCACGAGAAGTTGTAAACTAAAGGCTCAAATGGTACCAGATGTTGGATGTTGATCAAATCTAGAAATGCCCTCTTTTCTTTAAATTGTAATTTCTGAGTCTTGTTTGCTTGTTGGTCATTTATAGGTCTCATGCATATTTTGATCCTCTAGACCAATCTAGGATTGGTTTGTATAGGTAGTGTTGTGCTAAATTTGTGCCCTGAATTCATTATAAACTTTGGGTAAGCTATAGAAAAGCCATTTTTTGAGAAAAGAATGATGCTCATAATTGTATTAAATTCCCTTAGTAAATCAATGTAAAACTTTCTTGTACTCTCCATGTATGATTTGTCTATGTATTCTATCAAATATTTTAAGGAATCTTGAAAATTTATAAGGGCACATTTGCTGCATTTGTAGCAGAACTTAGTTGGTTTGCACTCAAGGAGTGTTGTAAAATCTTCTATAAGGATTGTTCCAATAGAAGCACTTTCTAGTATGATATGTGGTTTATTGGAGTTGAAAATGGATAAAGATGAATTGGGTTAAGTTTTGGTTTCTACTGATTCACCCTCCTCTCAGTATATCAATGTGTTCTAACAATTGGTATCAAAGTTGAGTTCCTTGGTGCAGCCTAACAACTGAAGGTAGATCTTGGAGAATAACACATGGCTCAAAAGGAGTCCTCTTCTAAAGCTCCAATATTTAATGGAAGTAACTTTGATTTTTGGAGTGTAAGGATGGAAGCCTATCTAACCTCACTAGGGTATGATGTTTGGAGTGCTATCATGAATAATTATGTTGAACCAAAACATCCTATTATAGATGCGGATGCAAAGAAGGATCATGAAGATAATGCTAAAGCCAAGAATGCCATCTTAAGTGGCTTGAGTAGTTTAGAGTTAGTGAAGGTTGTGTGGTGTAAGACAACAAAGGATATATGTAAGAAGCTCAAAGATATTTATGAAAAAAATGACACCATAAAGGAGGCAAAATTACAATCTTACAAAATAGTGTTTGAGAATCTAAGGATGAAAGAAGAGAACATTGCTGGCTATTTGCACTGAGTAGATGAAGTAGTCAATGGAATCAGGAGTATGGGTGAAGATATAGTTGACTCATTAGTTGTGAAGAAATCCTTGAGAACTATCCCTCATAGGTTTGATTCAAAAGTATTTGTAATTGAAGAAGCTAAAGATCTAAAGAAACTTACAATGGAAGAGTTGTTTAGGTCCCTCACTTCCTATGAGATGAGAAATGAAGTCATAGGGCCATGCCAAAGAGAATCCACTTTCAACACTGTGAAGAATGAAGGAACACCTGATGTATGAAATGAAGCTAAAGAAGAAGAAGCAAACTTTGTAAGAAAACTAAAAAGGGGATCAAGAAAGTATAAAGGTAAGTTACCTTTTAAATGTTTTAATTGTGGAAGAATTGGTCATTATGCCTCTAAATGTCCTTTTGGAGAAAATGAAAATAACAGCAAGGGTTTCAGGAGAAACAATTTCAAGAGGAATCTTCTTTCAAAAGAAGACTATAGCTCTGAAGACGAAGTAGATCACTACCTATCGGATGAGGGAAAAGGAGAATCTCTATTCATGGCCAGGGTGATCTTAGATGCTTCAAACAAGACTACAGATGAAGAAGAATATGAAGTTGATTTTGAGGGTGAACTTATTTTTGCTCTTGAAGACTTGGATTGTGCAAGGAAAAATAATCAATAACAAAGTGCTTTGATCGAAGCTAAGACAAAAGAATGTAGAAGACTTGAGAAAGAAATTCAGTCACTCAAAAAGGAGTTGGAGAAGGCAAAGCTTGAAAGACTAGATGATAATGAATGTACAGATCTCATCATGCCTCAAGGAAGATCTGTTCATACAAGGAAATTCTTCATGAACGGGTTCAATCATGTTTTCTTTGGTTATTGTTTTATATGCAAAAAAAATGGTCATAAGGCTATAGACTGCAAGTCTGAAATGAATAGAAGAAATCTTGTAAGTAGGAATCCTCTTGCTTCACTAGTAGATGTCAATGTGGTATGTCAAATTTGCAACAAGTTTTGACATTTAGAAAGATATTGCAGGATTGATTTGGAAAAGATAGAATCTTAGTTGATGGATGTTACTGAGCAAGCAAAGGAAAGTGATTCCTTCAAAAGGCAAGAGATAGATGATGGAGTTGAAGATTCTATGATTTTTGAAACAGCATTTCATGCTCAAGGGCAATCAAATATCTAGGTGATAGATAGTGGATGCACAAATCATATGATAGGTGACGAGCAAATTTATCAATCTTGGTAAGTAGAATGGTGGACTGGTCAGGTTTAGAGATAACCCTTCTACAAAAATAACTGGAAAGGTACTATAAGTATTGATGGGAAATCTCAAACACATGATGTTCTTTATGTAGGTCTCAAGCATAATCTTCTCAGTGTAAATCAAATGTGTAGCAAAGGATACAGTCTCACATTTCATGATCAAGGATGTGAAATCAGAAGAGCAAAGTCTAGAAAATTGGTGGCAAAAGGATCTAAGATAGATGGCAACTTGTATAATCTAAAGGTAATTAATGAAAGGACTTGTCTTCTAGGACAAACAAATGAATGTTGGTTGTGGTACAAAATGATGGGGCACATCAACTTTGATAATCTTGTGAAGATCAACTTTATGCAAGCAGTAAGAGACATGCCAAAGATCATCAAGCCTGCAAGCACCTTATGTAAGGAATGTCAGATGGTGAAGTAGACAATTATAAGATTCAAGTCCAAGGAGTATTCATCTACAAATCCATTAGAACTGGTTCACACTAATCTATGTGGACCCACCAAGACAAAGAGTCTACAAGGTGAGAGGTATTTCATGTTGCTTATTGGTGATTTCTCTAGAATGACATGGATTGCCTTCTTGAAAGAAAAATCATAAGCTTTCAGTAGGTTTAGTATTTTCAAGTCCATGGTTGAAAATGAAATGAATGCTAGAATCAAGTGTCTAAGGTTTGATAGAGGTGGTGAGTTCATCTCAAGTGAGTTTGAGGAAGTTTGTGAAGAATGTGAAATAAAAAGACATTATTCTACTGCAAGAACTCCTCAGCAAAATGGAGTAGTGGAAAGAAAGAATAGAATAGTTCAAGAGATGGATAGAACAATGTTGAGTGAAGCCAAGCTTCTAGATACATATTGGAAAGAGGTAGTCCATACTATTGTCTACATTCTTAATAGAGGACAACTAAGAGTGCACAGTACCAAGACATCTTATGAGTTATGGTATGGAAGACCAGCATAGTCAAGTACTTCAGAGTTTTTGGAAGTAAATGCTACATCAAAAGGAATGAAGAAGGCCTAGGAAAGTTTGACTCAAGAGCTAATGAGGGAATCTTCCTTGGATACTCAACTAGGAACAAAGCCTACAAATGCTACAAAAAAGGCTGAGGAAGATAGTTGAGATTGCAAATGTTAAAGTGGATGAAGAGTCACACCATATCATAGATGAGAAAAAAGACTATTGGCTAGATGTACCTGCCTACATAGAACAAGAAGAAAAAGTTGAAGAACAGGAAGAAACTCAAGAGAAGACTACCAAGACTCCTACCAAGTATGTTCAGAAGAATCATTCAGAAGATTAGATCATTGGAGACAAGATTGAAGGAGTACAAATAGAAGAAGATTTGTAAAACCAAATAAACAAGTAAGTTTTTCTTTATTATCAAGAGTGAAGCCCAAAAATTTTGATGACTAGCAAGGATGAAGGATGGATACAAGCTATGGAAGAAGAACTAAATCAGATAGAGACGAATCAGACTTGGGAGTACCAAGGCCTACAGATAAGAATGTGATAGGTACAAAATGGGTATTCAGGAACAAACTGAAAGAAGATAGAGAGGTGGTCAGGAACAAAGTGAGGTTGGTTTGCAAAGGTTATTCACAAGTTGAAGGTGTTGACTATGAAGAGACATTTACTCTAGTGGAAAGAATAGAAGCAATCAGAATGATTCTTGCATTTGCAGTTCATAAGGGATTCAAGGTATATCAAATGGATGTCAAATCTACCTTCCTAAATGGTGACTGACAAAAAGACGTATACATAGAGCAGCCTGATGGATTTCAGTTATTAGAAGACCCAAACATGGTATGTAGACTTAAGAAGGCTTTGTATGGTCTCAAACAAGCACCTAGGGCTTGGTTATATGCAAGGTTGGATAAATACTTACTCCAGTAGGGTTTCAAGAAAGGTACTGCAAATAGTAATCTTTACATCAAAATTGAAGGTGAACAAATTCTAATTGTTGTGTATGTTGATGATATAATCTTTTGTTGTTATGATGAGATGTGTAAGAAGTTTGCAGGAGAGATGTAGAAAGAATTATAAATGTCTATGTTAGGTGAGCTATCGTTCTTCCTTGGACTCCAAATTACTCAATCAAATGATGGCATCTTTATTTCTCAAGCAAAGTATGTCAGGGAGATGTTAAAGAAGTTTGGCATTGAAGACCTCAAACCAGTGAGTACTCCTACGATAATCGGTTTCCATTTGGGTAAAGATGATGAGTCACCTGAAGCTGATTAGATTCTGTATAGGTCTATGACCTAACTACCAAAACCTTGGGACTACCAATTCTATGTGAATTTGAGGTCTTTCAAGAGAGATAATGCTTTGTTGTTTTAGAGTTTTATCTATGCTAGATCTGAGTAAAATCCACGTCAACACTATCCAAGCCCCTTCTAGCAGAGGTTGTACTATAAGTGGCTACTCGATCATGGAGATACCAACCTCTTGATTACATGGGCATTCCTTTTAGATGTCAACAGTGTTTTACTATGGGACACTTGGCCTTAGAGTTCCTATGCCTTAAGGTCTCAAGCTCCTCTTCATGGTGGAAGAATTCGCTTCCCGAGCACCTTACCATTGATGTTACAGATGATGATGGGTATATGCACAAAGATGAGGGACCAAAAAGTCGCCACATGACTTTTTGGTCCCATATAAGCAATAATGTGCTAGCATTATGGATCGACATTTTTGAACCTAAAAGGTAAGTGCATTATAACACACTCATGTTTTAGCCTCGATAATACTGATCCTAGCGTTTTATAATGCTAGCGCATTTTACAAAAGCAAAACTCGAGAGAGAGAGAGAGAGATGTTTTAGTTCACCATAATGCGCTAGCGTTATGTAAACACACATAATGTGAGCAAATTATAACATGCTCGCGTTATGTGCATTCACATAACACTAGCGCATTATGCTTAGGCTTGGAAATTACCAAGCCTAAGGCTTGGATTTGCTTGGGCTTCCAACCCAAATTCTTGGTTTGTGTTTAGGTCATCCAAGGACATGTTTCTCTAGATTCTAACAAAATTCACATAATCTGAAGCGTGCTCCCCATCAGGATTGCACTTTTTTCAATGAAAAGTCAAAAAAAAACCACCATAATCTTAAGCTCTATGTTAGCTATCTAACAATATAATTTTTTTCACATTTTGAGTATGTTAAGGGTTTCATCTTTAATTTTGTTTGTTAGTGTATCTATTTTTTGTCAAAAACCAATGTCTAGTATTTTTGACTTTTTTTTTAACCGTTCATCAAAATTTCAAATAAGTTACATTTCTAGAAACTAGACTCCATTCTACACGTATCCAAAAAAAACTTGATTTTCAATTAATTTTCAAAAAATTTAGCTGGGAGCACGCCCAATTTTCTATTTTTCAAGATGGGTCCACTTTGAAAATTAGTAAAAAATCAATAATTCATGAAAAAATTATCAGAAAAATCAGGGATAAACTACATGGTGTTAGCTAATTTCTCACTGAAGCAATTTTTAAAATACTAAAAAAAAGTTAACATTTTAAGGGGAGTACACCAGACGCTGTGTTATTTTTTTGAGAAAAAAAGGACCAATTTGTGTGCTCCCCCTTTTTGAACCCCTTAATCTCAACCATTTTTGAAAAAAAAATAGTAGTTTAGAAACTAGATTCAAAGTACTACAACTCTTGTTTTTGTTGTATCTTTAAATTTTGAGTGTAACTATCTCTAATTTCTCATCCAACATCAGTCTTTCCTGATTTTAGAAAAAAAGTGGCATCTTAAGACCACCTTTTGGTCCCTCATCTTTGTGCACTTGCCCTGACTCTTCTTTGGAGGGCACCAAGCTAAGCTCCCTAATGCATTCATTCAACCTATCAGATTGGACGAGTGTATTGCTCCTAATATGCTAATCATGGCCACTTCTCCTTCTCAAGCATCTATTGTTCTTGCATTGGATCCCATGCCCCCTTAAGTTTTTGGTGTGGGTGAGTTAGCTTTGGCTCCTACTACATCTCCTTACTGCCTAGATTCTTATGTTAGGGGTTCCTCTCCTCATGTGATGCCCCTAGCAAGGGTATCCATGGTTGATTCCCCTCCCCCCTCTCCTCAGTCTAAAGACTTGGAGAATTACGTTTATTGGAATATTGTTCAAAGGTAGAAGAGAGGTCTTCCCAAGTTTGTTTCATAGTCACACACTCAAATTAACGGTGTGTGGATGGATATGACAAGGCATGTCATTATTTAGGCTTGTTCTCTTTGTGTTGTGATGCTTTTAGTAGCCTAGCTATAGCTATGTTATTTCTATGTTCGTTGGTTGGTACATCCCTCATGGAACTTGTTTTGTTCACCTTGGGTTGTTCTATTGTAAAACTTGGGTTTGGGCCCTTTCAAAAATCTACTTTTTACCAATATCAAAAATAAAATGCATTAAAAGAATCAAACTACTTTTAAAAAAATTATTCCTCTTTAAAATTCAATACAAGGTGGATTATTAGGAGATGTTTTCAAATGTTCATACTCCACTAACTAAAAAATTAATCATACCTTTTTCATTCCACAATTAATGATATGCTTATGTTCTTATCTAGTGTTAGTTTGAGCATTACATAGATCTTGGAATGGGTGAAGGGGCCCAAGACTCATCTTGTTGTTGTTGATCATGGAGACATTATAAGCATTGATATTATCAACACTTTAGAATATGAGTGAACTATTTAAGAGTATTATGTGTTGCTATAGTATAAGATGTTTTGTATTATTATGAGATTGTTGTGGCATTTGTGTCATTTAATAAATTAACTATATAGCTGATTTAGTTATTAAATTTACAAAACCATTCTATTTTAGTTCTATAATAAAGACTAAATATTTCATTGTGATGTCAAATAGAAATTTTGCATCAATTAATTCACTCTAAATACCATCAACTTAGCTAATTGAGCTCAATATCGAGTGCCACTTCATCACAAGATAGTAAAACTTCAAAACTTCTTGTTTTAAAGATTATTCTTTTCTAAGTTTTTAGGATGTGTTGGCTATGTAACATTTGATGATTATACTCCTAGAAACTTATTTAACATGCTTTAGATTTGAAGACAAGATCCCCAATCAATTATTGTAAATTCCTCAGGCCAAGGTTTTTAGTTTGTTTGGAATAGAATAGGAATTTTTTTTCTTGTAATTGTAAAACTCCACCAAAAGATCAAACTTGAGTCTTAGGTGAGGCAATACTTTTTTTAAAATTACTATAAACACTAATGTCACTAAATATAATAACATTATTTTTATGAATAAGTGTCTCTATTATTAAAGGAAAAATAATATTACACGTATTCACAAAAAATAAACACCAAGAGACTTTAAGTAAGCCATTAGGAAGATCAATTGAATACGAGGACTAAAAATTTCAAATTTTGATGTACTAAAACCATGTGGTAGCAAATCTAAATGAGCCTAGTGCCCACATGAGGCCTATAAGAGTGGAATAAGTGTTGGGAATGTGAATGAGTTTTCTCCACACCATGTTAAAAATAAGCCTAGTCATGATGCTTGTTGGAATCATTTTCTTGGGATTTTTGTGATGGGTTCTTAGATGGAGCTCTACAGTAGAGTTCAACCCAAATTTGGAGAGACTCAACCCATTCTTTTCCAATGGAGTGGATGATTTTTCTCTTTGACTACTAGAGCTGAAATCTTTACAAGCATAATCTTCATATGGCCAATGTGGCTCTACAACAACAAAATGAAACAAAATACGATTTTGTTAACAATCAAGTAGCATAAAGTCAATCAACATGCACACGGTATCTAAAAAACCCACTTGCATAAACTCATTGTAACAACATAGGGCCATAAATTCTTTAATACCAAACTAAAATACATAAAAAATTTATGTTTCCCAAACATAATTATGCCACTAGAACATTAAGTAATACATAGAACACTATGGATTGTGGAAGTAGCTACTCTTTATAACATTAGAAGCATGTAAATAAAATAAGCATTATTTTTTCATTGCAATATAATGTGGATGGAGTTAGTAAGTTGTAATAATGTAGTGTGGCACTACTATGCATTATAAAGGTACAATAAAGTCTATTACTTAATTTTTTTGAAAAAATACTCAAAAGAAGACTATCATAGCCTATGCACAAGCACGACAGCTAGAAGTGGAAAAATGGATTAAATTTGTATAAGTATATATTCAATAAAATGTGCATGTAATTTATATATCATAGGAGGGGCCAACCCTAATGTTGTCACCTTTATATGAAGCACTCTCATTTCTTAGGGTGCTTCATAATCAAAATTAGGCACTTAACATTATGAATATTGTAATTTCTAACACTCCCCAAAAATGCCTTGCAAATAGACAACACAGGTCTATCACAACTCCATGTATTCAAAGGCAAAAAATACAAGAAATGCATATTGTAATCATCTCACACCTCTTTATGGCACTATAGCCATGGATCCCAATTACCAATAAATATACTTCAACCTTCTCTACATCCTCACATATAACATTCCTCTCATCCCCAACAACTACTCTAGTCTCCACACTCACATGAAAAGAAAATAAAATAATTAACATTATAAATTAGAATTGTTTGTACCAATAAAGTAAGAAAAATAGCATCAATATAGCCTACATTTTTTTCTAGTGAAAATGCATTTGGCCCTCTCCAATATATTTTTAATGTTGCTTCTCTAGTATGTCATCCTTTCACACTATATCTTGGAATCTTGTACTTTGTAGCTTAATAATCAAAAGTTGTTTTTACCCTCAATAGAAAACCCAAATTCAATACAAGTAGTAGTAGTGGTCTATTTGGATTCATTGCATGAATGTAGAAGCCTATTTATTTAACTAGAAAAATTGAAATATTAGGTTCCAAGTCAAGAAAAACTAGATGCGCATAGCTAGTGGTAGCACTCTAAAGAAACAATGCTTATTTGATAGAGGATCTTGTAGGAATCTATAATTTTCTTGATATGAACAAGTTGGGTTTGTTAGAGGATGCCAACAAAATCCCATGGAGAAAACGTCTTACGACTACGAAAATAAGTATTGATAGAATTTACCACTGACAAATACCCCATATCATGTGCTCATATCACAGTAATAGGTTACGCTTTTTGGCCAAACTTGATAGTGAAATCAATATTTTGAACTAAATCTTCACTTTCTGACACCTATAGCCGCTAAACCTTTAGGAATTTGAAGATGATGCGAACTAGTGATTTGTGAGATTTTGTCCATAGATTCTAAATATATTTTTTTTAAAAAAATTTGGAGTTAAATTGTAAAAAAAATTGTGTCTCCTTTGATAACTAGTTTTTAATAGTAAACAACATTTTTTTAAAGTGATGTGTATTATGTCACACATAACTTTTTTCTACAAAGGATAAAATTCTGATTCTTTTGAATTTAGATTGGTAACACCGATATCTAGAGGATGCATTTGGTTTCATAATGTTTTGTTGAATTTTTTTTTAATTAAGTTTTGAAGTCAAACCAATTATAATTTAGACATAGGCATATTATGTCCAACATAACTTTTTTTGTATGTATCAGAATTCAATTTTTTTTTGTTGGAATGAGGACATGTATTTTTTAGAAATTTTTTTCTCTATTTTCCTATTTTTTCATATGTGTGAAACAAAGACCTTGATGTTCATTGAAAAACCTACATTCACAAGAAATAAAAAATAAATATAATAATCAAATTAAATATATTTAAAATTATACTTTTTGGGAAGCTTGTAATAAGGACTATATAATTACAAAACATAAATTTTAAATGAATTCATTTGATGCCCCAAAAGGTAAATCAAAAGTGGTTTTTTATCAGCATTTTGATAGGTGTAGAGGAGACTCTATTATAGGTATGGCTTAAAACTAGCGGGGTTCTATCCAAGGGGGTTTGAATCTAAGGGGGTTTGATCAAACCCTCTTCAATTAAAATCCTTTAAATGGAACCTTTCAAGGCTTAAATCATTATATTTTCTAAAAATATGTGATTTCAGCAAAAATCAAGATATCCCAGAAAGTGTAACCCATCATTGTGGCAGCACCCCACTATAAAGAGGAGAAGAAGAGGATCCAAGTCTAGGTCAAGTAGGAGTAGTGATAAAATTAGAGTGACAATTTAATATGAGGAGATTATAAGCAAGTGTACCATTCATATCCGTGTAAATCATAGGCAGTGGTTGAGCATGTAGAATGATGCAAAGGAAACACAACTTCACACACAATGGACTATAAAGAACAACAAAAAGTGGTTTTCACAATAGAGAACACAAGATTCTCTCATCTTTCAATGGTGACAACAAATAACACCCTGCAAACTGCTCTTCAAACCTATTTTCCTAAGCTCACACTCTCAAAAGGCATCAACATTCAGTTGCTTTGACATTTTTTTTGGATCCTAGAGACTTTTTCACACTCTATAAGCCTCTCCAACTCTACCTGATAAATTTTAACTCAAAACAATATATTTTCAACAAAACCCTCACAAAGACTAGGGTTTAAACAGTCCCATTGCTCAAGAATACACATTGTCTTCAATAAATCTCACAAAATAATGAATTACCACCTGCCCTTTGGAGGAAACGTGCAAAACGACCTGCAAAAATTATGTACCAAATTTCATAATTTTCCAACAGGTGAATTAAAAGATATGAGCAAATCTTTATTGTTGAAAACCCTAGTTTCTAAACATGGCAACGAGCATTGTTTTTTTTAATAACTTGAGCAAAACTCAATGAAATCACCTCAAACAAATTGCATTTGAACCTTAAGACATGTCATTATCATCCCACGTAAACATAGACCTAAAACTTGACCGTACAGGGCCATACAAGACTATTTTCTCACTATTTTTGCAGAAAATGTCAAAATTGCCACGAGTATTTTAGCTCTAATTTGCTCCAAACACCATAAAATTGAATGAAACCAATTGCATTTAAACCTAAAAACAAAACTCTATCATTTCATCTAATCATAGCCCTGGTACTATGCCTTACAAATCTGTACTAAGCAAGTTTCTTGTTGTTTCACAGTAAAAACTGCCACAAAAGTGCAAAATAACAGGGTATTTTCACTAAATTTGACAATTATGCCCTTTTGTGCAACTTTTAACCCTATACCACACCTAGGCTAGAAAGCATTACAAAAGATTATATATGTGGTTTTCTAAGACCATTTTTTGATCTTTTCTTGACATACAACTAGGACTCACAGAACAAAATAGTCCTTAAAACATCAACTAGGTCTCTTGGACCTTCAAGAACAATATCCAGGTGATGCTCTTACATCATAGAAGAATAAGGGTGTCCTTGGCCTACTCCTTAATGTTGCCAACAAACAAAAAATCAAGAGCCCAAGGGAGTCCATACATGCCTTCCTTGCTCTTATCTTGTACTTCTATAATTTTTCTTTGGTTAAAATTATCCTTTTATTTTAGTTATTTTTTTCACTCAAAGAATAGCTTGTTATCCTCCAATTCAACTCTTTCTTGTATTATGATAGCTAAATATTGTTGGAATACAATGGATCACTAAGAGGGGGGGTGAATCAGTGATCTAATAAAAATAACTTTACAAATTCATTGAATTCTTGTAAACTTTATTATGTTAGAACATCAAAGCACTTAGAAAACCAAAGAACCACACCAAACACACCATAACACAAGGATGTACGTGGAAACTCTAAAAAGGGAAAAACCATTGTGTGAAGAGTTAATTAGGTTTGTTTGACCAATTCAACCTCACAAAAATATCACCATTAGGTCTCACTAACCAAAATCTCACTGATTACACTTTTACATCTGATTTAGGAGCACCAACTCCAAACACTCAGGAGCACCCACTACAATCAAATCAGGAACACCAACTCCAATCACATCAGGAGCACCCGCTCCACTCTAGTCAAATCAGGAGCACCAACTCCAATCACATTAGGAGCACCAATTCCAATCACAAAACAAATAAACATACAAAGTACTACTATGTTTACATTGATATAATAGGTTATAGATGAATTCTATAACTCTCTTACTCAATCACCTTTACTCTCTTAAATCTACATGTAAATATCAATAGCACCTTTCTTTTACAAACTATTCAAAGAATGATTCTTCAAACAATTTATCATCCACCCAATACAAATGCACCATTCTATTTGCACTGAAATCATAGATCCATCACCACTCTACTTTCTTTAGACTAACTCTATACACCTATAACATACTCTTCTATTACCAACTATACAAAAAATGTTTCTTTCAAAATTTTAACAGCCATTGAGCATTAGGCATACAAAAATATTGCAATATTCACTTACATAGCATGCGAAGTGATGCAAAACAATGTCATCCAAAAGCACCTACAAGAAACACTATCACTACCTTGTCAAGTTTAGACCTCTCAAAATAATGAGTACACTTCAAAATCCTCTTTACAATCCCATTTCTTAAATGATTCTGGAACATATAATCAACTTATGTATTCAATGCACTAACAGGTTCAAACCTTCTACCATTCTCATCTTAGAACAGTCAAGAAACCCTTCAACTTCAAACATTCTTCAAACACCCTAGGATATGTGATAGATTAGAGCAAGACTTTGTTCACCTCGATATGCACACATTACATCAACAAACCCTTACTTTCAAACTGATTCTATAAGTAATTATGTGATAAATTCATCATCAAAAATATACACATGAATACACTTTGTTTAATATAATTCCTCTCATCTCATAGCCATGGGGACAACCACTTTAATTTGGTTTGAAACTACCAAACCCTCGATACCAAAAGCAGTTATAAAAATTAACAATAACTGCAACACACAGAGTATACGGCTAAATGCCCATCAAAGTATATTCACAGAGGATTGTCGTTGAAGTTTAAATGTAGTTTGAACATACACCATCAATCATATTGTTCGTGGCATCGACTGATTGAACATGCACCATCGATTATGAATTTGGTGCCTGAACACAATGAGTGACCTGATCCTACCAGTCACCATTAGGAAGTAGGGCTAGTCACCACACAACCTCAAACCCTCAAGTCATCACTTAAGTGATTTGTCACCGACTATAGCAAGTCACTGATGAAACAGAAAAAGTGCACCGCCTGTCTTAATGTTTAGGTCTTTAGATTTTTTGACAGTCCTTAGGGTTTAGGACTTTAAAGATCATGTCTCCATATATTGACAAACCCTAATATGCAAACACAAAGTATAGACTTGAATTATGATCATTGGCTTCTGCAACCAACCTTTGAAGAGGATAAAACAAAGTAATGTCATGATGTGAAAAAACAAATAAGGGTTTCCTTGATCAAGAAACAATTAACCCTAGACAAGGATATCAAACCATTCCAAACATCCTTCAGTGGATCTAAGGCAACCTTGCTCTGAAAGAGGATACTTTGTGAGCATCTACACTACTAGACATGTATACAACTGATCATTCATTGAGGCATATACTGCTCCAAACACTGCTCCAAATGGCATACATTGAAGGACAATGAGCTACATGTCAAATTGTTCCAAAACCCCTGTCAATACTACTACCACAACTGTATAGCACATCTGACAAGAGATATAACTCACTGTGATATCTACAAACATACAATTACATCACAACTCCTTTGATCACTATGACAGTCCACCTGTCACTGTACCTTTGACATCAATGGCAAAACTAATGCCAACAAATATACCATTTAGAAACTTCTCTGTGAGCATGCAATGCAACCCACCGACTTAAAAAATATTTTTAAATTTTGAAATAGCCCATAGAAAAATCAAAACCATTTGTTGGTAAACATCAACAACAAGTGAATGATTTAAAAATCATATAAATTATTATTTTGTCCCACAAGTATTATCTGCAAGGTAACGGTTAAATAGTTTTCAATGAGTGGCATGCCTACAATTACTCCAATTTCTTTTGACCTATAAGAAATAGTGACACATTTGGATCTTTCTAAAGATGCATTAAATGTAATAGTTTTTGCATTAATGAAAATTAACATTGGAGTGGGCACTTGTTATCTTTATATCCTAGACTTGTCATGTCAATAAAACAAGGATTATTAATAGAGTTGAAATTTTAGGACATGAAACTTATTGCTGGAAAATAATAGGAATGAAAAAACACTTTGATTTCATTGGTCTTTCCTAAAACATAATTAAAATTTGATGAAAAACAAATCCAAAGAAGACCTAAAATTGTCACTTCATCCAACATAGACCAATAATATATCAGAAATAACTAATAGTACTATTTATCAAAATATTAATACTAAAAAATACTGTCAAAACTCTAGAAGAAGAAAAATCCATTCGACAGAAATGTTTTCGATGATTTGATGGACAAAACACATCATTGAACAGGTCAAAGGAATTGCATTTAACAAGTCGACAGCAAAAATCAACATCAAATGAAATGGAAAAATGAATAAACAGTCGACACAACAACATGCTGGCTGTTTCTGATGGGATAAATCGGACTAATAAAAGAATGATTGTATATTCCTTACATTCATAAATACATCTAATATATGAGAGCTAAAATTCAAGAGCCTTACCTGGTGCACCACCTCCTAAATCAGGGAGGTCGTTGTCAGATGCCATCTGTTTCACGTTGAGTCTTTCGCCATGTTAAACATTTTATATGGGGTTTCAAAGGAAGAGGACGTGGATATTCCATGGTCATTTGACACTCAGGCCTAGCGCGTAATGAAAACGACACAAAGGTGAGAAAAAAAAATGCTGACTGGTTCTTAAGGATAACTATCAATTTAGTTTCCAATTGCTTCTGGAAATTGCCTCCCAATTTTCCTCCATGTTAGGTGTAATATTTACATACAGTGTAGTTTTCTATCATTGTCATCTTTGTCTTTATGCGTAGATTATCAGTCATCTTTTTCACATGCTGGAGACAGCAACAGAGTCAAACCAAGTGAACAATCCCAATAAGCCACAACAATCATCTGTAAACACTTCAATTTTGTACACACTTGAAAGTTGAATTTTATATGCCTAAAGAGGACAAAAACTATTAAAATTGAATGTGAATCAAGAATTTTGAGAAAGTGCCATTTTCATAAGAGAGTACAAAGACAATGTTGAGTCAGCTTTATGACTTTTGGAAAACAAAACGATAGATAAAATAAGAGAAATAAAATCATTATCTATTGACCATTGAACTAGATGATATTTAAGTAAAGTGGCGTTACTTACATTATCCATATAGTTATTTTTAGATTTTGATCCTCAATGTATGGATTACAGATGAGGCATATGAGCTCATTGAACACGCAATTTATGGCTATACATACAGCGGCACTAGACCTTAGGATAGATTGTTATGTCTTACAAAATGAAAGAATCAATACGTCGAGATGTTTTCATAAACAGAACGAAGCAAAGCTTTGGTCGGGCTTACCATTTTATGGTTTGTCTTAGTGCTCATATGACTTGGGTTTCTTCTTGGTTCCTTTCATACTGATGCAGAGGTCTAGGTAGTGGATCTAGAAGTTCACTAAATGAACTCGGTTGTCAAAGCTTCCTTCTTCTTGTTTCCAAAGATGGACTGTCTATAAGCCTACACAAGGCTTTGCTCAGGTGATTGATCAAACCTAGGAACACACCTAAGTCCTCCACATAGGCTGCTCAACACTCACCTTGGGGAGTCACTACTCTACCCAAACAATCAACACATTCACCTTCAAGGACAGCATTCCACTCCTAACACCTTTGCTAGCAAGATCTCCATACACAATTTGACATAGGACTGTTTAAGGCATGGAGGATAACAAGGTCTCTGACCAAAAGACTAGTTTCTACACTTTTTAAGGCAATGGACAACAACAACAAAAGGACTGTCCTAGAACAGTGTTTGAAGAAGGTTTAGATCTTGTAGAATTGACTCACTCAACCTTTTAAGGCCTCAAAGGATCCTCAACACCCAATGTATACTAAATACTCCATATAAACAACAACCATTTACTCCTATGCACTAACCATACTGTATTATGCAGAGTAGAGGACAGTAATAGCAACTTAATTGTCCTATGACAGTACTAAAATGACAGTTATTTCTTATAGCCTATAAGAATAGCAACTAGCATTAACTCCTCTACCATGAAAGGTCTAAACACCACATACATTCACCAAGGACAAGGACCCCTTGAGGTTTCTGACCCAGCTCCTCAACTCAGTACTTTTTCTGACAGAAATAATGATGTTGATGTGACTGTCTTCAAGAAACAGTCATAAAATGAAGTTAACTTTGTAAATAAAGAGAGCCTTTACACACCATTAAACACCCTCCCAACTCTCAAGGATTATCTTCACTCCATGCATCATCCAATTACCTACAGGAAACATGCACTCTTCCTCCAGCATGCAGCCGTACTGTACGTGCAGGGACAGCAAACTGTATTTCTGTCAATAACTGTGGGTTTTCTTCTAAAAGCCAGGCTATTTGAGATTATATGAAAGGTGTATATCAAGGATTCCTTGCCTGGCTTAATGAGGCTCTTGTGCAGGCCTATCTTCTTCCACAATACAGAGATCAATCACCATTTGAACAATCTAAGACTGTTCTTGCACTTTCCTGTCTTCTGCCTCTTCTAAAACTAACTAGTCACTGTCTCTTTGACTAGTTAACAGCATACCAACCACCCAGGAGTAAGGAGAACCAACATACAAACATTAAAAACATAAAAACTACTTTATCTTCCTCCATACCACCTAGAAATGGACGACCACCATCAGAGGGCAGAGGAAGAATGGAGCATTTTGTCAATAAACCCTAGCTATGGAGGGTTAGAAACCAGTTTGCAATTAATGAAATCAAACAAGGCAATCAAGATGTTTCAAGAGCTCCCAATAGATGCAAATGAAAGGTAACTAGATCTACCACAATAATCCACAGACCATGGATCCTCTACAGTCCGTACCAGTCCGTACAAGAAGACTGTTTTCAGCAAAAACACAAAAAAGACAGCTTTTTTCTTATAAAACTCCTTATCTCCATTCATATATGGCATGTTAACACAAAAACCAAGTTTATAGGAAGTTGCCATCCTTTGCACTTCCTATTCTGTCCATACAACTGCCCATGAAGGCAATAAATCGATGGTAAATAGAGTTTCTAAAGAAAACTCCAATTTTCAAAAAGATAACTCCTAGAAATTAGGCCTAGATTAACTCCAAAGTGGACTAGTCAATCAAATGACTAAGTCTTTTATTTCAACACATCAAAATGGCTTTCAAAGCCTTAGAGGTATGAAAATTAACTAGGAAAAACAACACAAAACTGTGGAGCTCCTGCACCACATACCCTTTTTAGGGATTTTTTAGAGTTCTTGTACGTTTGTTTTGCTTTTGGTTATGTTTTTTAAGGTGGCTTGGGACTTTATAAATGGTTAAAGTTACACTTTTTTTGTAACTAGTGTTGCATGGAGTTCGTGAAAATGGCTCCTAAGCACATACAAAAATTTGTTTCAAAGGTGTACAGTAAAGTATTCTTTACAATCTAATGTTATTTTCTCCCTAAATATTAAGTTTGTTTGTCATAGGTATGGGAGTTAAAGTCTTATTGTATACTATGTAGGCTTTATCCATTTTAAGCAATATTTGCTTTCTTGTGTCATAGCATTAAGCTCTCTAGGGTTAGGAACCTTTTCAAGGGATTTTTCTTGTTCACTTTTCATGACTATGGATAGGTCAACATGTTGCTCAACTAGTCTAATTGTTGGTTTATAAGAAACACTTTGATAGTGCTTTCTCACTAGACCCAAGATTTTAAAGTCTCAAAACAAGCATCCCTTAGAATCTCAATTTGGGTAACTCCCAAGACTCCCCATTCCTATATGGGCTTTCCTAGAGAAAATTATCTACCTCTTAGCCACTTTATATGTCATGAACCTAAAAAATTCTTTATATCTCAACCCTTCTAGATGTGTGCGCATGGAGGTGGATCTTGTTAGCCCCCAATTTCCTACCTTATATCTCAAACATTTGACCTTTAGTTTGGTGCAATAGTCCTATTTTCGGCTCTAGAATGGCAAACTAGCCATAGATTTGGTTCATGAATTTCTTGATTTGAATGATTGATATTCAAAGTCTAGCATTGCAAAAAGTTTTGTTAATTCATAGTGAATCTCCATTTCACATCCCATGTCGATCAGGCAAGATTTGAGTGCAAAATTGATGTATTAGTAGTTGAGAACGCCTACAAATAGTGTGGGAAAAATTATTAAATTTCTTGATTCTAGTGATTGAATAGGTTTAGACAATTGGTAATCAACTTTCAATTTTAGTTTTCGGTCCATCAGGTAAAATTTGAGATCGTGGCAAACTTTTGATTAACTACCTAAAATTGGTAGTAATTATGAAACAACTCATGATTAATGGTTTATTCTCTAAATTTTGGCAATGGCACAATTATCAGTAGCATTTATAATACCTCTTTGGAATTTTTTAGGATTCTTAGATGTGTTATGTGCCCACAGTGACGATACTATCAATTTCTACAATTAACCATTTAATTGTCAGCATTAAAAATTTTAATGGAAAAATTAAAACAATATTATTATTATTATTTTATTTTTAAAATGGTTGGCCAAATGAATTGTTATATTAAATTTCAAATTGAGATGGATATCATAAAGGGTTCCATATGTTCACGTTTGGCTTGGCTTTTTCAAATATATGGGACATATTTGCATGAGAAGGGGCAAATCTCAGGATGTAGGTTGAGGGACTTTAATATATTTCTATAGCATGATTTACTAGCTAGAAAATTATTTTGAAGTGGCATTAAATATTTGATGGGAGAAGACAAATATTCTGTTTAGTAGAGGGCCATGCTAGAGGTTTTATTTTTTCACCTGTAGGGTGAATTTCATGCTGGAAAATTATTTTCATATAGGGTAAAAATGTTTTCACAAGAAATATCTACTAAACATTTGGGGGAAGAAACATTTTATTTTTTCAGAATATATGGACAAAGGGAGGAGAACGAAGATGCTTATGGCATATTCTTTTATGCCCATGAGCAGTTGTAAACTAAAGGCTCAAATGTTGCCAGATGTTGGATGTTGATCAAATCTAGAAATGTCCTCTTCTCTTTAAATTGTAATTTATGGGTCTTGTTTGGTTGTTGGTCAATGATAGGTCTCATGTATATTTTGAGCCTCTAGACCAATCTAGGATTAGTTTGTATAGGTAAAGTTGTGCCAAATTTGTGGCATGAATTCATTATAAGCTTTGGGTAAGCTATAGAAAATCCTTTTTTTGAGAAAATTATGATGTTCATATTTGTATTTTCCCTTAGTAAATCAATGTAAGACTTTCTTTTACTCTCAAGGTATGATTTGTCTCCATATTCTATCAAATATTTCAAGGAATCTTGCAAATTTCTAAGTGCACATTTGCTACATTTGTAGCAGAACTTGGTTGGTTTGCACTCAAGGAGTGTTGTAAAATCTTCTATAAGTATTGTCCTAATAGAAGCACTTTCTAGTTTGATATGTGGTTTATTTGAGTTGAAAATGGATAAATAATAATGAATTGTCATTGAGCGTAGAAGGGAAATTGGGGATCCAAGCTCTACAAGACAAAGCCAAGTACATTGGGTTTATCTAAAACTATGAAATTATTTTATGGTACTAGTAGCTTTCTCTTTTGTGACTATCTTGTTGTAGCATTAGGCACTAGTCTTTGCTAACTATGGTCGATCCATCTCTTTAAAATTCAATTAAAAATCATTCTACTATTTTTGATAAATTCTATATGATCTATGTTTCACTAGTACATACATACATCTAATACTATAAATCTATGTGAAATCTTCTATGAGCTTGAAAGATTAGTCAATGATTCTTAGAGGATTATGCATATTGTTCATGTTTAGGTTATGGGTGAAATAAATGGTTTTAAGTAGAAACATCTATGGGAATATAAATTTATTATACATCTAATGTTGCATCATAACCTATCATAAGTCTACCTTATAAAGATATCTATGGCTTGCAAATCTGATAAACAGTGTAAAGACATGGTGTGACGGCCTATTTTAGGAATATCTTTGTGCATCTTAGGTTTGGTTAAACTATGTAGTTACAATATACATTCATTTTATGAAGGTCTGTAAGAACACCTTCCTAAGTTTGGTAGGGCTCAAAGTGTATATAAGTTATCCCTCTCTTGTCAAATTGGTTTTTTATTTTCCTTGGTTTAATCATAGGTTTGTCTTTCTACCTAGATCAACTTGATCCCCAGGTTTGGGTGTTATGTCATTCCTTATAATTGAGGGTTGCAAGAGAAAACCCAATGAATTGTCATGTAAGAGTCACACAATAGACTCAAGAGATGCCCAGGATCACTTGCAACCAAAATAGCCTTCCACAACAAGAGAGAAGCAATAACAACGCTATATTGCCAAAGAATGATAATAATGCATATAAGGTATAAGATATATAATATATGACCCACACATAATGTACAATGAGAGGCCTTGCTTATAAAGGCAAGGTAAGACCTAGGACAACATGTGATCATGACAAGTGTTTTAATCCTATGACATGAGACACAAATATTAAATTCCCTAAGTAAACTTAACTATACAAGTGTGAATAGGACCTACTATGGAACCAATTAGGTAATATACCCCATTCACACCAACACCCCCCTTAAGTGCAACTTAGGGAGAAGTAACAAATGCAAAGATGGGTCCCAGATACAAGGCCATGTTAGGTACCCATGTACAAAAGATCTCTCATAAATGGAGTAAAGGAGAAAACCCCATAGGAAAAAACCCCTCTCCAAAAGAGAGAAAATAAGAAAGTGAAAGAAGGAATGAGGACTCAACATGAACCCCCAAGGACTACTTCTATCACCAATATACAATGAATTATCCCCCCATATGAGAGATAGAATGAGATGGTAGATGCCCCATGAAAAACTATCTACTGTGTCTATGAATGCTCAAAGACGGAAAACAATCCACTGCCTACAAACAACATTTCTCCCCTTGGGTAGAAACAAATCCAATGGTGGATGTAGAAGAAACTCCCACAATTTGGATGAAAAGGGAACCCAAATCAATATGTGTGCCTCAGAATACAACTCTAGTGTCCTCATGCTAGAAAATGATATCTTTTGCAAATCAACAATGGAATGCTCAATCAAAGAACTAGAACCAGGAGAGGAGGGATAGTGAACTGCATCTAAAAAAAACTAAGGATGTGATGACATCATTTCCATCAAAGAGGAGATATATCCCCTCAAATGTGTCCTCCAAATCTGAAATGTGAGACTCACAAAATAAATCTGCAATATCCACAAAATAGTCATCCCACAAAGTTGGATCTGAAAGACAATAAATAAACTACTAATTAGGATCAAGGGAAATCTTAATCAATGAATGTGAATTATCAACAAATGTCTTTGTAGGAGAAGGAGTGGAAACCTCTTCATCCTCATCATCCAAATGTGCAAGGTGTTCTAAAGAAGCAAATTCCTCAGTTGTATCATAGTCATATGGTATATTATCTGAATCATAAAAAGGTACAAGAAAATCTAAAATAGGATCATCTGGGATTGGATAAATATCAGGATCTCCATATATCTCCCAAATTTTGGTCCATACAACACGAGGACATTCAATGTGTGAAAGTGCACTCCAAGTGTTATCATCAACATAGTAACCAATCACTCCTAGAACTTGATCTTTTTTGGAATTCCAAACAAACTTCTTCCATTTAGTACCTAGTTTAGGAATGAGACCATATAGATGTGGCAAAAGATGAAGCCATCGCAAGTGTCTTAAAATGTCATCTCTCCATTATTTATAGTTCCCCTTTTGCAAGATGATTAGAGAATGATGAAATAAAAAACCCATAATGAACTAAGATAGATCTCTAATTTTACAAAGATATAAAACCCTCAACTCAAATTATGAACTCCCCAAATAGATCAATACTAAAATTGAAGCCCCCCAAGCAAAAAGAACCACCAATTTCAACAATTTTTCCAAGCAATGAGTGAAAATACACAATAGAGTCTCAAACTAAAAATCTAATGTCTAAAGAAAAATCTACAAAAATGGCATGAATAGATCTATAGTACTCATAAGTACCTTTCCAATGCCTATAAGAAGTTGAAATTTTGACACTGTGGATGCAAGTTATGAGCTCGGAATCCAAAAAAGGTATCTGGACTTCAAACAGGAAAATCAAGTGCCTATGGCAAAATCAACAAAAATATACATGTACCATTGTGAAGTTCTCAGAACCATCTTTCCAACAACTACTCATTTGTAAAAATATGATCTCGTGGTGAAAAGTTATGGCTTCGAGAAAATAAAAACACCATATTAGGGCATGAAATAGGCCCAGAGGTGGCCCCTAGTGGCTGGTCGATGGTCCGACAGTGGTGCCTAGGTGGATCTACTGGTGACAGTGGAAAGTTTGGTGGTGAATCTATTGGTTTAACTGGGTGCCGGTGGTGGTGTTGTTGAACTACTCCCCTGGGGCAATGAATAGGCAGCGCTACGGGGCAGTGGTTTTGGAAGTGCTACTCAACTCACTTAAGCCCTTTAGGGCTAGGGGGACTAGGGGCTTCACCCCACATGATCAGGGCCTGGCCCTTTAAAATTAAAACTCCCACCCGTGGATAAATATAGTGGTTAATAATATCTCAAACACCATAGAAACCCATAAGTAAACCAAAAAATCTGTCGAACAAAAAATGGATACCACCAAAAAAATATTGTGACCACTGAAAAACAAATGTCCGCCATGAAATTGTAATGACAACCAATTAAAAAATTCACAGAAAAATACTTTGACCGCTAGATAAAAACCCATTTGCCTACCAACAACTATGCCTCCTAGTACAACTGCGCATGGTGATACCATACAGTACCGATCCATACAGTTGTACGGATTTTGTACGATTTGTATAGAAATGTTTTTGCCCCAAAATCTAAAAATCCTCAAAAATGAACAAATTTTTTTGTCACTGAAATATCAAGCGTTATATGTCAAAATTCATCTCTTAGGCCTTTTGGATGCAATGGTGATGCTCATTTTGCACCAAATGAAAATTCTTGGCAAAGACTCTTCAAAATGAGAGAAGGGAATTACAAATATGAAGCTCTGATACCATGTAAGAGTCACACAATAGACTCAAGAGATGCCTAGGATCACATACAACCAAAACAACCTTCCACAACAAGAGATAGGCAATAACAATATATTGCCAAAGAATGATAATGATGCATATAAGGTATAAGATATACAATATATGACCTAGACATAATGTACAGGGAGAGACCTTTCTTATATAGGAAAGGTTGAGACCTAGGACAACATGTGATCAAGACAATTGTTTTAATCCTATGACGTGAGACACAAATATGGAATGCCCTAACTAAACTTAACTAAACAAGTGTGAATAGAACCTAATATGGAACCAGTTAGGTAATATACCCCGTTCACACCAACATGTCATTGTTTCTAGGGATTTGATTTAAAATTTTAATCAAAACTTCAAATTCTATTGTTTCTAGGGTTAAGTATTAAAGAATTTCTTGTAGTCTTTGCAATTTCTTCAATTTACTTGGAATATTCTTGTTGTCCATCAAATTGCACCAAGAGAATATTATGGTTAAGGTTTAAAGAATTTCTAAATCATATGTATGAAGATTATGTTAGTGGATTGAGCTTAGAAAGTGTTTTACCTTTGAAAAGTTGTTGACTTATTCAAAGGTTTTATCCTTTGAGAGGTGGTGAAACTGCTATTGAAATTATTGAAGATTTTCTTTTGATAATACAAAAGTATTACATAGATTTGTTGGAGTACAATACCACTAAGAGGGGGGGTGAATCAGTGGTACACTAATTTTAATAGGATCTTGAGACCTTGAAATAATCTTTCAAAACTTTGAAACAAAGGCAACTTCTATTGAATGAAGATGAGGCATCATATTAACTATGAACATCATGATAGCTTTGGTTAAGTTAAGATAGGTATCATGACAACTAAAACTGACATATCAATGTCAAGAATACATCAACATAATTTTATGAAACAATCTAAGATAAGTATTGACTCATGAACATCAGACTTAAGAGTAAGGGTGTTCACATATTAGACACACAAGCATATAGATATTAACTTGTGAAGTTTGAGTGACCATAATGAGGATGAGCAGAGAACATCATTTCAGACAATGATATATAATGAATATGTGTTCATGTAGACCAAAAGAACTTAGGATTACTTTAAAACTGAATGACACATGATAAGAAAATGAATATGAGGATCAAACACATTAGTGATAATGAAAACCCATAACACAAATATTGTCCTGAGTGGAAATCCCTCACGAGGAATAAAAACCACTCGAAATGCCTCACTAGCTATAGTAAAATGTCTCACTAACTTGCATCAATGCCTCATTGGCTTATACATTTCACTACCTCACTAGTTGTTTGTGCCTCACTAGCTATTTCAATCAATACAATGAATATTATGATTCAATACAAAGGGTTGCTTTGTTCCTCTACAATCCAAATCTTGAATATCTCATTATATATAATACTCTGACATAACCTCAATGATGGTACAATAAACACATATCATCAACCTCATCTCAGGTGTTTGCAATATGCCATTTTTTATATAATACAAAGTCTTTCTTTCTTTCATTAAACAGTTTGAGAATGTAACTATCCTTTTTCAGTTGTCTCAAAAAGTTTGTAACTGCACAGGTAACTATCATAGATGTATGGTCGGATAGACCCATGTGGGTTTAGTATAATGCCTTTAAAATGAATTATAGTTGAAGTATCAAACTATTCAATGAAGCAAAGGAAGCTTTGTTAAACTGTAAATACCAAAGCATTTTACCAATAAATTATCTTCATGCTTGTGAGAAAAACTCTAGGGTAAACTGTCAAACCATGGATAACTTTCAAACCCTTCACCACTATCAAACCCTAACTATTCTTTAATGAAAAATAAACAAGTATGCAATGATAACCTTTAAACATAGTCTTAATCACAGTCAAACAAATTTGTCATCATAAGCATAACTGAAATAACAGTTAAGATCTTTAAACTGTCTTAAACCTCAGACACGAGTGAAAGTAATCTTCAACAATGTAATCACAGTTTAACCACTTAACCATCAAACTACCGTCAAACTGTTGCTACCAGAAATGAAAACCCTTTTGTTTTGTTAAAGAAATGCAAACAAATTAAAAGCCTTAACTGAATTTGCACAAGTAAAAACTGAAGGTAGAATAGAAATTTCAAAAGAAATGGCAACACCTGAAAGTCATGTTGAGGAACCAAACTGCAACGGCCTTACTATCTCAGTCCAAATTTAGCTTTGTTACTTCACAAAGCAATCAACACACAAAACAATCCATGGCTTTTACCTTATCTTTCATGATTTCACATCACAGAGTCAAACCCTATCTCAGAGAAGCGCATAACCAAAGTTTGCACTTTGCAAAATGATTCACAATCAAAGCTTTTTCGCCGATGATAACATTGTAACCTGAGATCCTGGTGTGCCCTAAGTGGCCAAGTGAAAACATCAACAAAATTGAACCTTTTTACCTACTGCATATGCCAAAACCTACCCAGTAGGTTAATACTCATTAAGTGCCTGATAGAAATGAAGTTTTGATAAGAGTTTTCTTTTATTATTTGCACAAAATAATACTTGTCAATGATGATAATTGAAACCCTTTCAAGACTTGGCAACATACAACCATCTCCTTAAGATATAAGCATATAATCCCTATAAATAATGTCATATGGAAACCTTAAAACAATCATTATGTATTTCACCCACCTTCACAAAGTCTTAACACCTTTTGACAATATGAAACCTCCTTAGAATATGAAAAATGTTAAGAACTAATTTATAAAAGCAAATATAAACTCATACTCTTGGTGACATTTAAAACCATTTGACTTGCCTCTGTCCATATTGCTTATGATATGAAATCCACTTCAAACCAAATACCCCTACTAGAGTTATGAAAATAATAATATGTGCCTGTAGAATGCAGAAAGTGCCTCAACCATCATGGCATAGTCAAGTGCCACAATACAACCCACAAAGATCAACCATAGTATCATAACACCATATCAAATGCCAAGTATGACATATCATGAGCACATCAAATACGAACTGAATTGTCATAAACCTTTAATGCAGTGATATTTTGATGTGAATGACAAATCCCATGCACTTGATACCCAATGAAACCAATGATGCTATCATGCACCTGTAGAGCATAACATTCACTGTAACCAATATATTTGAAGTGCATGCTTCATCCAAACAAGGAGACCATATATACAAACAAGGATCCCATATACCATATGCATCATAGTATCATGTAACATCAAAAAAATGGAACATCGTGAGCATCAAAATGGAACATCAAGGATTATACTGTTATAATGTCATCATGAGAGTATCATCATGAGATCATAAGAGCATGTGCCAATTGTATGCCAACTGTATGAGAGCATGTGCCAACTATCATAACATCATCATAGTACCATACCATTACCATTACCATATAGAACTAAAAACCTCTATCAACATGACAAGCCAAATACCAACTGCCTGTAGAACATAGTAAGTGCCACAACCAACATGATTGATGTCTCTCCAAGTAAACAACATTATGAGTGAGCATTAACAAAAACATCATCAAGAACATGAGTTCATGCATCAAATGATAAACACCATTCTAATGTCAGATGAATAACATCATGAAACCAAGTCAACCAAACATCAAATGCTAAACATCATGAATGCCAAGTCAACCAAACATCAAATGCTAAACATCATGAATACAAAGTCAACCAAATGTTAACTGTCATGATACAGATACAACTGTCACTATGCCACAAACCTGAGAGTTTGTGTATTTGTCATCAAGGACAACAACCTGAGAGGGCAACAAGATTCACAAATCGTTCAATTAGGGGAGACTCTATATGAAGTATTAAATATTTTCTAGTAAAGAAGATGTGAATGCCTCATGTGTTGAAATCCAATCCAATAGCAAAGAAAGTTGCAGAAGTAGGAGAAATCAGGGGTTGCATTCATTGATCCTAAAATTTTATTCTAGAGGAAAGAAGTTATGAAAAAAAGGACACAAGGGAAGTAGTTCTCATTGGGAATAGATCTAAAAATGGAATATTACCATTACCCTTCCTCTATGCACCTTGGTGCAAATCATTATGATATGCAACAATATAGATCACATCCTCAAAGAATACCTTTCGCTACCAAAAGGTACAAACCACTTGATTTTGCTAGTATCCCAAATTATCCAAACTCCATTCCCAATGAAGTTAGAGACCATTTTCCCAAATTTAGTGGAATTCAATTTGAATCAATAAACAAACATCTTCAGACATCTAGTGACTTAATGGAGGATTATGAACTTAAGGATGAGGATGTTGTAATGAAACTCTGTATGCAATCATTAATAAATAGATTAATTGTAACTCTAACTCTAACCTAAACACTAACTAACGCTAACCCTAATTTTAACCTCTAACAATAATTCTAAATATAATATATAATATAATTATATTTAGAATTATTATATAATATATTATATAATTTTAATTATTAAAAATAATTAAATTAATATTATATTATATTTAATAATTATTATAATATATTGCAATGTTGTTATTATTATACATTATTATAGTATATATTATTATTTTTGTCACATCATCATTATTATTATTATTATTAAAAATTAAATTTAAAAATAATTTTAAATATTTATAATTTTATTTCTGAATAATTTAATCACTATTATTACAATTGACATTTTGATTACAAAACAAACAAATTATATTATTACAATTTCAAAAAAAATAACCTTCTTTAAAACAAAACAAAACAAAATTAAAACAAAATCAAAACAAAATTTAAATCTAACTTTGCCACGTCTAGAGTTAATTAAATCTAAACAAAACAAAAAGAATTAAAAATATTGCTGCCAGCTATTTCAAAAACCGTGCAATTAAAAGTCCATGGTACCGCATTTAAGGTTGAATCTTGTTCAGTTGGAAAATCTAATTTGCAGATTCCCGGTGATAGAGAAAGCTCCAGAGATTTGATAGTTGTCAACCCCAATGGGTATGGGGGCAAGCATGGGAAATGGTGGTGGGGTTGCACGTGCAGATGCTATGCATCCATCGGATGAGCCATGGCTATCCTGATGGCTCGATAGACAGCTCCAAATTTGATACTCAATTGTGAATTGCTCAAAGAACTAAAAGAATTGGTGCTTCCCAAACGTGCTAACAGGTATATGCTCCACGACTTTCTAATTCTTCTTATTCCTTGAAAATATATAAGGGTTGTTTCTATTAGATTAATTACAGTTGGGTAGGGTTTAAATTGTGAAAGGAGTCCCCAAATATATTAGTTGTTAATTTATATCACCCTACAAGAATTGTAATTGTCACCATGAGTCAAGGATCAGCTCGGTCTGGTAGGGAAAAGAGAAGCTTAAACCAACATTTCATTGCATTACTATCTGGTTCTTCAAAGAATGGAAGATATCAAAGACCCTAGTATCCCTATCATTGGTTGGGAATTGGTCAAACATTGCCATAAATGCACTCTAAAAAATGAACTGGTTTCAAATATATATGGCACTTCAGTGTGGGTAAATTGGTTATTTCCAACATGTTTGTAAGCACCGACTTGATATATGCTATCAATAGAATGTATGGCTCAAACACCAGATAGCTAAAAATACCTAAGGGAAATTGTTTCTTACACTCAATCAAAGTTTTGTTTTGGAGGTTTTTTATTTAAGCCCTCGAGTACATGTCAAAATTGATTTTAAAGATCTACACCATGAATACCAGGCAGATAAGAGCAGCTATAGGGTGAAGTAGCTACCACAACATAGATTTGGTGAGAGTTATGAGGATAGAAGGGTACACATTAGTGAAAGTGAGCCATTAGATGTGGACACTTTTAAGGATTATTTAAAGTTTACTTATATGGCACTATGTCAAGCATTGGGATAGGATCACAAGTTATAGATACCTATTGAAATGATGATGTTAGATGTAGACATTCAGCATTGGCATGTCTACAGGCTATTTGATTTTGCTTCTTTCATTGCAGAGGAGATCCATAAGCAGCTAGTGTCCCTTAAGACTGAAAATAGAATCCCATAATTCAAATGGTATTCTATTTTGTGCCACATCTTGTTTTACAAAGGGAATGATATATGGCACCCTGATTTGGCAGTTGAGCTTACAAGGATAGATGGTTTACCTATGCCAATTCAATTCAAGTCATACATATGGGATTCTCACTATCAATCATCAAATTACCATATTTTTGAGAAACACTTTTTGTAGCATGTGGTATCCCTATTGTTGTACTGCATGGATAGGTTATCCCCTGCCTTCAATAGGTTTCCAAGGCCATTACATTTTGATGCTAGAGGGAATTAGGGTCATAATTTTGGAGACTAGTTCTTCTACAGTGATTGCACTATCATCAAAGTTTATGGAGCTGAAGTGGAGCCACACATTCTGCCTATTGCCATGCCAGATAGGGTAGATTTCCTTGAAGCACTATGATAGCTAAATGAATCTAACAAGCTACATCTCAGGAATTAGAAGAAGGGATCTTTTCTCCCTTCCACCCTTAAGTTTTCTAATTTCACAATCACCACCAAAGAAGGTCTTGACCTTTTAAAGATTAAATTAATGGATTATAGAATGACAACTAGTGAGGTGAGGTAGTATGTGTTAGACTTAGGGCACACAACTGAGAGGGGGGGTGAATCAGTTGTTCAAAACTTTCTTTAATTTAAACACTTAAGTCTTCGTAGTGATTAGTTGTATATTAATCATAAACCATAATGCATTCAAATCAAGAACAGAAACATATCAACACATAAGACACCAAGATTTTGACGTGGAAAACCCGGTTAAGGGAAAAACCATGAGGTGATTAACCCAAGATTGTATTCTCTGTTAGAAGAATAGAAAGAACAAAATGGCACATGCCAATTAGGGCTCACTGCCCGAGCACACTGCTCACAAGAGGCTCACTGCCTACAAGAGACACACTGTCTACAAAGAAATAAGTATCACATACATGAACTAGAGAATAGCATCTTCACCATGCTTGGATCAGTTCCATTAAGCTCAATACTTCTACTCTACCTTTCGCTCTCCTCTTCGCTACCACACCCTCATCTCCACAAAAAAAGGTGAGTTCAAACTGACTTCGCAATCCCTTATTTATACAAGGCATCAACTTAGGAATTATCATCTAAGTTGGCAAACATTCATAAGAACATCCGACATATGCATAACTCATCCGGTTAGTCTGTCTCAAGAAGAACACCATCATACAGAAGTTACTCTTCAATTGCAAGCTCCAACTTCAATGCAGACCACCAACACAAACTGGACATGATCCAAAGATCTCCACAAGCTTTCCTGAAACATCAAGAACATCCACACTTCTTCTACTTACTGAAATCCTTCTCTCCTTCATCTGGAACCTCAAGAACACAGTCTGTCATAACTGTCACAAAGGAATAGATGCTTGTGAACCTTCAAACCATGAACCAATAGAGTTGATACACCACAAAGACTTCCTCAGCACTCCCTTAAATCTGCAGAACAAGAAACTTCATTTCTGGATCTCACCGAACCTTTCTTGTTACACACTGTCACCTCTGAACACCTACTGGAACTAGTTTTACTTGAGCGGCCACAACTTCTTCATATCTTCATTCAAACCTTTAAAATCTCTACTAGATCACCTTCATACACATATCTACAAACCCTTTAATCCGTATCCTCTGATCGTCATCCTATCTTGGACTTTTGCCTTACAGTCATCACTGTTCTTCATTGTTCCTGATTGAGACTAATTTTCTCAATATCCTCAGCTCACAGCTCATCCAAACCTTATTATTAATGCAACAGGAGTATGTTGACATCAATGACAATACCAGTTAAGCCCATACTTGCAACAATCTCCCCCTTTGTCATTGATGGCAACATAAGATGTGAAAAACTATTTTAACCACCAAGTCAAGAACTTCTTACTATCATAGCTCCCCCTATCAGCATCAACCATTCACATGTCTTCTCTTCCTTTACTGCTCCCCCTTTGATCAACAACCACTTGCTTTTCACATGTCTTCTCTCCCCCTTTGACATCAATGGCAAAGGGCACATACTTGCAATTCCAACACTTTTAGAATCATACCTGCTGTTCCCCCTGAGTAGCAGCTCCCATCAATCCAGATCACAAGATATGACTGTGATATCCACTGGACTAATGCACCTTAGTTCATCACTGGAGGGGCAATAACCCCTAACTTCTCCCTAAGATACTCAAAAGAGTCCTTAGGTAGAGGTTTAGTAAAGATGTCTACAATCTGATCCTTGGAGGGTACAAACTCCAATCTGATTTCATTCTTGTTCACTTGCTCTCTCAAAAAGTGAAACTTGACGGATATGTGTTTAGTCTTTGAATGCAACACCCGATTCTTAGATAGACTTATAGCATCTGAATTATCACAGAAGATTGTGATAGGTTCTTCATACTCTACTTTGATATCTCTTAGCATCAGCTTCATCCACAAAACTTGAGTGCAACTACCTACTGCTGCAATATATTCTGCTTCAGTTGTAGACAGAGATATTGCCTCTTATTTCTTGCTTAGCCAAGAAACCAATCTCTTCCCCAAAAAGAATGCTCCACCACTGGTACTCTTCCGGTCATCCACATCTCCTGCCCAATCAACATCTGTATATGCATGAAGAGAGAAATCATGATCTCTAGAATACCATAGACCATACTCAATCATCCCTTTTAGATATCTAAAAATCCTCTTGATTGCCATGACATGGGATTCTCTAGGATCAACTTGGAATCTAACAACAAGACCAACATCTTGCATAATATCTGGTCTAGTTTGAGTGAGATACAACAATCCTCTAATCATTGATCTATACTTTGTCTGGTCTACCTTAGGAGAGTCATCATCTTTGCTCAACTTACATTCGGTTGCCATGGGAGTATTCATTGGCTTTGAATCTTCCATCCCAAATTTCTTCAACAATTCTTTCACATATTTGATCTGAGAAATAAAGATTCCTTTCTTTGTTTGAGTAATTTGCAGACCCAAGAAGAAATTCATTTCACCAAGCATAGACATCTCAAACTCACTTTTCATTTGATTTGCAAAAGTTTTACACATACTATCTCTTCCTCCAAAGATGATATCATCAACAAATACTTCAACAATCAAGATGTTTTCATGATCAATTTTGAAATATAAGTTACTGTCAACAGTACCTTTGTTGAAACCAATCTTCAAAAGATGCTTATCCAATCTTTCATACTAGGCTCTTGGGGCTTGCTTTAATCCATATAGTGCCTTCTACAACTTGCAGACCATATCACCATGATCAGACAACTGAAATCCATCCGGTTGCTCTGTATACACTTCTTCTTCCAAGTCACCATTTAGAAAGGTAGACTTGACATCCATCTAATATACTTTGAAATCCTTGAAGGCAGCAAAGGCAAGAAATAATCTGACTGCTTCAATTCTTGCCATTGGAGCAAAAGTTTCTTCAAAATCAATTCCTTCTATTTGAGAGTAGCCCTTGCAAACCAATCTGGCTTTATTTCTGATTACTTCACCAACTTCATTTAGTTTGTTCCGGAAGACCCATTTGGTTCCACTCACATTCTTATTTCTAGGTCTGGGAACAAGATCCCAAGTGTGATTTTTCTCTATTTGCACCAGCTCTTCCTCCATTGCTTTAGTCCAGTTTTCATCATTGCAAGCTTCATTCACTGTCTTAGGTTCAATCTTTGAAATCAAACAATACTCTTCTGAATCTTGAGCAATTCTCCTTCTTGTTAGTACTCCTTTGCTTTTATCACCTATGATCTAATCTTCAGAGTGGTCTAGTATTACATACTTGGGAACTTTAGGAATTTCTTGCACTTCTGATTTTTGATCAGGCTCATTGAGACTCATTTCTTCTTCCTGGTTTACCGGATTAGCTTGAATCTGACTGACAGATGAGGCTTGGGCTCCTTGAGTCAGAACACCATTCTGATCATCTTCATCATATTCATAAAACCTTGAGGGTTTCTCAATTCCCTCATCAACCTTCACATTTGTACTTTCTATCATCTTTCTCAGTCTTTTGTTATAACACCGGTATGCTTTGCTTTGAGTAGAGTAACCCAAGAATATTCCTTCATCACTTCTAGCATCAAACTTTCCTAGATATTCATCTCTTTTAATGTAACATTTGCTACCAAAAACTCTGAAATACCTTACAGTAGGAGTGATGCCAAACCAAAGTTCATAAGGAGTCTTACCAGTATTGCTTCTGATTTGAACTCGATTGAGAGTATAGACTGCAGTGCTGACAGCTTCTCTCCAATAGATATGAGGAACATTAGCTTCCATCATCATGGTCCTAGAAGCTTCCTGTATGGTCCAGTTCTTTCTTTCCACTACTCCATTCTACTGTGGAGTCCTAGGAGCAGACAACTGTCTCTTTGTGTTTCTCACAGAACTCTATGAACTCACTGGATGTGAATTCTCCACCTCTATCAGACCTCATACATTTCAACTTCAATCCGGTTTCATTCTCTACCATAGCCTTGAATATTTTGAATTTCTCAAAAGCTTCTGATTTCTCTTTCAGAAAAGTTACCCACATCATCTGGGAATAGTCATCAATAGTAACATGAAGATCTATCACCTTGCATACTCCTGATTCTTGACAGGCCAAAAAGGTCAGTATGAACTAAGTCTAATAATCTGGTAGAAGACAGTTCCTTACTCTTGAATGTGATTCTGCTCAGCTTACCCAACTAACATTCTTTACACAAGCTATTAGTAGGTTTCACCAATTTTGGAAGATCTCTTACAGCCTGAGTATTGCTTATCTTGATGATATTATCAAAATTCACGACACATTCTCCTATGCCATAACCAACTCTGATCAACTTGAACAAATAAGCAACTTTTACCAGTGCCAACCAAGTGGAAGATATTACCTTTAGTTTGGGTACCGAATGCAATCTCTGTTCCAGAGCTTTCAAAGATCTTGCATTTTCTATTCTTGAACTAGAGATCATAGCCTTTGTCCACCAACTGTCCAACATTGAGAAGATTGTGCTTCAATCCTTCAACATATAGAACATTACCAGTTTTGTTCCTTCCATCAAAAGAAATAGTTCCTCTTCCTCTGATTCTACGAGCAGAATTATCACCAAACTTCACCACTCCTCCTTCATACCTTTCCAAATCTAAGAACTTATTTTTGTCACCTGTCATATGGTGAGAGCAACCACTGTCAATGACCCAATCATCCTTTTCTTCAACTTGGCCAGACAGGGCTCTTTCTACAACTTTATGATTGACAGATACAGAGGATATTGGTTCTTCTTCCTTGATAGCAATAAATACCCATTCATTTCTGGATTTGTTTCCAGTCTCTGATTCATCATCTGTTACTCCTTCATTATCATCTTCTTCATGAACATAGTAACAATTCTTTTGGAACCTTGATCTGTTAGGATTTGGCCTTGAAAATCTTTCCGGACATCTTGAGGCAAATGATCGATCTTATTGCAGTTAAAACACTTAAAAGGCAATTTCCCTTCATTCTTACCGGATCCTCTTGGCAGTCTCTTTGCAATAAGGGCTTCAAGTTGAGCAGTTTCTACTTCTTCTTCTTCTAGGTCTTTTCTTGCTTTTTCATACCATGACAGGTTCCTTGATGAGTTCTCTCCCAGATCAAACCTTTGTTTACCTTTTACAGAGGCACTAGCTTTGAATGCAGATTCAGTCTTGGGGGGATCATCTCCAAACTCGATCATTTCAAATGCAGCCAATTTGCCAGCCAATTGGTCTCTTGTGACAGTTGTATGGGCTATGAATTCATCAATGGCAGTAACCTTGATTTTGTAAGAGGCAGGAAGGGATCTGAGAATTTTGCCAACAATCTCATTCTCATCCAAGACTCCACCAACATTTCTAATTCCACAAACAAGCCCATTTACTCTTGGCATAAAAGCAGTAATATTTTCATCATCTCTCATCTTTAGTTTTTCAAATTTCCCTTTCAGACTCTATAACCTTGCACATTTAACGTACTGGTCTCCTTCATGCAAAAGTTCCATTTTTTTCCAAATATCAAAAGCAGTTGGAAGGTCAATAACATTTGAGAGCTCTGAATCAGATAATGCACTTAGAAGAGCTTCTCTAGTCCGCAGATTGTTTTCAGCATCTGTGATTTCATTTGGAGCTTTTGGACCACCCTATGGACATACATATTGTATTGTAACCATGGTCCAGTATGCCATTCCCATGCATTGCAAGTGACACTTCATGCGACCTTTCCATAGAGTAAAATTTGTTCCATCAAACTTTGGACTATCCTTCTTGTAGGACGACATCCTGAATCTCCTCAAGCAGTTAAGCTCTTTTAGAGGAACTTAGCTCTGATACCAATTGTTAGACTTAGGGCACACAACTGAGAGGGGGGGTGAATTAGTTGTTCAAAACTTTCTTTAATTTAAACACTTAAGTCTTCTTAGTGATTAGTTGTATATTAATCATAAACCATAATGCATTCAAATCAAGAGCAGAAACATATCAACACATAAGACACCAAGATTTTGACGTCAAAAACCCGGTTAAGGAAAAAACCACGGGGTGATTAACCCAAGATTGTATTCTCTGTTAGAAGAATAGAAAGAACAAAATGGCACATGCCAATTAGGGCTCACTGCCCGAGCACACTTCTCACAAGAGGCTCACTGCCTACAAGAGACACACTGTCTACAAAGAAATAAGTATCACATACATGAACTGGAGAATAGCATCTTCACCATGCTTGGATCAGTTCCATTAAGCTCAATACTTCTGCTCTGCCTTTAGCTCTCCTCTTCGCTACCACACCCTCATCTCCACACAAAAAGGTGAGTTCAAACTGACTTCGCAATCCCTTATTTATACAAGGCATCAACTTAGGAATGATCATCTAAGTCGGCAAACATTCATAAGAACATCTGACAGATGCATAACTCATCCAGTCGACCTATCTCAAGAAGAACACCATCATACAGAAGTTACTCTTCAATTGCGAGCTCCAACCACCAACATGAACTAGGCACGATCCAAAGACCTCCACAAGCTTGCCTAAAACATCAAGAACATCCACACTTCTTCTGCTTACTGAAATCCTTCTCTCCTTCATCCGAAACCTCAAGAACACAGTCTATCATAACTGTCACAAAGGAATAGATGCTTGCGAACCTTCAAACCATGAACCAATAGAGTTGATACACCACAAAGACTTCCTCAGCACTCCCTTAAATCTGCAGAACAGGAAACTTCATTTCCGGATCTCACCGGACCTTTCTTGTTACACACTGTCACCTCTGAACACCTACCGGAACCGGTTTTACTTGAGCAGCCACAACTTCTTCATATCTTCATGTGGACCTCTGAAATCTCTATTGGATCACCTACATACACATATCTACAAACCCTTTAATTCGCATCCTTTGATCATCATCCTATCTTGGACTTTTGCCTTACAGTCCTCATTGTTCTTCACTGTTCCTGATTGAGACTAATTTTCTCAATATCCTCAGCTCACAACTCATCCAAACCTTATCATTAATGCAACAGGAGTATGTTGACATCAATGACAATACCAGTTAAGCCCATACTTGCAACAGTATGAACTTGAGCATTTCATAGATCAAACTAGGAGGTCAAGGGGAAGATCAGGGTATGATCACCATTTCAATATTGTAGAGGATTTTATCAGAAATTGCTAGATAAGGGATAAAATTATCTCAAGAAGAGAATTTTTGGCATGAATTAGCACTTGTGAGGATGTGAAGAAGAAGGTTGAACATACTTACAAAGGGGAATTCAATGACATAAAGGATCCCATCATCAAGATATTAGAAAATTTAAAATATTTTGATCTCTTAGGGACCATGCTTCCTAGAATTGCTAAAACTATAGCACCAAGAGAGGGAACAAGAGAAATTAGGCCCATATTTTCCTATGCCCTAGCTACAAGTGTTGTGCTAGTGTCAGAAGGGTCAGACCCTATTGAGATTGAGTAGCAGGGTGAGGTCTAGAACCTGGTAGATTATGATATGATAGAATACACTGGAGAGAACTAGGGTGAGTATCAAGAGGTATTGAAAGATCTTTCTTCTCCTCAGAGGCTTGTTGCAAATGTTATCCCTTTTGAGAGGTCATTGTTAAATTTATCAGAAGGAGATAAAGTTGTTTAGGATATTAGAACTTTAGCCTGCAAACATGTTACCTCTAATGATGCATTCATCAAAATTGAAGAGTTCAAAATGATGTTGATCAAAGAAAATATGAATGCAAATATACAAATTAAAAGGACGCTACTCAACAAGAGGAAGTAGTTGCTAAGGGAGAAGCTATCCAAAGCATCCAAAAGTAGACATAATTCAATATTTCCAACATAACACTCGAGGAAGGAAGGAGAATTGTAAGGAAAAGTGGTTTCTTGTTGTTACATGAATGGGATATAACCTATACTATAGCCCTGGATACCATTTGGAGGCAAAATCTTGATGAGGATGTTATGGATGAAGAACAGGCAGAGAAGTTTTGTTTTGGGTCTGGTCTTGACACCAAGCATGAGACTCTATCTATTTGGACCTTGGCACCAGAACATGGCAAGCCTCAATTCATCAAGGATGTCAATGAGCTAAAAGGAAACTTGGTTTCTAAAAGGTTAAAAGACACAACCCCACAACATGCCTCCTTGGTAGTTAGTACTGCCTTGTTTAGTGAAGTTGCATCATTGTTTTCCCTTCTTCCAACTTAATCAAGGAGTTCCAAGGGCTATTACAACATCCCCTTACTGATCAAGGGATCGATGACTTAATGAAGATGAAGGCCTTGTTTGTGGGGTTCTAGGACAAATTGGCTGAGATGGTAAAGCTGCAAGATAAGATTAAGAAATCTCACCTTTTCATTAGAATGAAGGAGAAGTACCATCAAGGACTAGGTATGGGAGAGGTTATTGTTGTCTAGATTTTTCAAACTCATGTACCAACAAGGAATTAATACCACCTTCTTGTGTAAAAAATAGTATCTTGTGTTTTGAGGCCGACCCACATAAGGTATTTTAGGCCAACATATGTATATTTCACATTGTAATTTTGAGAGGCTCATGTTGAAAATGAAGGTAGAACTGTTGCTATAAACTTTAAAATGTTGTGTATGCAAAGATGAAAATAAGATTAATCTGTAACAATTAATGAACAAGTGATTTTGCACTTTCAATCCAATGTAGAAGAGAAGAGAATAGAAGAGAGAAGCTTGCAATAATGAACACAAGTATTTATGTGGAGAAACCATTTCAGGAAAAAAACTCCACACTCAAAGATGTTTTCTACTTGTATGAAATCTCTTTGAAAAGATTACATTCAATACTGAAATTCCTCTAAGTCCTTGATGCACTTCACAAAAAAAACTTCTTTTTTTTCTCTAATTCTTTTTCACAAATCAACTCTCTGGAAAATGTCTGGAGCTCTTAATTAATTAATGAAGCTTCATAATTCAAGAGCTTCTTAATTTGAAAGTTTGAAACTCAAAATACAATAAATTGTAGTTGATAACATAACAACCAATGCTCATGCAAAAACTAAGTGCTCCAAATTGAGAAGACTGAACTCAAACAAAGTTCAAGCTTTCAGTTAACTACCTGTCTATGATGTGGGTGCCCAAGTTTGCCAAAATTAGCTTTGCCAACATTAAACATATTTCCAAATAAAAGCAACAACAGAAAGTCTTCCAATTGGGCGTCCATATTTGCCCAATCACTTTCTGTTGATTGAAGTGATCAATACACATCAATTTCATGCAAACAACATGCAAGATTGATGTCCCCAAGGTTATTCTAAATTACTTTGTTCTGTACATGCAAGTGACATGCAAACACTGAATTCAAGATGCAACTGATACCCATTTGTTAGTGTGAATAGGGTTACTTTGCTATCTAGTTATTTCTTAGCATGTTCTCTGCTTTAGCTCTCTTCACACTAGGTTAAGTTTATTTAGGGACTTTTTCACTTTATCCCACATTGATTGTGTATTGAGTCTCTTGGGTGGAATATCCTATATATACCCACCTCTTATTCTCATATGAGCAACCCCACTCTATTGTATTTCTTTGCATTCTCTTGAGTTGAATACAGTTTATTTAGCTCATATGTGATTTCTATTTTTCTTTCTCTCAATCACTTGCATTCTTAGGTAGAAATCTAACATGGTATCAGAGCGGTTGTGAGTAGTGGGTTAGCATTTTTTTTAGAAATCTGAGAGTGTAGAGTTATTTTTTGAAGCACATGAGTATGCTCTTCTCTTGCATCTTCTGATGATTTGGAGAAATAGAAAAGTGTGGAGAAAACTCTAGTTTCTAGGGGGGTTCATATTTTGACTTGCTAGTTGCAGGTTTTTTCAGAGCTTCCTCGAGACTCTTTGAGCTCAAATCTAACAATCGGCTTGCATTTTATTTATTCTGATCAATATTTTGCATAATAATCTTCTCTCCTAAGTTGCACTTAAGGGGGGTGTTAGTGTGAATAGGGTTACTTTGCTATCTAGTTATTTCTTAGCATGTTCTCCGCTTTAGCTCTCTTCACACTAGGTCAAGTTTACTTAGGGACTTTTTCACTTTATCCCACATTGATTGTGTATTGAGTCTCTTGGGTGGAATATCCTATATATACCCACCTCTTGCTCTCATATGAACAACCCCATTCTATTGTATTTCTTTGCATTCTCTTGAGTTGAATACAGTTTATTTAGCTCATGTGTGATTTCTATTTTGCTTTCTCTCAATCACTTGCATTCTTGGGTAGAAATCTAACACCATTACCTAAAACACTGAGATGTACCATCCTATAACTTTCTAGAGTTGGAGTGTTCTGTAAATAATGTCATAAAACTAACATGCAAGCATTTGCAACAACATGCAACTGATACCGATTACCTGAAACACTGAGATGTATCATCCTACAAGTTTTTGGAGTTGGAGTGTTCTGCAAAAAATCTCACAAAACTGACATGCAAGGTCATATAACTACCATGCAACAACATGCAAGGTCATACAAGTCCATAGGGGTGACATGCAAGCACATGCAAGTACATGCAAGCAACATGCAACAACATGCAAGTACATGCAAGCAACATGTAAAAACATGCAGGCTATTCTGACCACATGCAAGCAATATCTAATTCATTCATCTTTAACACTATAGTTAACTCCAACATTATATCCATGCAAGGTGTCTCAACATTATCCACTTATGTACATAAAAAAGCACAACTCCAAGTCTAAATATAAGTCCCCATGAAAAGGGGATGCCCAAGTTTAACTCCTACTCACTAGGAGTTATCAAACTCTAAATTTAGACTTAGGAGAAGTCAACAAAGTCTTCATGGCTCCCAACTCAAAGTGGGCACCCAAGTTTGATTTTATCCAATTAGGAATTAATTACAAAATCCAAAGTGATATAATTAATAAATAATTAATCTCTCAAAGTCCTAATGTGTTGGGGAGCACATTCCAAGAACTTTGGAGACACATGAATTGGTTAGGATTGCAAGTTAATGGCAACTTATCCCAACATTCTCCCACTTGACATTATACATTGCAATAACTCTAAATGATATAATCAAACTTTAAATCAAGTACAGTGATCAAGGCCAATGGCCTTCCTACACCAAGAGAACTTATCTGTAGTAACTGGCTTCGTAAGATAATCTGCAGCATTAACCAAAGTGTCAACTTTTTCAATCAAAACCTTACCATTCTCAACCATTTCACATACAAAGTGATATTGAACATCAACATGCTTAGTACGAGAATGATACATAGGATTTTTGGCTAAAAAAATAGCACTTTGACTATCACAATCAAGTCTTACTATCCTGCAATCAAAACCAATACCTTTCCCAAGTCTCTTTCACCAAACTGCCTCTTTGGAGGCATGTGTAGCAGCCATATACTATGCTTCTGTAGTAGGCAAAGAAACCTTGGGTTGCCTCTTACTCATCCAACTTACTGCAACTCCAAACAAAGTAAAAACATAGCCACTTGTGGACCTTGGACTATCCAAGTCACCTGTCCAATCAGAATCAACAAAACCCTATATGTCCAATGATTTATCAACACTATCAATACCATGATAACCAAACAATAATCAAAAGTTCCTCAAAAATATCTAAACAACCTCTTAACATGATTCCAATGTTCTTTACTAGGGTTAAAGACATAAACCTGCTTAAAACTCCCACTACTTGTGCAATATTTGGTCTAGTGCAAACCATTGCATACATTAAACTACCAACAGCACTAGCATAAGGAACATTAGACATCTCATCAAAAAAATCATCAATGGTAGGACACATGTCTAATTTCATCTTAGTACCAATAGGAAAAGGAATGCTAACTGGTTTACAATCATGCATATTAAATCTTTGCAAAATTGTATCAACATACTTACTCTGACTTAACCATAGTTTTATGTGAACACGATCACTATTGATCTCCATTCCAAGAATGTATTTTGCAGCCCCTAAGTCCTATTGATCACAAAGAATACTGAGAGGGGGGTGAATCAATATTCTGTAAAACCTTTCTTTCACATGTCCATTAATCCATTTACCAAATTTAATAACATGAAAGCAAAACAAACATAAGAAGAGTAGCCACAAAGTCATAACACATAGACACAAGGATTTTTACGTGGAAAACCGAAAGAGGGAAAAACCACGGTGAGTGTTACCTCACAATAAATTATGATATCAAAACCAAATTACATGAAGGCTCACTACCTTAGGGATCATTGTCCAAAGAAGTGCTCACTGCAATAGGCTCACTGCCAATAAATGAGAAGAGAAGATAAAAGAAGGATTGAGTCACTGCCAAGAGAAGACTGCTACAAATCCATCTATAGAATGATGAAATGTAGTTCCATTAATAGCTTAATACATAGATTCAAAAGTCTTCACTGTATCTGCCTTACTTTTCTGCTCTGCTTCACATATACTCTGTACTTCTGCCCTTACTATTTCCTTTTGATCATGAAATTGCCTTAGATCACATACACATTGAATTCACACTATATTCGCACAATACCATACCTCCAATACCGAAATCTATCAAGTATATATATTCGCAACATGATTTATCTTACAGCTAGGTCAGCAAGCCAAGCATGAAACGTGTACACAAATAGTATACCCTGTCAGCTTGATCTTATGCACAAACAGCAATGCAGACTTAAACAAACATTCAAGAATCTTCATATAGATCAAGACCTATTATGCAGCCACTTATATTGATGATCCAAACAATATAACCTCACTGCTTATTGATCTAGCATGAGTGTCATCTTTATCCTTAAGTTCACACTCAACTAACTTGACTGTCATATCATAACTTTCAATGCGAACCATATGAGACTCTAAAATTCATAACCAACATTCATTATGGGCCTCTTATCGTGCCTTCAGAACCGTAGAGTATAATAATCTTTCATAGAAAAATGCGGATCTCAGAACTGTTATTCTATCACAAAGAAATGCTATCAAACTGGAAGACGATACTGAAGAACCTGTAGAATGTGATCCGATGAACTTCAAGCTCTACAAATATAGATTTAGATGATTATGCCATGTGTCTTTATTGCCTCAAAACTGCAAATCAAAATATTCACCAGCGGAGGAATGTGGCCAATTTACTCAGATACTCTGCACTGTTTCTGACTCATCTCTGTTCACCCGAACTTAGGCAAATCATAGTATGACTTCCGAAGGAAGTAAGGACTTGAACACTGGAAAATAACCTTACCAAATAGTTGTGAATAACATACCAAAGCTACACAATGTGATCTTCAACTGTGGAGGCATACAATCACAATTATTGTCACTTACTCCTTTCTCTATATACTGTCCATGCTTAGCCAAAATCCCTTTACCATGCCTTGTTGCCACACTAAGTTAGTCTTCCAAAGTAAAGTCTCTTTGCCATGCCTTGTTGCCATCAATGACAACATACAATAATTATACCTTAACCATCAGAGCAGTGTCTCTTGATTATGCTGCCAACAATCTCCCCCTTTGGCATTCATGGCAACACTTAGTGAAAAATGATTGTGTTGCTCCCCCTTACTTTGTACACTTTGATTTTCTTCTCCTCTTTAGATGTTTAGCCACTTTTCACTGGTCATTCTTCTCCCCCTTTGACATCAATGGAAAAGGTGTACGTACAAGTGTCAAAATTGTGTCCAAGCTTCAAAATTGTCATACTCTGCCGCATATGTATAAGTGCAATCTTTCAACTTAATTTATTATGGGTGAAATAATATCATTGTAAATAATCTTTAGTTGTGGTAACTCTCCATCCCACCTATTCGTGATTCTGTCCAAAATTTGAATGTTGTCATTTATCTGAAAAACTAAGTCTTCTGCCCTCTATACAATAATAGGTATATCAGTGATTGCCTTAACTTTTGAGGCTTCAACAACTAGACTTGTCATTGAATCAATTTTAGGGCTTATCAACCCTCTCAACTGGTATATTTTGCTTTTCATTTCTTCCCTTTTGCTTAGTAGACTACTTATGTTATTATGAATATTTACACCTTGTATTTCCATACTGCTTATGGAGTCAACTACCGTATCATAGGATTTAGAAATATTTACTATTTGAAGCTCCATAGCTTTGACCTTCTCTTCTATTTCCTTAGTGATCTCAGGCCATGACAAGCAAAATTTGTATATGTCACATGCTTCCTTAATAGCACTCTCTATGTTCATGATGCTATTATCTAACAAAATTTTGTCATTGTCTAACTTAGTCTTCAACTCTGCTAATCTTTTATTATCAAATTCCTTCCTAACCTTTATATTAACAGACTTCTCAAAAAACTCAAAATGAGTACTTAATAATTTTATAAGGCCTTTGAGTTGATCTATTGATGGCAATGATGTGTCCTTTTGGTATGAAGGCATCAACTTCTCTAGGATACCAGATGCTTCACCAATGAGTTCATTGTCCTGTATATGTGACGTTAGCATTTCTTCAGGTGCCTTTGCTTAGAAAATTGTCCCAATTTTCATCTTTTGTAGTGGGGACATAAAGGCCAGGTTTAAAGGACCTTGTAACAACTCATTTGATTCCAACATTTGACTTTCCTATTGTTTCTCAAGAAATTCCCTTACCATCTCAACCGAGTCCTTGGTAAAGGTGTCAGCAACAGTGTCTCTTGTAATTTCATTAGACATTTCATCATCTACAATCTTCTCCTTGTTTTCTTGATCATCAATTTATTGATCTGGAGGAGGACATGTCCTTGTTTGGTCCTTGTCAGCTTTATCTTGATCATCAGTGATAGGGGCTTGATCAGATTCTTTCTTTTCTAAGGCTACTTCCTCAAGATTTTTCTTAGTTTTCTCAAGACTTTTCTCTTCCTCTTGTTCTTCCATTTCTTTTTCTTTTAGAGGGCTCACTAGAGGATTTTCCTTAGTTTGCTCCAAGCCTTGATCCATGTTGACTTCAGGTATAGAGATGCCATCACCAACATTTGTATCTTCTTTATCATCTACAGTTGGGATGTTAAGATCTTTTAGGATCTCAAGAATTGTTTGCTCTATGTCCTTTATAAATTTCTCTATGTTTCCTACCATTAGAGTGTTGACTCTCCTTTTTATTTCAATTTTATCTCCAAGGATCTTGAAGACCTTGCTTCTTTCCTCTGGAGTCACATTTGGATAAAATTTCAGCAATGAATTTTCTCTTACCTCCACATCTTTTACCATTGTTGCTTCCTTCTTGGTAGACATTATGCTTGCAAGGGTGTCAGGGAGATCTGCAATTGTTTCAATATGAGCTCTATTGTACATCTCCAGATATATGATTATAGCAGTCTCAATGATATCTTTGTCTGCATCATCATAATCATCATATAGTTGAACTGTAGGTTTTAGATTGCCATCAATTGTTATAGCCTTCAATACATCATCTAAGTTTATTGTTGATTCTCCTTTCTCAGGTTTATCTTGTCTTGTCTTTTTCTTGAATCTATCCTTACCAGAGGGCTTCTCCTTTTTGCTCCTAGAGGCTTTTGTAGCCTCAGCTTTCATTTTCTTCACTTCCTCATCTGTCTCAGTTTCTTCATCATCAATACTTATACTAACATGTGTCCTTTTGGCTTTGGTTTTCATTCTTTTGTGCCTTTTATCAGCAGGTTTCTTTGTAGGTGCTTCCACAGAGGGTGTGAGACCAGAGGATGCAAATGCAGTTTCTGAAGTAGTTGCTCTTGTTCTCTTTTTTTTATTGCAGGCTCCTTCTCTTTCCTCAGATTCTTTTGGAGCCTTTTCAGGCTCACTTTCCTTCATTCTTTCAATGGCCCTAGTTGCTTCAGATCTTGCTCTTGTTTTAGCAATTTCTTCTTTTGTGAGTCCTATGCTCTGGGCATACTCTACCAATTTCTTCATCTTTTTCTAAGTTTATGGCTTTCTTAGTTCAACATGCACTTTCACAGACAGTTCCTCATAGGTACCAAATCTTGGCTCATTGGTGTCTCTAGGTTTCTTCAACGTAAGGTCAGCATAACCATCCAATATGTTTTTTGCCACTTCATAGCCCATTGGGAGGACCCAGACTATCCTAGGCTCAACAGCCTCCATCATAAATTGATCTTTGTTAACAATGAAACATATATCATTTTTGTATTTTTCAACTATTGATTTAGGTGTACTTTGCCTAGAATTCATAGCCTTTTGAAAATTCTTGAAATAGCCCCACAGGGCTGCATTTTGTGCATCTCAGCTTCCTATGCTATTCATGTGGTTTCTAATTTGAATAAGAATTGGTTAACTGCTAGACCAAATTAACTTCATTTCTGGTAATTCTTGCATGAAATAGAAAAATAAGCACATGATCAATGTACCAAACTTGAAGGGATACTTTCTTTCTTTTGTCTTCTTCAGATTCTCCATTAATTGTTGTCAGAATAACTCACATGGGTCATACTCTGCATTCTTCTTCACCATCTCATATGTTATGTATATGGCAGTACCAGAGATAGAGTTCTCTCATCTTGTGAAGTAGATCTTGTAGTTGATCACCATAGATGCAAACCTAACTACATGGTCTTCAATGTCGTTGTTGTCAATGCCCTTTTATCAAATTTGGCTCCAGTGGCTTCCATCACTATATTATTTTTCACAGCCTTCAATATAGGCACTATACTGGTAAAGTTTAACCCTATGACCACACTTATGGCATCTTTTGTGATCATGAATGGAGTGTTCAACCACATAAACTCATCATGAATTTGGCTTAGTACATATCAGACCCATTCATCCTCTGCAAAAGTTGGGAAATCTATATACTGAATAAATTTCTTCTCTTCCAATGCCTTATATTCTTCCTTTAGATCAAATTTATCACTGCTTAGATGTTTTAGATACAAATCTGTAAGTTGGCTATTGCCATGCTCTTCTAGGGAAACATGGATGTAAGCCCTAATATCCTCTGCATGCATTACTCCATGAGGTACTTCTGAAAACGTGCCATTTGGATCGACTTCTGTTGATTTGAAAGGGTGTTTTTAAAGTTTGGTCGTGCTCTCTCGGTGATATTAATAACGTGCAGTGTCGCCATTTTCACAAGAATTCAAACAAGTTCACAGTAGAGTTTTAAACTGTAAATACCTCTTTTTCAGAATTAGGGTTTGCTCTAATTTGCTTTGAATTTCTAGAAATTGTTGAAGTCACTTATATTTCTTCTTTGGTTCTCCTTGGACACTTGATAGCTTGTATGCAAAGTGATTAGTCTTTAGAACTCAACCCTTTTTAACCCTTGTTATGCAAAAACCTAATTATCATAAATGTTGCTCTCAAAAAGTTGTCAAACACTTTACAGTTAAACACAATCAATTAAAATTGCTTCGCCATGTGCTGCATCAGGTCTTTTTCTATCAGTTTCTTCTCCAAATGATCCATCCAATACTATTTTAGCTTATACCTTAGTGTTGGATCTCAGGACCCACTATCTGGCTAGGGGATCAAAATATTCATTGAAAGCTCCCCCTGAGCCAAAGCTCTCAATTTACTTCCCGGAGGAAGTACCTACACCAGAGGCTGGTGCGGATCCATCCTTGACCTCATTTACATCCTTCTTAATCTAGACCTTGCTCATTTCCTTCTTGATTTCCACCAGATCAATCTTGTTCTTTCATTTATCTTCTTTCTGCTCTGTTTTCCTCTTTTCTGTAGGATAGTCTCTTTTCCCATTTTTGTTTCTGCAAAATCTTGCAACATGTCCAAGCCTATTGCAATTGTAGCATACCACATTCCTTTGTCCTTGATTCCTTCCATTTGTTTGATTTATTCTTGATCTGCATTGGTTAGCTATATGTCCAAATCTATTGCAAGCAAAGCACTTTCCATTGAAAGATTGAGTATTTATTGCATTGTTGAGACATTCCTTATCATACTTCTACACTCATTTGCTTTATGACCAGTTTTCTTGGAATTAAAACACTACCCAGAAAAAGATGAAACATTTGGATTCATTCTACTCTTGCACCGAGTAGCCCTATGACCATACTTATTGCATTTAAAACAATAGCCATTGAAAGATGGGTACCTTTGAGCATTTGGCTGCCTGACCGGAGGTCTTCTAGGTCTACTTCTCTAATTCTGGAACTGGTTGCCTTTGATTTTCTTCATCTCAGTGTTTGCTTGACCTAATTTAGAACTTTCTCCTCTTTCAAATCCAAAAACTTTCTTGTCATCAGGATTTTTCTAGCTATCAAGAAGTTCATCAAGCTTTGCAGAGTTTATTTTGAATTTTTCTTTGTAACTATTTTCTACGTCCAAATCAAACTTTAGAAGCACAACATCTTTTTCCAATTTTTCACATTCTTCAGACTTGTCTTTCAAAACTTGCTTCAAATGTTCCTCAACCTTTTCTTTCTCTTCAATATGCATTGATAAATCATTTAGCATTTCATTTGTTGCTTTCAATTGTTCACTTAGCTCTTTACTACTATCCTCTGGCCTCTTGACTTGTTCTCTTAGCTTTAGGATGCATTCATCAGCTTCTTTAACATTTTCCTTCAGATCTGAGATATTTGCTTCATACTTATCAAGATCTTCAAGAGCATTTTTTAATTCTTGATTACTGACAAATGTGCAATCATCAATTGTGACATTGCCTGGAGCAAGATACCTTCTGGTTGCCATGTGCATACTTTCCCAGATATTCCTCAAGCTGTTAAAATTATTCCAAGGAAACTTGCTTTGATACCAATTGTTGATCACAAAGAATACTAAGAGGGGGGTGAATCAATATTATGTAAAACCTCTCTTTCAGATGTCCATTAATCCATTTACCAAATTTAATAACATGAAAGAAAAACAAACATAAGAAGAGCAGCCACAAAGTCATAACACATAGACACAAGGATTTTTACGTGGAAAATTGAAAAAGTGAAAAACCACGGTGAGTGTTAGCTCACAATATATTATGATATCAAAACTGAATTACATGAAGGCTCACTGCCCAAGGACTCATTGTCCAAAGAAGTGCTCACTGCAATAGGCTCACTGCCAAGAAATGAGAAGAGAAGATAAAAGAAGGATTGGCTCACTGCCAAGAGAAGACTGCTACAAATGCATCTACAGAATGTTGAAATGCATTTCCATTAATAGCTCAATACACAGATTCAAAAGTCTTCATTGTATCTGCCTTGCTTTTCTGCTCTGCTTCACATATACTCTATACTTCTACCCTTACTATTTCCTTCTAATCATGAAATTGCCTTAGATCGCATACAGATCAAATTCACACTATATTTGCACAATACCATACCTCTGATACTGAAATCTATCAAGTATATATATTCACAACATGATTTATGTTACAGCTAGGTCGGCAGGCCAAGCATGAAATGTGTACACAAATATTATACCCTGTCAGCTTGATCTTATGCACAAATAGCAATGCAGACTCAAACAAAAATTTAGGAATTTTCATATAGATCAAGACCTATTATGCATCCACTTAGATTGATGATCCAAACATTATAACCTCACCACTTATTGATCTAGCATGAGTGTCAGCTTTATCCTTAAGTGTACACTCAACTAACTTGACTGTCATATCATAACTTTCAATGCGAACCATATGAGACTCTGAAATTCATAACCAAAATTCATTATGGGCCTCTTATCATGCCTTCAGAACTGTAGAGCATAATAATCTTTCATAGAAAAATACGGATCTTAGAACTGTTGTTCTGCCACAGAGAAATACTATCAAACTGGAAGCCAATACTGAAGAACTTGTAGAATGTGATCCGATGAACTTCAAGCTCTACAAATCTGGATTTAGATGATTATGCCATGTGTCTTTATTATCTCAAAACCACAAATCAAAATATTCACCAATGGAGGAATGCAGACCAATTTACTCAGATACTCTGTATTATTTCTGACTCATCTTTGTTCACCTGGACTTAGGCAAATCATAGTATGACTTCCAAAGGAAGTCAGGACTTGAACATTGGAACATAACCTTACCAAATAGTTGTGAATAAAATACCAGAGCTAGACAATGTGATCTTCAACTACGGATGCGTACAATCACAATTACTGTCACTTACTCCTTGCTCTGTATACTGTCCATGCTTAGCCAAAATCCCTTTACCATGCCTTGTTACCACACTAAGTTAGTCTTCCAAAGTAAAGTCTCTTTGTCGTGCCTTGTTGCCATCAATGACAATATACAATAATTCTACCTTAACCATCAGAGTAGTGTCTCTTGATTATGTTTCCAACAAAGTCCTTCATATCAAAAGATTTAGAAAGCTGAATTTTAAGCTCTCTAATCATGGTGCAATCACGGTTAGGAGGGTCCACAAAGTGAACAGTCTAGGTCATGCAGCTAGAGTAAACACAATGGAAACAACTCAAAGATATCAATCAAATGTAGATTCAGTCATTCAATATATCACAGATCCAAAATACAAACTAGTTGGCATCATGTGGGCTTATAATTAGGGCTCACAAGCCTGATTATAGAATTGTAGACTATGCACAAGATATAGCTTTGAAGCTCCTTCACAAGAAATTCAAAATATCAAACTTAGAACTATCAATCACTACTTTCCTAGGCATCTATTACATTAATATATATCATCTCCAAAACATAAGATTCCTCTGCGTTGGCCAAGGAAGATCACAAACTCCAATGAAGATTTGTAACGTGTGTACACGAATAGGTCAGACCTAATCACGTAGAACTCCTCCGCAAATGAATGGAATAGTGTACAGATCTCAGGCAAGTTTGGCCATGATCCAATCAACATTGAATGATGTGTCATCTAGCTCCACAAGTCGTGAAATGCTCCACATGCCTTTTCCTTTAGCTAATTATTTGAGATTGTCAGGATGCTTTGTTCTAAGAAAATAGTCGATCTTCTGATAGCAATAACTTTTTGGTAACTGATCCAAATGATTTGAGATTTGGATATGATGTGCATGAATGTGTCTAGATGTTAAGTCTAGCTCTACAAGGTCTGAAATGAAATTGTGACAGAATGTGGACCAAAATACAGAAACTGCTACTAATTGAACTGAACTAGAAAATGAAAAGAAAACAAACTGAAATGCAAATGTTTTTGGTTGATGCAAGATTGCTCTTGAACTAGGGATGCTCCCGCATCAGACATCTAGGGTTTTTGAAAAAGTGAGTCCCTCACTTTGTTGGGGTTGGAGGAAAACCAAGACGGTCCACCTTAGCCTGAGAAATCCAAGATAAGTCTTCTTCCAGTCTACCTTTTCACTTTAGATATTCTTTGTATTGTCTTCCTTTGGTGCTACGTCTAACTTTGTTGTCCAAGATGTCCTCAATCTGCTTCGGTGCTTATTGTGGTAACTGCTTCTTCAAGTCTTCTTCTAGGCTATCACTGAACTCTATTTCATGATACTGATGTAGGTTTGCAATGTTGAAAATAGTTGATATGCCTAATGTCTTCAATAACTCCACTTCATATGTATTTCCTGAATCAAACTTTCTGAGTATCTTACATGGTCCAAACTTCTTCATCTTTAATTTGTTATATGTCACAACTGGAAATCTCTCTTTTCTCAAATACACCATCACTTCATCTCCCACTAAAAATTCCTTATGTCTTCTCTTCTCATCTGCATGCTCCTTATACTTACTATTCATTTTCTCCAAATGCTTCTTAACCTAATTATGCACTATCTCCATGTGTCCTGCAAATTCTTTTGCTTATGCACTCCTCTTTTCTTCCATACTGATATCTCTCAACTTTGCTACTCCTCTAGGGTTAGTTCCTGTCACAATCTCAAATGGTGTTCTTACGTTACTCCTATTTACTGAATTATTATATGCAAACTCTGCTTGCAAAAGAATCAAATCCCAACTTCCTACCTTTTCTCCAACCAAACATCTCAACAAGTTTCCCAAACTCCTATTTACTGCCTCTGTGTGTCCATCAGTCTGTGGATGAAATGTTGAACTAAACTTCAAATATGTATTCATCTTCTTCCAAAGTGTCTTCCAAAAGTATCCAAGAAATCTTATATCTCTGTCTGAAATTATGCTCTTAGGTAATCCATGCAATCTCACAATCTCCTTGAAAAATAGGTCAGCCACATGAACTGCATCAGTTGTCTTCTTACAAGGTATGAAATGTGTCATCTTTGAAAATATATCCACCACTACAACTATTGAATCATGTTCTCTCTGTGTCTTTGATAATCCCATTATGAAATCCATACTAATGTCTTCCCAAGGTATCTCCAGTACTGTCAAAGATTTGTACAAACTAGTATTCTGACTACTTCCTTTTGTAACTTGACAAACTCTACAACTCTACACAAATTTTCTAACATCCTTATGTATCTGAGGCCAAAAGTAGCTTTCTCTTACCAAAGCCACTATCTTATGAATGCCAAAATGTCTTGCCAATCCACCACTTTGTTTCTCCTTGATCAAATTGTCTCTCATTGAACTCCTAGGTATACATAACTAACTTCATCTGAACAACATATCTTCCTAAATGAAATAATCTACCACTTACTCCTATCTGTCACAATAGGTTCCTTACATGCTTTCCAAGGTTCTACAAAATCAAGATCTTCGTCATACATGTTCTTCAATTCTTCAAAACCTAACACTTCCATTCTCATCTTTGTCAGCAAGTTCCTTCTCCTACTCAAGGTATTTGCAACTTTGTTTGATTTCCCACTCCTATGCTTCAACACAAAAGTATAACTCTGCATGAACTCTACCCATCTCATATGTCTCTGATTCAACTTTCCTTGACTGTTTAAATACTGCAAAGTTTGATGACCTGTATACAACACAAACTCCTCAGGCAACAAGTAATGTCTCCACTTCTCCAAGGCTTGAATTATTGCATAGAACTCCTAATCATGAACTGAATATCTTATCTTTGCATCATTCAACTTCTCACTGAAATATGCTATAGGTCTACCTTCTTGACTTAACACTACTCCTATTGCATTTCCACTTACATCTTAATCTACTTGAAATACCTTGTTGAAATCTAGTAATGCCAACACAGGTTGGTCTATCACTTTCTGCTTCAACAATTCAAAACTTTTATCTGCTCCTGATGTCCACTTAAAGTCTTTTATGTCACCTCTCATTGTCTCTGTCATAGGGTTTCATATTGAACTGAAATATTTGATGAACTTCAAGTAGAAACTAGCCAATCCATGAAATGATCTAACTTCTCCAATGCTCTCAGGTGTAGTCCATTCAACAATTTCTCTTACTTTCTCAGGATCCATCTTCAATCCTTTTGCAGAAATCACAAATCCCAAGTATACCAATTCTTCCTTCATGAAACTACACTTCTTGATGTTTATCAGCAATTTCTCTTCTCTCAGTCTCTGCAATACTTGTCTCAGGTGCCATAAATGTTCTTCTTTTGTCTTACTAAAAATTAGAATATCATCCAAATATACAATAACAAACTTACCCAAGAATTTCTTCAAAATCTCATTCATCAATCTCACGAAAGTACTCGGTGCATTTGTCAATCCAAAAGGCATCACTAACCACTCATACAATCCTTCATTTGTCTTAAAAGAAGTCTTCCATTCATCTCCTTCTCTGATTCTGATCTGATGGTATCCACTCTTCACTTAGTCTATCTTTGTAAAATATTTTGCTCCACTCAAACAATCCCTAATATCATCCATCCTACATAAAGGGAATCTATACTTAACTATGATCTTGTTGATTGCTCTAGAGTCTATACACATTCTCGATTCTCCATCCTTCTTCGATGCTAACATTGCAAGTACTACACAAGGACTCAAGTATTCTCTGATGAAACCTTTCCTCAACAACTCATGTATCTATCTATTCAATTCTTCATTCTCTATTGGTGTCATTCTGTGTGCTGCTTTGTTAGGCAAACTAGCTCCAGGTATAAGATTCATGTGATGACCGATACTCCTAATTTGTGGCAATCCTTTAGGTACATTATCTGATATGATTTCTTCATACTCTATCAGTAACTTGGGGAAAATGCAAGGAGATGGGGGACCAAAAATTCTCCACCATCTCTAAAAATAAAGAAAAACACAAGTGCGTTATAATGCACTCGCATTTTGCTTTCAATAAAAGCAAAAAAAAACTCTATTTTGCCCACTCGGTTGCGAGCATTCCTTTGACAACAGCAAAAAAGAAAAGGAGAAACGTGAGTGCGTTGAAGAAAAGCCTATTGAATCAAGTTTGATAGAGAAAACAACAAATTCACAATGCCACCTCACCGCCAAAGACATTGTCATGCAAATTTGGAGGCTCCAGCACAAGAAGAAGGTAGGGTTTGACTGATTTTGTTAGTTTGAGAACATTTTTTTAGTTTTGCAACGTTTGATTTGTTTTTATATTGCATTTACAATTATTAGAGAAGGAGAAAACCTAAATCTAGTTGAGGGTGAAAACAACCCCCAAAACCCTCCAAACCCAACTTCACGTCCTTTTCATGTAAGAGATGATCAAGAACATTACCTAGGGATAATAGAAGAAAACAAGAAACATCTTGAAACTATTATTCAAACCCTAAACAATCCAAGTGGAACCACTGAACGTAGGAGGGCACTTGCAAAATCACTACAGGAGATTGTTTCCGACACGGATTTGGTGACAAAACAAATCACTGAATTCCAAGACTATAGGGAGAGGAGTCAGGAATATTATGCTGACAAGTTGTCATATGAACAAGTCAAGAAGGAAAAAATTACAAAATCTCAATTATGTGTAGAATTTACTAATCCCAAAACTGACCAAAGATTAGAAGAAAGTTGCAAACAGTTTCCTATACATTGGTGTAGGAATGAAGACATATCCTGAAACTTTTGGGATAGATGGTACATGGTCTTCAATGAGTGGCCATACAACAATGATGAGGTACCACAATATTTCTTAAGGAAAATCTATTGTGAGTTCGTCCTCAACAAGATTCTGAATTATTTTGACATTCATGAATTCCAGGGTAGAGGTGGTGGCTATGCCCAAGATAGACCTGGGGCTCAGCGAGATGAAGACCATGTGCCTATACCCCTAGAGAGGCCAAAATGTAGGTCACTCCCTTTGGCTTTGAAGGAGAGTGTTGAGCTGGAGACTTTACATTCATTAACTACTCTCACCCAAACTCTATCACAGCATGCCAATGATTTTAGCCAAGCCGATGAGGGTGAGAGTAGGAGGCGTCATGTGTCCCCACATTTGTGAAGTACATGTGGGAACCTATGTGATTATGGGACGTAAGAGGCATGATAGGACTCTACGACACAGGGGCAGCATGCTGCGACACAGGGGCAGGACATATTAGATGATCTTGTTCTCGGTGATGATCTCTTACAACATACATTTGGTATTGACTCTCAAGTAATTTGTTACAAGTTTCATCTTGATTTAGTAAATTGTTATTTAAAATTTATAATTAATTTTATATGAGTATCTATATTATAAGTCAAAAATAATTTATGTAATTGTTTGCGCCATGAAATTCTAGGATCAGAGTCTTCATCCTGCCTCCATTAGCCATCCATTGGTAGGTTATGAGAGGAGGTCAAGTCAATAGGTATGTAATTTATTACATAATTGTAATTATTGTAGATATGTCAATGGTAATATTATTTTGTGACAATTTGATGATTTCAACAGTCACCAACACCTCCACGGTTTCCTTGGTCCCCTGGACGCCAAACCACCACTTTTACGGAGGTAAATTTAACCATTTCTAATCATTATGCATTTTTAAAACAATGTTATGTATTTATTTTGTTTGAATAATCTTGAACTTGATTTTCAAATTTTGAATACAATGGAGACTCCCCCTCATCTGCATGAGTCAGCGCAGATAGGCATTGATGCAGCCATAATGTTTGCAAATCCTTTGACTGAGGTATGAGCCAATAACATGAAAATATCATAATTTCATATTTCTTTTTTTATCTCATGTCATTTGATGTACAAAAATTATATTTATGTTTAGTTAATTTTGCTTCTTGATGCTTCTCATAGGAGGTCACAACTCCAGTCCGTCCAACTACAGACGAAGAGAGAGACAAGATAATGGAGAGTGATCATCGGTTGGTGGTAAGTGATCAATTACATATGCGATGTTATATATTTCATACATTTTCTATACTAATGTGCATATACTAATAGGTGCAGCTGGATGAACTTTATTCAAAGAGGTCTACTTGACGGCAGAGAGAGGATGTGTCACTAACTGGCTCTCCATCTTCACAGTCAAAGAAGGGCCACTGATTATTTCCTAAAAGTCCGTAGGAAACTAGTTTTTAGGAACTTTTTTGTATAGCTAGATGGCTTTGTATACATACTTTTGTATGTTAATCCGATGTATATTTTTATATATTTGCTTGTATGGCTTTGTTTGGACATGCCTATATGGATTTTTATATAAACTAGATGTTATGTTCATGACATGTATATGATAGTTTATATTAAATATTTAATATGATAATCAATTATTGTTACAGGAATTTGGTTTTACAAGTACCAATTGTATTTGCTTGCAAGTTTATAAATCATTTTCAAATAATCCATTTTGTGCATATCTTGCAATCATTGAATTATGTGGGACTGTGCATTTCTTTGAGGCATCATTTCAAATAGTTTATGTGCCTTGTCTATGCTTCCATACTTTCCATACATGTCTACAAGGGCAACTTTGAAAATACAGTATATGGGACAAAATTCCTATATCATTTATGCTTTGATGGTTGTCCACACCATGCTCTCTAGATCCCATTATAGCATAGGCAAGGAGGAAGTTGGTTAAGGTTGTGCAATTTGGTTTTAGATGTGCCAAATTTTGTGTAAATGGTTGAAATTTATTTTTGTGCATTTTCTTGAGAGTTTTTAAATCCTTATGAAAAATCCATTTTGTGCATATCTTGCAATCATTGCATTCCATGAGACAACATTTCTTCGAGGCATCATGTCAAACAGTTCATGTTCGTTATATATGCTTCCACACAAGTTGCATACATGTCTTGCAGGGTACTTACAACTACGACATTTGACAAAATTCCTATATCCTTTATGCTTTGATGGATGTCTATACTGTGCTCCAAACATACCATTTGTAAGGTTTTGGAATTTGGCTTTACACTTGCCAATTGCATTTTCTTGGAACTTTCTAAAGCCTTATCAGTAAATCCACTTTGTTCATATCTTGCAATTTTTTTATTCCATGAGGTGACATTTCTTTGAGGCATCATGCCAAACAGTTCATGTGGCTTGTCTATGCTTCCACACTTTGCATACATCTCTGAGGGCAGTTGCAACTACAACATCCAACAAAATTCCCATATGTTTTATCCTTTTGGTGGATGTCCATTTTGGCATAGCCAAGGAGGATACTGGCTAAGGTTGTGGAATTTTGCTTTACACCTACCAATCGCATTTGCTTGAAAGTTTCTAATGCCTTATCAAAAAATCCATTTTGTCCATATCTTACCATCATTGCATTCAATGAGGTGACATTTCTTTGGGGCATCATGCCAAATAGTTCACGTGCCTTGTCTATGCTTCCACACCTGGCATACATGTCTACAAGGGTGATTTAGTAGGTAAGGAGGATGACTCAACACCATGGAAACACATTTCACAACAATGGGCTAAGACCCCAAACCCTTTTTCAACTAGACATGAACTCAATCAAGACTACAAACCCAACACTTGGTTCAAAACATCAATCTCTGCAAACCAACTCATGAAACACCCTTGAAATGATGAATGTGACATAAAAAGACCATTCATGGTCACCAAGAACATAAACTTTGCATATAGGTTATTCTTCCTCATAAACTGCCCTTACAGGCTAGTAGCCCTCCAAAAAAACTAATTTTTGGAACATAACTTACTGATCCATGATCTCTGACACAACGGAGGACGGATTAGGATACCCATTTGGATGTTTTACAACATACCTCAAATGCACCATGTGTTGTTTTGGAACATTCGCTTCAAAAATGGACTGGTAATTTGTATATGAGGCCTAATTAGCCTACTTTTACAAAGCATCAACTACTATTCTTGACCCCTAAACTAAAAATTGTACTCCATAGGTTGAGTTAGGTCCTCTATGGATTGAATTGCTCATTAGCATAATTATTCAAGACCCTTCTTTAACCATTTTTCAAAACCCTCATCACTGCACTGTCAAATAGACCAAAAACACACAGGCTACCTGCCTAGGGCATCATTAATTTAATCAAAAACAACCTTGTTCACTCTTGCAAGGCCTTATTACATCAAAATGGATGCACAAACACTAATGTAACCAACTATTAGCCATTTGGTTGCAAGAAACGTTGCTTGACAACTTTTGCAGCCTATGACCTCCTAAACTCCAATGACCCTTATTACATCATGAGTGGTCTAGTATGACCTCATTACAATGCCAAAATGACTCAACACATCAAAATTCATCATTTGATCATGTTCATGAACAGCATGTGACAAATTTCCTATATCCTTTATGCTTTGATGGATGTCGATAAGTCGTTCCAAACATTCTATATTGGTGTACAGATAGGGAGGATGTTGGCAAAGGTTGTGTAATTTGGCTTTACATGTGCCAACTGCATTTACTTGAAAGTTTCTAAAGTCTTTTCAACAAATTCATTTCATGCATATCTTGCAATCATTGCATTCCATGAGACAACATTTCTTTGAGGCATCATGTCAAATAGTTCATGTTCGTCAGGTATATGCTTCCACACTTTGCATACATATCTTGTAGGGTACTTACAACTACAACATTTGACAAATTCCTATATACTTTATGCTTTGATGGATGTCTATATTGTGTTCCAAAATACCATTTTGAAGGTTTTGGAATTTGGCTTTACACCCGCGAATTTGGTGCAGGGGCACCAAATTCATTTTTTTTACAAGTTTGGTCAAATGAGGTCTAATGATAGGTTTTTTTGGGTGTTTTTAGTTTATTTGGTCTAATAAGTTTATAATAGACCATGTACAAGGTCAATAGAGTCATTTTGAGTTCATTTTACAAAAGTTGTCAACATGTATACAATGGATATACCTACACATGCATGGATACAATGGTCAATGATGATAGAAAAATATGTTAAAACTAAAAATAGATGATCACATGGATCTTTTACCTAATTTCTTAGCCTTATATGTTACTGCTACACCATTTTCAAGGTCCTGGTTGGCTGGGTTAGTAAGAGGAAACCATGGAAAGGCCTTGAAAATATTTGAGTGATGCAAGAAATAGAAGCTATGATGTAGAATAATGGATGTACAAATCTCTCCCAACTCAAGATCAGCCTTGTTACAACATCATATTATTGTTTTATGCATGAGGAAGGATAAAATGGGTGTAGCCCTTAAGATCCCTAAGATAAAAAAAAATTGCCAAACTTTGACAGAGGTTTTCTTACAGGTGCACATGGGGTCCATCCATAATAACCTCTCTCGGTTTCATTCAACTCTGGTCCATTTGACCGTGCCGAAATCAAACACATTCTTGCAAAATGCTTTAGTTTCGTGCAGTGGAAAGGTGCTAGGAGTGACATTTTGTATTCCATAGCTCATGGGGCCAAATGAACTTCACCAATGCATTGGGGTGGGCGGGTAAATGTCAAGGGAGGTCTCGTTTCATGTGCCAAGCGTCGCAGTTGTTCGGGGCAGCAAGCTACTGGCAAAGTCCCTTAAGATCCCTAAGACGAAAAAATTGCCAAACTTTGACGAGAAGTTCTTGGAATTTGTGGCAGCTGGGAACATTTAGTTTGGACTTACAGGTGCACGTGGGGTCCATCCACAATAACCTCTCTCAGTTTTGTCCAACTCTAGTATATTTGACCGTGTCAAAATCAAACGCATTCTTGCAAAATGCTTCAGTTTCATGCAGTGGAAAGGTGCTAGGAGTGACATTTTGCATTCCATAGCTTGTGGGGCCGAATGGACTTCACCAATGCATCAGGGTGGGCAGGTAAATGCCAAGGGAGGTCTCATTTCATGTGCCAAGCACCCCAGTCATTCGGGGCAGCAAGCTACCGGTAAAGTCCCTTAAGATCCCTAAGATGAAAAAACTGCCAAACTTTAATGCAGCTATTCTCAGAATTCACGGCATCTGGAAACGTTTCGTTTAGACCTACAAGTGCATGTGGGGTCTGTCTACAATAACCTTTCTCTGTTTCTGTCAACTCCAGTCCGTTTGACCATGCCAGAATCAAACGCATTCTTGCAAAATGCTTCAATTTCATGCAATGGAAAGGTTACCAAGTGCCATATTTTTTGTTATTCTCATCATGGGGCCAAACAGACTGTGCCAACACATCAAGGTGGGTGGGTAAATGGTAGGGAAGGTCTCGTTTCATGTGCCAAGCATCCCAGTCGTTTAGGGTTGTAAGCTACCGATAAAGTAGAAAGTTGCTAACACTGAAATTTTGCATTCCATAGGTCTTGGGGGCAAAATGACTGTGCCAACACATCTAGGTGGGTGGGTAAATGCTAGGGGAGGTCTCATTTTGTGCGCCAGGTGTGTCAGTCGTTCTGGGTTGCAAGCTATCAGCAAACTCGAAAGGTGCTAGGAGTGACATTTTGCATTCCATAGCTCGTGGGGCCGAACGGACTTTAGCAACACGTCAGGGTGGGAAGGTAAATGTTAGGGGAGGTCTCGTTTCATGTGCCAAGCACCACAATCGTTCGGGACAGTAGGCTACCGGCAAAGTCCCTTAAGATCCCTAAGATGAAAATATTACCAAACTTTGACGGGGCAATTCTCAAAATTTGTGGCAATTGAGAACATTTCGTTTGGACCTATAGGTGTACGTGGGATCTATCTACAATAACCTCTCTTAGTTTCATTCAACTCTAGTCTGTTTGACCATGCCAGAATCAAACACATTCTTACAAAATGCTTCAGTTTCATGCAATGGAGATGTTGCCAGGTGCCATATTTTTTGTTTTTCTCATCATGGGGTGAACCAACTGTGCCAACACATTGGGGTGGGTGGGTAAATGCTAGGGGAGCTCTCCTTTCATGTGCCAAGTGTCTCAGTCGTTTCGGGTTGCAAGCTACCGGCAAACTCGAAAGGTTCTAGGTGTCAGTAGCTTGTAGGACAGAACGATTGGGATGCTTGGCACACGAAAAGAGACCTTCCCTACCATTCACCCACCCACCCTGATGTGTTGGAGCAGTCCGTTCAGCCCCACGATGAGCAAAACAAAACATATGGCACCTGACAACCTTTCCGTTGCATGAAACTAAAGCATTTTGCAAGAATGCGTTTGATTCTGGCAAGGTCAAACAGACTGGAATTGACCAAAACGGAGAGAGGTTATTATAGATGGACCCCACATGCACCTGTAGGTCCAAACTAAATGTTTGTAGCTACCATGAATTCTGAGAACAGCTCTGTCAAAGTTTGGCAGTCTTTTCGTCTTAGGGATCTTAAGGGACTTTACTGGTAACCTGCTGCCCCGAATGACTGGGGCACTTGGTACACGAAATGAGACCTCCCTTGGCATTTACCCACCCACCCTGATGTGTTGGTGAAGTTCGTTCATCCCCACAAGCTATGGAATGCAAAATGTCACTCATAGCACCTTTCTACTGCATGAAACTGAAGCATTTTTAAAGAATGAGTTTGATTCCGACACGGTCAAATATACTAGAGTTGAACAAAATTGAGAGAGGTTATTGTGGATGGACCCCATGTGCACCTATAGGTCCAAACGAAACATTCCTAGATGCCACGAATTCCAAGAACTACTCTGTCAAAGTTTGGCAGTTTTTCGTCTTAAGGATCTTAAGGGACTTTGCCGGTAGCTTGCTACCCTGAATGACTAGGGTGCTTGGCACATGAAATGAGACCTCCCTTGGCATTTACCTACCCACCCTGACGCGTTGGTGAAGTCCATTCGGCCCCATGAGCTATGGAATGCAAAATGTCACTCCTAGCACCTTTCCACTACATGAAACTGAAGCATTTTGCAAGAATGCGTTTGATTTCGGCACAGTCAAATGGATTGGAGTTGAATGAAACTGAGAGAGGTTATTGTAGACGGACCCCATGTACACCTGTAGGTCTAAACAAAATGTTCCCAGCTACCATGAATTCCAAGAACTGCTACATCAAAGTTTGGTAATTTTTTCGTCTTAGGGATCTTAAGGGACTTTGCCAGTAGCCTGCTTCCCTGAACGACTGTGATGCTTGGTACATGAAATGAGACCTCCCTTGGCATTTACCTACCCACCCCAACGTGTTGGTGAAGTCTATTTAGCCCCATGAGCTATGGAATGCACAATGTCACTCCTAGCACCTTTCCACTGCATGAAACTCCTATCATGAGGAAGAACCACAACCCAATCCAACGCCTGAGAGCATGACATGTTATGATGAAGAACCAAAACCAAATCTAATGATCTAATGGCATGAACCAATGACATAAGCAACTATGTCCTACTATTGTAACATGATAAACATGAATGTTATGAACTAACATCCAAACCCTGTGACATCAATCTTGATATGACATGAGTGAAACACGAGTGAACAAGATTAAGACCAATTGGGATCAACTTCATCCATTACTTAGATCTAACCCCATGAAGCATAACATGATGATGATGCAAACATCAAATGTATACCATAGAAAACAAATCAAACGAAACATGAGGCCTTCACTGCCCACAGTTCATACCATTGCTCAAGGATAATTTATCATCATATTAAATATTTAATATAAACTGTCGTATACATAATGTCATGAACATAACATCTAGTTTACATACAAAGCCATATAGGCATGTCCAAACAAAGCCATATAGGCATATATATACAAAAATATCCATGACTCATCCTCTCTCTACCGTCGAGTAGACCTCTTCGACAGTTCAAGATCATGCTGCTCCACCTATTAATACAATCAAACAATATGCACATTACTATAACAAAATGTACATGAAATATATAACATCACATATGTAATCGATCACTTATCGCCATCTGATGATCACTCTCCATCATCTTTTCTGGAGCTTCTTTGTTCGTAGTTGGACGGACTAGAGTTGTGACCTCTTATGAGAAGCATCAAAAAACAAAATTGACTAAACATAAATATATTGGAGGGAAGCAATTCATACTACTATTTATATACAAAACAAAGTACAAGTAACCATCTAGGAAAGTTTTATGCATACTTACAAATTAATCCAACAAACCATCTGGGTCTTCTCTACTCTTTATTATGTCAAGTATTGCCTCATGGTTAGAGTCATGCACCTTCCACAAGGTCTTGTTCAAAGGTCTACCTCGATATTGTATCAAATGAACATTGGTTTCCACGACAAGGTTGTAGTAATGAAGAATCTTTCGATGCGTGTCAAAGTCCTCAAATAGCCAAACATTAACACTCTTATGTGGGTACCTTCTAAGCCATGTTCCAGTAACAACCACTGAACCTGTAAGGTATTCGATGTTTTCTCCATCTGTAATTGGGGCCTCCAATTTCTTTTTAGCCTCAACACAACGACACAAGTAATAATCTCTTCCCTCTTCGTTATCTTCATCTGCAATAACTGCATAAACATGCCCTACAATGATATGTGCAGAAAATTAGATGAAATTAGTCAACATTACAAAAATACTACAAGTTTAAGATAACATTAGGAATTTCAAATTTAACTATGCAAGTAGATATATTACCCAGTTGAACTAGATTTGATATGTGGTCAAAGTCAACTGACAATTCCATCTTTGTCAATTCTAGTGCCATCAGGGGTCAATACGTGTCAAATGGGCTAAGATAACTGAACTTTCATTCGTCAACCCACTCCTGTGACTCGCACTCATTCTAGGCTTGAATTGTACACGAAGAATAAAAGCACGCCATCTTCCACGTATGTATACTCCTTGAACCTGCAATTGAGCTTCTGATAGAGTGTAGCTCACTTGATCCTATTAGTGTACAACAGTCCTCATATGGTGTAATGTTAGTATCATCTATCAACTAAAAAAACCTACAAACTGAAGACTTACCTTCATTACCTAGACCCATCAAAGCATTACACCACTCGACGATTGATTTTGCATCTATCAACTTTGTATTGTCTTTATACTTTAACTCTTCTCGTGTTATGCCTTGGTGCGTGAGGTGGAACCCACACTCTCATATGTACTCATTAGATTCTTGACAATTGATTTTTCACTTGAGGCATTTGATGTTCTTATGCTAAGAATCTTCATAGTGGGCCTAAATTTCAAATTTCTCATCAATTCAACAAAGAGTTGACATCTTCCAGTTTCATTTAAATTCTCAAATAATAATTTCCATATCTTATTCACATATCTTTGGCAAGTGTGCATGGGAATCTTATCCTGCATGGGCTCCAATACATTCTCATCAACATCAATTAGAAACTTAGGCCTCCTATGCAAAATTCTAGGAGGCATTTTATTTGGTAAAGTAGACTGAACATTAGGAATTTCTTCAATATTTACTTGAGATGGGATAGATGATGTACCTTCGATTAGAGGTGAAAAGGTTGAAAATGACGTACCTTCAACTTGAGGTGTGAATGATGGCGTGTCACCAACTTGAGAAGAAAATGTAGATGTGCCTTCTACTTTACTTGTGAAAGATGGAGTGTCTCCAATTCGAGAAGATAATGATGGTGTTCCTTCAACTTGACCTGTGGACGATGGAGTGCCTCCAACTTGGAGATTCACTTTCCTCATTGTATGGAGGTTTTGCATTCATTCCCTTTGTGCTGCCAATTCCATCTCTCTCTTAGCTTCGTTAGATGTGTCACATTCCTCTTCAATTGGAAATGGTGGAATGTCTTCTTGTATGGTTAACAATTTCCTACTTTCCTGAATTCACCTCATTCTTTCTCTTTTCCTCTCATTCTCAGTTGCACGCTCTTCTGGTGTTAGAGTCTTTTCTCGTTTCCTTGGCATGATGATGATTTCTACAAGCATAAACAATAAGACAATGATAATTATAAATTTTATAATGATAATGAATAGCACAATCAGAATGAATAACAAGGTTTTACAAACTTCTGAATAAGACACCTCATATCAAGATAACTTGAACATACATAAGTCATGGAGTATGCATTTGAACACACATATAAGTCATGTAGTATACACTTGAACATACAAAGTCATAAATGATGCACAAACAACACTTTTAGTCTTAGATTTGATGAACTTCCAATTGCTGCCCCAACATTGTCATGCACAATCATTTAGGACAGTCATCACACTTTGTCATATAGGTTCTTCACACCTTTTTCCCAATCACAAAATGCATCAAGTATACAATGGAATACACAAAGTCATGGAGTATACACTTGAACATACAAAATCATGGACTATACACTCAAATATGTGCGAAGTCATAAATGATGTAGAGGAAGAGTGGAGTTCATCAAAATAGACCCAAAAGTGATGCAATGTAGGGGTTCACCACAATTCAAAGGAGGCATATTTCACAACAATGGGCTCATGACTAGCTCCATGACTCAATGGCAACATGGCAAACATACCATCAAATGAAGAACCAACAACTTATTGCTTTGTTTATCACTTGGCAGACCTTTTCCAATTTAATGTAGACTAATTCAATGTATCAACACCCCTCATGCAACTTAAATGCTTCTACCATAGGTCCTTCTTTCTTTGACTATCCTAATGCTAGTAGCCCTCCAAAATGGACTGTCAGAACTTTTCTCTCAGTGTAGGCACTGAAACCCAAAACTATTGACACTTTTGGATACCCTTTAAGCTCATCTAAAACATATCCTAAAACGAGTATAGGTCATTTTGCAACACAAGCCCCAAAAATTAACTATTTTGTTTCTTAGAAAGGGGAAATTAGCCATGTTTTCCAAAGTAACTCCACAAAATCCTTCTACCAAACTTCCAAACTAAATTGCAATGTTCAATACAGACCTCAAATGGTCCAAATCCACCACTTTTGTCAATGGGAAACACTACAAACCCCTAAACTACAAAACCCTTGTTAATGCCAATTCCATGCTTGTATCATGAGGGTTTATAGAAAGTTTATGTTTCCAAGCTTATTTTGCTTTGTTGATGCCTCAAACACATCCAATTATGTCTGCACATGCTTAATCAATCACTTAGAATGATCCTCTAACTATTTTTCCATTAAACCCTATCTCTGTACCTCTAATTTGCTCAAAACAATAGCTCTGCCAACCTAGGGTATCATCACACCCCTTCATTCTACAAACTTGTAAACAAGAAATACATCCTTTCTAAATCCAATCCACAAATTGTCAAGTGTTCACATTGGTGGAAAAGAGTCACAAACCACTTTCTGGCATTTAAACCACATTGCAATATTTAACAACTTTTACAATACTTGAAAAATGAACCTCAAAAAACCTCCTAGGACCTAAAACATGTTCAAAATGGTCTCTTAGACCTTATTATAACATCAAAACACAACTTGACACATATTTACATGACCTAGACAAGCTCAAATTGACAAATTGTTCTTGCATGTTCTCCATTGTTTGGGATGCTTTCAAAAACCTCAATACAAATTTGGGAGCCTATTTCAAACATTATAAAGGTTATTCCAATAGGTATTAAACACCTAGACTCAAAAGCAAACCCTAAATTGTTTGGGTGCCAACACTTACTCAATGATTGTAAAACTAGTCCTCTTGGGACAATCATAATAAAACTTGTCTAACCCTTGGAGAATACTCTAAAATCCTTTGTTCAGGTCTATAGGACCTTCTAAGACCCCTTCCCAACAAGGAATATGCACGACCAACACTTTCAGACTTAGATTTGATGAACTTCCAATTGCTGCCCCAACACTATCATGCACAATCATTTAGGACAGTCATCACACTTTGTCAAATAATGGCCAAGAAAGCTTCAAAACTCCTTGAGTAGGTCCAAAAGACATTCGTATAGATTCTTCACACCTTTTTCCCAATCACAAAACGCACCAAGTATACAATGGAATACACAAAGTCATGGAGTATACACTTGAATACATAGTCATGATATGCACTTGAATATAGGTCATAGAGTATACACTCGAATACAAATACAAAGTCATATCTAGTATACACTTGAATAACAAATCATGAAGTATACACCTGAATGGAAAGAGGACATTTAGGGAAGAAATTTAATACACTTGAATTATGGACTATGAATCTTATGAAGGAGAAAGTTGGGAAGGTTTCCAAAAGACTCTAATACTATGATAGTCATAGTGGACTGATGTACATAAATAGTTTTGTTCCTTCAAGACTATCATGAGTATTTCCATAAAGGAAAATAGGGCTGCCAAGAGACTTCAAAACTATTTGAAACCATAAGGTGTTGAGACATCACTATGTAAAGGTATATCTCTAATATTAAGCCTCCCTTTGACCCTATCAACTCTTAAGAACATCACCTTGACTGCTCTTGACTGTCTTGCCCCTTGAAGGCCATTGTTTGGACTCTTATATGAGTATTAAATCATTATTTTAGGTTTGGAAATCATGAATTGTATGGTTAATTTTTTACATATATGAGTTGTATGGGGGTGATTTTGAAGGATGACAAAATGAATGCCATCGAAGGGGACTATAATCAACATAAATTGACTATCCTAATAGTCTTAAACCAGTCCAAAAACTTTGTGATAGTCAAAAGAACATTAACCGTTGAAGATAACCTTCTGGATACTCGTGACAAAAGATCAAAGACATCTTAAGTAATGCATAAATTAAAAACAACTTCATGATGGTCATGACTATGATAGTGGACTGTTATATAGACTTGTGACTGTCCTACACTCATGAAAACCTTCTTTTTAGTGTTTTATCTCCTTGTAACTCCCTTTATATCATCTTATGTCATGATGCTTGTATGTCCGTATATTTGTATATAACTCTCGTCTCTAAAATTTTGTTATGTTGATGAAGTAAATACATAATCTCCATCATATTTTTTATGGATTGAGTGGTATCAAAGTGAGTTGTAACAATTTGTCAAATAGGTTGTGGTGCTCATTTCCTCCATTTTTGTAAGAAAACTATCATTTCATGTATGGTTCTATTAAATGAATTGAATTATGCATGTATTAAGGAATAAATCCTTCTATATCATCCTAGGGCAAAAATTAAGAGTCTTCCAAAATTAATTTTAGCTCCATGTATACACTTGAATATGAGTATGACAAACAATTGTTCACTAAAATTATTTTATGAAGTATTTGATAATGTTTTTCTCTTGTATAGCTGAAAATAGGTGAAATGAAGGCATGAAGGGCTGAAACAATGTGGAAACATGAGGAATTTGGAGTCTCTTTGACTGAACTAACTGATATACCTAGACACATATATATCTTAGAACATAAAGAACATAAAAAACATAAAGACATTTAAAGACATAAAGAACATGAGAACATATATATGTGAATTAAAATGGACATAAATTGAGCATACCTTAGAATTCAATATTGCAGTTGACCAATTCCCCAAAAGATGGCTTCAAAATCCTCAAATTCTTGATTTTCACAAGTTTGATTATGAATTCTATATAATTCTAGAATAGGATTACTAAAATTTATGGAAAAAACAAACATATATCATCAAATTCAATCTATATATCAATGGTAATTAGCTTTGAAACAAAATCACACATGAAACATGAAACTTTCAGTTTAAATAATTAAATTTTCTCCAAAAACATGAAAAATCACTTCTTCTACGTTGAAAAAACAAAAAAAGGTGGTGGATTGATATAAAAATGATTTTCAATTAGTCAAACAACATGAAAAGCATTTTTTTGTCTGATATACTCGTGAAAAGCAAGAATAACAGTCATGTGGGGTCTGAAACATGGATCCCACATGCTTTTTTACTATTTTCCATGCTTCCCAAAATGTGATCACGTTATAATGCGAGCGTGTTATGAGAAGCATGATAACATAAAGGTAACCTTGTATCTACATGGGAGAGTCTCTCTTTCTCTTCATTTCTCTATCCTATATAGAGAGAGGGATCGGGAGACATGGAGAGATAGAAAGGGACATTGAGATAGAGAGGATAGGTGAGATAGAGACGGGGAGAGGGAGAGATGGGGATTGAGATAGAGAAAAGGGTCTATAAAGGGAGAAAGATAGAGATACATATATAGAGAGAGGGGAGATATAGGGAGATAGATCTAGCAAGCGAGAGATAGATAGGGAAATACAGAGAGAGGTAGAGAGGGGTATATTAAGAGATGGGATTATGAGGATAGATAGCTCGATAGGGAAAGAGATCAAGAGATGTCTAGAGACATAGGGAGAGAGATTTCAAGAGGTAGAGGGATGGGGAGAGAGATAAAGAGGAGAGAGAGGTAGCGAGGGATAGATTAAGAGATAGGGATCCATATGTCTAAAGAGATAGAGATAGGGATCCCTATTCTCCCCTCTACCTAAACCATAAACCTAAACCTCTAAATCCTAAACCCTAAACCATAAATAATACCCCTAAACCCTAACCCCTAAACCCTAAACCCTAAAATTGAGCAACCCTAAACCCCTAAACCCCTAAACCCTAAACTCAAGCAACCCTAAACCCCTAACCCATAAACCCTAAACCCTAACCCCTAGACCTAAACTTGAGCATCCCTAAACCCCTAAATCCTAAATAATTCCCTTAAAACCTTACGCAAAACCCTAAACCCTATTTACTTGAGCAACCCTGAACTCATGTAAACTCAAATAGTGAGGGAGGGAGAGATAGAAAGGTAGAGTTAGAGAGAGGGGATCAAAAGAGATCTAGCAAGATAGAGAGATAGGGAGATAGAGAGATAGAGAGGTAGGTATAGTTAGAGAGAGGGATAAAGGAGACAGAGATATCTCTCCCAGGCTCAGTCTCCTCTATATCTCCCTATTCGCCTCTCTACCTAAACCATAGACCTTAACCCCTAAACCCTAAACCATAAATAATGCCCCTAACCCCTAAACCCTAAAAATGAGCATTCCTAAACCCCTAAACCATAAAACTTGGAAGCAACCCTAAACCTCTATCTCCCTATCTCTCCCAATCTCTATAACGTGAAAACATGAAAACATTAAGCTTTCATTCCAACCAAATTCATTCCTAATCAATCCCAAATCATCCCTAATCCATTCAATTCCATCTCTAATCATCCCTAAACCACTTCTAATCATCCCTAAACCACTTCACACCATCCCAAATCAAATCCAAATCAATTTAACTTCATCCCTAATCATTTTCAAATCAACCTAGATTTCATCTCAAATACCATCCCTAAACTATTCCTAAATCATTTTAATCATTCCCTAATCAGCACTAAACCACTTCAAACCATTCTAATCATTCCCAAGTCATTCCTAATCTAATCCTTTTCACCTCTCATCATCCCTAAACCAATCCATTTCATCCCAACTCCATCCCAAATCAATCTAAGCTCCATCTCAAATGATCCCAAAAATAATCAAAATTAAACAAATACCTCACTAGGAGCCATTACAAGATCATAGTGCCAATCTATTAGTCATTTGCACCATTTTGTATATCGTATGTGCCAATATACTCCTTAGTAGCACCTACCTATCAATCATAAACATCATTCTACACCTAGCCAGTCACAGGTGTCATTCTACCCTTTGCCAGCCACAGGAGCCATCAAAACATCATAAGCGCCAATAAGTTAGTCATTTACACCATTTTATACATCATATATACCAACCATAAACCCTAAACCCGATCAACCCTAAACCTTATCAACCCTAAACCCTTATCTCCTTGTCTCTATCATCCCTCTACCTCTCAATCTCTCTACCTATGTCTTTGGCCATGTCCATCACCCTCTATCTCCCTATCTCTCCCTCTCTAAACTCCTAACCCCTAAACTCTAAACCCGATCAACCCTAAACCCCTATCTCCTTGTCTCTATCATCTCTTTACCTCTCAATCTCTATGGCTATGTCTCTGGCCATTTCCCTCACCCTCTATCTCCCTATCTCTCCCTCTCTAAACTCCTAACGCCTAAACCCTAAACCTGATCAACCCTAGATCTAATCAACCCTAAACCCTATCTCCTTGTCTCTATCATCCCTCTACCTCTCAATCTCTCTACCTATGTCTCTGGACATGTCCCTCACCCTCTACCTCCCTATGTCTCCCCTCGGTCTCCTCTATATCTCCCTATCGGTCCTCTCTCTCTCTAAACCCTAACCTAAACCTCTAAACCTTAACCCCTAACCCCTAATCCCTAACCCCTAAACCCTAAACTGAGCAATTCTAAACCCCAATCCTCTAAACCATAAACCTTGGAAGCAAATATAAACCTCTATCTCCCTATCTCTCCCAATATCTATCGATCTCCTCACTCTCTCTCTCTAAACCCTAACCCCTAAAGCCTAAACCATAAACCTAAGCAACCATAAACCCCTAAACCCTCAATAATTCCCCTAAACCCTAAACCCTAAACTTGAGCAACCCTAAACTCATAAACCATAAATAATGCCCTTAAAGGTCTAAGCAACCCTAAGCTCATAAACCCTAAATAATGAACCTAAACCTGAGAAATTCTAAACCTCTCTCTCTCCCAAAACCCCTAAACCCTAAATAATGGGCCCCTAAATCCTAACCCTTAAACCATAAACCATAAACCTGAGCAGCCCTAAACCCCTAAACCCTAAATAATTCCCCTAAACCCTAAACTTAAGCAACCCTAAACTCATAAACCCGACCCACCCTCTCTCTCTCTCTCTCCAAAACAAGAAAACTAGGACTCTCTATCTCTCTTTCCCTATCACTAGGTATCTCTCCCCTTTTCTCCCCTCCATCTCAATCCTCTCTCCCTTTTCCTTCCTCTCTCTCTCCCTTGTCGACAAAGAACATGGAAACAAGAAAAATAGGACATGTAAAGATGGATGAGGATATAAATTGGGATGATGAAATGGAAACAAGATAATTTATGAAATTTCATTGGATGGGAAGAATGAGGAGGAGAGGTAGAGAGGGGAGGTAAGTAGAGAGTGAGAGAGAGGATAGGAGGTAGACAAGGGAAGGAAGAAGAGAGAGAGGGCAGGAGGTAGACAGGGGAGGGAAGCAGAGACTGAGAGAGAGGGTAGGAGGTAGACAGGGGAGGGAAGTAGAAAGTGAGAGAGAGGGTAAGAGGTAGAGAGGGAGGGGGGAGAAGAGAGTGAGAGATAAGGTAGGAGGTAGAGAGGCGAGGGAAGCAAAGACTCAGAAAGAGGGTAGGAGGTAGATAGGGGAGGGAAGTAGAGAGTGAGAGCATAGAAAGTAGATAGGGGAGGGAAGAAGAGAGTGAGATAGAAGGCGGGAGGTAGAGAGGGGAGGGAAGCAGAGACTCAGAGGAAGGGTAGGACGTAGAGATGGGAGAGAAATAGAGTGAGAGAGATGATAGGAAGTGCAGCTGCCCTTGTAGACATGTATGTAAAGTGTGGAAGCATAGACAAGGCATGTCAATTGTATGATGTAACACCTCAAAGAGATGTTCTATAATGGAATGCAATGATTGCAAGATATGCAAAAAATGGATTTGTTGAAAAGGCTTTAGAAACTTTCAAGCAAATGCAATTGGCATGTGTATTGCCAGTTATGCTCATCATAACACGAGTGCATTATTGATTTCGCATAACGTGAGCAGATTATAACATGCTCGTGTTATTGATTTCACATAATGTGAGCGTGTTATAATGTGCTCGCATTATGCTCAGCTTTGTTTGACACGTTTTTATCAGTTTTTAGCAAAATCTAGAGATAATCTAGAGCGTGCTCCCCATCAGGATGACATTTTTTTCAATGAAAACTCAAAAAAATACCACCATAATCTTAAGCTCTCTGTTAGCTATCTAACCATATAATTTTTTTCATATTTTGAGTACGTTTAGTGTTTCATCTTGAATTTATTTTGTTGGTGTGTCCATTTTTTGTCAAAAACTAGTGTCTAGTATTTTTGACTTTTTTTTAACCGTTCATCAAAAATTGAAATAAGTTATATTTTTAGAAACTAGACTCCATTCTACACAAATTCAAAAAAAATTGATTTTCGATTAGTTTTCAAACATTTTAGGGGGGAGCACGCTCAAATTTATGTTTTTCAAGATGTGTCCACTTTAAAAATTACTAAAAAATTAATAATTCATTAAAAATTTATCAGAAAAATCAAGGATAAACTACATGGTGTTACCTAATTTCTCAGTAGAGCGATTATTGAAATACTAAAAAAAAGTTACCATTTTAGGGGGAGCACACCAAACGCTATGTTATGTTTTTTTGAGAAAAATAGGACCAATTTGTGTGCTCCCCCTTTTTGAACCCCTTAATCTTGACCATTGTTGGAAAAATTAGTAGTTTAGAAACTAGATTCAAAACACTACAACTCTTGTTTTCATTCCATCTTCAAATTTTGAGTGTAGCTATCTTCAATTTCTCATCCAACATCAATGTTTCCTGATTTTAGAAAGAAAAAAAAAAAAAGTGGCAACTTAAGACCCCATTTTGGTCTCTCATCTTTGTGCACTTACCCCTCGGTTATCTCATCTAGTTGTGATTCTTCAGTCTTTGTCTTTAGGTCTTTAGGATTCATAGGGATCAAGGCATAACACATATTCTCATGTCTCAAACCATCCAGAAATTTTCTTTCAACAACCAAACAGATTCTAGCATTCCCACATACTTCACTCTTAGGATCATCTTCCAAAGGAATCAAAGTAATTATCTTTCCATTTGATGTTATAGTATATGTATTCTTTCTCCCATCATGGATAGATTTTCTATCATACTGTCATGGTCTACCCAACAATATATGACATACATCCATAGGCATAATATCACACAATACTTCATCATGATAAGATCCAATCTGAAATTTCACCAAACATTGGTCACTCACCAGCACCTTATGATCATCCTAAATCCATGTTATCTGATATGGCTTAGGGTGTTTCAATCTTTCCAACTTCATCTTAGTCACCATCTCCTCTGAAACTAGATTATCTAAATTACCACTATCAATTACAACTTTACAACATTTACCTCCTGATTTACATCTGGTTCTAAACAAGCTTTTCCTCTGCGGTGGTTCCTCATTTGTCTCTGCTTGAAATAGTGCTCTTCTCATGACAAGTGATTCTCCCTTCTCAAGTTTACCAACTGAACTAGGTGATCTAACAGGCTCTTCTTCTACATAGGCTTCTCTTCCACTATTTTCTATCTTCTTGCTAGTACTCCCTTGATTACATTCAAATGCTCTATGTCCTTCACCTCCACATTTAAAATAGGTTCATCTGAATACTCTCCTATCAGGTCTTCTTCCTTCTCTTCTATATCCTTCACTCTGGTATGGACTAGGCTTTCCTCTATGGTAGAAAGTTTTGTCATCTCTCTGATATGCATTGTTATCTCTGTCTTCCTTCTTGAATGTGTTCTCTTGTCTATTCTGCTCTGCAGATGATCTCTCCCCTCTGGAAAATGTTCTACCTCTCTGTCTCTGATCATGCCTCTTTTTCAACTTTTCTTCCACCTTTAAGGAAAACTGATATGCTTCTTCCAATGTCATTCTTACCAAACTCGATTCTTCTTGAATGTTCAATCTCAGTCCATTGATATATCTTGCCAATTTTTCCTTGCTTGCTTCACTATGTCATGTCCTTATGATCATCTTATGAAATTCTTCAGTGTACTCCTTCACAAATTTCTCCTTTTGTCTCAGGTTTTGCAATCTCTTCAATAGTTCCAACTCATAGTCAGCAGGTATAAACTAATTCTTCAATTTTGTCATCATTCTATCCCACTTTGTAATATTCTCTTTTCCTCTTCTGTTCCTATCCAACTGAACTTATTTCCACCATATAGAAGCATGTCCTTTCAACTTTGTCTTTGCAAATTTCACCTTCTCCAGATCTTCAATTTCTTCATACTCAAAGTATTCTTCTAGGTCATTTATCAAGTTAATCAACTCTTTAGGATTCAAATTGACAATATAGTTTAGTATATCCACTCTAGGTCTTTTCCCAATCTTTGAAATAGCTCACAACATCTTGACTTGGTCTGATTCTTCTTCTTCATCTCCTAGGGTTACTTCATTTTGATCAGCGGTTTGAAATTTTTCATCATCACTTTCAACATTAGGTCGACGTGTCAATCCTCTTCTTCGATCTTCTTCAACAGCATCCAATCAAACTCACATTATTTTCATCATCTCATCCATTCTTCCATCCATTGTACCAACAGTAAGGATTCTCCTCAGCGGTATTCTTCCTAGGATCAAGTGTAACTACCTCAAATTTGGCGATCAGGGTACAAGGCGATAACTGCCTCACAATCGACAATCGGTTGCAACACAAGTAACCTGCCTCAGATTTGGTGATCTATCACAGCAAGATCTTACAAAATTCCTTCACCAACTTCACTCAATTCACTCCCAAAGATTCAAACTTCGCTTTGATACCACTTGGTGCAATCATAGTTAGGAGGGTCCACAAAGTGAACAGTCCAGGCTGTGCAGCTAGAGTAAACACAACGAAAATAACTCAAAGATATAAAACAAATGCAGATTCAGTCATTCAATATATCATAGATCCAAAATACAAACTGATCGGCATCATGCAGGCTTACAATTAGGGCTCACAAGCCTGATTACATAATTGTAGAATATGCACAAGATATAGCTTTGAAGCTCCTTTACAAGAAATTCAAATTATCAAACTTAGAACTATCAATCACTACTTTCCTAGGCATCTATTACATCAATATATATCATCTCCAGAACATAAGATTCCTCCACGTCAGCCAAGGAAGATCACAAACTCCAATGAAGAGTTGTAACATGTGTACACGGATAGGTCAAACCTAATCATGTAGAACTCCTCCACAAATGAATGGAATAGCATACGGATCTCATGGAAGGTTGGCCACAATCCAAACAACATTGAATGATGTGTCATCTAGCTCCACAAGTCGTGAAATGCTCTGTAGGTCTTTTCCTTTAGCTGATTGTCTAAGAATGTCAGGATGCTTTGTTCTGAGAAAACAGTCGATCTTCTGATAGTGATAACTTTCTGGTAACTGATCTAAATGATCTGAGATTTGGATATGATGTGCATGAATGTGTCTAGATGCTAAGTCCAGCTCAGTAAGGTCTAAAATGAAACTGCGGTAGAATGCAAACCAAAATACAAAAACTGCCACTGACTGAACTAACTGAACTAAACTAGAAAATGAAAAGAAAGAAAATTAAAATGCAAATATTTTTGGTTGATGCAAGATTGATCTTGAACCAGGGATGCTCCTGCATCAAATCATTACCTTGTTGTTTCCAATAAACAACATGTCATCAACATACAAGATAATAATTAGAACCTAATCATCAATAATCTTAATATAAACACAATGATCTTCTTCGCTTCTAACAAAACCAACTTTCAATGCAAAAGCATCAAACTTCTGATACCACATTCTAGGTGAATGTTTCAAACCATACAAATATTTTTTCAATTTGCAAACCAAGTCTTCCTTCCCTTTAACAACAAAACCATCAGGTTGCCTCATATAAATCTCCTCTTCAAGATCCCCATGCAACAAAGTAGTTTTAACATCCATTTGCTCTATCTCAAAATCAAAATTTGTAGCAATAGACAAAAGGAATCTAATAGAAGTTAATTTAGTAAATGGAGAGAAAATTTTATTAAAATCAACACCCTCTCTGGGAATAGGCCTTGGCTACCAATCTAGCCTTGTACCTTTCTAGATTATCATCTGCACCAATTTTTTCTTTATAAACCCACTTACAACCAATGGGCTTTCTTCCTTTGGGCAAATGCACAAGATCCCAAGTGTCACAAGTGTCTAAGGAATTCATTTCCTCATGAACAGCTTGCAACCAAGACTCACTCTCTTCTGAAGATAGAGCCTCTCTGAAATATCTAGGTTCATCATTAGTACTCAATAAAGAAAGTATACAACGAAAATTAGGAGGGCTATACTTGTCAATTGGATTTTGTTGCCTTGTGGATTTTCTTACAGTATTTGTTCTTCTATATGCTCATCATGAACATCATTATCTAAACTCTCTAAACTCTCTTCTTCTTCTCCATTCTCAAACCCATCTAGTTGTTCTTCAACATGTGCATCTTCTTGATTATCTGTATGTGTTTCAAAATGCACTGTTTTACCCTTTTCTTGTTCCTTTGGTTGTTCTTCACCTTCATAAGTTCTAAACTCTCTAAAAATAACATCTCTTGACAAAATCATTTTCTTTGTTAGAGGGTTCTAGAGTTTGTAACCTTTTACAATCTCACCATAATCTACAAAGATGCATTTTTGATCTTTTGGATCCAGTTTAGTTCTTTTTTCTTTAGGCACATGAATAAAAGCCTCACAAACAAATATCCTTAAATGTGAAACAAAAGGTTTTCTTTTTAACCACATTTCATAAGGAGTTTTATCTTCAAGAATAGAGGAAGGAGATATATTAATTAAGTAACAAGAAGTACTTACAGTCTCAGCCCAAAAACATTGATCTAGCTTAGCACTACTTAACATGCTCCTAGCTCTTACCATTAACGTTTGGTTCATTCTTTCTGCTACCCCATTTTGTTGGGGTGTATAAGGTGTTGTTTTATGTCTCACAATACTTGCATGCTTATAAAATTCATCAAATTCCTTAGAACAATATCACCACCATTATTTTATCTCAACACCTTTATTTTATAATATGTTTGCTTCTCAACTAAGGCCTTAAATTCTTTAAACTTAGTGAAAACTTCAGATTTTGCATTCATAAAATAGATCCAAGTGTATCTTGATACATCATCAATGAATGTGACATAATATTGAGATTTTACAAAAGAGTCAACATCTACTAGTCCAAAGACATCTGAATGTAAGATCTCTAATATACTCTTTGCATTATTTATTCCACTAGGAAATGAAGATCTACTCTGTTTTCCAAACACACAATGCTCACAGAAATCATTTTTGCCAACAGAATAATCTAAAATACAGTCAACCAATTTTTTATTAATAATGGTCCTAAGACCTTTTTCACTGATGTGGCCCAATCTATGGTGGCACAACATACATGTATTTGCAATGTTTGGTACATTGGATGAATTATTCAAAGTAGATGCATTTAATCTAAACAAGTTTCCCATCCAAGATCCTTTAGCAACCACCCAATTCCCTCTCACCAACCTACAACCAGACTTATCAAATGTCACATTCAATCCGGAATCATTTAACTTTGATACAGAAAGTAAGTTTCTTGCTAGTACTGGAATATGCAAAACATCATGAAGGGTTTTAACCCTTCCATCACTGAAATACAACTTTACCTTTCCTTTGCCAATTATATGTTTTGTACTATTGTCACCAAGGAAAATTTCACCTCCATCATATGCTGAATATTTCAAGAACCACTCCTTGTTGGGAGTCATATGGCAGGAGCAACCTGAATCAATAAGATAAGCATCATTACTTATTGTATTAGCTGAGATAATTAATGCATCATTCTCACCATCCTCTAAGGATTTTTTAGTGGAAGAATTAGAACTCTTTTTCTTGTTCTTACAATCTTTCTTCACATGTCCGTTCATTTGCCATAGTTCCAACATTTTACCTTGCTCTTACCAGGGGTTTTAGAATGACCTTTAGACTTACCCTTCTTCTTATCCCAAGTGGGTGTCTTTTACTTTGTCCTAACCCTTACATGTAAAGCATCTTGGGATCCACCATTTTTTGACTTTCTTCTCATTTCTTTTGAAAGAAGTGTAGCAATGAGATTGTCCATCTTTGGATCTATACCACTACCACTGATAGCAACAATTAGATTTTCCCAAGATTCGGATAAAGAACATAATAATAAGATACATTTATCCTCTTCATCTAGCTTAACATCTATAGATGCAAGTTGACTTATAATCAAATTAAATGCATTCAAATGGTTAGCAATAGAATCTCCATTATTCATTTTTAATGAATACAATTGTCTTTTGAGATATAACTTATTTGTTATACTTTTGGTTTGATAAATATCACCTGTCCTCTTCCATAGCTTGTATGTTGTAGTTTCAGTAGAAACATTCAAGAGGATGGCATCTACAAGGCACAACCTTATGGTTCCTCATGCTTTTTTATCAAGTTTCAACCATTCTTCATCTTTGATAGTTGTAGAGGGATTCTTTTCATTTGAAACAGCAACCCATTGTTCTCTTTCTTCCAAGAGATCTTCCATTTTCAAATTCCACATCTCGTAGCCTAATCCATTGAATTTCTCAATATCCATATGAGAGGTAGAACCCATTGTATACAATCTCCTTCACAGATTTGCAAAACCTACAAAACAAAGCTCCCACTACAGCCAAAAAACCTTCAACCCTTTAAGAGAAAGGTGTCATTCACTCTACACAATTGTTAGCTCTGATACCAAACGTTGAGAATAAAGGTAGAACTATTGCTATAAACTTTAAAATTGTGTGTATGCAAAGCTGAAAATAAGATTAATCTGTAACAATTAATGAACAAGTGATTTTACACTTTCAATCCAATGTAGAAGAGAAAAGAATAGAAGATAGAAGCTTGCAATAATGAACACAAGTATTTACGTGGAGAAACCCTTTTGGGAAAAAATCCACACTCAAAGATGTTTCCTTCTTGTATTAAATCTCTTTGAAAATATTACATTCAATACTAAAATTCCTCTAAGTCCTTGATGCACTTCACAAAAAAACTTCATGTTTTTTTCTCTAATCACAAATCAACTCTCTAGAAAATGTATGGGGCTCTTAATTAATTAATGAAGCTTCATAATTCAAGAGCTTCTTAATTTGAAAGCTTGAAACTCAAAATACAATAAATTGTAGTTGATAACATAGCAACCAATGCTCATGCAAAAACCAAGCGCTCCAAAATTGAGAAGACTGAACTCAAACAAAGTTCAAGCTTTTTGTCAACTGCCTGTGCATGATGTGGGCACCCAAGTTTGCCAAAATTAGCTTTGCCAATATCAAACATATTTCCAAATAAAAACAACAACAGAAAGTCTTCCAATTGGGCATCCATATTTGCCCAATCACTTTCTATTGACTGAAGTGATCAATACACATCAATTTCATGCAAACAACATGCAAGATTAATGTCCCCAAGGTTATTCTAAATTACTTTGTTCTATACATGCAAGTGACATGGAAACACCGGATTCAACATGCAACTGATACCCATTACCTGAAACACTGAGATGTACCATCCTGCAACTTTCTGGAGTTGGAGTGTTCTACAAATAATATCTTAAAACTGACATGCAAGCATTTGCAGCAATATGCAACTGATACCCATTACCTGAAACACTAAGATATACCATCCTACAAGTTTCTGGAGTTGGAGTGTTCTACAAGCAATCTCACAAAACTAATGTGCAACTACATGCAAGGTCATACAAGTCCATAGGAGTGACATGCAACAACGTGCAAGCACATGCAAGTGACATGCAACAACATGCAAGTCCATAGGAGTAACATGCAACAACATGAAAGTACATGCAAGCAACATGCAAAAACATGCAATTCCATGCAATCTATTCTAACCACATGCAAGCAATATCCAATTCATTCATCTCTAACACTGTAGTTAAAACTACATTATATCCATGCAAGGTGTCTCAACATTATCCACTCATGTACATAAAAAAGCACAACTCAAAGTCTAAATATAATTCCCCATGAAAAGGGGATGCCCAAGTTTAACTCCCACTCACTAGGAGTTATCAAACTCTAAATTTAGACTTAGGAGAAGTCAACAAAGTCTTCATGCCTCCCAACTCAAAGTGGGTACCCAAGTTTGATTTTATCCAATTAGGAATTAATTGCAAAAGTCAAAGTGATATAATTAATAAATAATTAATCTCTCAAAGTCCTAATGTATTGGAAAACACATTCCAAGAACTTTGGAGACACATGAATTGGTTAGGATTGCAAGTTAATGGTAGCTTATCCCAATAGGTCCCTATAAAAGAAGGGAAGATGTGTCATTTGAAAGGGGGGAACATAGAGTACTTATGCTTATGCAAGCAATTTTGTAATTCTGATGGCATGTAAGGGGAAAACTTGATATGCATTTAGGGTGTGGGAAATCCTGCTCATTTGTAATATGCCATAATATTGTCAATTAATAAGAAGACATCCTAGTTATTCCTGTGTTCCTGCCCGTTGGTGGTAATGTATTTGTGTTTTCTTTTCCTTGCATATGATTTATGTTGATGAATATTGTACTTAATTGTTAAATCCTCAACCTATCGAATGGATAGGGTTTGAATTCTATGCATGCAATATGGTGTTTTCATACTCTTATTCTTCTGCTCTCTTTCTTTAGAATCTTGCACTTGCAATGTATATGATTGTGTGGAATATTGGTCATCCATTGCTTGTTTAATTTCATCTCATCAACTCTGTCATGTGAAGTGAAAAGCCAGGTACAGAAGCTATCCAATTTATTAAATTTTCTTTTCTTCTAAACCCTAATCTCTTTTTTTTTCTTTTTTTACATAGACATAGTTAACAGTAGGTTTTAGAATCCCAAACTTTAAAGAAATATCTCTTTCAAAGATTATTGAAATCTGGATTGATTCTACCAGCACAGGACCCTTGAACAAATAATTACATTGTCCACTCAGTTTCTCCAACACTGTTGCAACCCAGCTTATAGGGACCTTGGGTAATCACAACATCATTAGGTTGTGTTTTAGGAGAAGTAGAGTGTCATTTGTTCAACTTAGAGTTGATGTGCAAAAATAGCCATCAACAGAACTAGTGCTAGGAGGGCCTGATCAATCTAGATTTGCCTAAGTTTCCTTTAGCTTCCAAAAGAAGAAGATTAACTAGATCTAGGTCGGTTGAAGAAACCAAATTTCAAGAACTCCAATACCACCAAAAAATCATGAGTGACCATGGTAAGAGGAGGAGAGTAAACACTAGGTCAGTCAACCCTATTAGATCTGAAGACCTAGAAGCCTTCCTTGAAGAACCACCTCAAGTACCAATGGCTACATTTTTTGGAGTAGACCATTCACCCCTATAGATTATAGGGGCCCTCCATGATATGCCTAAAAACCTTGAGAAATTATGCCCTAAGTATATTTATGGAGAGAGTAGAAGCGTAGAAGAACATGTTTAGGCTTTCAAGGAAGCCATTAGTAGGGTTGGTATTCCCCATCTAGATGTGGTCTTGAGACTCTTCCCCTACTCCTTGGGGGAGGTCGCTTATTCATAGTATTTAAGTTTACCCTCAAGATCTATCGTCACATGGGAACACTTGGAGACTACTTTCATAGACCAATTTAGGATATATACAGACCCTAGCACCATATACCAATAGTTTGCCACTTGTAAGATACAACCCAATGAGCCTTTAACCATGTTTAACTCCAGGTTTCACAAAATCTATAAGAGGCTTTCTCAGCCCTATGTGGTTGATGAGGCAGCTGCTATTCAAACTTACCTTAGGGCCATTGACCCTTTTACACTAGTATTAATTAGTAGGACTCAACAGAACCCTACCTCCCTTGCAATTGTTTAGACTGAAGCCCTTAAATTAAATAGGGAGATGTACCCTGTCATTGGAGGAGCATTCAAAATTTTGCCTTCTATAGGTTTCCCTGGAATGCCAAATGAGATTCATGCCATAAATAATGCCCTTACCAACAATACTCCCCTGATGAACCCAGTCCCAAGCACTAATCTACAAGGAGGACCACATATCAGTTATGCCCAACCTCTAAACCAAATTGGCCCACATCCTATGTTTCCTGGTTAGGGATAGACCTATAATAACCAAGCTACCCCCTAGTATGCAGGCAATTTTTATTTTGATCAACCTGTAGTAAATCAAGCAAACATCGTCAACTCTTAGTATGTCCATCAGGCTAATACACCTGCAGGGACACCACAATCTTGCTCGACTCAAACTTCACATCTGACCTCAGAATTAGAAGATGTAAAGAAAGCACTAGCCCAAGTCACAAATGAACTCACTAGATTAAAAGTCAACCCCACACATGTATAACCAAGGGGATTCCCACTAGAACCAAAATAATCAGCACCACCAGAACAATGGTCACAATAGGACTTTTAAATCTTAAAGACAAAATAGACCCTGGAATACAAGGCCAAATAATGGCTAGGTATCATCCCCTTTGGATTCCTCTAGATAAGCAAATTTGGTAAACTATGCTGAAATAAAACCTTTACCACACTAGTGTAGGTTCTGTGATACTTCTAACCATTCTAAACTCAATTGCCCTAAGATGTCTAAAATGACCCAAATTTTTCAGGCTAACAGATAGGTATAGCAAGAGCAAAATGACTCACACACGGGGACATAGGAACTGCTATGTAGTTTGACACCTCTGTTTTCCCCTGTGAAGAAGATAATGAGCCTGAGACTAAAGTTCAAGCCTATCATCAAGTCAAGAGAAACTATTACATGAGAAAAAAAGGCAAATAACCCCTCTCTACATCCATTCCCCCAAGTTATAATGGTGTTCCACTTGACCCTAATGTAGATAACAACCCAGCTCCCTCAATAGGGCCAGAAGCTGGGTCACTTAAGGCCAACCATTATAAGGGACAGGGCTCAACCAAATCCATGTATGACCTGGTAGATGACATGAAGAAAACTAAGGCTAATATGTCCATGTTAGATGTGGTACAGGGATGTCATACTCAGAGGGAGGCATTACTTAAGGTCTTATATGGGAAAGATCAACCAAATTAGGAAAGTATAGATGGAAACACTACCATTGAAGATGTTTTAGCAAAATTATATAAAGAAAAGACAGGTGCACCACCATTCTTGCTTAGTGTCAGGATGGCTGGGAAGAATCTGCACAACTACTTGGTCAATTTTGGAGCTTCTGGGAATGTCATGCCCTATTCTATATGTCAAAATCTTGGCCTCACTCTCACTAAGACTAACAGAAAAGTGGTGCAATTAGATAAAATAGAAGTGAAAGTTATGGGAGAAGTCAAAGATGTTCATATTCAGTTAGTATCAGACCCTCACATTTAGAGTCACATTGATATCCAGGTGGTGGACATTCCTGAAGTATATGGTATGTTGTTAAGTAGGGATTGGACCATAAGTCTGAAAGGTTACTTCGCTACAAACTTCTCTCATATGTGGGTTCCTTGGAAGGGAAATTCTAATCTGATTTAGGTCCTCAGTGAACCTAGGTTGAAGCATGTAATCACTAAAGATAATGCTCCTAATGAAGTGATCTACGTAGATGTTGACTTGGGTGTCTATAAAGAAATCTTGATGGGGCTCACTATCGAGAAAACTGACAAGGACTACCTATAGGAATTCATGCAAAGGCTATCCTAGGATAAAAAGTTCATAGGTCCACATACCCAGATAGATGAGCTCTTACTACCAAATTGGTGCAGGATACATCAAGATTCTGATTCCAAACTATCTTTCCCTGAATGGCTCACAAAAGTCAGCATCATCGAAGTAGGAATAGAGGTAGATGGTGTAATTGAAGAAGATGGAACTAGAGAGATAGAGATGCCTTTGGAATCCCCAAGGGAAATAGTAACAATCCTACACAATGAGGTTGGAAGAATGACTTAACAGGTTGAAGAGACACCTCCCCAGACAAAGTCTATGCAGGAAACATGTCCCTCCTACAATAGCAACATATGGACCCTTAGGTTTGATGGTTCAAAATGCAAGCAAGGTTGCGGAGCTGGGATTGAATTGGTGAACCCAAAAGGCAGGACATTCTTCACATCCTATAGACTACAGTTTCCTTGTACTAATAACATGTCTGAGTATGAAGCCTTAATTAAAGGGTTACTATTATCTCATCAAAAGGGAATAAATTGCTACAAGTACAAGGGGATTCCTAGTTAGTGATCAAACAAGTAAGGAGCCAATATGCCTGTCATGACAAGAGGTTGATTGCTTATAGAAATAGAGTTTGGGACCTCATTGAGGATTCTGATGCTTTTGACATAAGATCCATACCCATATGGAAGAATCAAACAGTAGACTCGCTAGCGGTAGCATCCAATACTCTAGAACCGATGACAGGTTCGATGTTGAAGAAAGTCTCAATAGAATTGGTCTCATACCCAGCAGTCCAAGATAATGTCAGATACTTTTAGGTATTTGAAGATGATAAACATATTCTTGATTTCATTACTAACACTGGTGTCATTGAAACACAAATCATCGATGAATGTGATCAAGATCCCTTTGAGATCAACAAAAGTGAGATCATCACCTTGAAAACTAACAACATTCCCAAAGGACTGATAACATTGGAAAGGTTGTTCGACATGGACCAGAAATCAAAGAAAAGAATGCAAGATAATTTAAAAGGTGGTAAGTATGATACTATCAACCTCAGAGATGAATAGTAAGTCAATAATGTTTTTATTGGAAAGGCTTGTTGTCGCGAAGAAAGAGATGGAATCATTTAAGTGTTGAAAGAATTCACAAATGTAATAGCATGGAGTTACAAAGATCTTAACAATTTTGATACATCCATCTTCTAGCATACTATTCCTTTGAAGCCTAATTCCAAACCGTTCAGACAAAAACTCGGGCCTGTTAACGCCCTACTAGAACCTTTGATATACAAAGAAGTATAGAAACTGCTATCCGTCAGGATCATTTTCCCTATCAAACATTCAACTTGGGTAGCTAACCTGGTTCTAGTGAGAAAGAAGAATGGGGAGATAAGGCTCTGTGTAGATTTCTAAAATTTGAACAGAGCCTCTGAGAAATATAATTACCCACTCCCTTCTCTCGATGAGGTTCTGCAAATCGTCAATGGCTCCCAGATGATGTCCTTTCTCAATGGATTTTCAGGATATAATCAGGTTATGATTAAAGAGGAAGACAGACTAAATACAACTTTCACCTGTAAGTGGGGCAATTACACTTATAGAAGGATGTCCTTTGGTCTAATTAATGCAGGTGCCACTTTCCAAAGAGCTATAGACATGGCTTTTAAGGGTTTCTTTGGCAAATGCATCATCATCTACATGGATAATCTGACTGTTTTTTCTAAAAACTGAGCTGACCATGTGAATGATTTAAGGAAAATACTCCAAAGGTGCAGGCGTTATGGGATCTCCTTAAATCCTAAGAAGTGCATATTCAGAGTAACAGAAGGGAAACTCCTAGGGCATGTCATATCTGAAGAAGGAATCTCTATCGATCCCAAAAGAGGCGAAGCTATCTAGAATATCCCCTACCCAAAAGAAAAAAGGAATTCAAATCCTTCTTCAGGAAGATTAATTTTTTCAAAAAGTTCATCACAGGGTTTGTTGAGATAGTTAAACCATTAAATGACATGCTGAAGAATGATGCCAAGGTGGAGTGGCCCGTTGAAGCCAAACAAGCCTTTTCCAAGATCAAGGGTTCTATTGGTCAAGCACCCGTATTAACTAGTCTTGATTATACACTCCCTTTTTACATCTATTCTTTTGCATCGAAAGCTTCTTGTGCAGTCTTTCTAACTCAGAAGAAAGGAGAAGGGGACAAAAGGCCCATTTCATTTATGAGTACCCCTTTCAGAAATGCAAAGGTCAGGTATCCATACATGGAAAAATAGGTGTATGCCCTAATTAAAGCAGTTAAAAAATTCAAGCATTACATATTGAGGAGAAAAGTTGTGGCTATTGTCTCAGACCCAGTCGTTAAGTCTATGCTGATGCAGAATGAGCTGGGAGAAAGGAGAGGAAAATGGATGATGACCCTACAAGAGTTTGATTTCGAAATACATCCAATGAAGTTGGTTAGAGGACAAGGATTGTCTAAAACCCTAGTAAAACCAGATCCACTTATTAATTGTCATCATTATGCAGTGGAAAGTATCACCACAAATCCTTGGTATCATGACATAGTGCAGTATTTGTTAAGTAGCAGGTGTCCTAATCATATGAAACTGACTCAAAGGAGAGCATTAAGAATTAAAAGTCAACAATACATGATCAAACTAGGAGTCCTATATAGAAGGAATTTTGAGGGATTATATCTCAGATGTTTGAACAAACATGAGGCAGAGCAAGTGTTAATTGAATTTCATGATAAATTTGGAACTGGACATGGATCAAGAGAGGCCACAACACACCAGATACTCAGAGAAAGGTGCTACTAGCCTAGTATCTTTAAAGATACCCATCAGCATGTCAGATGATGCCATGTTTGCCAAACTTCAGCTTCGAGGGAAAGAAACCCTGCTATGCCCCTGCAGCCAATGTATGAGGTAAGATCATTTGCCCAATGGGGCCTGGATTGGTTTGATTAGCCCAAATTATTCTACAGGACATAGGTTCATCTTGATAGTGATAGACTACTGCACACGATGGAGTGACGCATTGGCTTGCAAGGACTGCACTACCAACATAGTCATCAGGTTTCTGGAAGAACACATCATTACCAGGTTTGGTATGCCTTTTTCTTTGGTATGTGACAATGGCCCTGCCTCATCTACTAAACTTTTGCAATGAACTTTTGAGCATGAGGTAGTTATGAAGTTGTCTTCCAATTGTTATTCTCAAGGGAATGGTGTTTCTAAATCTACAAACAAAAATTCGATAGATGTTATTCGGAAGATTTTGGAAAGAAACCCTAGAGATTGGCACACACAACTAAAATTTACATTATGGGCTAATATAACCCAAGTAAAATCTTCATTAGGCACTTCTCCCTATCAGCTAGTTTATGGTTAGAACCTTTTCTTCCCAGTGAATTTAAAAATCCCTACCTTGCAGTTTGCTAGGGATTACTTAGGGAGAGAAGATAAGCTAGAGGCTAGATTATTGAACCTTTTGAACCTGGAAGAGAAAAGAGATGCTGCCCTAGAACACTTTGTGAAGCATCAAGGGATAGTTAAAGGATGGTTTGATAGAAGGGCTACAATCAAGGCCTTTAGGATCAGTGATTTGGTCCTCATGTGGGACAAGGCCAAAGAGAAAAGAGGGGACCATTCAAAATTTGACAAGATATGGTTAGGACCCTTCCAGATTACTGAGATTCTTGGGGAAAACACTTTGCACCTCAGTTCTCTTTCTGGGGAAATTGTCCCATTGCCAGTCAATGGGCGGTACCTCAAGCATTACTTCCCAAATTAAAGAAACCTGGTGAAGAGACCCTCTGGTCTCTTCTATACATAGTTAGGTTAGGGGTCCTATTTTATGTTTCTTAGTTACCTTTGTTTTCTTTTCTTTTACATTATGTGTTTTATTTTTGTTGTCTGATTGCATAGTCTCCAAGCCCTCAGTCTGTTTGTTTGTTGTCAATCATTTTGGTCTAACTTTTGAAAATGAGTCTCTAGATTATTGCTGCATGCCTTCATAACTTAAGTTCTCCTCTACTTATCAAGTGCTTGTGTTGGTTGGAAAAAGGTGTGTCGGTGTGTGCCTATAGTAGAACCATCATTGGAGGGGATGTTTTCAGTCCACTTCTTGTCAAGAAATCAGTCATTGCCTAGAATTTTTAGTCTTGGATCATTCATTTTAGCTAGGGTGTTTACTAGTCCAACTAGAGTCAAGATGTTTTTTGTGCTTGAGAAGATGTTTTCTTGAAATCCAATACACTTTCACACATTATGCTTCTTTTTGCATGTTGAATGAATTATTGCAGCCGGTTATTGGGTGAAAATTTAATGATTTTGTCTTTCTGGGTCACCACTATTGGTTTAACCTAGGAGTGGTTTGCTCCTTATAGGTTAACCTTAACCCCCAACCCAGTAGCAAGATTCATTTCTTGCAAGTGGAGAAGGCTTCAAAAGAGTTAAAAAAATAAAAATAAAAAGAAAAGGAAGTGATTTTGAGAGAGAGAGAGAGAAGAGAAAAATAATGATATATCAAGAAAATTCAACTATCTTGGTGATCTAGGCAATCTCTACCGAGGATATGGATGTCTGGCTAGCAATAGAGCAAGGCCTTGGGTGGGGTTAGTGATATCTTCAACGAGGCTATGGATGCCTAAATGACAACGGAGTTATGTATAGGTGATTGAAAGGAAGTAAGGTGTGCGGAAAATGCTTCCTACGCTAATCTAAAGAGGAGAGATGAGTGCAATTTTTTTTAACCTTTACAATTACAGTGTTATTAACCCAACAATGGAGATATTGCAGCAATACACATACACACAAAAAGTAGATAGAAGAGAGAGAGAGAGAGAGAGAGAGAGACAAGATATACGTGGGGAAAACCCTTACAGGTAAAAAACCCCACACTCCAAAACACATCTCAAATGTATTACTGTAAACAATCAAGGTTACAATACAGTTTCAGAGCCAATGCTCTTGCAGGAGTCTTCAACACTCGTATCTGGAGATATTCTGGCAACATAACAGTACCTATCAATCACATAATACATCTCCTCTCCAAGCACCTATTTAAATAGAAGTTACAAGGCAAAATTGGACCTTTCTTGGAATGGGCATCCAACTTGGCCTCATGGCCCAAAACCCACACCTAGGGACACTTGTCCAACACTACAGCATGGTCATGACACTTGTCACATCACCCCATCCCAATATGGGTGCCTAATCCCAAGATAGGCAATGACAGATGCTCTTACGCATCTTACGATTGTCATAGAATCCATCATAACTGACATCTCTTACAACTATAAGAGAATCTGTCATAACTGCCTATAAATAGCATATTCCACTTACAACACATCATTACTCACCTTGGGGTTCCCAAAGATGCCTTCCTCAAAGATGCTCTTCGACACATGTCCCCACCTGTCATAGAAACTTCTATTTCTGACTCTTACATGTCATAGATTCTGTCATAAGAATCTATCATAACCATTTCGATCATGATTCCCTTACACCTTGTCAAGATGCTGACACATGGTAGAAAACCTCTACCACACAAAGGGGACGCCTATCTCCACATGGAGTTAGTTGACCATCCTAGTCATCTTACAAGTGGAGTGACAACTCATTGTGCTACTTCACACTAAATGACAAAATAGGATGTGCAACAAAATTACACCATAGGTTAAATAAATAATTACAATACAAATAATAAATGCAAGGAATTACCAAAATTGAGACACCTTAATTCCCAACATTCTCCCACTTGTTGAACACCTTGTAAGAGCCAATAGAAATAATAGGATTTAACTGCTATAGGCCGAGAGGCCCATAGACTCTGAACACCACCTGAACTTGTCTGTGCCCACTAGTTTCGTCAATGCATCCGCAACATTATTCAAAGTATCTACCTTATCCAAATTCACCTTTCCATCCTCTACCATGTCTCGCATGAAATGAAACTGTACATCAATATGCTTTGTTCTGGCATGGAAAGTTGGATTTTTTGCTAGGCAAATTGCACTCTGACTATCACAACAAATAGTAATCTATCCTGCATCAAAACCAATATCAGAACACAATCTCTTAAGTCAAATGGCTTCCTTACAAGCATGAGTAGCTACCATATACTCAGCTTCTATTGTGGACAAAGCGACCACAGGTTGCTGCTTACTCATCCAACTAATTGCACCACCGAATAAAGTAAAAACATAAGCACTGGTGGATCTCCTGCTGTCAATGTCACCTACCCAATCTAAATCCACAAATACATACAGAATGTGTAGGTCTTGTAGGATGACCATGATAACATATGGAATACTCAGAAGTACCCCTCAGCTATCTAAACACTCGCTTTATTGCATCCCAAGGTACCCGTCCAAGATTAGCCATAAATCGACTAAGGACTCCCACTGCTTGGGCAATGTCTGGTCTTGTGCAGACCATAGCATACATCAAACTATCAACAGCACTAGCATAAGGTACTCTACTCATGTCCTCCACCTTAGAAGGAGATTTTGGATAATCATTAACAGATAACTTTGTCCCCAAAGAAATAGGAACACATAATGGTCTACAATCTGCCATGCTGAACCTATCCAACACAATCTTCACATACTTACTCTGGCTTAACCAATGTTTTCTATTAGATCTGTCTCTTCTGATTTCCATTCCTAGAATGTACCTGGCTGCCCCTAAGTTTTTCATCTCAAACTGTGCTAACAACTGGTGCTTCAAATCAGAAATCATATTCTTATCATTCCCAATTAACAGCATATCATCAACATACAATGCAATAATGAGAATGGGATCATTGTCAAACTTGTGATATAACAATGATCTGATTTCAATCTCAGAAATCCAATCGACAATACAAAGGCATCAAATTTCATATACCACATCCTAGGAGACTGCTTCAAACCATACAAAGACTTTTACAACTTGCAAACCAAACTTTCTTTACCTTTCTCTATGTAATGCTCTAGTTGTGACAAGTAAATCTCTTCCTCCAAATTACCATGAAGGAAAGTTGTCTTCACATCCATCTGCTCCACCTCTAAGTCATACGTTGTTGCAAGAGATGACAGGAACCGAATAGATGTCAGCTTTGCAACGGGAGACAAAATTTCACCATAATCAATTCCCTCCACTTGTGAGTACCCCTTCGCAACCAATCTAGCCTTGTACTTTTCAACACTGCCATCTGCACTAAATTTCTTCTTAAACACCCATTCACAACCAATGGGTTTTTGTCCTTCAGGCAAAGGCACCAAGTCCCAAGTCTTATTCTTCTCCAAAGAAGCCATCTCATCTTCCATGGATTCCTTCTAGGAACCTGTATCTTTCATGCCCATAGCCTCTATCACAGTTCTAGGGTCATCAATGTTAGTAAGCAAAGCAAAAGCACAACTAGAATCAAGCAATGAATAACCAAACCTATCAGGTTGCTTCCTTGTTCATATAGACCTCCTCAAAGGCTGAGGTTGAGGTTTTGCTTCTTCTTCTGAGCTGCTAGAGCTCTCCTCATCATCAGGTCTCATAGGGTTTGTCAGTTTAGTCTTCTCAGGGGTAGAAGGAAATTGAACCACATCCTCTTTCTTTTCTGTCTCTTCTGGCTATAGAACAACGGAAGAAGTTGTTAGCTCTCTGAAAATAACACTTCTGCTATACAACACTTTTTCATCCACAGGATCCCAAAGCTTGTATCCTTTCACACCGACACCATAGCCAATGGAAACACACTTAACAGCCTTGTTCTCCAATTTTGTCCTTTTCTCCCTAGGCACATGTGTATATGCCTCACAACTAAAAAGATGAAGATGTCTCACTGAAGGCTTCTTACCAAACCACACCTCCATAGGTGTCTTACCAACAAGGGCTAATGTAGGAGACCTGTTTACCAAGTAGCAAGTAGTGGCTATAGCTTCAACCCAAAACTTTTGTTCAAGGCTTGCTCCACTAAGCATACTCCTAGCCTTCTCCATCAGTGTCATGTTCATCCTCTCTGCAACTCCATTTTATTGCAAGGTGTATGGATTTGTCTTGTGTCTTTCAATCCCATGTTCTTTACAGAACTTATCAAACTCTACCGAACAATACTCACCACTGTTGTCAGTCCTCAAACACTTAACTTTTTACTAGTCTAATTCTCAACAATAGCTTTGAACTCTTTGAACCGACTAAAGACTTCAGACTTGCTTCTAAGAAAATAAATCCATGTCCTTCTACTGTAATCATCTATGAAAGATACAAAATATACATATTTGGAAATCAAAGGAACACTAATAGGACCAAACACATCAGAATGAATAAGGTCCAACACATCAGAAGACTTGTGAGAACTAGAGTAAAACTAAACACAGTTTTCTTTTCCATATATACAATGTTCACAAAAGTCAAACTCGAGATTACAATCATTTAACCCCTCAACGAAGTTTTTATTTTTCAGGGTTCTAAGACCCTTCTCACCAATGTGGATAAATCGCTTATGCCATAACATTGTCTTTTCAATAGGAAGCTTGACTTCCAAAGTATGAGCACCCTTGGGTACCCAAAATGTACTACCATCAGAGTTTGATACAACAAATTTTTTCACTATTGGTTCAGATGGTGGGGATGAAGTGACTGCAGCTCTTTTCTTCAAGTCGGAAGAACTATTACACTGTGAAGTGCATGCCTCCAGCTGAAATAGAGTACCTCTCTGAGTACCCTTTGCAAGCACCATAGATCCTCTAGTCATCTTGCATATGTCCTTCAAAAAGACAACTTGCACACCTACATCATTCAACTTACTTACAGAAATTAGGTTTCGTGCCAAGCCTAGGATGTGCATAACCCTAGTGATCCCCTTCACTCGTCCATCAGGGAATCAGATTGAGAGTCTTCCACAACCAACAATCTTCAGATGAGAATCGTCACCTAGGTACACTCTTCCACCATCGAATTGTTCATACTTCATAAACTAGTCTCGATGTGAGGTCATGTGGAATGATTTACCAGAATCAATCAACCACACATCATCAGATGCATGGGTGGCCAAGGATGCGATGAAGGCATCACCATCATCTTGTGACTTGTCAAAATCTGAATCTGTGACATTATTTTTCTTCTTCTTTTTCTCCTCTTTGCATTCCTTTCAGAAATGCCCAGATTTACCATAGTTCCAACAGAGAGCCTTGGACTTTCCAGGAGATTTGGATCTCCCACAGGATTTGGATCTAGCCTTCTCAGCTTTCTTGTCCTTTTTCCCTTTCTCCTTGGGTTTTCCACGAACTGCAAGAGCCTCTTTGGCTAACTCAGTTGCCTTTCTCCAAATCTCTTCAAATAATAGTGAAGACACTACCTCATCCATCTTGAAGGTGGTTGTAGTGCTTCTGATGGCCATTACAAGATGATCCCACGAATCTGGCAAAGAACAAAGCAAGGTCATACATAGATACTCCTCCTCCATTTTCACACCCACAGATGTCAACTATACAACTATCATGTTGAAAGCATTCATATGATCTACAACAGATCCTCCATCTTACATCTTCAGAGAAAATAGCTTCTTTTTCAGGAAAAGCTTGTTCACCAAGGACTTGGCCTGATAAACATTTCCTAGCTTCTTCCAAAGTTCTTTCGCAGTCTTCTCCTCATGGACATTCAATAGGACAGAATCAACTAAACTGAGTCTTATGAGACCCTTAGCCTTCCAATCTTTGAGATCCCAATTAGTTTGTGGAGTTGCCATAGGTTTTGTGCCATTAACAGTTTCCCATAGGTCTCGATCAACAAGCATGTCTTCCATCTTGAGTTTCCACAACTCAAAATTTGTGCCTTTAAACTTCTCCACCTCTAATCTTCTGAATGTGCCTACCATCTCCTTCCTGCAACAAGATTTTAGAATACTCTACACAGACTCATATCAACCTAAGATTAGCTCAAAAAACCCCTACCCAGCAGCTAGAACCAAAACTGGGCAAGCTCTGATACCAACTAAAAGGAAGCAAGGTGTGTGAAAAATGCTTCCTACGCTAATCTAAAGAGGAGAGATAAGTGCAAATTATTTTTAACCTTTACAATTATAGTGTTATTAACCCAACAATGGAGATATTGCAGCAATACACATACACACAGAAAGTAGACAGAAGAGAGAGAGAGAGAGAGATACGTGGGGAAAACCCTTACAGGTAAAAAACCCCACACTCCAAAACACAGCTCCAATGTATTACAATAAACAATTAAGGTTACAATATAGTTTCAGAGCCAATGCTCTTGCAGGAGTCTTCGATGCTTATATCTAGAGATATTCTGGTAGCATAACAGTACTTGTCAATCACATAATACATCTCCTCTCCAAGCACCTGTTTATATAGAAGTTACAAGGAAAAATTAGACCTTTCTTGGAATAGGCGTCCAACTTGGCCACATGGCCCAAAACCCACACCTAGGGACACTTGTCCAACACTGCAACATGGTCATGACACTTGTCACATCACCCCATCTCAATATGGACGCCTAGTCCCAAGATAGGCAATGACAGATGCTCTTACGCATCTTACGGTTGTCATAGAATCTATCATAACTAACAGCTCTTACAACTGTAAGAGAATCTATCATAACTACCTACAAATAGCATATTCCACTTACAACACATCATTACCCACCTTGGGGCACCCAAAGATGCCTTCCTCAAAGATGCTCTTAGACACATGTCCTCACCTATCATAGAACCTTCTATTTCTGACTATTACACGTCATAGATTTTGTCATAGGAATCTGTCATAACCGTTTCGGTCATGATTCCCTTACACACTAGTCAAGATGCCGACACATGGCAGAAAACCTCTACCACACAAAGGGGACGCCTATCTCCACATGGAGTGAGTTGACCATCTTAGTCATCTTACAAGTGGACTGACAACTCATCGTGCCACTTCATACTAAATGACAAAATAGGATGTGCAACAAAATTACAACATAGGCTAAATAAATACAATACAATACAAATAATAAATGCAAGGAATTGCCAAGGTTAAGACAACTTAATTCCCAACAGTGTTCATGTGAAAGCAAAATCCACTTTACCTAACCTAATCTTTGGTTTGTGAATGATGAGTTCTTAACAAATCACATGCACACACTTGGGTTTCAAAGGCATTGGATCTTGTGCTTTAAATGTTTTTGTTCTTAGTTTGATCTAGTTTTCACCTTCCTATTATTTTTGGTTGATTGGGATTCTAGGTCTTGACTTGATTTTCCCACCTTGGAATGTTCTTGGACATCTTTCTTTTGTTTTGGTTGGCAATTATTGTTCTCTTTTCCACAACACACCTCATTTGGGCATGGAAAAATAGGGACTCCACTTTTTGGTTTTAATTTATGGGCTTCTACCTACTCCTCATTTGGGGAATTTATTTCATTTCTTAAAAGGCTTGCAATATGCTCATCTATCGGGCTTGCGGGGTTTGTCATTATGAAACGATAGTAGAAACATCCCCGGCATCCTGATAGCCCTTTTACATAAAGGCAACTAGTCCGTCAGGTTGGTCGTACTGGTATGACTGTAAATAATTACATGACTCCCTACTCTAAGGGACAATAGGTATAACATTGTGTGTCACTGTTGTTGGGGCTTCAAGTTTTATCCTCCCAGCATGATCGGGGATGCAGTCCCGAGGGTTACTCCTAACGCAAGATCTGATCAGTGCCCTACGTAGCTACCCATGGTAGCGCATTAATGGTCAGGTTCCCACGTGTCGACGGGGGGTTTTATTGCCTTTTGACCACCCATTTCTTCATTTTATCCCTTTGCATTTTGTGACCTAAGTTCCCCTGAAGCTTGAATTCTCGATCCAAGTAGTTGCCCAAGTGATCTCACATATAGGAGCATAAAGTAAGCATTGCAGTAGGCCCTACTTGAAGTGGATTTCATCGATCGGTGTGTCCAATTTGGTGTCATCTTCAAATCAGGTAGGGATTCATTTGAGGGTTTCATTCATGCTTTTTACTTTCACACGTAGACTACTAGATTGATATTCTTCATGCATGATTTTATGTTTTGAATTTGGTTTTGTCGAGTTGAACTCCCTTTTTTTGTGTTTTCTCTTGCTTTCTTACTATCTAGGGTCACTATACGATGCACAAGAATAGCCTCTGTCATGGTCTCCCTTAGGTATGGTTGATCCTTACATCTTCAATAATGTGGCAGTGGCTCGAGAATCCTTCAAAAAATCCTTAGCCCCATTGTAGTTTGTTGTTTCTTCAATAATGCCCTAGTCATTAACACTGTTGAAGCCCCGATCCCCGATCCTCTTTTTTTAACTTTATCAGGATCGGCCTTGCGGTGTTTTACTTAATGAAATATGTTCCCTAGGGTCATAAATTGGTAGTCATTCTAGAGCCCTGATCCTCAACAAATTACCTTAGTACAACTTTATCAGATTCAGGTTCGTAGGGTTTCCACTTGTTCTTTACAGGTTGGAAGTTGGGAGTACTAAGTCATTCTCAGCTCCCGATCCCCGATAATTACCTTGGTGTAACTTTATCAAAGTTGGGCCCATGGGGTTTACCTTTACTCCTTGTGAGTCAAAAGTTAGGAGTTCACAGACATCCCTGATCCCCGACCAATTACCTTTGTGTAACTTATCAGAGTTGGGTCCGTAGGGTTGTTGCTTGTCCTTTGCAAATCAAGAATCAGGAATACCATGTCATTGCCAACCTCTGATCCCTGATAATTACCTTTGTATAACCTTAGCAGAGTCAAGGTCACTGGGTTACCATTTTCCTCTTTGCTCTTTAATATATTTAGGATAAGGAAGGGATCAGGCCCGATACGCGATCCTCGATGTATATCATTTTCTCTAGTTAGAATAAGTTTATTTCATGAAAATTAATTAAGCTAACTACTACCTTGCTTTGAGATTTACAATCATGGAGGAGGATGCACCAGTTAAGGAAGTCAAACATGATTACAAGAGATGTCTCATGCCCTCCAAAATGTTCAGTCAATTCTCCAAAATCAGAGATACAAACTTGGGGGCTCTGAACATACAAGCTTTCCTGAAGAAGGTCAATATGGAAGAAGGGAGATTATTATAGGCCTGAAAAGTGGCCATCTTTGGGTTAGTTTAGGCAATGACTTTTCCCATCTCTCTCCAATCCCAAGAGTTGGTCCAAGCCTATGCTAAGGCTTACAAACCAGGGAGTAAGAAGATCATCGGGCTAGCTGGACAAGTCATCCTGGACATTTCTTCTGACATGATTGACACAATCTTTGGTATCCCTGTCTTTGAGTGATATGAGAGGATAACCCTTACCTCAATAGAGACCTTCTATTCCAGCAAGCCCAAAACTATTACCACTTATATCAATCAGCGACTACTAGCAACTCAGAGGAAGCATCCAATGAAGTTGACAATGGTACAACCAAGAAGTGAATTCAAACCAAATGGTAAGAAATTCATTTCACCTCTCAGCTGGGTGTTTGGGCTCCCCTCTTCAGACAAGTGGTACCCTTGGATGTGTTACTTATGTGTGAAGGTCATTGGGGGGAAGCATATTGATTGGGGATCCTTCATTAGCAACAAAATAGATGAGCAATTGTCCACAATAGAGAAGATAGGGGAATTCTACATGACTTCATATCTTGTCTACTTATTAGCTTTTCAAGCTAGTTTCCTAGGGATGCAACAAGTCGGTTCCCTCCAAAAGGGGGAAGTATTGGTTTATCAGCACTTTCCAAAGATGGAGCTCCTTGAGAGCTAGAAATATTATAAATTGGTTCATGATGCCTTCATCTATGCTATTATTAGAACTCTGGAGAATGACTATTCCCAAAGGTTGTCTCTAGATGCTTGTGATGAAATGGATAATTGGGGACATTGATATATTCAGTTCAAGACTTTTTCATACATCAGGGTGATAGGTTGCTCAAATCCTCCATACAGGCTCCCCAGGTACCCTAGTGATAAAGCTATATTACTGGAAATCTATAGATAGGTATCTGAGGTATATAAGCTTACTATTGATGAGCATAAAACTAGTTTTAAGTTCCCTATCAAGATAGGGGTTACACTTGCCAAAGCATCACACAGGGAAAATTTGTAGAGCTAAAGATGGCCCCAATCGCCTTGGACTTATTTGATGTCACTAGGGCAAGGTTTGATCTGATTGGGTGGGTCAACCCTGTCATTGGGAACTGGTACAAATATGAAGATGATGTTGAGGACCATTGGGCTGATTGCATGGATGATCATGAGGTCAGACTAAGAGACTACTTTAGGCTAGACCTACATTTGGTGAAAAGCTTGAATTTGCTCAACCTCCTGAAGGTCCCACAGGGATTAAAAGAAGATGGAAATATTTTGGACCTTGTCTATGAGCAAAACAATGTATATAATCAGCCCCTAGATTATGTGAACTGGGGGCATGATGAAATTTCTTCTTTGGAGGATAGTGCCAAGTAGTCCTAGTGCAAACCAAAAAAGGTTGTTCAAGCCATATCCCATGGTAGATCCCTACCCCTCCAAGAAAAACTATAAGCCCAAGAATGTAAGTCAGGGTGAGTCTTCATAGGCCACAAAGGGCACCAAGGTAGTTTCCACCATCCCTGAAGAGAAGAGTATACCAAGGCTATTGTTGTTGTCAAGGAGAAGGAGAAATCTAAGGTAGTACTGGTAGACACCAGTGAAACAAAGGAGGAGGATCATATTCCCTTGGTGAGGAAAGTCAGTGGAAGAACTCAACTCTGCACTGAAGGAGTAACTATTGCATCTACCCCTGCAGTTAGGCAGACTAATCCTCCTCCTCAGCCAGATACTCATCATGCCTCACCTCCTCCTTTTGTGGCTGCTACTCCCTAAGGGCCACTCGCCATCTCAGTTGCATCACCAAAGGCACAAAAGAGTAGTTATCAAAAGGTGCCATCTCCATCTCTGCAGGAAGAGGAAGGATTACAAGACACATTGAACTTAGACAAGATTGTTTATTTGGCTACCTCTTCTCTATCCCAAGGAGAAGCATCTGGAGAATCAAGGAAGACAGTGGTTTTGACACCTTCACCAGTAAGATCCCCATCACTAGTGTCACCTCCACCAATCCATAATACGGATCGGGGGCTCCCCACTTGGTTGAATGCAGTGGTGGCAAAGAGAAAGAAGGTACATACAGAGGATGAAGGCCTAGCCACTATTGTTGAAGCACTTCAGGAGCAACCTAAGAAGAAGAAGGCTAGGGTCTTGTCCCATGTCACAGTGGATCAAGTGGATCAATAAGGAGTTAGAACAGAACATATAGCTACTCCTGTGATAGATAAGGAAGAAGCAGCCATGACCCTTGCTAACTACAACATACAGTAGGTGACCTTGGGGCACCAAACAAGGGATGAGCAGAAATATGCCCTCACTAAGTCTGTCTCAGCCATCTTGGCCCAAATGAAGAAAGATGAAGACACCAAGGAGGAGCTTAGAGAGAAAATTGCTCAACTAACAGCTTATATCAAACATCTAGTTGGGCCCACTGGTTCAGGACCATTTGCATGAGCCTTGTTAGAGGCCCTTAACAAAGATCAGCAGCCTACTAACCCTCAAGGGATCCTTCAAGTGTTGCTCCATCTTGGAAACATTCATTGGAAGCCTCAAGGGTGGAGACCATCAAGAAGGCCATGAAGGCCTATCATACTTTAGATGCAGAAAATGAAGAAATGATGGCATTAGAAAACTCCATCAACAATGAACTAAGCATATGGGAACAACACCTCCCCATCCTGTAGAAGATGCAAGGCACTGCTTCTACCCATCTCATTCAGATGGGTGTGATCAGCAATAATACTGTAGGGTTTCCAAACAAATGGCTACTTGTAGGGAAACTTAGAGCCAAAGTGCAGAAGGGGTGTAAAGAGAAGTTGAAGAGCAAGATACAGGTAGTTAAGGAAATATTGGCCAAGGTGGAATCATTGATTACATCCATCCTTTACACCTTCAAAGATCCTTCTACCATTGTTTTCCCTTGTTCCCACTTAATCAAGGAATTCCAAGGGCTATTACAACATCCCCTTACTGAGCAAGGGATCGATGACTTAATGAAAATGAAAGCCCTATTTGTGGGGTTCTAGGACCAATTGGTTGAGATGGTAAAGCTGCAAGATAAGATTAAGAAATCTCACCTTTCCGTTTGTTACATCTCCAACTTTGATTATGTTTAACTTTTACTTTTCATGTGATTAATTGGATAAGTAATCAAGGTTAATGATTTGACGTTTGGGGAAAATATCAGGATAAATCATTGATTATATGGATTATGATTAATGTTTAAAATTAGACATTAGACTACATGTTGTTTGGATTATTTTAGTATGATACATAATAATTTGTTGATGATACATTGATCATAGTTTGAATGATTGTGAGTGTTACCAGGAAAAGAAATAATCCAATTCCAAAAAGGGAAGGAGAGTATCATCTGGGAGAAGGAAATAGATGTTCTAGAAAAATTTAGGTTGCCATCTAAGTTCCAAAGTTGTTCTTCACATGAACCTTTGCAAGATAGGGCATGCATTAGTCATCTTGCCTAGTTTAGTCGATTTCAATTCAACTATTGTCATTTTGTCGACTAAGGTTTTTACGACGTCATCTACGTTGATTTGACTAAATAATGTTCAGGGAACATTATTAATGGTTAGAGTTAACCATTTCCTTTTTGTCAAAGATTTCCAATATATATATATAATTTTGTGTGTGTGTGTATATATATATATATATATAAATATTAAATTTTGTGTATATTGATTTATTTATTCTTGCAATAGTATAAGATTGTGAAGCGGGGGAGTAAGCGTCGACCCCATGTACACACTTTGGTGCATGATTGATGCTAACACCATATTTATGGTAATGCTAATATGGTGACAGTGTAGATTATTTTATTATTTTCATAGTATACATATATGATGTATAAGAAGTTATGTGTGATATAATCATATATCCTCCTTAAGCAATGTCGAGCATCTTTTTGGTCTTCAATCACTACGTGCATGTAGTGAAATTGTACCCCCATATTCCACAAAGGGTGGAGTGAGTGAGAGAAGTGTCGATGGTTTAGCATAACAATATCATGATTGTAGCACTTCGTATAATGCATGCTCTCGATGGGAGAGTATATAGAGAAGTGGTGCAGATATTCCCGCAGGGAGAGAGTATGAGAAAAGAAGATTGTTGTCAACCTTCAATGAGAAGGTGGTTTTTGTTGTTTTTTGTTTTGGTATGTGGATGTATTATGTTTTGGTAGAGAGCTCAGAGCCAAGAATATGGGAAGGCAATAGCAGAACTTGAGGAGAAATCCTTGAGACAGAGCAGAATGAAACGTTAAAGATAAACTCTATGTCAACCTTAAAGTTATGTGGCAGTGGCCATACATTTCAGATACATCTTACGTGATACCATCGTGTGGTGTAAGACTACACTATTGTTTTCTTATCTTGTTGATATGTGCACTATGATGTCACTACCTGGTATTTATTTTAAACAATATCATTGAGTTAACTTGGCAAACTCTGTCGAGGACCATTAAGGCCAAAGTCATTATGAATACTATTATAGCAGTATGTTGATTTTGTCAAGGGCCATTAAGGCTAAAGTCTTTATGAATATTGCTGTAGCAGTATGTTGATTTTGCCAAGGGCCATTGAGGCCGAAGTCTTCTTGAATATTGTTGTCGCAGTATGTTATCAAATTCAAGGCCATGGTTTCGGCTGATACCCTTGGTATTCTTTATCTAAAGACTATAAAGTCTTCATTTATGAATAATAACGAAGGATAAATGTTATCCATGCTTTCTATGTAAGGAAAGATTGTTATATGGTTGATAACTAGCTAAGAGCCATGTTATTCTGAATGCTAAGTCGTTCTTGATGGAAACTGTTGTAGGCAGAACTTTTATTTTGGCAAGCACAGTTATATAGATGGGTATCATTTACATGCGACCCACAAGTTGCTATGTATTGCAATAGACCAACCAACCTTTAGTGCCAGTCAATTATGTCTTCGAGTCACATGAAATGGGATTTGTGATATAAAGATTACTTTATTAAAAAGTTGTTATCTTTACATGCCTTCGGGTTATTCTTTATTAAAGAATGAGAAGTAGGCTCCTTTTTATCTATTAAAGTAAAACTAGAATGATATTGCTATCATTACTGCACCACGAGTGCATGTTTAAACCTTGAGCACGACATAAGATGCACAAATATAATCTTGCATTATTCATGAATGGAAAATAATAGATCTTGGTAGCTCGATAACTATGTTATCATTTTTGGTTATTTACTTCTAAAGATGGTACCAACTATCTCTTAATTTATTAATGATGAGAAGGTATTAGAACCTTTCAAGTCTCTAGTAAACTAAGAATTTTACTATGATAGAAGATGATATTCTTTTTATCTTTTGATAACTAAAGATTATATAATGATATCGAGACTAAAGAAGATAGATCTCTAAGTGTGTGCCAGACACGTTTGGCAAATATGAACTTTTCATTCAATTATATTGTCGACTCAAACGGGGTATGTTTTAGTCGACAAGGATTAGATGGAAATCCTTAAAACAAATTAAATATCTTAACTGATCTCTAGAATATGTAGTTCAAAACTAATCTTGTTATTGAAAAACATGAACTTATACACTTTTGGAATGAGGAATAGAGTGGCGAGGAGTCACAGATTCCATGTTGCAAATGCAATAAGAGACCTTTGAAATGTACTCTAGAAAATGAAGTTGGTAGTCCAAGATGGATGGACTAAATGGGAAATTTATATAAGTCATCCCATGACCAGGAACGGTCAACCAAAAACATTGTAGGATGAGATAACTTCTAATTCAAGTTAGAGGTGTGTGAACATTCGACTACGTTCATTGCGAAACGTAAATTTATATTAAATCTTTGGCCAAACTAATGCATCTGTCTCTGCATGCATTAGTTGGTTCACTATTCTCTAGATGGCATAACCATCCAGTAGTGGCATACATAGTTAGAGTGGATCTATAGTTGTATGACTGTGATGAGTTATGAAAGACACAATACTAGAAAATCAGATGGCAAAACTTGCAGTTCCTTATATCTACTCCCTTCGTGAAGGGTAGGGCCACTTCCAGGAAGGAAGTTGTGTTGGGGACCATCGGTCTGTGGTTGGAGGAAAAGCACTCAGGTGATGCTCTCCTTCCCAAGCAGATGATAAGCTGAGACTTATGAAGACAGATATCAAAACTCCAGATGCAATATATTCCTTTTATATGACTTGATAGTCAAATTGTATGTAAATTTATCATTATTTCCATGAGCAAAACATTGTGATTGTAAAGTGAAGGAAATCACTAGCATGCTATCTTTGAATATGTTATAATTTTTTAGTTTTGAAATTATTCAAAAAAGATATGCTTTTTGTATAATGATTATTGATAAACAAAAATATGATTATGATGATCATGATTATTTACTTAATGGTAAATAGGGGATGTTAATCCGAGTAATATGAGATGACATGTTACACCATTAGAATGAAGGAGAAGTACCATCAAGAACTAGGTACAGGAGAGGTTGTTGTTGCTATCTAGATTTTTCAAACTCATGTACCAATAGGGAATTGATGCCACCTTCTTGTGTAAAAAATAGTATCTTGTGTTTTGAAGCTGACCCACATAAGGGATTTTACGCTGACATGTGTATATTTCACATTGTAATTTTTAGAGGCTCCCTATAAAAGAAGGGAAGCTTTGTCATTTTAAAGGGGGGAACATAGAGTACTTGTGCTTGCGCAAGCAATTTTGTAATTCTAATGGCATGTAAAGGGAAAACTTGATATGCATTTAGGGTGTGGGAAATCCTGCTCATTTGTAATCTGCCATAATATTGCCAATTAATAAAAAGACATCTTGGTTATTCTTGTGTTCCTTCTCATTGGTGGTAATGTATCTGTATTTTCTTTTCCTTGCACATAATTTATGTTGATGAATCTTGTACTTAATTGTTAAATATTCAACCTAGTAGTTGGATAGGATTTAAATTTTGCGCATGCAATATGGTGTTTTCATACTCCTATTCTTCTAATCTCTTTCCTTAGAATCTTGCACTTTCAATGTATATGATTGTGTGGAATACTGATCATCCATTGCTTGTTTAATTTGATCTCATTAACCCTGTCATGTGAAGTGAAAAGCCAGGTGCAGAAGTTGTCCAATTGCTTACATTTTCTTTTCTTCTAAATCCTAATCTCCTTTTTCTCTTTTTTTATATACACATAGTTAATAGTAGGATTTAGAATCCCAAACTTTAAATAAATATCTATCTTTCAGAGATTATCAAAATCTAGATTGATTCTACCAGCACAAGCCCCTTGAGCAAACAATTACATTGTCTACTCAACTTCTCCAACATTGTTATGACCCAGCTTACAGAGATCTTGAGGTAATCACAACATCATTAGATAACTGATTTGATAAAGTAATTGATAAAAGGAGAAAGGAAGTAGTCAACCTAAGTCAGGGCTCACTTGAAGTAGATTGCAGCCTGTTAGTGTTATGTATGAAAAGGATATGCATGAAATGATGTTAAGCATACCAAATCAACCCTTCTTTTCAAAATAACATTCAAGGACAAAGCCAAGCCAAATCACAACCAAGTGAAGGCGGACTTAGCTACATACTTTGTGCTCTTGTTTGCTAAGGAAAGATATGATTTAATCAAGTGTTTGTATCAAATCCTAGATCAACAATGGATAAAACCCTAGTTCTATGATAAATAGAGAATAAATTTCAAACCGTGATAGATGCAGACAATCCAGAAGAAGCACCGAGATCAGTGAACAGAGGAGAACCTGATTATAGAAGTAGAGATGTTGAAAGACTATGGTCCCCGCACCCAAGTCCTTGGAGTGAGGATTTTCCAAAGGTCAAAACTAAGAAAATGCTTCAAAGAGTGCCCAAATATTGTATTCAAAGCCTGATTTATCGGGAGGACAACTAGAGGACTACATGGTAGGCACCCTAGTCTAGTACGGAGGAATTTCTTGAAACTCATAATTGAGAAGATGATGCAGACAACCTCCTAATGCCAGATTTAGGGCTTGATTTGTCAAAAAGACACTGGTGCCCCCGCCCTAGTCTGTAATAGAGGAATATTCTGTAGATTCTTCTAGATCCTAAACCTTTATCCTTTACACTACTTCTCTACACCTACACTTCACCAAATCTTGCACTTGTAACCTACAATCACAAGAGAGGGGTTTGGGGGTTGTGGTGTTTAGGAGCTTGCCTCGGTCAAGCCCCAAAATGACATTCAAGTCTTCCAACACAATTGTTAGATAGAGTGTGTGCCCAATGGAGGGTAGAGGCCAAAGTAATGATGAAATAAAGTGATTAAAGCACAAATAGATGTCACCTTATAGGTGAAGCCCTCATGGAGATGAAGATCCTTCAAACCATGAGGAGATGGATTGATGAAGCCAAATCTGCAACAAACAAACACAATAACAACACAATTCTGCTCTGCAACACAATGAATGCCTTGAAATTCCTTAGCTCAATATCACAAGTTTGCATTATCCATCTAGGTGTAAAAAGAAGACATAAACTCACTTATATATATTTTCCCACTAACATTCGTAATTTAAATTGAGAAGTCTGATAGAGTGAAACCTTTTTAAAGGTCCTATGCCAGAGACACATTTAAATTTGGGTCCTGATAAATCAGCCTAGACTTCGGCGCGGGTGTCCAAGTCCCAAGGCCAATTTGGGTCTTGATTAAGTATTTAGAACTAGCCCCTAAGTCCCATTTGACATGGGTTTCAGGGGAATTTGCTTCAAGATAAGTTTTAAACATGTAAAGTGTAAACACAGGGACCTAGGAGCTAAACTAGGAGGTAAAAAGGCATGAGGTTACTTTTTACTCCATAACATGTATCCCCCACTTTATGATGTATGTATGATCTTACGATTCCATACATGCATTAAAGTATAGTCAAAGCACATCAAATAGATCAAACACGCCAATCACATACAGCTAAGGCATACCCAAAGGTTGGAGGACTATTTCTAGCCTGCAATCTTAGGTAAGCACTAGAAAACACATGTAAGACACAAAAGATAGAATGAAGACAGTAAGAAGTACACAAGACATGGAGAATACAATGGAAGCATGCAATACATGAAGAAGACATGAGAGAAATCACGCAATACATGAAGTATACATTGATCTAATCAGCTAAAACAAAAAAACATGCAAAACAAAACCCAAAGTGTGGAGGGAACTCATCGCTACGCACCTTTAGACCACACCAGGGGGAAAACATGCCAAACAAGAACCCAACTGTGGAGGGACCTCATCACTACATGCCTTTAGACCACACTCAGGGGGAAGACACAACAAACACATAAGGAAAACACACGGAATACACGAGCGCCACATAGCATGTCATAGAAACACTATACGTCTTATACATGGCAAACACGAGCGATGGAAGGAGCTTATTGATATGTCCCACCATCTAAAACATGCCAAACACACCTAATGATTGAGCTACACTACCAAAACCACCAAAGACGTGATTAAGGGTTGATGACTCAAGATCCAACCCCACCTCCGCAGAGGACTTTGTATAAAAGGATGTGCACTAGCTCAAGAGATACACCATCCTGCCTTCTGCAGAAGAGCTTTGTATAAAAAGATATGCACTAGCTCAAGAGATATGTAATCATGTCTCGTGATGAGGGATCTTTGCTTTCATTTTAATAAGGATGTGTACTAGCTCAAGAGATACACCATCCCACCTTGTGGTGAGGGCTTTCAAACACACTTCGTTAGTGCCAAAATAATTAGACAGAAACCATTATATATGCCCCCACCTTAAGGTGGTTGATACCATATGCCAATATCAAGCACATTAAGGTAGAGTGAAAACACACAAGGTAATATGAGCTCTCACAAAGCCCATTCCCCCAAAGGTGACATGTGCCACGATCGTTGAATGTTCCTACAAACACATTGATATGATTGCTAAGATAATCAACAAGAGATAAGGTTAGAACATCTTACTCTAAGATAATAACCAAATCAAATAATAGAAGCTATGCATAAATCATTTATTAGATCACATCAAAAACCAAGGCTACACTTGCGGTTTTGGAACCGAGTATAACCGTTGGGCTTATACTACAGATATCTCAGAATCGAGTGTAACAACAAGGTGAGATACAAAACAATCCAAAGTGCACATAGTAGCTGTATTGCAAAGGTTTGTTAGAAGAGATATGATAACATGATAGATCACACGGAGTGATTCTGCTAGTCAAGTGTTGGATATATATATCAACCCCATCTTCATATATGGACTAGGTCCATTTTTCTTACTCACTGAAGGGACACATGGTCTATATCAGTATTTATTTGTTTTCATCATTCGCCAACTAGGTAGGATCACTGAAGAATGTAAATAATAAAAATGAGAGAGGAGAGACAAGTGCCTTAGGAACACCACATAGGAGGATGCCCCCAAGACATCATCCACAATGCTATGCCCCCAAGGCACAACACACAATAGTAAAATAGAGGAGAGAAGAATAGAAGAATGTAGAAACAAATAGAAGAATGATCATAACAAAGGCAATCTCCTGGTATCCTTGACCTTACAAGAGTATCAAGGGTCATCCCAAGAGACCTAAACAACATATATCACAACATGAGGGAACACAACACAATGCTAACAACATATATATCTAGGAGGAGGCCACCCTTGAGAGCAACTAGAATAGGTGCTACATCGAGTGTGGCTAAAAGATGGAGAAATACTTACCTGATTCAATTAGAATTTTTTGTGCAGACAATCCATGTCTATGAGCGCAGGATGTATCACCTTAAGTTTTGGTCTTTTTGATATCATATTAACATTAATTTTAGGATGATGGTAGGCTTTGGTGGGATTCAAAGAACGGTATCCAATACCAGTCATGTAGTTAATTCTAGTAACTTGTAAAGGTACTCTAATTCCTTGTTGATTTACACCACAACCATTGCCTACGTATCACAATTTTTGTACAAAATTTGAAATCCATGACCATAGAGAGAGTCCATCTCTTTAGAATATGGTGAGGCCTCATAGGTCTCATAATTTGTAGCATAAGTAAGAGTATTGTCCTTGTTTTCTACCAAGTAGACTTTAGGTTTCTTAGGTGTTTCCAAAGATTGCTTAGATGAGATCGATGCGACTTTTAATGTGTCAGGATTAGAGTTATTAAGTTCATATTCCCCCACAAAGGAAAGAGTAAAATCTAATGAACCCCAATCATCACCAAAAGTGCATTCGATGGTTTAGATTCTTGCACAACATTAGCTGTGGCAAGATGTATTTATGAATCCACTCGTAAGTTATTTAGACCCATATGATTGTTAACTTGTTTTTGCATTTCAATATGTAAATAGCTTTCTAGATCTGGATTGGCTTTGATGGTGTGAAGTTTGTTTTTGTAACTAAACTTTATTGATCGATGGAGGGTAGATGAAACTGCGCCCATGTCATGAATCCACGATCTACCGAGAATTATATTATATGAAAGCGAACTAGGCATGACATGAAAAAGGGTAGATAATGTCACGGGTCCAACCTTTATGGGTAAAGCTATGGTACCCATGGATTGTCTACCAACATTATCAAAGCCATGAATGCTAAGCCTATCCAGTTTGATTAAAGAAGTGTTGATCTTGATTTTGTGTAGCAAATCAATGCCACAAACATTAAGAGTCAATCCATTGTCAATCATAACTCTCTTAATAAAATTTTTATCTATTGTGACAAAGATTATAAGAGGATCATGTTGGTTTTGAACTTTGATTGATGGTAATTTATGTGGTTGAAACAAAATATCCATTTTTGTTGCATGCATACAATCTAACAGAGCCGCTATATCATTCATCTTAATAGCAGGTGGTACTATCACCTTTTGTAAAGCTTCTTGGAGAATTATGTGGTATGTAGGTGATGTTTGTATGAGTTCCCAAAAGAGAGATCTTAGCAGGAGTAGCACGAAGCTGCTCAATAAGATCATAATCTTGGCCACCTTTTTGAGTAAGGTGAGGTGGTTGAGGAAGCATATGTTGAGAAGATGGAAGAGAGACAGGCACATGTGGTGCTTGCTTGCTTTTCTTGTTATTACGGGTGTTGTATGTGTGAGCAATCACATTGTAATGTGGTTGTTATGACACATATTGAACACCTTGATTCCTTTGAGTGATTTGTCTTGCATAATTTAGAATGCAATCTGGTGGTCGAGGTGGTTTTTGATCACCTTTAACCATCATCACTAGTTTTAGGCAATAAGTTACATTAGGTGCCCCTTGCACAATCATCTTAGGAATATTAATACACTTTTCTAGTAACCCTTTAGTGGGTGGAAGAAACCTATTAAAGGTAATTGAATTAACATTGCTTTGATTTTGATTAAGCTCAACATTCATCCCTATAGAATTTAATGTGAGGGACCTTTCTTTATCCACCAATGCTTCATCTTTTAATTGGAGAGCATTGGAACAAAGAGAAAAGGAATTGTTGATGGTTTGATCCTTAGTGACATCCAATGGAATATAACTTGCAACCAAAGGGGAGCTACCCAAGATCTTCGCATCCTTAGAGATATCCAAGGTTCTTGAACATTCATCCAAAGGAGGAAGATCAAAGGTCTTCACTTCCTTAGGGATGTCCAATGTGTTTGAACATTCAACTAGAGGAGGAATAGGATAACTCATGGAATCATCATCATCATCATATATTTTAGATATTAGTTCCAAGGAATTTATAGAAGAACTTTCACACCCATCTTTCTCATGAGTCTTCATGGAGATGTGTTTGGTTATATCTTCTAATACAGAAGGGTAAGTATTCATGAGAGCTATGAAATTGTCAAAATCAGATACATAATCAAGGATTTCAAATGAAGAGCACTTAAATATATCCTTATGATTCATGGATTGTATATGAGTGAGAACATGAGGATTCATATTAAGGAATTTGTAGAAATTTTCAGTCTTTGATATATGCATGTAAAGACACCAAAGAGCACTGAGATGAAGATGCCATAATAGAATATCTTGGAATAGCAATGCACAATAAGATCTTTTCATTTATCTAATATAACCAATATGAGAGACTTTTGTACACCACAACACTAGTTTGAGGAAACCAGGTTTTTGAAACTTGTTACCAAGAACAAAAACACACTAGTGTCCTTACAAATGGAGTGATTAAAATGTAAAGAGTGCTGCACACAAGGTAGTATTAAGATTTCTTGCAAAGAAATATTAGAGAGAGGTTCAATTGCTTATGTTGAAATACACATTGTGTAATTACAAACATGTGAAATTTCCAAAATAGGGTATGAAATGATGTAACATTTTCAAATGACCAATGAAAATATGCCTAAAATGCATGCAAGATCAGAATTGAAATATATTTATGACATATGCAATGAAACAATGCAAAACCGTGTTTGTTTATGAACCTAAAATGCTTAATTTTTTCACTTTTTTCAATGTAAATGCACAAAATAAATCTTATGAGACTATGCAAAATGATGAATGAATGGAATCTAACTAGGTATAGTGTGTAAAATAGCTTAGATCTGATGCAAGAAGGATGCCAAAGTCCTACAATGCTCAATGCGCAATCAAAAGGATGAAGGTAGTTGTCTTTGTTGAAATACACAATGTGTAAATTCAAAAGTTGAAAGTTTCAAAGCTAGGATGCAAAAATGTGCACTATGATCCAATAATACACTTCAAAATCAGATTTGAATGAATGTTGAAAAGAAGTAGCAAAATCTAAAAATGAAATTTTGCTACAAACCCTAGTTTTTGCAAAGACTAGGTTATATGAAAATGTAATTTTTTAAGCAAAACCCTAGCAAATGAAACTTTTAAATGAAAAATTTTATATGAAGAAATGATGAATTACTGTAATAAATATCAAATCTGATACAAAAATCAGAAAACTAAATCTTTTTATGATATGCAATGCAAAGCATGCAAAACTATGCCTTAATGCAAGCCTAAAATGCTTGTTTTTTTAATTTTTTTCAAATGTATGTAAGATTTTTCAATGCAAGATGATTAATATGGTATGAATGAATGCAAGGACTGATTATAACACTTAGAAAGATGTAAGTTCAATAAAAATATGGGTTCACCAAAATGTTATGTATGAAAAGGATATGCATGAGATGATGTTAAGCATACCAAATCAAGCCCTCTTTTCACAATAACATTCAAGGACAAAGTTGAGCCAAATCACAACCAAGTGAAGGAGGACTTAGCTACAGACTTTGTGCTCTTGTTTTCTATGGAAATATATGATTTAATCAGGTGTTTTTATCAAACCCTAGATCAACAATGGACAAAACCCTAGTTCTATGATAAATAGAGCATAACTTTCAAACCGTGATAGATACAGACAATCCAGAAGAAGCACTGAGATCAGTGAATAGAGGAGAACCTGATTCCAGAAGCAGAGATGTTGAAATACTATGGTTCCTACACCCAAGTCCTTGGAGTGGGAATTTGCCAAAGGTCAAAACTGAGAAAATGCTCCAAAGAGTGCCCAAATGTTTTATTCGAAGCCTAATTTGTTGGGAGGACTACTGGAGGACTACGGGGCAGGAACTCTAGTCCAATTGGAGGAATTTCCAAAACTCAAAATTGATAAGATGACATTGACAACCTCCTGATGCTAGATTCAGGGCTTGATTTGTCAGTAAGACACTGGTGCCCACGCGCTAGTCTGCTATAGAGGAGTATTCCACAGATTCTTCCAGATCATGAACCTTTATCCTTTATACTACTTCTTTGCATGTGCACTTCACCAAATCCTGCACCTATAACCTATAATCACAAGAGAGGAGTTTAGGGGTTGTGGTTTTTAGGAGCTTACCTCAGTCAAGCCCTAGAATGACATTCAAGTCTTCAAACACCGTTATTACATAGAGTGCGTGCCCAATGGAGGGTAGAGGCCAAAGCAATGATGAAATTAAGTGATTAAAGCACAAATAGATGTCACCTTAGAGGTGAATCCCTCACAGAGATGAAGACCCTTCAAACCACAAGGAGGTGGATTGATGAAGCCAAATCTACAACAAACAAACACAAAAACAACACAATTCTGCTCTACAACACAATGAATGCCTTGAAATCCCTTAGCTCAATATCACAAGTTTGCATTATCCATCTAGGTGTAAAATGAAGACATAAACTCACTTACATATGCTTTCCTACTAACATTTGTAATTTAAATTGAGAAGACCAACAGAGGGAAACCTTTTTAAAGGTCATATGCCAACACATTTAAATTTGGGTCCCGACAAATCAACCTAGACTTGGGCACGGGCATCCAAGTCCTGGGAAGGCCAATTTGGGTCTTGATTAAGCATTTAGAACTGGCCCCTAAGTCCCATTTGACATGGGTTTCAGGGGAATTTGCTTCGGGATAAGTTTTAAACATGTAAAGCGTAAACACGGGAACCTAGGAGCTAAACTAGGAGGTAATACTCCAAAAAAGTTAGTACTAGATTTATGCAATCAGAATTAGATCTTAGAGTTAGATTTGCTAGACTCTATTTCAATTTGTTATCTTGTTTTGATTAAAAAGCAATTATATAGATTTTTTCAAAACTTATAATATGGTTTCATGTTTTCAGTATTGCATTCTATTCTTAATTTTTAGTAGTTATCTTTCACTAGCTATACACAACTCCACATCTAGAAATCCTTAGTTGTACATATAGTACCAACATCATACCAAGAAAGGCGTTCCTGGATTGATAAATTAAATGTAGTATGCCATCACTCACCAAGCTGCTTGATTTAGGATGAGTCCATCCATTGAGTCATATGCAAGCCTTAGCTATATTAGGTTTAGTGGGAATTGATAATGCTCTGACATTTTTGGCGTCATTGCCAGGGATGGTGTCAAAGTTGTAGAAGCTTCTGGGTTAGGATAGTTTATTCTTTTTAGTATTCTTTGTTGTGTTGTTTACAAGTTCATAGTAGTAAACAAGAAGAGAAATTTTTCAAACAAAAAGTATATCTTTACTAACATTGTGCAGAAGGTAGCAAAAGAAAAGCTTTGAAACATTGCATGTGGTAGAGAAGAGATTGTTTAGGGAGATTCCTTCTAAATGAAGAAAATAGTGAAGAAATAAGCGACGAAGTTGAAATACCTGCCATAATAGAAGAAATTGTATACCTAGAGGATATAACCACTTGGCATCACGATGTGATGGATGACGAAGTGGTGGAGGATCCTGCTTAACTAATTACTTTTTAGTTTCCTATCACTAACTAGGAATGAGCAGCATCCATGAAGAATATTCCTCCTTCATCTCTTCCAAACTTTCATGGTCTGATTGCAGAAGACCTTGACACATTCTAGTTAGACTTTGATGTCCTTTGTAGAAGTTATGATTACACCACCAATGGACAAAAATTAAAACTTTTTCCAACCACCCTCAAAGATGCTACTTTGAGGTGGTTTATGGGATTAGGCAGAGATGTGGTGGCAGATTGGAGAACTATGAGGGAGAAGTTCATATAGAAATACCAAGACTATTGCCTTTGCAGAGATATGAGGGGAGATGACATATTTCAAATGTCATAGAAGGAAGATGAACCCCTCGAGGATTATGTAGAGAGGTTCCTATTTTTCCTCCAAAAGTCACATCAAAATAGACTCTCTCCAAAGTCACTTAAACTTGTATTTTTGAGAGGAGTAAATGAAGAATTCATGGATGCTTTGGACCTCATTGAAAATGTAATGCCCACAAGAATTTGTGCCTTTCTCTTCGTCACCTTTGGCATATCGATTATTTTGTTGTGATATTTTGTATTGTAATTAGTGATCACTATTCGATACCAATGTTTGATCTGGATTCTTGATATGTGCATATTTAGACTGTTGAGACCCTTATAGATATATGTGTGTGTGTGTGTGTTTATATTATTTGGAGTTTCAGCTTCACTATTTTCATTTAATAACATGCTGGGTGGGTAGATCGAATTCCTTCGGTATGATTATTTTAAATGATTAATTGCATTTGATCGTATTTTTAAAATGTTTATTTTAATTGAAATGAGCATTTTAAATTATTAATATTTATTTACGTAATTTTTTGTCATCATTTCGGCTATTGTTACACTTTGGGTAAAAGCGGGTAATTTTTCATTGAGTGTGCAAGAAATTACACATACTAACCAATGAGTGAAATGTGGAGTAGATGACATGGGACGGTTGGCCATCTCACCTCATCATCCTTGTGTTGTTTAAACTAGTGAAAACCTCATCTAAATCGAATGCGATTTCGGATTTCCCTTGTGATAGACTTGTAAATGTCTTCTTGGGTGTGTTGAAATTATCGCATGTGTGATTCTTCTTATGCTTGGTATGTGCAAAATGATTTATGATGCCTTGTAAATTGTTGATTTATGCTATCATTTCCTAGTGTAGGAGAAAAGCATTTTAAATTATTTAATTTTGTATGTTAGAAAATATTTAATTTTAAAAGGCATTTATTTTATGCTTGGTGATTGAAATAGATTAAATTCTATTTGAAAATATTATAATTTTGAATTATTAGGTTAGTGAAATTAGTTTTGAGAAAAGTGGGTTAGTTTAACCTAATCTTGATTAGTGGTTATATAAGGAAAAGGGGTTTTATTTCATTCATTATGCAATATTGATATTTTGGAGAGAAAATTGGAGCAAAAACACATTTCTAAAACCCTCCTTGAAGAATTATGATTTCTAATTGCTTGGGAGTGTCTGGATTGGATTGTTGTTGGAAGATGGTGCAGTCATGGTTAGAGGGTTCATAGAATGAACTGTCCAAACCATGCAACTAGAGTCAACACAACTGAAACAACAGAAATACAGAATGCAATGGAAGATTCAAATTCTCAATATATCATATATTTAGAATGTGTATATGCCAGCAACATGCAGGCTACAATCAAAGGGCTCACAGGCCTACTTTTCGTGTTACAACAGATTGCAAGATAGGGCATTGAAGTGCCTTCCGGAAAGGAATCTATATTTCTAAATTATCTAAATCATATCATAGATCTAATGACTTCCTAATACATCTTAGAGATCTATATATACCATCTGTAAGTTCCAGAAATCCTCCACGTTGGCCAAGAAAGGTTACAAACTCCAATGAAGGAATGTGACGTGTAGAAATAAATAGGTCAGCCTTAAACATTTGGTAATGCTCCGCAAATGGATGAAACTTGGTGCGGACCTCAAGGAAGGTCTATCTGATCCATATGTGCCTTGTGATATGTTTCATTATGCTCTGCAAGTCATGGAAGTTCTTCGTAAACCTTCTCCTTCAACTGATTGTTTGTATTCTCTACTCTGTGAAAGCTAATGATCTTCTGGTAGCAATAACTTTTAGCAGACAAGTCCAAATGACCTAAAATTTGGATATGATGTAGATGATTATATGTAGATGCTAAGTCCTGCTCTATGAGCTCTAAAATGAAGATGTGGCAAAATGCAGTACAAAATGTTGAAACTGCAACTAACTGAACTGAACTGAAAATGAAAGAAAAGAAAGGATGCAAATGTTTTTGGTTGATCCAAGATTACTCTGCAACCTAGGATGCTCTTGCATCAGATACCCAGGGTTGTTGAAAAAGTGAGTCCCTCACTTTGCTGGGGCTAGAGGAAAACCAAGGTGGTCTACCTCAGCCTGAGAAATTCATGTCGAATCTTCTTTCAATTTGCCTTTCCACTTTACCAGATATTCTTTGTATTGCTTCCCTTTGGTACTATGTCCAACTCTGTTGTCCAAGATGTCTTCTATCTACTCCAGTTGTTGTTGTGGTAACTGATCCTTCAAACCAAATTCAATGCTATCACTTGATTCTCCTTCATGATCCTGATATAGGTCTGTAATGTTGAATATAGGTGATATACCAAGTGTCTCTGCTAGCTCCACTTCATATGCATTACTTGAATCAAATTTCCTAAGTATCTTACATGGTCCAAACTTCTTCATCTTTAGTTTGTTATATGTACCTGCTAGAAATCTCTCTTTTCTTAGAAAAACCATTACTTCATCACCAACTAAAAATTATTTATGTCTCCTCAAGTTTCATCTACTTACTCCTTATACTTATTGTTCATCTCCTCCAAATGTTTCTTGACTTGATTATGTACTATCTCCATGTATCCTACAAATTCTTCTACCTCTGCACTTCTCTTATTCTCCATATTGATGTCTCTCAACTCTGCAACTCCTCTAGGTTTCATTCCAGTCACTATCTCAAATGGTGTCTTCCCTATACTCCTATTCACTGAATTATTGTATGCAAACTCTGCTTGCAGTAGATTTAGATCCCAATTTCCTTCCTTCTCTCCTACCAAACATCTTAACAAGTTACCCAAATTCCTATTTACCACTTCTATTTGTCCATTTGTCTGTGGATGAAATGTTGAACTAAACTTTAGGTCTATCTTCATCTTCTTCCACAATGTCCTCCAAAAGTATCAAATGAATAGTGTATCTCTATCTGAAATTATACTCTTAGGTAATCCATGTAATCTCACAATCTCCTTGAAAAATAGGTCAGTAACATGCACTGCATCATTTTTCTTCTTACAAGGTATGAAATGTGACATCTTTGAAAATTTGTCCACCACTACCAATATAGAATCATGTCCTCTATGTGTTCTTGGCAATGCTAATATGAAATCCATGCTTATGTCTTCCCAAGGTCTCTCCGGTACTGTCAAAGATTTGTACAAACCAGTATTCTGACTACTCTTTTTTGCAACTTGACATACTCTACAACTCTGCACAAACTTCCTTACATCCTTATATATCTGAGCCCATAATTAATGTTCACTTACCAAAGCCACTGTCTTATCAATTCCAAAATGTCTTGCCAATCCACCACTATGCTTCTCCTTGATCAAATTATCTCTCATTGAACTCCTAGGTATACACAACTTATTTCCCTTGAACAACATATCCTCCTGAATGAAATAATCTAACCACTTACTTCTATCTGTCACAACAAGTTCCTTACATGCTTTCCATGGTTCTGCAAAATCAAGATCTTCTTTATACATGTGCTTCAACTCTTCAAAACCTAATACTTCCACTCTCATCTCTATCATCAAATTCCTTCCTCTGCTCAATGCATCTGCAACTTTGTTTTTCCCACTTCTATGCTTTAATACAAATGTGTAACTATGCATGAACTCTACCCATCTCATATGTCTCTTATTCAACTTTCCTTAACTGTTCAAATACTGTAAAGCCTTATGATTCATATACAACACAAATTCCTTAGGTAACAAATAATGTCTCCACTTCTTCAAAGCTTGAATTATGGCATAAAACTCCTGATCATAAACTAGATATCTTCTTCTTGCATCATTCAACTTCTCACTAAAATATGCTACTAGTCTACCTTCTTGACTTAACATTGCTCCTATTGCATTTCCATTTGCATCACAATCTACTTGAAATACTTTGTTGAAATCCAGTAATGCTAACACTGGTTGCTCTGTCACTTTATGCTTCAACAATTCAAAACTTTTATTTGCTCCAAATGTCCACTTAAAATCCTTCCTTTCACCTCTCATTGTCTCTATCATTGGTGTGCATACTGAACTAAAATTTCTAATGAACTTCTGGTAGAAACTAGCTAATCCATGAAATGATTTGACTTCTCCAATGCTCTCAATTTTTCTTCATTCAACAATTGCTCTAACTTTCTCAGGGTCCATCTTCAATCCTTTCGTAGAAATCACAAATCCAAAATATACCAATTCTTCCTTCATGAAATGACATTTCTTGATGTTTATCAACAACTTCTCTTCTCTCAACCTCTGCAATACTTGTATAAGGTGCCACAAATGTTCTTCATTTGTCTTACTAAAAATTAGAATATCGTCCAAGTATACAATAACAAACTTACCCAAGAATTTCTTCAAAACCTCATTCATCAACCTCATGAAAGTACTTGATGCATTAGTCAATCCAAAAGGCATCACTAACCATTCTTACAATCCTTCATTTGTCTTGAAAGCAACCTTCCATTCATCTCCTTCTCTGATTCCAATCTAATGGTATACACTCTTCAAGTCTATCTTTGTGAAATACTTTGCCCCACTCAAACAATCCATAATGTCATCCATCCTTGACAATGGAAATCTATACTTAACTGTGATTTTATTGATTGCTCTAGAGTCTATACACATATTCCATTCTCCATCTTTCTTCGGTGCTAATACTCTAGGTACTGCACATGGGCTCAAACTTTCTCTGATCAATCCTTTCCTCAACAATTCTTGTATCTGTCTATTTAGCTCTGCATTCTCTACTGGTGTCATCTAGTGTGTTGCTTTTTAGGCAAACTAGCTCCAAGTATAAGGTCCATATGATGACTGATACTCTAGATTTGTGGCAATCCTTCAGGTACATTATCTTATATGATGTCTTCATACTCTGTTAATAATTCAGTTATCTCCTTTGGTTGTGATTCTTTAGTTTTTGTACTTAGGGTTCCATGCTTCTTAGGAATCAAAGCAAAACACATGTTCTCATGTCTCAGTCCATCCAAAAAATTCCTTCCATCAACTAAACAAATGCTAGCATTCCCACATACTTCACTCTTAGGCTTATCTTCCAAAGGTATCAAGGTGATTTTCTTTCCATTAGATACTATAGTGTAAGTATTATTTCTCCCATCATGTATAGATTTTCTATCATATTGCCATGGTCTACCCAACAATATATGACATACATCCATAAGTATAATATCACACAAGACTTCATCATGATAAGATCCTATATGAAATTCTACCAAACATTGTTCACTCACCAGTACCTTGTGTTCATCTTGAATCCATGCTATCTTGTAGGGCTTAGGGTGTTTCAATCTCTCCAAGTTCAACTTAGTCACCATCTCCTCTAAAACCAAATTATCAGTACTGCCACTATTAATGATAACCTTACAACATTTACCTCCTGATTTGCATGTAGTCCAAAACAAACTTTTCCTTTACGGTGGTTCATCAGTTGTCTCTGTTTGAAATAATGCTCTCCTCATGACTAATGATTCTCCTTTATCTGGCTTTCTAACTGAATTAGGTGATCCAATAGGTTCTTCTTCTACATAAGTTGTTCTTGCACTATTTTCTATCTTTTTACTTATACTTCCCTGATGACATTCAAATGCTCTATGTCCTTCACCTCCACACTTAAAACAAGTTCCTCTGAATGTTATCTTATCAAACCCTCTTTCTTCTCTCTTGTATCCTTCACTCCAGTAAGAATTATGATTCCCTCTATGGTAGAAGTTTCTATCATCTCTCTGGTATGAATTGCTCTCTATTTTCCTTCTTGAAAAGATTATATGGTTTGTTATGCTCTGTATATGATCTATCTCCTCTAGAATATGTTCTACCTCTTTAAAATTTACCTTCTCTACCTCTCTATCTTTGCTCATCCTTCTTATTCAACTTTTCTTCAACTTTTAGGGCAAACTGATATGCTTCTTCTATTGTTGTGTCATAACCCTTATTTTCAATAATTAATTTTCAATTTAATATACTATTTTAATGATCGTTGACCAAACTTTGACCCGTGTGCGTAACAGGAATATACTCTTGACAGAGAGAGTATCATCAAGGAGGGGGCATCTAGCTGACTGATAGCGATTGTGGTGAAAGAAATTTGCACACACGGGCACTTAGATGGCATATAGTTGCATAGTCATTGCATAAGTTAATTTTATTGATATATTGTCTTCTTATTTTACTAGAAAAGAAAATCATTTAATATGTTATAGTTGTTATTTATTTAATTGTTAGTTAAAATGCTCTCGATGAAATAAAAGTAATTTAAATTATATATATATATATATATATATATATATATATATATATATATATATATATATATATATATATATATATATATATATATATATATATATATATATATATATATATATATATTGATTTTATTTGAAATTGTATGTGAGGGAAAGAATTATATTTTATTAATTATTATTTTTAGAAATAATTGTGTGGCAAATTAATTAATAAAATTATGTTTAGTTATTAACTTTATGCCATTTTCAAAATTAGAATATATGTTTTATTTTATAACAATAGAAATGTTAGTTTTAGGATCAGAAATGAAATAAGCAGACAATACAATACAGAACAATGAACACAGTAATTACCCTAGGAAAACCCTCCTACTCGAGGGAGAAAAACCCAGCAATATATTCTCTTGTAAAATCATAAAAATAAGTGCAAGACTAGTACTTACAATCAGGCCCTAGAAGGGCAGAATCTTACACAATAAATCTGCACCTAAAAATAGTGTAATTCCCTTGTATAAACAATAAGATACTTCTTGGATCTGTTACTTCAAATGGCGAACCTGCTACTAAATAAGTCTTCTTTAGAATTGAATCAAATGTCCAAAAGAAGAGATTCAATCTCTTATAAATACCAAACTGGGTGAATATCTTCCTGGCCGACCAGCAGTAGGTTATCTTCCTTTTAGAAAAATCCTCACATAGCTATAAAACACTAACAAGAAATAAGTCATAGAAAAAGAAAACGAAAATAGAAAATCAGAAGCTAAAATCAAGGGAAAAAGCCATGTTAAGAGAAAATGAAAATAGAATAATGCAAAAACAAAGTAGATAATTGAATTAGAAATAAATAAATATTAAGAGTATATTTATCTGATTTATTATTTTAATAGCAAGTTTTCATGAGATAAAAACAACAAAATAAAAAGATGACCATTTTATATTAGAAAATTAGAAAGCTAATTCTTCATTATTAGGTATTTCTAAATTATGTGCATGAAACTCACAAGTATTAGTAAATTTATAATTAGTTCTTGCTATGAAAACTTGACTTTAATTATTATCTTTAAATTGTATTTTAATTATTAAATCTTATCCAATTTAATTAAAATTTAGTTTTAGTGAATTTATGTGGTGATTAAGAAACTTGTTTTTTTGTGAGTAAAAAATATTATTTTTTATTTAAAAAAGAATATTATTTAGAATGATAAACTAATTAGGTATTTAGTAATAAATAAATTTAATAAGTGTCAATTAAAAATAGTAATAAATGTAGTTCAATTTTAGGGAAATGTCTTTTATGAATTGTCATTAATTGAATTTACTATTAGTTTCTAAATTTCCTTTGAGTGTATTTTTACTTTATAGGATCAATATTGAATTTAGAAGGAACACTAGATATAAATAAATAGAGGAGAAAAAGAAGGAATTTTGGAGGAGAAAAGGGAGGTAAGTTTACATTTTGGTGAGATTTTTCCTTGTAGGATCAAAAATAAATAAATTACATTAGGCATTCTTTGTTTAATTATATTGATTGCATTCCAGGAGAGGATTTTGGATGAGCAATTGTGATAATTTTGGGCAATGTTCATTTCAAAGGATTTGAAAGTTTGAGATCTTCATCAAAGAAAGAAATTAGGCAAGATTTTAGGAGATTGTGAAAGCATGATTTTTGAAGCCAAAATGGAGTGCCATATTTGGAGAGTCAGTTATGATTTGAGTAACTTTCTATATTATGGTGGATTTAATTCTCCATGACTAAGCGTTGTAACTCATGGTTTTGAGTTTCCTTTTTGGTGGATTATTGTATTGGAACTCCTATAAATTGAAGGCTTGAGGAGTTATTTGGGGGAGTTTTTTGTAGGTTATGTGGTGAGCTTTTCCTCGAGAAGAGCAAGATGTAAATCTCCATGTTAAGGCTTTGAGCCTGCAAGTGTACTGTAACATGTTTGTGGTTGCAGATTAATACATTGGTTAGATGCTTTTGATGGTGGGGTTTTTTTACCCAAAAGGGTTTTCCCCGAGTATATTGGTGTTTCTTCTCTTCTGTCTATTTTCTTCTTCTTTCATGTTCTTAAAGTGTTAATTTACATGTTGTTATACTGCTAAAATTTTCTTAGAACTGTAAGCTACATTATCTTTCCTCTAAGGATTAATGAGATGGGAAATCAACTATGTTTGTTTCCACTTTAAGGGCATAGTAGTATGTGCTTGCATCAAGTTATTCAATATTTGTTTAAGTAAAATATAGGATGTTGTAAGGTTTACATGTTAAAAGTTAAACTATGATTGATGTGATATTCTTATATGAGCCTACATGGATAAATATTATAAGGCTTAGTCCTCTTATTTAAGTTTTTTTTTTGTGTTAATAGATGTATTGAATTACTTTGGATGATTGTATAAAGGTATTATTCGCAAGTTGTGATATTTGTGAGAAGAAGGTTAATTATTTTTCTTTTTCACACTATAAGAATATAATTCTAGTTAATTATATATGGATTAAAATTGCTTTTCATTGGTTTCTTTTAGTAAGTGGTATTTTTTGGACTTTACATTTGGTATCAGTGCGTTCTAGGTTCAACAATCAGGCCTCAAATTTTCTATGCTTAGGTTGTATTGTAGTAAAACACTTACGTGTATTGAATAGAGAACCTAATTATGGGTCAAGATTCTTTTTGATGAGTTGATGATTCTTACATGGTTTAGTTGAAATTGGGTAGAAGTTGAGACGTAGTTCGATCATTCTAGAGGTGTGAGACCTCTTCACCTTAGTCGCGTTTTCATAAGATTTTCACTAGTAAGAGTAATGGTGACTATTTGAAGTAAGCCAAGATGGATAATATATATATGGTGACAACCCATGAATGGTGATGTGGCAATAAAAGTGAATTAACAAGAGAAATATATTGAGAAGAGAAATCTCCCTGATGACGCAAAGGATGAATGAGTTGATAAGATACAAGGGAAGAAGAAAAGATGAAATGTTTTTGATAAGAGGAAGAAGGAAAATCACCTGTGAAGTAAATAAAGTCAATAATAATGGATAAATATTGGTTGAGCCTTCTTGAAGGTAGGAAACCTGAGATGGATATTTTAAAGGCAAGAATATTTGTAACAGTACTAGGCTTTGGAAATTAATTGTTGAGCAACGTCTTATTCTTTCAGGATATGGATCTAGTAGAATCTACGAGATCTTTGAAGAATGCAAAGTTGAGATGCCTTAAGGGCCTTCATTAATAAGGATGATCAGATAAGTTTCTCGATTTGTCTTACAGACAAGGTAGGAGTGATTGATGTGGTGAACCATGTATGCTTGATTATTATTAGTGAGAGTACTTATACATATGTACTATATGAGAATGATACTTTTCTTGTGCAAGTAATACACATGTGCAATAATGCACTTCTCATGCTTTGTGCAAATGACGCATCTGTATGAGTGATTGTATTCATATTATAGCAAAATTGTTGCCTTAAATGCACTTATCATATTTATTATTTTTATACTTGAACGAGAAATGTTCATTATGCTTATACTAATGTGAGTGATGCATATTTCATATTATTGTTGTCCTTGTGCGAGTGATACACTAGAGTAAGTTATTGATTCCTTTGTGTGGATAAAGCACTTGACTAATGATTACATTCATAATTTGTGTGTGAAATACACTTTTTATATTCATTGTGTTATTTGGATCAAGTAATGATCACTATAATTATATTAATGCGATTTATGCATATTTCATATTTTGTGCAAATGATGCACTACAAGTAATTTGTGTATTCGTACCCTATGTGAGTTATGCACCAAGGGTTCATGCATTCTCATTGTTAATTATTCATTGTGCATTGTGTGTGTTATGCACTATCATATTTATCTAGTCTATATTTTATGCAATTGAAATAGATTATTCTTGTTGAATGTGTTTTATGTGATAAGCTTTAAGCTTGCCTTCTGGGACAGGATGTCAAATGTGGAATAACAGAGAAGGTTGATCCTCTTTTCAGGATTTGACCTATATTTTTAAAGTGCTTTGGCCAAAGCCATGTATTCATTGAAATAGATGAATGAAAGCCTAGCAAAATTTATATTATATGTTTCTCTACCACATCTTGTTGTAAGATATTGCATATTCTAGTAGTTCTAAGAATTGCAATTAGGCATCAGGCATGCATCGAGAGTTCCCTCCTGCCCTTTTGTTCTAGGTTGTTAGGTGCCTCATGTAGGGCTGGGTATTCTTCGAGTCAGGAAGAATTCTGGGGAAGTGTAGTGCTTCATGGTTGGGTGGAAAAGCACCTTAACCATGCTCTTGACTTTCAGCTTGTAGAAAACCAGTGGGTTATGGCGGTTGAAGATAGATTGAATATTTGATTTTCTTTATGTAATTTAGAAGATGGATATATATCATTGTATGGTTTGTTTAGTCAATTGATGTAATTGCACTCCTCTTTGATGCACTCTTGTTACATTTGTGAAACTATAAAGGATTATACATATTAATAGAAATATTTAATTTCCATTTATAGACTGAGTTTTATTCCTTTATGGTTATTCTTAGTTAGTGGTATGTATTTAATATTTTCTGTATGTTGAGACCTTTTCCTTTTATTTAGTGATTTTGATCTGTCGATGATGATAACAAGTAGTATGGGATGCTTGTTTTTCATCATAACGGTAATTGTTCAGATGTCTCATGCGAGTAGGCATGTTGACAAAGTGAACAAAATTGTTTTCTTTCTATATATAAATGTCTTGAAATATGAAAAAGATTTGATTAAGCTATATTGCACCATTGAAATAGATGGATATTGTACCATTGAAATAGATGGATATCGTACCATTGAAATAGATGGATATTGTACCATTAAAATAGATGGATAATGAATGCCTAGTTTTTATGTTATATGTAATTCAGAAATAGATATATCATGTATTGAACCTTTGTATGACAAGGAATGAAATTGTACTTCTTCTCTATGAATTATGACTGCATTTTAAAAATTGTAGAAATTGTAAATTTTTTAGTATTCCTATCAATAGAAAGTTCTTTTTCTCTCAATTATAGATCAAGATTTACTTTTGTTGATAAATGGTTGTATCATTATTGAAATCATGATGAACTTCTTATCTTTGATCTTTCTAATCATCTAATGATCTTTTTATATGTTAAAAACCTGTGATCTTATCTTTTATGTTTCAAGTTGAAGACCTTGTTGTAAATTGTGATATTTCTGATATTGAGACTTTTTGATTTGCCAATGATGATAACAAGTAGTATGGGATGCTTATTTTTCATCATAAGGGCAATTGTTCTGTTGTCTCATGCGAGTAGGCATGTTGACAAAATGAACATAAATTGTTTTATTTTATGAAAATGTTTGGGATATGAATAAGATTTTATTAAGGAAATGATTTAGCTTGCATGATTTTATTCGTCTATTTGATGAAAAATGACATGCTAACGATGTGTGCAAGTGAATGAATGTTAGACAGAGGAATTTCTGCACTTATGAACAAACAGGTGCTTGGAGCAATGACACATTATCAAGTAGGCCAATTTTAACTTTGAGGTAAAACAAAATTAAAGAGGTATGAAATTTTATCTTCAGTTAATTTGATCATCGGGACCATGATTCTTTTAAGGGGAAATGATATCATAACCCCTATTTTCAATAATTAATTTTCAATTTAATATACTATTTTAATGATCGCTGACCAAACTTTGACTCATGTGCGTAACAGGAATATACTCTCGACAAAGAGAGAGTATCGTCAAGGAGGGGGCGTCTAGCTAATTGATAGTGATTGTGGTGAAAGGAATTTGCACACACGGGCACTTAGATGGCATATAATTGCATAGTCATTGCATAAATTAATTTTATTGATATATTGTCTTCTTATTTTACTAGAAAAGAAAATCATTTAATATGTTATAGTTGTTATTTAATTAATTGTTAGTTAAAATGCTCTTGGTGAAATAAAAGTAATTTAAATTATATTTATATATATATATATATATATATATTGATTTTATTTGAAATTGTATGTGAGGGAAAGAATTATATTTTATTAATTATTATTTTTAGAAATAATTGTGTGGCAAATTAATTAATAAAATTATGTTTAGTTATGCCGATGATGGCATGGTTCGGTGGTTAAGTCGCTCGGTTGTAGTGGCAGCCACCAGAGTTCAAACCCCCGCTGGGCCAACGAGCTCGCAAGGCTTTGCCTTCGCTGGGCCAATGAGTTCGCGGGTTTGAAGTGTTCTTCCTAGGGGATGAGGTCCCCCAGTTGTGGCCTCACCGGTTCATTGCTCCGGGCAAAAGCATTCGCGTGGACCCGGAGGGCGTGTCGCACCAGCGTCGCCGGTCACGTTAAAAAGTTTGCCAGGCGCATTTTTTAAAAAAAAAAAAAAATTATGTTTAGTTATTAAATTTATACCATTTTTAAAATTAGAATATATGTTTTATTTTATAACAATAGAAATAAGTCATAGAAAAAGAAAACGAAAATAGAAAATCAGAAGCTAAAATCAAGGGAAAAAGCCATGTTAAGAGAAAATGGAAATAGAATAATGCAAAACAAAGTAGATAAGTGAATTAGAAATAAATAAATATTAGGAGTATATTTATCTGATTAATTATTTTAATAGCAAGTTTTCATGCGATAAAAGCAACAAAATAAAAAGATGACTATTTTATATTAGAAAATTAGATAAGCTAATTCTTCATTATTAGGTATTTCTAAATTGTGTGCATGAAACTCACAATTATTAGTAAGTTTATAATTAGTTCTTGCTATGAAAATGACTTTAATTATTATTTTTTAAATTGTATTTTAATTATTAAATCTTATCCAATTTAATTTAAATTTAGTTTTAGTGAATTTATGCGGTGATTAAGGAACTTTTCTTTTTGTGAGTAAAAAATATTTATTTTTTATTTAAAATAGATTATTATTTAGAATGATAATCTAATTAGGTATTTAGTAATAAATAAATTTAATAAGTGCCAATTAAAATTAGTAATAAATGTAGTTCAATTTTAGGGAAATGTCTTATGAATTGTCATTAATTGAATTTACTATTAGTTTCTAAATTTCCTTTGAGTGTATTTTTACTTTTTAGGAACAATGTTGAATTTAGAAGGAACATTAGATATAAATAAATAGAGGAGAAAAAGAAGGGATTTTGGAGGAGAAAAGGGAGGTAAGTTTACATTTTGGTGAGATTTTTCCTTGTAGGATCAAAAATAAATAAATTACATTAGGCATTATTTGTTTAATTATATTGATTGCATTCCAGGAGAGGATTTTGGATGAGCAATTGTGATAATTTTGGGCAATGTTCGTTTCAAAGGATTTGAAAGTTTGAGATCTTCATCAAAGAAAGAAATTAGGCAAGATTTTAGGAGATTGTGAAAGCAAGATTTTAGGAGATTGTGAAAGCATGATTTTCAGAGCCAAAATGGAGTGCCATATTTGGAGAGTCAGTTATGATTTGAGTAACTTTCTATATTACGGTGGATTTGATTCTCCGTGACTAGGCCTTGTAACTCATGGTTTTGAGTTTCCTTTTTGGTGGATTATTGTATTGGAACTCCTATAAATTGAAGGCTTGAGGAGTTATTTGGGGGAGTTTTTTGCAAGGTTATGCGGTGAGCTTTTCTTCCAAAGGAGCAAGATGTAAATCTCTATGTTAAGGCTTTGAGCCTACAAGTGTATTGTAACATGTTTGTGGTTGCAGATTAATACATTGGTTTGATGCTTTTGAGGGTGGGGTTTTTTTACCCAAAGGGGTTTTCCCCACATATATTGGTGTTTCTTCTATTCTGTCTATTTTCTTCTTCTTTCATGTTCTTAAAGTGTTAATTTACATGTTGTTATGCTGCTGAAATTTTCTTAGATCTATAAGCTACATTATCTTTCCTCTAAGGGTTAATGAGATGGGAAATCAACTATGTTTGTTTCTGCTTTAAGGGCATAGTAGTATGTGCTTGTATCAAGTTATTCAATATCTGTTTAAGTAAAATATAGGATGTTGTAAGGTTTACATGTTAAAAGTTAAACTATGATTGATGTGATATTCTTATATGAGCCTACATGGATAAATATTGTAAGGCTTGGTCCTCTTATTTAAGTTTTTTTGTGTTAATAGATGTATTGAATCACTTTGGATGATTGTATAAAGGTATTATTCGCAAGTTGTGATATTTGTGAGCAGCAGGTTAATTACTTTCCTTTTTCACACTATTTTATAAGAATATAATTCTAGTTAATTATATATGGATTGAAATTGCTTTTCATTGGTTTCTTTTAGTAAGTGGTAGTTTTCAGACTTTACATGTCATCCTTACCAGACTCAATTCTTCTTGAATGTTCAACCTCAATCCATTGATGTATCTCACCACTTTCTCCTTTCTTGCTTCACTATGTCCAATCCTTATGATCATCTTATGAAATTCTTTAGTATACTCCTTCACAGATTTCTCCTTTTGTTTCAGGTTTTGCAGTCTCTGCAACAACTCCAACTCATAGTCAGCAGGTATAAACTGATTCTTCAACTTTGTCACCATTCTATCATATTTTGTGATCTTTTCTTTTCCTCTCCTATTTCTATCCAACTAAAATTCTTTCCACCAAATAGCAGCATGTCCTTTCAACTTAGTCTTTGCAAATCTTACCTTCTCTGAATCTTTAATTTCTTCATATTCAAAGTATTCCTCCAAGTCATTTATCTAATCAATCAATTCCTTTGGATTCAAATTTCCATTATAATTTGGTACTTCCACTCTAGGTCTCTTTCCAATCTTTGAAATAGCTTTCAACATCTTCACTTGATCTAATTCTTCTTCTTCTTCTAGGGTTTCTTCATTTTGATCAGTAGATTGAAATTCTTCAACATCACTTTCAACATCATGTCTAGGGGTTAGTCCTCTTCTTTTATCTTCTTCTACAGCATCCAGTCTAACTCTTATTATTTTCATTGTCTCCATCATTTCGTCCATTCTTCCAGCCATAGTGCCCACAACAGACATCCTCCTCAGCGGCATCTCTTCCTAGGATGTGGTGCAACTGTGTCAATTCAGCGATCTGACTGGAAGGTAGCAACTACCTCACACTCAGCGATCTATTGACAAACACAAGTAGACTACCTCAGGTTAGCGATCAGTTCGCCACAAGATCTTCTAGAATGCCTTCACTTCCTAAAGGATTCAAAACTTTTCTCTAATACCACTTGGTGCAGTCACGAGCGGAGGGTTCACAGAATGAACTGTCCAAACCATGTAGCTAGAGTCAACACAATGGAAACAACACAAATATAGAATGTAATGGAAGATTCAAATGCTCAATATATCATATATTCAGAATGTGTATATGCTGACAACAAGCAGGCTACAATCAAAGGGTTCACAGGCCTACTTTTTGCGTTACAACAAATATGCAAGATAGGGCATTGAAATGCCTTCTGGAAAGAAATCTATATTTCTAAATTATCAAAATCATATCATAGAACTACTGACTTCCTAATACATCTTAGAGATCTATATATATCATCTGTAAGCTTCGAAAATCCTCCACGTCCACCAAGAAAGGTTACAAACTCCAATGAAGGAATGTAACATGTAGAAACAAATAAGTCAGCCTTAAACATCTAGTAATACTCCACAAATGGATGAAACTTGGTGTGGACCTCAAGGAAGGTCTATCTGATCCATGTGTACCTTGTGATATGTTTCATTATGCTCCACAAGTCACGAAAGTGCTCCACAAACCTTCTCCTTCAATTAATTGTCTGTATGCTCTACTCTGTGAAAGCTGATGATCTTCTGGTAGTGATAACTTTTAGCAGACAAGTCCAAATGACTTAAAATTTGGATATGATGTAGATGCTAAGTTCTGCTCCGTGAGCTCTAAAATGAAGATGCAGCAAAATGCAGTACAAAATGTTGAAACTGCAACTGATTGAACTGAACTGAAAATGAAAGAAAAGAAAGGATGCAAAGTTTTTTAGTTGATGCAAGATTACTCTACAACCTGGGATGCTCCTAAATCAGAATGGGAAGTGTGCAGTTTGTGATTCTACATCCTTTGAGGTAATCTTTTGTTGGTTTAAGTTTGAATTTGAATTTTCATTTGAAATTTTTTATTTGTAGGAATGCATGTTTTTTGAAAACTAAATTTTCAAGAAAGGTCATGTAAATTTTTTCTAAAACTGCAATTTTATTTCAAAAGTGTCTTGTTGGGTAGAGTAGGGACAAAAGGGTATGTTTCCATTTTCAATTTTTGAAATTCTTGGAAAATGTGAAAAGTGTGTAAATTTCCTTGTTTTGAGCTATCATATTTTGTTGAAAAAATTGTGTGATTGGAAAAGATTGTTGTTGGGTTAATTTAGAACAAGTGGGTATTTTCAGATTTTGAATTTCCTTGATATATGAAAAAGTGAAATTTGGGTGTAGGGTTTTGGGAAGGATGCTTCAAGATCCGTCAATGGTGGACCCTGGACATTCCTAAAAAAAATTTATTTTATTTTATGAAAATTTTAGAAATTTTGAATGTTGCATGTTATGACAAATGATGTACTATTCCATGGATTTAATTTTATAGTTGCATTGGGAAGCGTACCTTCAGGGGAAAATGCTATTTTTCTATTTTTGGGTTCCTTGAAGAAGGATGACCCTAGTTTGTGTGGCGTGAGTGATCAATAATAACCTTAAGGCTCCTAGAAGATTGGTGATGTCCTTATTGAGTCACTTGTTTGTGTACCATGCCCAATTGGATAATTGGTGTGTTAGACATAGGGTTGAGGTATAAGAATAGGGAAGGAGTGGGCTCTCAGTGTGTGCCATGATACAAAGTGATCATTGGAAGTAGTGGGTGTGAGTTTTAAATAAGTTTAACCATAAACACATTGGATAATTAAAATGTAATAAGATTTCTACGCTAAAACAAGGATGTTATCTATGATCAGGTTTTGGTCATAAATAGCATGTCACTACTCTAGGAGTTGGTGAATGTTGGAGTATGTCTATACTCAAAATCCACATGAAAGATGAGGATGCTATCTATGATTTGTCTTTGATCATACTGACATTCCTTAGCCTACTTTTGGTACCTATCCTTTCTTCAGATTTGGTATCTGAAATGTGTTTTGAGTTGCCACATCTATGTTGTTGGATTATGGTGTTCACATATATATGTGTGTTGGTATATGTTTCTACCTTGGTTGACATGTATTTAAGGTGTGAGAATCCCTTATGTTTGATTATTGTGATGGCATTGTGTTGTGATGAATAGCTTGTGCATCATTCATATTTTATATGCTTTTGACTGATAATTGTGCCACATGAGTGTCGTATGTGTTGGTTGGCATGTATTCTATATGTTTCATTATATACTAGGTGCATTATGAGTTTTCACATGTGTGGTGTGTGCTTTGATTGGCTTGAGTGTTGCCATACATATTCCTTGGATTGGTGTAAGATGACCTTGATAGCTGGTTTACCATGATCATCTTCTCCGTAGCTTGGTGGTTGCCTAGAGTGGCATAGACATCTATTTCACTCAATGATGGTAATATGGTATGGTGGTGGTTTACATTTTCCCATTGGTCCTATCGAGATGATCTTGCTAGATTTGGATGGTTCTTTGTTCATTTAAAGACATTTTGACTATGTTGTACTATGTGCCAATTGGGCCACTTTGGTGGCAATTTATTATTGATGTATATTCATGCTTTGTATATTTTATTTATTGGAGTGTGATCCTTCCATGTTTGGGAAGTAGCCTCCATCATGTTGTAATTTTATGATGTCATTTGGTTGGAAAATGAATCAAGTTTTAGATGGAATTTGTCATTCTGTAACATTATCTCATGTGCTAAAAATGGTTAACTGAGGATTTTGGAGTCCTTCATTTTATATATTGTACTTATAGTATGCTATGTTTATGGATTGTGTTGTATTTTTCCCACATTATGGTTGAGATTTCTATGTTTGGTTTTGGCCTAATTCAACGTTGGTATCGAATGAGTGTGGCATTCTGTTTGGAATTGATCATATTTGGCATGTATGTTAGTGAACTAGAAATGTTATATATTTCTATACTTGAGTTATTTTCATGCTTTGTTATTATATAACATGTTGGTTATGGTTTTAATGGATTCCATGTGATTAGGATCCTTGTGGATGTATCATTTTGGTGGTGTCATGGTCAACCCTCCCTCAGCTTGTGGATTCAATGTCAACATTGTTGGTGTGATTGGCCACATGTCAAAATTGCTTGTCTCTTTTGGATTATTTTTTGTGTTGAGAGGTGTGTCCTTGGTGTTCACATTCTCCCATGTGCTTGGGTGTTGGCATTGTTTTGCGTGTTGATCTCCATCTTTATTGGAGAGCACTTTCAACATGCATGTCGCTTGTCGAACTTGAATGGCCTTGGGGCTATTGTTTTGTCTCTTGAGTGTTTGTGATGGTTTATTGAGTGTTTCTAGGGTTTGGAGTCCTTCATTTTATATATTGTACTTATAGTATGCTATGTTTATGGATTGTGTTGTATTTTTACCACATTATGGTTGAGATTTCTATGTTTGGTTTTGGCCTAATTCAATGTTGGTATCGAATGAGTGTGGCATTCTGTTTGGAATTGATCATTTTGGCATGTATGTTAGTGAACTAGAAATGTTATATATTTCTATACGTGAGTTATTTTCATGCTTTGTTATTATATAACATGTTGGTTATGGTTTTAATGGATTCCATGTGATTAGGATCCTTGTGGATGTACCATTTTGGTGGTGTCATGGTCAGCCCTCCCTCGGCTTGTGGATTCAATGTCAACATTGTTGGTGTGATTGGCCACATGTCAAAATTGCTTGTCTCTTTTGGATTATTTTTTGTGTTGAGAGGTGTGTCCTTGGTGTTCACATTCTCCCATGTGCTTGGGTGTTGGCATTGTTTTGCGTGTTGATCTCCATCTTTATTGGAGAGCACTTTCAACATGCATGTCGCTTGTCGAACTTGAATGGCCTTGGGGCTATTGTTTTGTCTCTTGAGTGTTTGTGATGGTTTATTGAGTGTTTCTAGGGTTTGTAGTGGCCTTGGGGAGGCATGAGTGATGTTTCAAAACTCATTCCTTTGAGAAAATTTTGTTCGGTAAATGTTCAAGGACACTAGCGCCCCAAGTGGACCCTAGTGCCCAGGAAGGACTCTATCACCCAAGAAGGACATTAGTGCTTAGGTGGGAAATTAGAGCTAAGTGCTAGAGTTCCTAGGACACTTTTACTAATCATTGTCATCTTATTTCGCACTGTAGTTCTTGAGTCATCGGACAGCGAGCATTTCTCGATATTTTTTGAGGAAACTTTGTATACGGAAGTTGTTCCCCATGGTCCCTTGAGTTCTCTCATATTTTTATCCTGACTAGACGTGATGTATTTTTGGGGTTATGACCATTTTTTTCTTGGGAAGCAGGTGTCATGTTGTGTCGACTGACTATCATTATTTTTAGGAAGGGTTGTGATCTCCCTAATAGATCCCCTTCTTGAGTAGGTTGTTTGGTATGCCTTGTGGTTGTGTGGCATTATGTTGGGATGGATTTGGGGTGATTACCACCCTCATCCTATTCCATGTAGTTGCAAGAGTGCATGGTTGTGGATTGGCATCTGACCTTCGTTGTGGAGGAAGTTCCATTCTCTCGTAGGGTTATTGTGTTGGCTTTGTCACACAATTGGTATGTCTTTTGCTTGTGTTTGGTTGGTGTGTTTGTACCTTGAGTAGTCACCTTGGTTATTTTTGTGTCATGTCCTAGAGTGTCATCATGGGACGTTGGGATGATTCTAGTGCATGATTGTGTAATTGGGACATACACATGTCACAATTACATCATGAAAAATTTGTTTGTCTTGTTTGTGTCCATTAATGTCCTAGTGTAAAAGTTGAGGCATTAAATGAAATGGTGACATTTCTCAACTTTTATTTGATGAAGTCTACCATATATGTAGAAACTACCCAAGGTCCATGATGAAGAAGACCCACGGCCTTAGATCTTTACAAACCGTAAAGATTGTTGCAAGTGTCTCTCGAGTAGAGCTCAACAACCTCATGAAGGACATGAAGTAGGACATTATCCATCATCTAGCAACCCAATTGGATACCCTACATGTGAAGAAAAACAAGAAGCAAAAGAAACGTTAGCAAAATACTATCTGTATTTCAAACAAAAGAAGGTGAGTTGCAAATGCAAAAGGATAGCTAGTATCACTAAAGACAAGCATGAAAGGCCAAATTTCCAAACTTTGGAAGATGAAGATGGCCAGGTATTTTACTTGTCCTAGTGCAAACCATGGCAGCAATGACAAGGTATTCATCAAGACCCTTTATCTTATAATGGTTTGTTTCCAAGTTCTCCAATATTTCTAATTGGTATAATGCACCATGGGGTTGTTATGGAGTAAAAGTGGACACTTGCCTTTTACCTCCTTGTTTAGCTCCTAGATCCCCGTGATTACATTATGTATTATAATTGATCATTCCAAAGAAGATTACCTAACACCTAGGTGAATTTGGGACTTTGGGCCCTTCCTTAATCTCATCCCAAACTTGGGCGCCAACTGCCCAAGTCCTCCCTAATTGGTCGGGGCTAATTAATGTTATGTCAACATAGGACCTTTAAAAAGGTTCCTCTTTGTCAGCTCTTGTGATTTAATTTGACGAATGTTAGCGGGAAAGCATATATAAGTGTCTCTTTTAATTCATTATGAACCTAGATAGTGATATCCAACTAGAAGTAATGGAGTGAAGAGCATTCAAAGCATTCATTGTGATTCTAGAGAAGATTTGTATTATCATTGTGTGTGTTTTTGTAGGTTTAAAGTTATCATCTATCTCTCCTTATGAGTTGAAGAGCATTCATTCTCCTAAAGGTTTCATCACATAGGTGATATCATTGTTGTTCATCATCATTTGATTTAATCATATTGATTTGTGTTTAGCCTCTATTCTGCAAGGGCACACTCTATCTATCAACAATGTTGGGAAGCTTGAATGTTATCCTGGGATTTGACTAAGGCAAGTCCATAAACACCATAACCCCCAAACCCCTTCTCTTCTTCTTGTGTGTAGGTTACAAGTGTGAGATTCAGAAAATGTGAAGATACAAGAAGACTGAGCAGGGATTAGGGTTTTGACATCTGAAAGAAATTCATGAATATTCCCCCAAAAAGACTTGGGAAGTTGGTGCCCTAGTATTTTGACCTTTCTAGCTCTAGATCTGGCTTCAGAGTAGTCACTGGAACACTTTCTCAATTCTAACTATTGGTAGATTTTTACTTCTAGGACTTGGGTAGTTACTATTTCATCCTTTTGACACCTCTACTTTTAGAATCAGGTTCTACTCTGTTCAATGATCTCGGTGCTTCTTTTGGATTGTCTGTATCTATCTCTATTTGTAAATTATGCTCTGATCTTCATCAACTAGGGTTTAGTGCATATTGGGCCTAGGGTTTGATAAAAAGGCTTGGTTAAATATGATCTTTCCATAGCAAACAAGAGTACAAGATTTGTAGTTTAGTCCACCTCCATTTGGTAGTGATTTGGCTCGGTCTTGTCCTTGAATGTTATTGTGAAAGAGGGTTGAATCTAGTGTGTATGCTAGTTGTCATCATTCACCTTTTTCATACATAACATGGGTAATATGCCACATCAACCATGGTCAAACCTATCACCACCTAGCTAGACCCCACATTAGGGGGTATGGTCACAACAACCATACCAACCTTAAAACCATAACCAATAGTGGAAAACACCCCAACATACATGTGCCACAACAATGGAGAGGAAATCAGCCTTGGCAAAACCCCAACATTGGTTACTCGTAACCACACTAGGCTTTGCCTCAGCAACTAGCCCTAATGCCCAATACTATTACACCTACTCCTACACCACACAGAGAAACCTAATTGCATGTTCAACCTGCACCAAATCCTAACAACAAGCATGTCCAACAGGCTTATGATAACAAAGCTATCCAATACCTGACTTGTGTGTTTAAGGTTAGTGATGTCCAACTATATTCAAGAAAGATCCTCTCTGGACCAATCTCCCCACTTATCATGAAACTTCCTGATGAGGACATTTCCAGTGATATTAATTTACATCTTAATAATCGACATGAGCACCTTGACCAAACCCCAGCACATGTAGAGAATAAGAACCAAGAACCCCCATTCCCTGAGAGATTGAACATGAAAAAAACTAAAGCTAAGCCTGAGTTTGATTTCCTTGGGCAATTGAAAAATGTCTGTGTTAAAATTCCCCTGTTTCAATCTATTAAGGATGTGTCTATTTACACTAAGACCATAACGAAATTGTGTTTAAAGAGGCCAGGAAGGAAGTGTAAGGACCCACAAATTGTTCATGTGATTAGACAGCTTGTTGACATCATTTTGGGCAACATAGTTGTACCAAAATACACAGACCCTAGTAGTCCAGTTGTGGATGTCCACATCAATGGCACCCTTATAAACATTACTTTAATTGACTTGGGTGCTACCATCAATGTTATGACCAAAGAAACCATGACAAACCTACAACTAGTTGACTTAAGACTGACACCAATAGTATTGCAATTAGCAAATAGATCAACAGTCAAACCTGAAGGGATCATTGAGGATTGGGTTATTACACTTGGCTCTTGGGAATATCCTATCAACTTTATGGTCCTACAACCAAACGATAACCTAGGAGGATATCCTCTCATCTTGGGATGACCATGGTTGGTGACTGCAGATGATTTCATTGGCTACAAGTTAGGTAATATGATTATCTCCAATGGAAATATGACAAAGAAACTAGTTATGTATCCTCCAGCCCAACCCTTTTCTAATTTTGAGGAATCTGTATGGCCAAACCCTGAAGACAATGATTAGTATTATGTCCAAACACTAATGATTATAGGTAGAAGCCCTATGATAGACATTGAGGATGAGGATATTGTAATTGCAAACATAATGTAGAACAACTATGGCATGGATACTCCACTAGATAATAGTTTGACATATGTGTCGTTCCCATTACATAACATTTTCCCTACAGAAAACTCATCAAATTATGAATCTGATATCGGTGTATTTCACCACTTATTGCCCCATACTTGTTGCCTCAATACCTCATATTCCAACGTGTCCTCTATGCATTCCCTAACAAAACAAGTTGAAATTTCTCCTGATAGATCACTAAACATTAATAATAGGTTGACCCTGTAGCAACAAGATGAACTGGTTATTATGTTGCAGGCTCATAAAATAGCCTTCACATAAGACTATCATGACATGAAAGGACTTGATCCAAACCTCTACACACATTATATATACATTAAGGACGATTGTAAGCCCATCAGACAACCTCAAAGGAGAATGAATCCTGCAGTCTAGAACATTGTGAAGGAAGAATTAAAAAACTCTTGGATGCTGGCTTCATATACCCCATATCAAATAGCCAATGGGTTTTTCCTTTGGTAATAGTTCCTAAGAAAGGAGGCAAATGGCATGTTTTTATTGACTACCGAGAACTTAACACTGCAACATGCAACAATCATTTTCTTTTACCTTTTATCGACCAAGTTCTAGACTCTTTAGCAGGAAAAAAAGGTACTTTTCTTTCTTGGATGGATTCAATGGATATAACCAGATCAAAATCACACTAGAAGATCAAGATAAAACATTTACCTATCCTTAGGGTACGTATGCTTATGCAGTCCTTCCCTTTGGCATGTGTAATGCTCCTGCCACTTTCCAATGGGTAGTGTTAAGTATGTTCTCTAATCTTACTCTTGGATCGTAGGATACCTTTTCTATACTAGTCCTGACAATATCATGTGCAGGTGTATTAGAGAAGATGAGGTTTTTGATATTTTGAAGGCATGTCATGATGAGCCCTATGGAGGACACTTTGCAGCAAAGGGAACACCATTCAAAATACTCAAAACTGGGTATTATTGGCCAACATTGCATAAGGATGCAGTTATATATACTAGGAGGTATGACCATTGTCAAAGGATGGGCAGATCAACTAAGAGTGATGAAATGCACCTGTAGCCACAACCGATACAAGAACCTTTTGATAAATGGGGTCTCAACTTTATATGCCCTATTGATCCTAAGCCAAACAAAAAGGAGTACATATTGGTGTGCACTAACTACCTAACTAAATGGGTTGAATTCAAGGATCTCAAACATGTTAGAGATGAAAAGGTAGCAAAGTTTCTCTATGAAGAGAACTTCACAAGATATGGAGTGCCCAAGGAAATTATTACTGATCAAGGTCCATAATTTACCTTTGAGTTGATTGCTACACTTTTCAAGGAATATGCACTTAGGCATAGGAAGTCTACTCCTTACCATCCTCGGTCCAATGGCCAATTGGAAGTTACCAATAGAGAAATAAAAGCAATTTTGACTAAAATTGTAGCCTTGCACCACAGAGATTGGGCCAACTGCCTTCCTAAAGTAGTTTGGCCTTATAGGATGACATGGAAAACAGCAACAAGGTTCACACCCTATGAGTTGGTATACGGTAAAACAAAGGTGCTTCCTATTGAGTTTGAGCACAAAACTTTAAGAACAACACTAGAGCTTGGCATAGATCTCTCAATATTAGAACAAAAAAGAATAACTCAGCTAAATGCATTGGATGAACTATGAAAGGAAGGTTTCCATCACACAAAAGTTGTGTAGAAACAAAGGATGATATGACATGATAAATTTATCAAAACCAGGGAATTTCAACAAGGAGATTGGGCATTACTATTTTGTTCAAGGTTTAAAGATCACAAGGGTAAGTTGCAGACAAGATGGTTAGGACCTTATGAGATAGTAGAAGTATTTTCAAATGGAGCAGTAAAGCTGGTAACCATTGATCCTGCCAGGTTTTCATTAATGGTCAATGGTCATCGCCTTAAGCTTTACAAGAAGCCACTCAATAAGGCACAATTTATCCAACATGTAACACAAGATAAAAGAATGTGGTCAACAAAAAAGAATAAATGATAGAGGATAAGACTTCCAGCTCCACCCTTATCAATATTCAAGTATAATTTCTATGTTTTAGCGACAACAACAAAAAACTAAACAATGAAAACCCATTTGGGTGATGCTCATTTTCACTCAAATAATTCTTCCAACCACTGGTAGCCTTTCCATTCTATAGTTTTGTCAGTCCATACATTCCTATAACACCACTCTTTGAGTTCCTGCAGCATCACTCATTGTGTTCCCTGTAGCATTATAATTCTTCGTTCTTGTTGCATCCACCGCCTGACTTCCTGCAATCTCTCCATTAATGTTCCTGCAACCAAATCATATTTCTTCAATCCTGCAACCACCATTAGTACACTGTCGATTATGTTGCTTCATCAATAAACGTACACATCACATCATCATATCATCATAACACACCATCAATAATTCTACTGCTCATGTCAGTTGTCGATCCTTCCACCACGGACTATCACCAACATTATCTTTGGGCCAACTACCTTCCTGAAGTAGTTTGGGCTTATAGGATGACATGGAAAACAACAACAGGGTTCACACCCTATGAGTTGGTATATGGTAAAACAAAGGTGCTTCCTATTGAGTTTGAGCACAAAACTTTAAGAACAACACTAGAGCTTGGCATAGATCTCTCAGCATCAGAACAAAAAAGAATAACTTAGCTAAATGCATTGGATGAACTATGAAAGGAAGGTTTCCATCACACAAAAGTTGTGTAGAAACAAAGGATGAAATGACATGACAGATTTATCAAAACCAGGGAATTTCAACAAGGAGATTGGGCATTACTATTTCGTTCAAGGTTCAGAGATCACAAGGGTAATTTGCAGACAAGATGGTTAGGACCTTATGAGATAGTAGAAGTATTTTCAAATGGAGCAGTAAAGCTGGTAACCATTGATCCTGCTAGGTTTTCATTAATGGTCAATGGTCATCGCCTTAAGCTTTACAAGAAGCCACTCAATAAGGCACAATTTATCCAACATGTAACACAAGATAAAAGAATGTGGTCAACAAAAAAGAATAAATGATAGAGGATGAGCCTTCCAGCTCCGCCCCTATTAATAGTCAAGTATAATTTCTATGTTTTAGCGATAACAACAAAAAACTAAATAATGAAAACCCATTTGGGCGATGCTCATTTTCACTCAAATAATCCTTCCAGCCACTGGTAGCCTTTCCATTCTATAGTTTTGTCAATCCATACATTCCTATAACACCACCCTTTGAGTTCCTACAGCATCACTCTTTGCGTCTTGAAGCATCACTAGTTGTGTTCCCTGCAACATCACTCTTTGCACCCTATAGCATCACCAACCACATTCCCTGCAACATCACTCATTGTGTTCCTTATAGCATTATAATTCTTTGTTCTTGTTGCATCCACCACCTGACTTCCTGCAGTCTCTCCATTAATGTTCCTACAACCAAATCATATTTCTTTGATCCTGCAACCACCATTAGTACACTGTCAATTATGTTGCTTCATCAATAAACGTACATATCACATCATCATATCATCATAACACACCATCAATAATTCTATGCTCATGTCAGTTGTCGATCCTTCCACTATGGACTATCACCAACATTATCTTTTGTCACTTGTAAGACTACGTAACAACTTTTCTACTCATTATATTTGCTAATGATTATTTTAACAACAGATTTCATTTATTATATTTTACATTTAGTATCATGATTTTCCATTTAACCTCTCCCATCATTTCAAATTAAGTCCCTACCTATGGGTCACACGAGGACACACATCTTGCTTAGTTGGGGGGTAATTGTCTTGTCATCTCACTCACTAGTCTGAACGATCCATTCCCATCTTTCCAGCTCATTAGTATGAACTATCATCCTCACACCTCACACTTCACCACCCTCACAACCCATAATAATTCGTACACATGCATCTTGTTCATACTGCAAGAGTTTGAATATTGTTGCATTTGCTTTGAAAACCACAGCACAAATAAAAAAACAAATTGTGAAGTCCATCAAGCCAAACACAAGAAACCCTAGCTACCAATAGCAAGTGTTTGATGCAGCAGAAGTAAGAAGAGGGAAAAAATTTGTCTAAATTAGGAAACACTATAAGAAAATAAAGAATAAGTAATGGGGGTGACCTTGTGAGAAGGGAACCAAATGATCATACAATACTTTAGGAGGATGGAGACAGTCTCCTTATTTTTCAATAAGGCAATTGGATGGACTACTTCTAGAGGTTGGAAGGGTATAATGAGGAAGTCATAGCTGAACTTGCACAAACATTGAATAATGGGGAAGCACTAATAAAAGGTTTGAAAGTAAATTCTTTAGAAGCCGCAATAGTGGAGGTTACAGGGCTTCCTACAACCGGAGTGAATTTTCTAGAGAGAGGAAATGTAGTAGCAGTCTTAAATGAGTTCACAAAGCCAGGGGAACAACTCCAATTCTTGTCACAAGGGACAAAGTGCTTGTCTCTTCCACCTCGTTGGGCTCAAGTAGCCACCCACATCATCAGATATCTTACCTACGAAGGTAGGCAATCCTTTCTCTACATTGTGCATTTTAGGTTACTAATCCACCTTCAGCATGGAAGAAGAGTACATGTCCCAATTTTTTGTTTAATTTTTTAAAAAGAACACAAAGGAATATCAAAAGGGCATGACCACTACATTATCCCACAATGGCCTTATTCAATTGCTAGTGAATAAGAGTTTAAATGAGCAATTTCCTGATGTATCATGAGAAGAATTTTTGGGTTTAAACAACATAAGGAATAGGTCAGATGTAGGGCCACATGGTAGGAAACTTAGGGTGAGGTGGACCCAAAGGTTGCAATCGTAAAATATACAAGTAGTGAGGGAAGAGATTGAGGGAGAAGAGCATGTAGGTACATCCCATGAGCATGCAATAGACTCTACTAAACATGTAGTACCTTCAACTGATCCTGTAACATCTACCCTGGACCCTACAGCATCTTCTCGAGATCCTGTAGTGCCTTCCCATATGCATGAGCCATCTTTAGTTGGTCCCGCAACATCTACCCTAGACCTTGTAGCATCTTCTAGAGATCTTGTAGAATCTCCACATTTGCATACAACACCTACACATGAAATCCCAATGCCTGTGCCTAAAACTTTGCCATATGTGCATGAAACCTCAACATTTGTGCATGAAACTTTTCCATCTGTACTTGAAATTATGTCACCAAGGACTAAAATTTCTTCACCTATGTAAGAAAAACCTCTATCTACCACCTCATCAAACCAACCTGCAACTACTACCACTCCTTCTTCCAAGCCTAAGAGGAAATGGAGGGCATCTCCTTCTCCCCTCAAAACAAGCAAACATAAATAGAAAGTCGATGCGATTCCAACATCACATTGACCTAAGCACTCTTAATGCCTTAAAATAGAGGGAAAACAAGAAAGGTCGTTGTTGCAACACCAAAAGTGGTTTTCTTGGAGACTGATATTGATTCTGAGAGAGAGGAGATGTTTGTATACAGATACCAAGCTCATACTTCCAACAGCCTAGGATTTGATGTAGAAGAGGAATCCACCTCTACTTCATCTAAATTTATCATTTTGGATACAAGCAAGGATTTAATCCCCATGGAAGTGGAAACAATGGATGAATTGTAGGTTACACTAAGAAAAATTGAACAATTAGAGCAGCAACTTAGAGCTTGTATGCAAAAAGGCAATAAATTAGATAAATTGGCTCAGATGGCAGTACAGAAGATTGATAAGGAGACAAGAAGAACTAAGGAGCAAACATTTCTTATCAATCATCCTTAGGAATAGGACACTCCCTCTACTTAAACCATTCCTGATAAGGCTCCAACATTTTTGAAATAGGAGGCAACTACTCAAACTGATGAACCCTCCCTAGAGCTATTGATGTGGAGAAGGGATGAGGAGATTGAGTTTATGAGAAGAAAATGGAAGAAATAAAAGGAGGAGATGGAGAAGAGGTTTACTAAAGAACTAAAAGGAAAGATTAAGGAAAACAATAAGCTGAAATCAAAGACAGAGCAACTAGAAAATTTGACAAATCAGCTTATTCAGTGCAGTCCTCCTGCAAGGGTCTATGCCTTGTTCTTAAAGGAATAATTATTGAGTTTTAAATTTATGCAATTTTTTTGTGATCTTCCTTATGCACTAGATACACCTAGTGATTTCTTCAAGGTTTATCAAGCATCCATTATTGAGTTGTAGAACCAACTTTATGAATTTTATTTGCATGATATGGTTGTTCCCTATGATTTGAGTTGGAATCCAATTTTGTATGTGGGGGATGTGCATATCAAGGCTTTGGCATCCTTTATTCAGAATGAACACAATAGGGGTTTGTAAATGTAAAAATACAGAGAAGAAGAGAAGTCCCTTTCATTGAAAATCAAAGGGGAAGCAAGAGACCCTGATAAGGTCTTAACAGAATGCTTGTCTCTGATAGAAAAACTAGTAGTGGCCACAAAATTCCTCTAGGATCAACACATTGTTCATTATAAGTATCGAGAAGTATTGAGAAGATTGTAAAGCAATCATTTGAGTTCAATAAAGGTAGGTGGCAAGAGCTTATAGTGGAGCTAAGGAAAAAAGAATCATACTCCATGTATAATTATCATGCAGTTGTAACCAAGGGGGACCGCTATATCAATTTAGCCAAGACAAATGAACTTGCATGGCTGCCACTTACCTTCCAACCACTAATTCTCTAGTTCCCTATTCCACACTGGCTAGGAAACAAGATCTATATTGTAGAGGGAGAAGATGCCAAATGGGAACATATTGCAAGACAGAAAGGATTCTTCTTGAAATAAGGAGAAGGGCACTCAGTACCATTTGATTTCAGAGACCTAACCCTCATGTACAACACAAGGCTATGATTTCTTGAGCACAAGCAAAATCTTAAGTTGGTGATGTAGAGCGTTCAAGGAAAATGTGGTTTCAATCTAACATTTCACTTTATGACCCTTAGGCGAGACTTAACTCATCGATAAACACATAAAATCCTTGGCCGATGAGCTAATAGGCTTCTACTTGTATATGCATTACTTGACTTGCGACTGTCGGTGGACTTAAAGTATCTTTACCCTGATTTCACCATTACGGCCGATCACCCTTTATATCTAACTTAATGTACATTCACAATATACAATCTCAACATACATTTGCGACATACATTCTAAAGATGCTTTTGTGATATACACACGAAATGTACATTCGGTGAACCAACACAAAATTCACTCCGATACAAACTTATGTATCCTTGTAACCGAACAAAATCACACAGAAACTTCAAAAACTCAATAGAACAGAAATGAATCTACTCCTAAGGAAGTCATTCCACTGATTTTGAAGAAATCTCCACCAGTGGAATGCTTCTGATTTACATTCCTGCGATTACACCAAAACAAACTTCTTTTATTCCTCCTCTACATACAAATCGGTTCTCTCTCTCTATTTTCCTCTCTGTCTGTTTAACAAACATACACCGACTATTTAAAGACTCACTTGGTAGTTACATACGATGGAAGGTGAACCGCCCTACAACCATCTTTGTTGTTCAGTTACATTCATTAGTTCAGTTACAATTCTTTTATGACACGTATACAATCTTTCAATATGGCATGAAGGCCTTACAATATGACTCTTTGGACACAACAGAAAATGTAAAGAATCTTCTAGATTCTTAGGTTTTGAGGTGCTCCTACACCATACAACCAACCAACAAAGATTTCCAAGTCCCTTGTAAATGTATCTGCAAAACAAAATTACCTTTTCCTGCATCTCTGTCTGGCTTCATCTTTCACTTTGTCTCTTCAACTTCAGGCTTGAAATCTTCACATCAATGGAATAGTGACCAACCAACCAACAATGGCAAACTACCATCAACATTTTAGAGGATCTTCAGACTCCTTCTACTCCTAGCAATGGAGTACTCTCAGACTGATTAAAACTTCAATGACTACCACACAATGCTCATTCAGATGTCCATCCTACACGCTGCTACATAGACCCATTCCTCCCATCCAATAGCAGATCCTGGAGATGCACTACCACTCTCTCCTTGGTGGCCTCACTCTGCATCCTCTTCCAGCCAAATCTCCATTGATGAATGGTCTTGACAGACCTCATCATCGTCTGCCCACACACAGGAATCCTATTCCTTCTTGCAACTAGATGGCATGAGCATCTGTAATAGTTGAACAACTACTGTCAGTCTACAAAATACCTTTCATGATCTCTTTCTTCAAAATGGTCACCAAACATTTTGTTTCACTCTTCATTTGCCTTCTTAGAATTCACCACACCTAGACCTTTCTCTAGCTCTTTCACCAAATCTTTCGCCAACTCTGATACCAATTTGATGCAGAGCGTTCAATGAAAACGTGGTTTCAATCTAACATTTCACTTTATGACCCTTCAGCGAGACTTAACTCATCGATAAACACATAAAATCCTTGGCCGATGCGCTGATAGGCTTCTACTTGTATATGCATTACTTGACTTGCGACTGCCGGTGGAATTAAAGTATCTTTACCCTGATTTCACCGTTATGGCCGGTCACCCTTTGTATCTGACTCAATGTACATTCACAATATACAATCTCAACATACATTTGCGACATACATTCTAAAGATGCTTTTGTGATATACACACGAAATGTACATTCGGTGAACCAACACGAAATTCACGCCGATATAAACTTTTGTATCCTTGTAACCGAACAAAATCACACAGAAACTTCAAAAACTCAACAGAACATAAATGAATCTACTCCTAAGGAAGTCATTCCACTGATTTCGAAGAAATCTCCACCAGTGGAATGCTTCTGAATTACATTCCTGCGATTACACCAAAACAAACTTCTTTTATTCCTCCTTCTCTACATACAAATCAATTCTCTCTCTCTCTGTTTTCCTCTCTGTCTGTTTAACAAACACAGACCAGCTATTTAAAGACTCACTTGGCAGTTACATACAATGGAAGGTGAACCGCCCTACAAGCATCTCTGTCGTTCAATTACATTCATCAGTTCGGTTACAATTCTTTTATGACACGTATACATTCTTTCAATATGGCGTGAAGGCCTTACAATATGACTCTTTGGACACAACAGAAAATGCAAATAATCTTCCAGATTCTTAGGTTTTGAGGTGCTCCTGCAGTCGCAAGTCAAGTAATGCATATACAAGTAGAAGCCTATCGACGCATCGACCAAGGATTTTATGTGTTTATCAATGAGTTAAGTCTCACCGAAGGGTCATAAAGTGAAATGTTAGATTGAAACCACGTTTTCATTGAATGCTCTGCATCAGTTGGGGGGTGTGATGAGTGTTATAATTGTCTTTTTAATCTCTATCTTTTCCTATTTAAAAGCCACATTCCTACAGACATTTCCATCCTTTTAAGTCAAGACTTTATCTAATATATGGACAAGAATTATGTTATTTGTATTATGTTTTAAATGAATTTATGCATGGTTAAATTGGTTGTTTTAAAATTATAATGTGGTATGATTAGTTGTTTACAATGATCTTGGTAAATGGAGATTTCTCTAGAACTAACCCTTTCTTGTAGAAACTAAGAACATTAACATGTAGCCAAGGCTATTGAAGTTCCTTTAGCCAAGACTATGGAAGTTCCTATGGCCAAAACTATAGAAGTTCTTGTAGCCAGCAGATCAATTCACACAACTGAAGAAACAACCTCCTATAGCAACAAGATCAACTCCTACAGCAAAGCACATAGCTACTAATAGCTGTCCAGAAGTAGTTGACTCCTTCTTTGTTGATAGGAATGAGTTGCAGAAGTGATTAGGAAGGGATGTGTAACACGTGGCAAGCTTTATCCCTCACTTAAGAATGTGTAGAGATTAGTTAAGTTCAAATAACCGTCTCCATATTTCTCAGATAATCTTGTTTGATTCTACAGTTTTGATTGGAATTCTCCTCTCTGGTTGTTTAGTTTCAGTATCATAGTTTTGTTTTGCTTCTTCAAAAATAAAGATTCCTTTCCATGTATCATGGCAAGTGGACCAATTAAGTTTTTATACTCTTAAATGCATGAACTTAGATGGGTGTGTATATATTGTTTTCACCTAGCATATCTAGGAAGTAAGATTTATTTATGAGTGCATCAGATTATTATTATATCAAATAAATAGATTTTTTTAGCACAGATTATCTATTATTGTTGTTCTTGATTGGGAACGAACGAATGAATGAATTGATTTGATTGAGTAACTGATAAAAGGAGAAAGGAAGTAGTCAACCTAAGTCAAAGCCCACTTGAAAGAACTACAGCCTATTAGTACAAGATTTATGCAATCAGAATTAGATCTTAGAGTTAGATTTGTTTGACTCTATTTCAGTTTGTTATCATATTTTGATTAAAAAGTAGTTATATAGATTTTCTTCAAAACTTATAATATAGTTTCCTATTTTTAGTATTGCATTCCATTCTCAATTTGCAGTAGCTATCTTTCACTAGCTATACACAACTCCACATCTAGAAATTCTCATCTGGATTGATAAATTAAATGTAGTATGTCATCACTCACCAAGATGCTTGATTTAGGATGAGTCTATTCATCGAGTCATACATAAGCCTTAGCTGCATTAGGTTTACTGAGAATTGATAATGCTCTGACATTCACCAAAATTCAAAGTTGTCGAAAGTTGATTTTTTAAAAAGAAAGTTTTTAAAGTATTTTAAAGGTTTTACTCAGGTTTTTCGCGGGATTTCTCAGTTCAAACGCAAGCTATTCCTAGGATGTCATGAATGTGTTAATGATGTTGCAGTTCAAGTAGGTGGGGAGGTAGGTAATATTGATGATGGTGGTTGGATTCCCTCGTATTTCCCTCCCATAATCCTTCACTAGCAGATGGCTATATATAGGTGGCATCAGAATGAAGTAAAGGTTGATCTCTTTGACATTTTTAGACAATTTGTATGCAGGGTGGTTAAGGTTTCAAACATTAATAGTTGTAGGTCTTTAGGCATAGTCATTGAAAGTTTATGGAAGTATTAGTGCAGACTCTAATATCTTTTGTAAATGTCTCCATTGTTGTATATATTCATTCAAGGAATTCCTGAATCTTTGTGGGGTTCCTCTTACCACATTTTGTGGTGTAATTGTAGTCACAATTTGAAGTATTTTATAGGTCTATAATATATTACAGACATTGTAATGGTTATTTCATTATAGACATGATATTTCCATAGTCCATGATAAGTTAGAATGTGTGCTTCTGGAATAGACTGTGTGTAGCTTTTTTAGATCGACATTTCGGATCACACTCAGTGTTCCATCATTAGGATGAAGAGAAGAGAATGAGTAAGTTGTAATTGTAGAGATGGTTACTTAAAAAGAGAGAGGGAAGTGTGGGCATGAAGTTTAACTTGAGGGGAGAGAGACCAATAAAGGAATAAGAAAAAGAAAAAGAACAATTAGTTCAAGAAATAAAAAGAAATCCTAAAGGTAGAAAAATAAATCCTTCCTTCTTCCGTCTCTGTCTACCTTTAGGATTTCTTTAGTGCTAGGGTCACTCAAACATCATCTGCATTTGAGGCTAGAGTTACATCATCCACCTCGTTGTTTGAATTAATTAGTGCCACATCTACAACTATGGGTTGGGACTAGTCCCTAAGCTTAATGGAATTGCAATGTGAGTGCATGTAGGTTGGCATTGTTGTAGGAATACCTTACACTTGACTGAATTGCATCATCACCTTCCTATAGTAGAAGGGCATGATGATGTGATCAAGGTAACCAACAAACTATTGGTCCCTCTACATCCTCTCCATCTAGTGGCCCATGTCAACCCAAGCCCTTATATGTTGACAGGCCTCCACACCATGTTTGTCCTAGGTAGCTTATTGAAGGTTTGTTGCCAAAAGAGCAAATCCTTGAACTGTCATGGCCTCCTCAAAGCATACATGTGTAATTGAGACGTGTCCCACATTGTAGCCATGGGGTATCCTATCAATTGTGTGCACATGATGCGCTTGAATGTCCACACCTATATAAGCATGCAAGTCATTAAACTGTGGCCCTCATAGTAGATGTAGCAACCAAGATCATGGTTCAAGTGGGTAAGCATACTTCGTCCCCAGAAAAAAATGGTCTCTGACTCCTCCATCACCCTAATACAATGGATGAGTCCCCCATGTAGGTGTCTCCCTTGCCCATCTAGGGTGATACACAACATCAATGGTGATCATGATGCAATGCACAAGTAGAATGGCTACTACTCCCTACTCTAGTCACCTCGTGTAGATGTGTTTGTTCACATCGCTAAGCATGATATGATTGATTGTGTACAATTTCCTTATTTGTGTGTATTCCTACAATCATTTCTCCAAGATCGACACCTATCTACATTAGATAAATAGCCTAAGGATTTGGTAGATGTCCTCTAATGTGAAGGTCATCTCTTCTGTCCATAGTCAGAAGACAGAGGCATCCATGTCCCACCTCTCCATTAGTGCCATGAGCATGCATCTATGACATCTTATATACCTAGTACACCCACTTGGCACAACAACGTGATATTATCTTGGCAAATGGCACTGAAGCGGCCTCACAATAGTGCTAAGATACTCCCCCACTGTGCTCACACATTGTAGGTGGGTGCTCTAAAACATGCAAATAACATTATGTTAGTTCTATGTCATCAAAAATCAAATTCTAATCCTAAAAAATAAAAAATTTCCCAAGTCCTTATGGGACACCTGTGCCCTTAGATGCCACACATCCTTTAGAACCTAGCACCCTTTTTGGATGCCACCGCACCCTTCGGACCCTAGTGCCCTTTTTGGATGCTAGCATGATTGAAGGATGCTAGTGCATCTAATGGATGCTAGGGTACTCTTGGGATGCCAACACATTATTAGGACACTAGCACATGATGTGGGTCCCATCGAGCATGAAAATTGAGTAAAAATATGACAAAAATTGAAAAACTTTTACTCACCTCTCACATGGTGAGACCTTGTTGCACTTGGTCCCATAGCTGGTCCAATCTCGGGCATTGAAAGTCTCATCTACATGGAATTTTCACTCTCAGATTGCTTTGGGTGCTAAAAAATGACCAAATTTAGAATATTCAAATGAATAGTAAATTTTTAAAAATTTCAAACTTTTTACAGCACCTTCTACATGAAAACCTTTATAACTTTTAGCTATGAGTTCGAATTTTGTGCCATTTCTTTCATGCTAATCCTAACTCTGCCCTCTTTCTTGTGATATGCTTTTTGTTGAATTATTATTTTACAAAATAACTCTTTGGAGAGCGTTTTCAATACATTTTCTCTTGAAACTTAAAAGTGATGAATTCTTTTTCCTACTTTCACCTCTTAACTGCTAGAAAAAAACACGAGAGGTACATACATTCACCCTTATTTCTTTCTGATTCATTTTCTTTTCATATCATTCTTCTTATTAGTACCTGCGTTCGACATACTATTGCTATGGTTGTGGCTTATCTAGTGATTAATCTAGCAAGAGTAAACCAATCAAAACACAGTATAAATTTTCTTGTCGGGCAAATTTGAATTAAATTTGAACTTTTCCTATGTGAACAAGAGAAAATTTTAACCAAAAAAATTAGAGAAATTATTTATCTCTGTTGTGATTGGCTCAAATAAAATGACCTCTTCTCGGCGGATTGTCAGAGATACTATTTTTAGTGCAACAAACACCTAAAATTGAGGAGGTAATTCTGGTTAGAAGGGAGGAGGTGGCAATGGTAACAATTTATTTATTTTTGAGTGAAACAAACACCTAAAAATTAGGAGACAAATCCGAGTGAAACAAACCCCTGAAAATGAGGAGACAAATCCGATTACAAGGGAGGATGTGGCAATGGAAAGCAAATAACTTTTTAAATTTTTTTATAACTAAGTCTGGGAATTTAGTTATGAAACAATTCATTTATGCTTATTAAATTATTATATGATTATTATTATTATTATCCAAATAATTTTTTAAATATTTTTATGAGTGAGTCAATATTTGTAGGAATTTGGTTATGAAACAATTCATTTTTATTATTGGTTATTAAAATGTTATATGATTATTATCATTATTATAATTATAAAATCATTGTAATATTTATATTATTATAATATATAATGATTTAATGTATTTGTCATAGCTATAGTTTTTTTATTGTTTTGGGTATAAAAATATTAAAAATAACTAACAAATTAATTTGTTTTTTATTAATATTAATATTATTATTATTATTTTATTCTCTTATGTTTGCTAAATATTAAAAATTAGTAACAAAATAATATATTATATTATTATTATTATTATATTATTGTAATATTTATATTATAATTTATAATGATATAAGTTATTTATCACCATTCTATAGTTATTTTATTCTTTTATGTATAAAAATATAAAAATTACTAACAATTTTTTTAAATTAATAATAATAATAATATTATTATTATTATAATATTGTGTAATATTATATTGTTATTTTCATATTAATATGATAGTTTAATTTGTATTGAATAAAACAATATAATTCTTAATAATAATAATAATAAGAATATTAAAATGTTATATGATTATTATCATTATTATAATTATAAAATCATTGTAATATTTATATTCTTATAATATATAATGATTTAATGTATTTGTCATTTCTATAGTTTTTTATTGTTTTGGGTATAAAAATATTAAAAATGACTAACAAATTAATTTATTTTTTATTAATATTAATATTATTATTTTATTCTCTTATGTTTGCTAAATATTAAAAATTAGTAACAAATTAATATATTATATTATTATTATTATAATATTATTGTAATATTTATATTATAATTTATAATGATATAAGTTATTTGTCACCATTCTATAGTTATTTTATTCTTTTATGTATAAAAATATAAAAATTATTAAAAAAAAATTAATTAATAATAATAATATTATTATTATAATATTGTGTAATATTATATTGTTATTTTCATATTAATATGATAGTTTAATTTGTATTGAATAAAACAATATAATTCTTAATAATAATAATAATAAGAATAAGAATAATAATGATATAATAATAATAATAATAATAATAATAATAATAATTTCATATTAATATGATAGTTTAATTTGTATTCAATAAAACTTTAATTCTTAATATTAATAATAATAATAACAATAATATTTTGTGGGTGGTTGGGAGGGAGCCTTGCCACCTCATCATGGGTGGCAAGGTCGAGACATATCAGGAGGTAATGATGGTTCGCAGAGGCAGAGAATAGGCACGAGTGGAAGGGTTGGCGCATTCATTAAGGCTAGTGTGAGATTTGGAATGAGCTGGGAGTCTTGTTGGAAGTCGAGAAGCTTCGACAGGCCCTTTGATAAGCAGTCTGCGGAGGTCGCAATCTCTACCAGTTATCTCCCTCCGTTAGCAGTTAAATGCCTTCGTATTTTGTGGTTATAATCTCTGTAGAAGCCATTCGGTGTGGGGGAATGGACACCCTGGTTAGGCTTACTAGTAAGAAAAGGTAGATGGCCTTTCTTGGGGCTATCACCGATTTGAGATTGCAGCGAATGCTTCGCCACTCGAATGAGCTGATGGTCGAGGCTGTGAAAATGCTGCTAGAAAAAACCTTCATGAATAATAGTGAAAGATATAGAGTGGATACTGATATTTCCTCATGGGTGTTGGCCATGCTCCTCGAAATTGGAACGGATAAAGCAGAGGCAACGATGATAATGAAAGGAATCTTCAACTCTGAGCATCTAGGGGACCTGGATTTCTCCCTACAGGTTGCTAGGCCAGGGGTTGGTATCCCACGGCCAAGAGACTGGGCTCTGCTCGTAGATCTAAGGGAGGTTATCAAACTGTTTCCATTCATTCTAGATTCTAGAGGCTTTGAGTTGGTGCTGATGAAGGAACAGGCAGAGATAGCAGTGGATTACATTAAAAAATCCCTTGGTATGGCGCCGGTGGATGGGCTCAACTGGGTTGAAGGCTTCAGTAGGAAGCTGTCTGATTATAGCAATTAGAGGTAGTTGGTGCCTTAGCTTCCTTTTGTATAGTTGAAGCAAGGTTTATATAGGCTTTTTCAGATATAAGAAGGCTATTACTTCTAGTGAATAGTTATCGGGGGACCCTACGTGGTTAAAGTAATTGATCCCCGGTATGGGTGGGGCTCCTGTATGGTCCTCTTTACCAGCCATGGATAGGCTGTAATCTTTGTATCTCTTTGCCAGAAATTTTAATATAAATCTTTATTACGAATAAAAAAAATAACAATAATATTTTGATGGGATTATTGATTTTACATATGAATGGAATTATAATTTTTGTACTAACAAAGTAATATGTTTGATTAAATAATGAGTGACTAAACTAAAATATTGTTGTGATATAAATGTTTATATATTATTTTTATTATTATCACTTGATAATGGGCGAGCACCTTGGGAAAGAGAATGAAGTCTCATAAATACGAGGCTTTGGAGTATGAGCTAGGTTGACGGGACGATTGGCAGAGAATACTCATGACATGGGGTGTTGGCTTGGCTTCTCCCTCATCGACTGGAGGTGGCATTGATGGTTTATGAAGATTTCATCATTATTTTGCATGCTGGAGACTCATGCGAGCATTCATGTTAAGGCAAGGCAGATGCATCATGGTTTTAAAATAGGATGGACACGTCTATTTTCACCGCATTACTCTCTCCATTATCTGGCTAGCATTTGTAACTAGTTTTTCATTTTTCTGGTAGTATTAATGTCAGGGGTGGTGGGTGAATCCTCTGAGGCTGTACGACCTCCTCTACGTAGGAGGCAATTGCCAAGAAAGGGGAAAAGTAATACGGTTGGTGGTGTTATGGTTCAAGGGAAAGGAAAGGGGAAGAGGAAGCCGAAGGTCTCAGGGAAGAGTGTTCTGGTGGATTCGGTCGAGCTCTTGAATGTAGGCATCAAAAACCCTCTGTTGCGTTGCTGGGTGGGGAGGATTATAGACATGGCCAAGATGGTGGAGTCGGAGGAAAATGATGGGCTCCGTGAGGTAATTTCTTCCTTTCTGTTGGACCCTCAAACTTCCCGTGGGAGATGGAATGTATACGGTGCTACATAGTCTTTGACGATGGCAATGATGACATTGATTGATGCTTCTTCCATTTTGGTCCATGAAGATATGGTGGCACAGATGAAGGAGCCTCAGCTGAATCAAAAGGTCCTCCTTGATCATGTCCATGAGTTACAGGAAGGTCAGGTAAAGCTTCAAAAGCTGGTGGAGAGAATGGCAGAGAAAATGCATCTGAAAGTGGAAAGGAGAGGACAGGGCCGAGTTCAGGTGCCCATGTGATGATGAATTTGACCTAGTGGATCTCTCTGGCAATGATGGGGTTGACGGGTAACATGGCTCTTGTTTTCAGTAGTTATCTCAGTCTATAATGTTTTTAGGTCCTAGTTTTTAAGAGTATGGAGAGGCCTGTGTAATTTGCCCTCCTTTTTTGTCTATTAGACTGTTAAGACAAATGTTTTTAAGACTATAAGGGCTTCGACCCTGCTTTTGATATGGGTCACTGACCCTTACCAGGGTATACATAAACAAAAAAAATATTATTATTATTATTATTAATTATTATTATGAGTGAGTAAATTTTTGCGGGAATTTGGTTATGAAACAAGTAATTTTTGGTTATTAAAGAATTTTTTTAATATAATTGCTTCCCAATACCATCTTAATCACTTTCAGTTCCAGAGAGCGAAGCCGGGGATTATTGTGCTACTTGGTGATTTTCTTAAGGCGGGAGTCTGTGATGAAGCCAAGAAAAGCCATTTGCCTTCTGGCACTTCGAAGGAAAATGGGAGTCTCCATGGTCACCGCAAACAAATTTTGAAATTGAATTGAGATCTCCCATTGTCGGTGCTGTTATATAGAGCCCAAACCTGCTCGGCCAGCCCATCACCATTAATGAGACTCACGCAAGCTCAACCTCCTAGCAATGTAAAATAAAGTCAAACGTGTCGAAGGATAGATACGACTAAAGCCTAACGTCCTTAACACATTTCAAGATGTTTTTTTCTTTATTGATTTGATCACCTTCATAAAGAAAATTTTAATTACAATTGCTAAGATACATCCATTTTATAGAAGTCCTCCATTCGGTCGGATCCTCTATTGGCTAAGGAGTCAGCCTCCCCATTTCCTTCTCGATAGATGTGATTTGCTGTGTGTAACTCAAATTCTCTCAAAATTCTCAATGCTTGTTCTAACAGGGCATTAAGCTTCCAGTTTGGTGTTTTTCCGGATCTGAGAGCATTAATAACTAATGTTGAATCTCCTTCCACTTCCACTCTTTTAGCTTTGATGTCTTTACACAGGGACAAGCCATGTAGCAGGGCTCTGAATTCAGCCTCATTATTTGTTCCTATCGGGAGAGGAACAGCAGCAGAAGCTAGAGTTTTGGCTTTGCAATCCCTTATTATACAACCTACCCCTGATGGCCCCAGGTTTCCTCTTGTTGAACCATCAAAGATTAATTTTACTCAACCAGCTTGCGGGGCTTTCCACACCACCTTCTGCCTCAATTTTTCCTTAGATTGACTCTTTGTACCATACCATGAGGGAATTCTTAAACCTCCCCAGTTCAATCTCATGTTTGCATCCCAATCAGAGAAGGTTACCTCCTTTTGCCTTAAAAAATTTAGCTTGTTGTTCACTATTTCCACTATACTTGCTTCCATCTTGTTTTGGAGGGAAATGATGCTCATCTCCTTTTCCTGGAATAATCTCCTATTTCTTTCCTTCCACAACTCCCAAATTAAAATTGAAGGGCTCACTAACCATAAGCATTGAAATGTGGAGTGTCTTTTGATATTAGGCCAATCTTGAAACAGGGACAAAATGTCATTGGGTAATGCACTTTTCCAACCTACTTTAGCGCACAACGACTGCCAACACTCATTAGAAAATTGACAACCAAGGAGAAGATGGTCCACTGATTCCTCTTGCTATCTGCATAACGGACAACGAGAAGGGCCCAGAAAACCCATTTTCCTAAATCTTTCAGCAGTAAGGATTCTTTTCTTTAGGGTTGCCCATGTGAATAAACCAATTTTAGGGATCCCAAATTTGTTCCAACAATATTGCAATGGAATATTACTAGGCATTCCCCTTTGAGGTAGAGCTAAACTCTCATACCCTGCCTTAACAGAAAAATTACCATTCTTGGAGCCACACCAAACTATGGCATTTGTTCCAGGTTTGAGAGCCAAAGTCCTTTTCCTGAGTTCACGACTCAGCCTATCTGCCTCTCTGGGGTTAAAATTAACACCTATCAAATCTCTCCATTTCCACCTGAAACCTTGTTCTAGTGGTCCATGAACAATGTAATCCTTTAACTTAGTTCCCCATACTCTTGAAAGATGCTCCTTAATGTGAGGAGTGTCTATTATTTCCTCTAATTTTGGGTATCTTGCCCAAGAATCAGACCAGAAATTAGCTTTACTTCCATCATGAACATTCCAGGAAAGCAAATCTATTATGACTGTCTTACAACTATTCACGAAATTCCATATTCTTGACCCTTTAGGGGAGTTTGATGAGGTTAAAATCCCTTCCAGGGGAACATTTCCCAAATATTTGCCCCTCAATATTTGAGCCCATTTGCCATGAGGTTCTTTAAACATCCTCCAGATCAACTTGGCACCTAGGGCTTTATTATGAATTGCTTGAATTCTCAAGCCCACTCCACCTTCTTTTTTGGAAGTGCATATTTTATCCCAAGCTACCAGAGCTATTTTATCCTTCTCCTTCGTGCTTTGCCAGAAAAATTTGTGCATTATCTGATCCAATTTATTTTCTACTCCCTTCGGGAGCGCCAGACAAGACATAATATAAATAGGCATTGCTGAGATGACTACTTTTATCATTGTTAACCTCCCCACCCAAGATAACCATTTTCATTTCCAAGATGTTATCTTGTCTCCCATCTTTTGGATCAAAGATTCCCAAAAAGATGAAGCTCTCAGACCTTTCGTTAGAGGCAAACCTAGATATGTGCAGGGAAGCTAACCTTTTCTGAAGCCTAAAATCTGCATAATATCTTGCTCCACTTGCAATTCTGTGTTAATAAAAAAGATCTCTAATTTTTCTTTGCTCACCTCCTGACCTGCTGCCGAGGTGTATAAGTTGAGAATATTTCTGAAACCTTGTGCTTCCTTGCACTTTGCTACTCCAAATAACATAGTATCATCAACAAATTGTTGATGTGAAACAAGCGGGAGAGAGCTTGTGACTTCCAATCCTTGTAAAATCCCCAAATTTAATTGCTTTGATATTGATCTCCCTAATGCTTCTACCATAATTATAAACAAAAAAGGAGACAGAGGATCCCCTTGGCGTATCCCTCTTGATGGTTCAAAGAAGCCCTCAAGAGATCCATTTACTAAAACTAAAAATCTAGGAGTAGAAATACATTGAAAGACCCAATCCAACCATTTCTTGCTAAAACCAAAGGCTTCCATCACCTTCATGAGAAATCTCCAGTCAACTCTATCATATGCCTTTTTTATATCTAATTTTACAATCATGCCTATCTTTTTTGTTGACTGAGTTGAATGTAGCACTTCCTGGGCTATAATTACCCCATCTAATATTGACCTTCCTAGCACAAAATCAGACTGCTCCTCCAAGATAATGTCTAAAAGAATGGATTTGAGTCTGTTTGCCATTGCTTTTGTCATTACCTTATATAAAGTGTTGCATAAAGAAATGGGTCTGAAATTATCTAGTGATGATACTTCTTGTTTCTTTGGTACCAGGGCTATGAAGGTGTTGTTTACTTCATGCAGAAGATGCCCGGAGTTCCTCGTTGCATTTATAGCCTCTGTCATCTCTTTCCCTAAAATTGCATAGCATTTTTGAAATAATCTGGTTGGCCATCCAACTGAGCCAGGGGCCTTGTCTGGATGCATTTGAAAGAGGGTTGATTTAATCTCTTCCTCTGAGAAATCCTAAGTCAAAAATCTATTTTGGTCTTCTTTAACTATGCTTGGAATATTCTGTAGTAGCTCCTTTTGTGGGTGTATTAGGGATCCTTCTTTTGTTGTAAGCAAATTCTTAAAAAAAGAGATCACCATTTTGACTATTTCTGAGGCCGATTCTTCCAATGAGCCATCAGGTTTCTTTAGAGAGGAAATTCTATTCACTAATCTCCTTTGTTTAGTGTTGTTATGAAATAATTTGGTGTTGCTATCTCCCTCCTTTGTCTAGGTCTCTCTAGATTTTTGTCTCCAAAAAACCTCCTCCTTTGATAATCTATCCTCCAGAGCTGTCATAAGTTGCTTTTTCTCTAGGAAGCTCCCTGGATCGATGCCATCCCTTATAATTCTGTTTTCTAGAGTCTATAGCTTTTCCTCAACCTCTCTTTTGCTTGAAAAAATATCCTTAAAATGATTCTTATTACACTCTTTTAATTTTTGTTTTAGGCTTTTAAGTTTTGACACAAAGATGAAGATCTTTGATCCTTCGAAGAACTCCTTGTTCTACCATTCCTTGACTAAATCCAGAAACTTTGGCTCCTGCAGCCACATATTTTCAAATTTAAAAGGGCACATGTGAGGCTTCTTTTCTCCCAAGATTTCCAGCTACACTAGGAAGTGATCCAAGCTAGAGCATGGTACAATAGAGTTAACGAGCTCAAAGGGAAAGGATGACAAATCCCCTACAAAGAGAAATTTGTCCAGCCTCTCTGCTATGTAACTGAAACCCATCCTTCTATTGGTCCAAGTATACTTTCCGTTCGTAGGGAGAAGTTCCTTTAGACCATTTCTGCCCACCCAATCTACAAAATCTTTCTGGGCTTGTGAGATAAAGCCTTTTCCACCTCTTTTATCATCTGCACCAAGAATGGCATTGAAGTCTCCTCCAAGTATCACTTGGCTTTGTTAGTTTCTAGAAAGGGAGCCATCTAGCTCTTGCTAAGTTTCTCATTTCTGTATGCAGCTGTTGGGTCCATATACATTTAGAAGTAGAAATTCTAATTGTGAATTAAAACTCTTCACCTTACATGCAAATAATTGAGACTGATTCTGCTTCCCAGAAAATAGCTAAGGCTCCTGAAGCCCCTTGAGCCTGAACTGAGATTCCATTCCAATGCCTTAGCTTTCTTTTAAAGATTTCAAAATCCACATTGGTCAATTTTGTTTCTTGAAGGATGAAAATTGTTGCTTGACTTAATTTGATCCTTCATTTGATCAAACACTATTTGTTAGGGGCATTAAAGCCCCTAACATTCTATGTTGTGAGCTTCATGGCTCCCTGGGAAGGGGAGTCCCCTTCCCTGATCTTAACATCCATGATATCTTTGCTTGACCCATCGCCTCACCATCTTTGTCCCTCGATTCTTTGATAGATTTTCTGCCAAGGGTCTTCCTGTGCCCACAGTCTGGAGTCTGCATATTACGGGAAGAAGGTGCTAGCCCTAGCTTTCCACTAACCTCCATCTAAATAGCTTCCATTAAGATTTCATTGGTCCCAAATAGTGAATTATTTTCACTTTCAATTAAGTCTACTTCCTCCTCCAAAGCATTCCACAACTCCATTCTGTTGTCTGTCTGTTCTTCCTGAAAGACTTCCAAGGATTTTGACATCTCCTTGTTTTTAATCAGATCATCCATGAGCTCGCAGGCTTCCTCCGTCACTTGTTCTTCTAATAGAGTTTCATCTTTTGTTCCACAATCTAATGAGGCAGGGGCCTCCGTTGAAGCATGAAAAGGTTGTTCTACTCTTAAAATGGGAGGGAATATCTCTATTGCTTCATCCCCTTCCTTTAAGTTACCTTTTCCCTTATTGGGGGAAGCCTCTCTCCTCTTTGTTAAGGATTCCTTTCTGTGATTCCCTTGATCATGCCCTTCTATAGTACTTTCAACACGCAGACAAAGCCTTCCAATCTGAACCATTCCACCTACTTCCATCTCTTAGGAAGACTCCCCTACCTGTGTTTCTCTAACCACCAAACCAGCCCAAATTCTACACATCTTTGATCCTTGATGATCTATCTCCATCTCCTTAGCCTTTCTTGCTTCTTGATGAGCTTCTACTAAGGGATGTTCCATAGAGTTTCTATTTTCTTCTGCTGAGATTGTTGGTGCTTTACTATTGTGAGACATCCCTGAAGATCTTGCTTCAAAGCTCCTTCTCAATAGAAATTTTCCTATCCTTCGGCCATCCACTTGAGTAATTTTCCGAGTCTATTTACCAAACTTTGTGACAATCTCTAACTCTTTATATAAACCAAGGGTTGAATCCATTTCCACAAAAATATTTGTTGTTACCCCAAATTTTTCGTTAAGAAATGCCTCCTCAATGCCTACAAAACCTCCTAGTTCATCTCCAATCTTGATTAAGGCTTTTACATCCCAAAACTCTGTGGGAAGATCCCTCAAACTTACCCACACAAGAGTTTTTGAAAATTGGTTTTCCATAGGGTTAAAGGCTGGTGACCAATTTAATCTATGGAAGCTTGATCCATTAAAGAAGATCAGGTCTCCATATAATATTTCCATTTTCAGTTCTCTAGAAATACACTTTAAAAGAAAGAAAGAGTTAGCCAAGGGGCGAATGCTTACTCGTTCGGCAAAGGATTGAAGCCACCATTCCATTATCATCACACTTGAAACTCCTTCTCTGCACCATTTCACCACCAAGGCTCGATCCTTGAATCGCTCTACTCCTTCAACTATATATTCCTCTGGCATGACAAACAACTTGCTGCCTAGGCTTTTCCTGGGACCCTAGTTCTTCTTCTGATTGAAATCGCCTTTGACTTCAAACCTCTGACCCTTATTCTGCAACCCCTTTTGCCTTCCATTAACTTGGCAGATCTCCCTGTTATTTTGGCCTATGAATCGCATGTGCCCTCCCTTCCTGATGCCCATAATTGTTGTGTTTGCTCTAGTTAAAACCACACCTCTGTGATTCGCCTCTACTTTCTCATTTCCAGCAAGATCTTTTTTGCTCAAGAATCCTTGTCTTCTTGATCCTCCTAGATCTTCTTGAAGTGCCCAGAATCAATTTTCGTCCCTTCTGCGATTTTGCAAGTTACCGTTGCTTCTCTGTAGATAGCTGTTGCTTCTCGCCATTTTTTTCCTCAAAAATTTTTTAACATATGTTTTTAATAATATAATTGATATTATTATTAATATTATAACTATAAATAATAATGATTTTATTGGTTTGACAAAAAGTAAATTTGAAGTTTACCTAATGAATTAAAAAATTAAAACTAAAACACAACTATAATTACAACTAAAACACATACTATAATTACAACACTACAAGACAGTTACTCACCACTACGTGGCACTTGTTGTTTTAAAATTCCTTTGTCTACTACTTTAATTTCAAACTGACATATCTTAGTCTTACAAGATTATATATTTTTTGACATTGTGATTTTATAGGATTATGGTACCTAATACTGTGGTTTTGTAAGTTCTTAGTCTTGGGGCATCATCTTTCCACCTGAAGAATTTATGCATCCTCTACAATATCCTTTTGGGTATCCTTTATACGATGTATTTGCTTTCAACATTTCATTTTTGTACTTTAGCATAGCTTATCATTTAATGTCATCAACTGCTAAATTAGGGGCCAAAATGTAACGTTGAAAATTATGTACCCTCGCAATTTCATGTTGTGTTTTGGACCTATTTTGGTTTATGCTCTCGTGGCATGTTTCTAGGGCCACTCAAGCCTAACCTTGGCCTTTTCTCCCTCACCAAGGTTTGTCAAGATTTCGTATCACATTCTTGTTCTTTTTCTGATGTTCTAGAGATACATTTCAAAATCTAGAGAATTTATTTGGGACGCAAGTGTGACGTGCTAGTGTCCCAATTTTTTTTTAAGTTTGAATCATTGCTTTCCTGCCCATGTAAGGTCACCTAACCCACTCATTCAGTTCATCTAGAGATCTAGATTCAGGTAAAGATGTGTGTGTTAAATATACATTTGAATTTTGAAACATAGGATAAGTTTCTTTAGATGTTAAGCTTTATTTATTAATTCATTCTTGCTTAGCATTTAAACTAGCTTTATAATTAAATTAATTAAGATTTAAATATGGTTTTAATTTATCATTTAGGCTTTATTATAAATAAAGCAAGAATAAGACTAATAAAGAAAATAGAGTTTTTTATGTTTTATTTTATGGTATTTAAAATAGATTAAAATATATGTATAAATATAAATAAATAAATAATTATTGAGATTTAATATATTATTTAGTTGAATAATCTATTAGTTAAGAACTATAGTAATAATTAGATTATATAGTTGCATTATAGATAAAGGCATTTTTTTTCCATAAAACTACTAATTTTTAAATTCCCAAATCTTTTTAGGATTTTACTTCTTGCAGTTCCATTTTTTAGTTGGATTGAAATTAGAAAGGAATTATGATTGTTTATTTTCTTTTATTTTATGGTTTAGTTGAAAAAGGGGATTTTTGAAATCAAATTAAAAAAAAAAGATAGATACGCAGAATATTTTGAGGAATAAAGGATAATCACTAAAATGAAGTGATGGAATAAAAGAATTTTAAATAGGAATATATATATACTTATTCTATTTTTCATTAATTAAATAAATAATAAGATATATGCTTTAAAAGAGTTTTGAATATATATATATATATATATATATATATATATATATATATATATATATATATATATATATATATATATATATATATATATATATATATATATATATATCTTTTCCTAATAAGATTTATGCTTTAAATCTTAAAAGCAAATGTAGGATTGAGAGGAAACTAAAAAAATAGTTTTTATGCTTTTGAAGAGATGGGGATGAGAGATCAATGTTTTAAAAATAAACCAAAAGAAAAGAAGATAAGTTTAAAAAGAATCCTAAGTAAGTTTTTTGGGAAACCCTTGGAAAAAGAAGTTTTTTTAAAATTTAGTCTTTACTTAAAATAAGTAAAGTTTCTTTTTCATTCTTTATATTTTATGCTTTAAAGCAAATCATGTGGGAAAAGAAGAAAAACATGGATTTACATTGGGAAGGAGTTAGAAGAAGATTTTTTTTTTGTTTTATTAAGATTTGATTTTAGATTTTAAAAAAAAGAAATTTTAAAATATTAGATAAGGATATATTTATGCATTTTTTTTAATATCTCTGAGACATTACAGCCCAGCTGCCTGCTTTTGTCAGTGGTAAAATTTGTTTTGTCAGTGGTAAAATTTGTTTGATAAAAAATGCCACCTGCAAGTGTATTTGACCCCTCATCTTCCCTCTCTCTCTTTACTAAATCTAATTTTGAAAGTTTTGGTTTCTTCTTTTGGCTTCTTGGTTATCTCTTTACTTTTGGCTCTCTATTTTGTTGGTTTTTGAGTGCTCTCTCTTGGTTGGAACATCTCTCTTTCTCAGCTTCTATTGAACACACTATCACAAGTTTGCCCTTGTTGAGGCTCTCACAAAGAGATTGCATTGATTGCACATTGATCGAATCCTCCAAAGAGCTTATAGCCTCTTTTTCATATTGTGAATTTGGTAATATTGATCTCATTGTATCTAAATAATATTGTTGTAATTTCTACATTGCATCTTCCATTATCTATTGACAAATTTTTTAGTGTAGACCACCACTTTGTTTATCTTTTACACACACTAGGGTATTCTTCCTCATAAACTAGGGTTGATACTCATAGTTTTATTTATTTGTCACTACTGTTATTTTCTTGTACGTACTTAGGAAGTAAGAGAACACACTTTTTTTTTTAATATTGACTGTCTGTGGAGGTCGAAAGACTAACATAGGGGCTTGACCTAATGATAAGCTCCTGGATAGCCTTAACCATTTTTCTTTGTCTTTGAGCTACAGATATTTTGGAGACATTCAGCCACATGAAGGTTTGCAAGTGTTTCCTTTTTCGTTGCTTCTCTTTATTAGTACCTGCCTTCGATAGTACTATTGCAATAAGTTTTTTATCTAGTGATTAATCCATCTACAGTAAACCAATCAAAACAGAGTATTATTTTTCAAGTTAACAAATTTTAATTTTTCCTAAGTCTACATGGGAAAATTTTAACCAATGTTATTTGGAAAATCATTTACATGTGTTGTGATTGGCTCAAAATTTGAGCTCTTAAGGACAAATTTTGCTATTTTGAGTAAAACAAACACACTAAAATTGAGCAGAAACATACAAAGGGAAGTATGGAATGGAATGAAGTGAGGAGCTGACAATACTAACAGATTAAATTGTTTAATTAAATTCTGAGTGGCTAAATTCTTGCTGGGAATTTGGTTAAGTATGGAATGGAATGAAGTGAGGAGCTGACAATACTAACAGATTAACTTGTTTAATTAAATTCTGAGTGGCTAAATTCTTGGCTAAATTCTTGCCGGGAATTTGGTTATTAAACAAATAATATTTTTTTCTTTAAGTCTGCAAATATTATAACAAAAATTGTAATATTTATATTAATATAATATTCATATTAATGTGATTATTTAATTTTGATTCATTGTATATATATTATTTGTAAATCTAATTTTTTAAATATTAATGAAATAATATAATTAATTATATATTAATAATAGAATTTATATTAAATTATTGATTATATAAATTAGTAGAATTATCATTATAATGTATTTATATTTATGTTATATTATAGTAAAATGAAACATTAATATATATTTATGTATAAATATTAAATATTGAAATATTATATAATCTAAATAGTAATATATTATATTGTGTAATATCCATATTAATATTGAGACCTTTTGTAGAGGAGCAAAATTACTTTATTTTGTTGTTAAAGGCATGGTTGAGTGGTCAAGTCGCTTGGTTGTAGTGGCAACTACCAAGGTTCGAACCCTGAAGTGTTCATGCTTGGGGATGAGGTCCCTTGTGTTGTGGCTTTGGTCAAAAGCATTCACCGAGCAAAAGAAATATATTCATATTAATATTTAATTTTATTCATTGTATATATTATTTATAAATTTTTTATTTTAAATATCAATAAAATAATATAATTAATAATATATTTTTTAATCAGAATATAATTAATAATAAATTAACATTATAACAAACACACTAAAATAGAGGTTGCGAGGGAAGTATGGAATGGAATAAAGCCAGGAGTTGACAATTCTAACATAGTAACTTGTTTATTTAAATTTTGAGTGACTAAATTCTTGTCGAGAATTTGGTTATTAAACAAATAATATATATTTTTAAGTGAAACAAATAATATATTTTCTTTAAGTCTATGCAAATATTATAACAAAAATTGTAATATTTATAATAATATTCATATTAATATGATTATTTAATTTTGATTCATTACATATATATATAATATAATATAATGTATATTAAATTATTGATTATATAGGGATCGGTGGTTTTTGCGTGCTGTAGAGTAGGGTGGGGTCTTTTATGCATGCGGCCCTGACTTTTTCTTTCTTTTTTTGTGCCTAGTTTTTCTTCTGCTGCTTGGTGCTGTGCGTAGAATTGGACCTGCGTAGTCTTGATGGGGTGAGTGGAGGCCTTTATCCACTTATTTTTTGGATTTGTCTTTTTTTCTCTAGGAGCGAGATTTTGGCCTCTGATTCAATTGAAGGTAGCTAGCCATTTAAACATGGCCAACTCGGGTGAGGGTTTGGCGAGAAATGGGGGTTTTCGGTTGCAAAAGATTAATGGGTGTCTAGAAAGAGCACAGGAACGTCTGGTGTTGGTTATACAACTAGATTCTGTGGCTGAGGATGTTGAATACTACACCAATCACGTGTTGATTTACAAGTTCATGGGGATGAGGGTTTCACTCTCATTTCTTCACTCTTGGATATGAAAGACCTGGAACCCTGAAGGGGATTTTGATATATTGTTGGCAGCCAATAGCTTCTCTATGGTGGATTTTTCTTGTGTTATAGACAGAAATAAGGCGTTTGAAGGGGGTCGTATTTCTACAATCAGGTGGGCCTCTTCATTAAACCATGGCATGTGGGTTTCAACTCTACTGAAGAACTACCCTCTAGGGTTCTAGTTTGGGTTTGTCTCCCTCGTCTGCCATTGGAATGTTGGTGAAGTGATATTTTGCAGATGATTGCCCTCTTGCTTGGGAAGCCTATAGGGCCCTCCCAACAAACTTTAACTAAAAGGGTTCTCTCTTTTGCTCATGTGTACGTCAAAATTGACCTAAATAAGTTATTGTCATATTTGATTGATATGAGTATTGGGTCGATTTCTTGGACCCAATAGCTGGATTATGATGCTTTTCCTTTTTGATGTCGTTTATGCCATGAATATGGTCACCTTCAACAGAAATGCCCCAAAGTTGCTAGTTCTGCTGGTCTGACTAATGCCAACTCTCAGTCTGCTCCAAAGTTGGACAAGGGGAAATCTCCAATGCAAGGGGTGGAGGGAGAAAAGGATCATTTTGTACCAATTAAGTCACGCAACAGAGGCAGAGGTCAAAAGAGGACTCTCAAAAATAGGCAAGATGAGGAGACTTTCAACAGGTTTGATGCCCTAGAGGATTTACTTGATAGGCGAGTAGGAGATGATTTAGTAGATGCGGCACCCCTTGAGGATCAACATGTTGTAATCTTTGTTCCAAACCCCCACAGAGGATCAAATGACTCAGATGGACACGAAGCTTCCTTCTTCTGTTCTTGTGCCTAGGGAAACAGGTATGAGGCCAGAGATTTCTTCGGATTCGGCTTCCATTGGTAAGGAACTTATAGTTGAGAAAGGTGTTGGGAAGATTGGTAAAAGCAAATCATCATCTCCTGCTTTGGGTCTGCAACAAAAAACCCCAAAAAGGGTGCCCCTGAGAAGGCCCTTAAAGCTGGAAGAAAGAAGGATCAAGAAAAGGTGAAGCTAATTGGTGAGACATTGGTGGAGTTTGGTTCTGTGAGAACTATTGATTCTCACTTCTCCCAATCCCAATGACGATTGTAGTTTCATGGAATGTTAGGGGTATGAATAGCATCCCTAGGCAAAAGGCTATTCATGTGTTAATTCGTACTCATTCTCCTGATATGGTTTTCTTCCAGGAAACCAAGTTAACAGTGGACAATATGTTGAATATGGCTTATAAGATATGGGGTAGAGGTATGTGCCAGTGTATTGGGGTGCATGGCAGTTCTGGGGGTCTTGCTTATTTATGGGATCCACGTAGGATTACTCCTATTTGGCGGCTCTTATGTAGATCCTCCATTTCTCTTGTGGCTTCTAGCCTAGAGACAGGCGAGATAATTCTTTTCTCCAACATATATGCTCCTACTGACTCCCCTGGTAAGATGTAATTATGGTCTCATGTTAGATACTTGCGTTCTTTGGAGCTTTTTCTTCCTTAGATTTTGGTAGGTGATTTCAATGCCATCTCTTCCTTGGAGGAGAAAAGGGGCGGTTCTACTCGTATGGACCCTTCCTCATACCTCCTCAGGGACAATGTGGCTCTTCTGAACTTGGTGGACATTAAGCCCTTGAATGGGTTGTTTACATGGAACAATAGGAGGACTAGGGATGATGCCATTTCAGAAAGGTTTGACAAGTTCCTAGTATCCAACTTTTGGGTCGGTGACAGACAGAGAACTAGCTCAAAGATTTTGGATTGGAGGGGTTCTGATCATTGGCTGATTAAACTCTCTGTTTGTTTATCCAACTACTCTAAAAAGAAATCTTTTAGATTTTAGCTCATGTGGCTTCATGATGCTTCTCTTCATGATCTTGTTTCTTGTTGGTGGAGTAACAGGAAGCCAATATTCAACATTACTATGTACTCCTTTGTCAAAAGGCTCCAGTACATTAAGTATATGATAAAAAGGTGGAATCGACATCATTTTGGTAATATCTTCCAGGCTAAATGAGCTGCTCAGGAGCATTTGGATTCCATTACTCGGCAGATCTGAGCCCAGGGTCTCTCTAATGATTTGAGCAAGTTAGAAGCAATGGCAGTGAAGGATGTGGAGGAATGGGAGCTTCAGGAGGAAATATTTTGGAAGCAAAAGTCTCGTATTGATTGGCTCTAGCAAGGGGATAGGAATACTTCTTTCTTTCACAACTCAGTTAAGGACAGGAGGCAGGGCAATGCCATTTCCTCTCTCAGGTCCCCTGAGGGGGGTCTTCTATATTCTGCTGCCGAGATTTCTCAGGAGTCTATCAGGTTTTTCTCAGCCTTATTTTCTGATGATTCTCTTAATGCCAATGACGAGGAGGCTACAATTTTAGCTTGCATCCCTCCTTTAGTAACCGATGAAATGAATGACTCTCTTCTTAGACCGATCTCCTTGGCGGAGGTAGAGGATATTATTTTTCAGATGAATAAAGGTAAAGCTCCTGGGCCTGATGGTTTTTCGATTGAGTTCTATCAAGAGTTTTGGGAGGTTGTTAAGCTTGACTTGCTAGAAGTGGTCGAGGAGTCTTTGAGAAACAAGCAAATGTTAAGAGCCATGAATTCCACTTTTCTGGCTCTTAACCCTAAGAGGGAAGGTGCGAACTCTCTGGATCTTTTTAGGCCAATTGCCCTCTATAATGTGGTATACAAAATTATTACAAAGTTGATTGCTGAGCACTTGAAGTCGTGGCTAAATAGGCTTATTTTTTAGGAGCAGGGTTGTTTTGTTGCTGGTAGGTAGATTCTAGATGGAGTGGTCATTGCTGCTGAAACAGTGCATTCCATGGCTTCTTCTAGAGAAAAGGCTATGTTTATTAAGTTGGACATGGCCAAAGCTTATGATCGCGTCAGGTGGGATTTCCTTGCCAAGATCTTGGGTACTTTTAGGTTTAGTAGGCCTTGGATTGAGTGGGTTCTGAGTTGTGTTACTACCCCCTCATTTTCGATGCTCATCAATGGAGAGCCTACAGAGCTATTTGGGGCATACAAGGGCCTTCGGCAAGGGGATCCTTTATCCCCATACTTATTTATTCTTATGGCTAAGGGGCTTGGACTATTTATTAGATCTCACGTGGGGCTTGGCTTGATTCAAGGTTAGAGTTGGGGAGATAATCTGCCTCCCTAATCTCATCTTCAGTTTGTGGACGAGATGGCTCTGATGGGCTTGGCTAGAGTGGAAGAAGCTGTCAATTGGAGGAAGGACCTGGATTGCTATCTGGAAGCTTTGGGACAGTGCATCAATGAGGGCAAGTCCTTCATTTATTTCTTCAACACTCCTAACCTTATTTAGCAGAGAATAGCGAGGATTCTCAGGTTCCAGATTGGTTCACTTCCTTGTGTTTATCTCAGAATTGCTCTTGTTGTGTGTAGGCTTCCAAGGTTATTTTGGCAAGATGTTATTGAGAAGTTTCATAAAAAAGTTAGTCATTGGACTTGTAGGTGGCTCTCTACTGTTGGTAGAGTGACTCTTTTGAAGTCAGTGGTTCAGACCCTCCCATTGTATAGGTCTTTTGTGCTTTCTGTCCCATTGTATAGGTCTTTTGTGCTTTCTGCCCCTTCCAGATTTATCAGACTTTAAGAGTCTTTGCCGTCAATTTCTTTGGTTGGGTAACCTCGTATTGAGAAAGTGGAGTCTTGTTAAATGGGAGGATGTGTGTAGGCCAAAGCAGGAAGGTGGTCTTGGCCTACGACGGGCAGATTTGAATGGCCAAGCCTTGGCAGCTAAATTATATTAGCGTTGGTGTTCACAATAGCACTAATCTTGGGCTAGGATTCTTACCTCAAAATATCTGGGGGTTGTGGAGAGGGCGGATGCGCCTAGATACAATCTTATGGGCAAAGGTTCTATGATTTGGAACACCCTCAAAAGGGGTGCCAAGTTGGTTAAACAAGGATTGTTCTGGACTTGCAACTGAGTCTCTGATGCTCTTTTTTGGTTTGATTCTTGGGATGGGCACCCTCCTATTTTGGTGACACATCCCCACTTGCAGGACTTATGCAGGAATTTTCTTGAGGTTAGGTGGAGTCAGGTAGAGGATTTTAAAACTCCTCAGGTTCTAGATTCAGTTACTTTGTACAGGTGGAAGACCCCGCATGAGTGGCCTCCCGTGGGATAGCTAGAGGATCGTTAGGAACTCGCTTGCATTTTGGATAATAGGATCTACAATTCTCTTCTGGAGAGGGATATGTTGGCTTGGGGTCATGGCCCGAAAGGTAAATTCTTTGTTTCCACTAGCTACCAGGTGTTGGATACTTAGATTTTTGGGTGTACTGGGGTTCCCTGGTGGAAGCAGATTTGGAATAAATTCTCTTGGCTTAAATGTAATTTCTTTGCTTGGCTTGTGTTTCATAATAGATGTTTGACATGGGAGAATCTTTGGAAGCGTAGTTTTCAGGGCCCATCCATGTGTGTTTTTTGCCTGAATAGTGATGAGAACTCCTCTCATCTCTTCTCCCAGTGCCCTTTTGTTAGGGAGATTTGTCATCGCTGGTGGGATGCTTGGAGTCAGCCGTGCATGCAGGCCTCTTCTTTATATGAGTTCTGGCTCCGACTGGGGAATCCCCAGGCTAAGACTTCCTTCCTTCACACTTCTTGGGTGATTGGCCCTAGCTTGATTATCTGGCATATTTGGCTTGAGCACAATTGTAGGATTTTCTGAGATAAGAGGCTGCTGGTGCATCAGGTGTGGATGAGAATTCTGGGTGCTGTTTAGGAGATGTTAGAGGCCAAGTGTGACCTATCAGTCCCAGTGGATCTAGGTGACACAAATGTGGTTCAGAGTTTGGGAATTCCAGTTTGTGGCAAGGATGCATCTAGGCTTGATCCGAGTCAAAGTGCCGGAGGGAAGATTTTGAGAGATGGTTGTTGGAGGCCACCTCCTTTGGGCGTGTTGAAGATTAATACTAATGGGTCCTCTAGGGGTAACTCGGGGCATGCTGGGGTTGGTGACATTGCTGGGGTTGGTGACATTGGTAGAGATAACTCTCAAGTGGTTGAATTCTTCTTTTAAGAGTATAAGGGTAAGCACTCTAATAATTTTATGGAGGTGTTGGCTATTCTCTTGGATTTAAAAAGGGCCTGTGATATTGGTTGGAGACGGATAATCTGTGAATTTGATTCTCAGATTGTGATAGACTTGTTAAACAAGCGCCGGTTTGAGGATGTGAATTGGCAGTTGGCGGTGGTGGTTTGTCAAATTATTTCTCTGAGTGGTGCCCTTTTTCTATCACCTTCTGCCATATCCCTCGGGAGTGGAATAAAGTGGCTGATGGTCTGGCAAAATGGGAATTTGAGTGGATGGGTGAATGGAGTATGGGTGAATGGGGACTCCTTCCTGAGAATCTTTCATAGGAACTTGAGGATCTCGTTATGGAGGATATGAGATGTTTCTTAGGAGTTGCTTGATGGTTGTCTATTGGCTTTTGGCCCCTAGTGGTGTGGTTGTTATTCTTGCTTTGTAATGATTTCTTGATTCAATAAAGTTTTCACCCTCTTTTATATAAAAAAAATTATTGATTATACAAATTAGTATTATCTTTATAAGGTATTTATATTTATGTTATATTATAGTAAAATGAAATATTAATATATATTTGTATATAAATATTAAATTTTGAAATATTATACTCATTTAAATCTATATTATATTGTGTAATATTCATATTAATATTTAATTTTTATTATTGTATATATTAATTATAAAATTTTTATTTTAAATATCAATAGAATAATATAATTAATAATATATTATTGATTTTATAATTTTTATTAAGTATTATTTTTAAGTAGATTTCAAATATTTAAAATAAATTATTCTCTCTATTATATTATTTGTGTAAATATTTTAGAAATAAAATTAAAAATTATATTAATAATACTTTATATCATAATGTTAAAAGAGAACCATTGATATTTGAAGCTAGGTGATGCAATTGTACACACCTAAAATTCACCTTACTTCCCAACTTAATTATTCATTTTCTATACTTTCACATTAATTAAATAATTCTATTCTTAATTATTTAATTAAATTCTCTATTAAAATCGTTATTCTTCCACATTAATTAAATAATTATTATTTAATTTAACTATTTTCCCCACTTCTTAGCATTAATTAAATAATTTACAATTAATTAATTCATTTTTCTAAATTTGTTAATTAAATAATCTATAATTATCTAATTAATTGAATCATAATCTAATATTAATTAAATAAATCAAATATTTATTTAATTAAATTCAAATCATATCTTTTTCTTTATTTTCTTTCCATTTCTAAACTCACCTGTATCTAATTAATTAAATTAATTAGATAATCTTATCAATTATCCTCTCATCTTTTTTTGGATTTATTTCCTTTTAAAACAAAAATCAAATCCCTTTTATATTTTCAAATCTTATCTTATCTTCTCGATTTATTTCCTATTTTGATCAAATTAAAATCAAATCTTTATTTCCAAAATCAAATCCTTATCCCTCTTGTTGGTGCATGAATTCACTGTCAGTTAATTTAGCAATTTTCATGCAGGCACCATCCCGAAATATCCAAAAGGTTCTAAGTTTTGGCACCCCTTCAGTGTTTTTCAGCATCTGCATCTCATTTCTTGAGGAGGGGTCTTCGTCTTTTCTCCATCGGCATGCGTTCGTTTTTGTGTCTTTGACATTTTGGTTTGAACTTGAACCCTTTTTCTCTAAGTTCAATGGTTCAGCGGTTCAAGGTTCATTTTTCTTCTAACGGGTCGCATTATGCATTTGCCTTGCGCAAATATTGCATCATTGAACCTCCCGCTTGAACCTTTTTGTTTTGGTTCAAGGTTCAATGGTTCGAAGCTTTTTTGCCTATGGAGTATTATTTTTTATGTTTGAACCATCGCGTTGAACCCTAGTGTTGAACCCTTTTGGTTCGGGGTTCAACGGTTCGAGGCTTTGTGTTTGTGTTCGGCAAATGTTCTTTTTGAAGTGCTCCGTTCGGCATTGAACTTCTCGGTTGAACCATCGGGTTGAACCAGTTCGTGGTTCAACGGTTCAACAGTTCAGCGCTTTACGTTTTTGGTCTTATCAGAGTGATCGGCCTCATCGGTGAAAGATTTCTTGAGTGCTCCGATTGTTTTGGTCTGGCCGATGGATGTCCATCGGCATGTGTTTGGCTGTCGGCGAAGCAAATTTGTGGCCCGCCGATGTAAGGAGTTTGGCCGATGGAGGAGCAGTGTGTGGCTGGCGAAGATGTCGTCGGCATGACCTTTGAGATCGACAGGAAGCTTTTTGGATGCTCCGATGGTGTGTGTTACACCGACGGAAGGGGAAGAGCCAGGGTCTATCGGCATGGGTTGTATTGTCGGGTGAACGGTGAAATGGTTGGCCGATAGACTAATCTCTGGCCAATGAAGGGAAGTGTTGTGTATGGTCTTCGGCGTGACTTGTGTTGTCAACGAGGATGGATTGTGGTGGGCCAACAGTGGGAGGTCTCGCCGATGAAGGAGCAGAGTATAATTCGTTGGTGCATCGGTGAGAGTGTGGTCTATCGGCAGAGGGATCTTTTGCTTGGCCGACGGTATTGGTCTGGCCGACAGGGGATTGCGGTGGCTTCATCAGTGTAACTGATGAGATCGGTGAAGGTTTGGATGGTTGGCCCGATGATGCATCTTTGGCCGATGGGGAAGTGAAGGTAGCGGTCGGCGAGACTGTTGAGATCGGAAGGAGAATTCTGGGGTGTGCCGATGGCTTGGGTTTTGGCGATGGGCTTTTGGAGAAGGCTTATGCGTCGAGCGCGGCAAAAGGCGCTCGACACCTATTATGCTCGTGACCATGTTTTTAAGGTATTGAAGGAGTCTCCGCGGCACCAATGTGGGACTATTCTTCCTGCACATTTGAAACTTCAGTAAAGTGCATTTTGGCGGGAACTTCTGTTTGAATGCAGCAACTGTTTCCAGGTAGGCTGTGGGTGGTTGAGGCCTTTAATGGCGACGGTGCAGAGGTATGGGCAATGATACACATGATCATGTCGCCTGATTTTTGAGTGAAGACTCCCAGATGGTGGCGCAGGGCTCGAGGCTTCTCTTGTTTGTTGCTGCAATAACTTCTGAGCGCCATTCCTTTGTGGAGTCTGTATCTGGTGGATTTTTTATTTTTGATCATGTAATTAATTGCTGCGGGTACACTTTCTGGCCAATATAGGCAGACTGTGTTACCATTTTTGACGTTGTTGAAAACTGGACATTTTGGCTCTGTAATAAGATACAACTGGTTTTGGTTGCTCTGTGCAGCAAAACTTGTGAGTTTATGTATCTCCTGTTGTATGTTTGTGCATAAATCCACTGATTTCATGGTTAATTTTATATGAATAATGCTATGTTTGCATGTGTTATGCTGATTCTGTCTTCAGTTTTGCATGTATCTTTCTTCTGAGTCTAGACATTCAAGGAATGTCTGAGATTCTAGAACATAGAATTCCTGTGTTGAATGTTTAATCTTTTAACTTCTGCTCAAGGGGTAGATTAAACTGTTTTCAGATTGAATATTGGGAAGGGTATACTGCAATAGGGATGCCATAAGTATAGACAGCTTAACACTCTGTATTGGGAGATATCTGTAAGGCAGGTATCATGTATATCCCCCTGAAATCTAGTTTTAGTTGTTCATGCTGATCATTCACAGGTGTATGTCTACCGACTCCAAGCCCTGGATAGGCACCAATCTAGCTCTGTGTTGAGGTTATATACCATGTCCAGCTTTGCATCCAAAAATCAAATCAAACATTTTCATCCTTCCACCTGTTAGTTGTAGGAGTAGGATTAGGATCCCTGCATGCTCTCATACCCAACCAGACATCATGTCCAAGAATGTTGCCAACCTTTGATTTGTTACACAAATCTTAGTCCATACATGAGAGTATTCTGCCTGTTGCTGTCAAGTTAAATCCTTCTGTCATTGAGCTGGTCAAGGTTATACTTTTATCAAATAGGGACTCCCCCCTTGGTGCAGCAGAACCAGAAGTGAAGGGGAGGAGCTCACGCAACCTCCTGTATTCAGTTGGTTGAATCTGCCTATGCATTAGACGTGGCAAACCCTAATGCTGATTCAGAAGAAAAACCAACAGAAATTGGCGACTCTGCTGGGGATGGTGATTTGAAAATTGTTATTTTTGTCCTCCCTGGTGAAATATCTGTGTGCCCATCCAAGTCACCAACAGAAATTGGTGACTCTGCTGGGGAGAGAGAGTCAAGTAACCTGAGGGCTGGAAAATCTAGTTTCCAGTGAAGTTGCAGCAAAAAGGAACCATGTGGTGCTCTGCTGGGGTGATGAATCCAGAAAAAAAAAGTGCCTTGCTGACATTCTATCCTCTCTTTGAGAGGTGGCGACTCTGTTGAAAGAACCTATCAATGCTGCAACATATATCCAGGTATTCATCTTTGATTCAAAATGTTGAGTTTAGAACAGCAAGCCTGGTCGTGCTCTCAGAGAAGACCATTCTTTATTGAAAGATATAAAGCCCTAAATTTCACAGGGATATATGGTTACCCAAATATTATTCCCAATAAAATTAGAATATGTTTGCCAAAATATAGTGGATCAGATTCTGAATCGGCAAACAAACATCTGCAAAGATTTTGTAATTTAATAGAAGATTATGAGGTAGAGGATGAAGATGTAGTAATGAGACTCTTTGTTCAGTCATTGGAAGATGATGCTAGGATATGGTTTTCAGACCTGCCTGTTTGTTCAGTTTCTTCATGGATAGATTTAGAAGTTGCATTCTTAGGGCAGTTTGGTGAAAGGTTTGATGTGGCCTCATTAATCATACATTTTATGAATATCCAAAGGGAAGATGAGGAGCTGGTTCCAGCCTTTAATCTTAGGTTTATTAAATTGCTCAAGCAGATCCCTGAATATATGAGACCTAATAATGCATTGTGCTTGACAATTTATTTGGCTGCATTTGATGAAGAAATGAGTTATCTGTTGAGAGATAAAGAACCAGTCACACTTCACCAGGCTTTCCAATTTGCTATGGACATAGAAAACAATGAGAAATATGGAATGCCAGTAGGTTTCATGGCTGCAAGTTGTCAAAGCAGTTATCAAAGTGAATATATTTCAGCTCTCCCAATATGTGCATTGAGAAATGATTGTATAGAGGGAAATATATTTCAGAATAATGTGTGCAGCCATGATGTGATGCATGAAGAAAATGTTGTAGAAAATGTAAGCACATCTTGTAATAATGAAAACAAAGATTGTTATCAGCCTTTAGAAGACAAGCCTGCAGACACAAGGTGCCCTCCAATTGATCAAATGAGAGACATACATGAAGTTGTGTCTTGCAGCAGTGTGCATATCCCAGTTATGCCTGATTATTTATATGAAATGGATATGCAGAGCTTCACTCTGAATATAGAAAACATTGATTCAAGGGATGGCAGTGAATATGCTATTGATTGCCAGCATTCAGATGCATATGTGAGCCTTTCAGATAATGAAATATATTTGGATGCTGATTATGAATGTTTCCTTGAAGATTTTGGCCACATTCATAGTGCAGAGGTTGAAAACTTTGCTTTTGATTATCAGGGCACTAGTGAAGATAAAAAACAAGGTCACTATTCAGAGGTGGATGGGAAAATTGCAGATGTGTGTGCTCATACATTTGGGGATAGTGTTGATTGCAGGGGTGACTATGAAGCTTTCAGTGTAAGGCTACATTCTGAGTTATTTCTGCCTTCTCTTGAGACATTTCAGGTGGACATTAATGACAAAACTGCCGTGCATGATGATGATGGATATCTGTATGTTCATCAAGATAAATTTGATTATGAGATGTTGCTTGTGCCTGAATATTGCATGTTTGATACAGAGGAGCTCTTATTTTTTGAGGAAGGGCAAAATTCTGATGTAGATTCATTTGTTTCATGTGAGTCTGTTATTTTTCCAAGCAACATCAGTGACTCATATGATGATGACATTCTACAACTGATAATTATATATGCTGATGAAGCTAGCTGTAGATTTGTTGAAGAAAAAGAAATGAGCAACAGCACAAATAATTGCCAGGGGGCTTGCTGCAGACAGTTAAATGCTTTTAGGCTTCATTTGAAGAAATCAAAAGAAAATCAGGTGTTTGACAAAGGAAAAGTTTGGTTTTTCCTTTTTGGTGGCCCTGGGCCACCATGTTTATTTTAAAATAATTTGATTGGTGATGCAGATCATGGTAACTTCATGACTCTATGCCCAATGGATAAGGCACTGGTCTGCATCTCAGAGATCTGGGGTTCTCGCTGCAGTCTTGCACCTGCACGTCCCCAATCAGAGCCACTGTTGGTGCCTGAATTCACTGTCAGTTAATTTAGCAATTTTCATGCAGGCACCATCCCGAAATATCCAAAAGGTTCTAAGTTTTGGCACCCCTTCAGTGTTTTTCAGCATCTACATCTCATTTCTTGAGGAGGGGTCTTTGTCTTTTCTCCATCAGCATGCGTTCGTTTTTGTGTCTTTGACATTTTGGTTTGAACTTGAACCCTTTTTCTCTAAGTTCAATGGTTCAATGGTTCGAGGTTCATTTTTCTTCTAACGGGTCGCATTATGCATTTGCCTTGCGCAAATATTGCATCGTTGAACCTCCCACTTGAACCTTTTTGTTTTGGTTCAAGGTTCAATGGTTCGAAGCTTTTTCGCCTATGGAGTATTATTTTTGATGTTTGAACCATCGCGTTGAACCCTAGTGTTGAACCCTTTTGGTTCGGGGTTCAACGGTTCGAGGCTTTGTGTTTGTGTTCGGCGAATGTTCTTTTTGAAGTGCTCCATTCGGCATTAAACTTCTCGGTTGAACCATCGGGTTGAACCAATTCGTGGTTCAACGGTTCAATAGTTCAGCGCTTTACATTTTTTGTCTTATCGGAGTGATCGGCCTCATCGGCAAAAGATTTCTTGAGTGCTCCGATTGTTTTGGTCTGGCCGATGGATGTCCATCGGCGTGTGTTTGGCTGTCAGCGAAGCAAATTTGTGGCTCGCCGATGTAAGGAGTTTGGCCGATGGAGGAGCAGTGTGTGGCTGGCGAAGATGTCATTGGCGTGACCTTTGAGATTGGCAGGAAGCTTTTTGGATGCTCTGATGGTGTGTGTTACACCGACGGAAGGGGAAGAGCCAGGGTCTATCGGCATGGGTTGTATTGTCGGGTGAACAGTGAAATGGTTGGCCGATAGACTAATCTTTGGCCGATGAAGGGAAGTGTTGTGTATGGTCTTCGGCGTGACTTGTGTTGTCGGTGAGGATGGATTGTGGTGGGCCGACAGTGGGAGGTCTCGCCGATGAAGGAGCAGAGTATAATTCGTTGGTGCATCGGTGAGAGTGTGGTCTATCGGCTGAGGGATCTTTTGCTTGGCCGACGGTATTGGTCTGGTTGACAAGGGATTGCGGTGGCTTCATCGGTGTAACTGATGAGATCGGCAAAGGTTTGGATGGTTGGCCCGATGATGCATCTCTGGCCGATGGGGAAGCGAAGGTAGCGGTCGGTGAGACTGTTGAGATCAGAAGGAGAATTCTGGGGTGTGCCGATGGCTTGGGTTTTGGCGATGGGCTTTTGGAGAAGGCTTATGCATCGAGCGCGGCAAAAGGCACTCGACACCTATTATGCTCGCGACCATGTTTTTAAGGTATTGAAGGAGTCTCCGCGGCACCAATGTGGGACTATTCTTCCTGCACATTTGAAACTTCAGTAAAGTGCATTTTGGCGGGAACTTCTGTTTGAATGCAGCGACGGTTTCCAGGTAGGCCGCGGGTGGTTGAGGCCTTTAATGGCGACGGTGCAGAGGTATGGGCAATGGTACACATGATCATGTCGCCCAATTTTTGAAGACTCCCAGATGGCGGCGCAGGGCTCGAGGCTTCTCTTGTCTGTTGCTGCAATAACTTCTGAGCACCATTCCTTTGTGGAGTCTGTATCTGGTAGATTTTTGATTTTTGACCATGTAATTAACTGCTGCGGGTACACTTTCTGGCCAATATAGGCAGACTGTGTTACCATTTTTGACGTTGTTGAAAACTGGACATTTTGGCTCTGTAATAAGATACAACTGGTTTTGGTTGCTCTGTGCAGCAAAACTTGCGAGTTTATGTATCTCCTGTTGTACGTTTATGCATGAATCCACTGATTTCATGGTCAATTTTATATGAATAATGCTATGTTTGCATGTGTTATGCTGATTCTGTCTCCAGTTTTGCATGTATCTTTCTTCTGAGTCCAGACATTCAAGGAATGTTTGAGATTCTAGAACATAGAATTCCTGTGTTGAATGTTTAATCTTTTAACTTCTGCTCAAGGGGTAGATTAAACTATTTTTAGATTGAATATTGGGAAGGGTATACTGCAATAGGGATGCCATAAGTATAGACAGCTTAACACTCTGTATTGGGAGCTATCTGTAAGGCAGATATCATGTATATCCCCTTGAAATCCAGTTTTAGTTGTTCATGCTGATCATTCACAGGTGTATGTCTACCGACTCCAAGCCCTAGATAGGCACCAATCTAGCTCTGTGTTGAGGTTATATACCACGTCCAGCTTTGCATCCAAAAATCAAATCAAACCTTTTCATCCTTCCACTTGTTAGTTGTAGGAGTAGGATTAGGATCCCTGCATGCTCTCATACCCAACTAGACATCATGTCCAAGAATGTTGCCAACCTTGTGATTTGTTACACAAATCTTGGTCCATACATGAGAGTATTCTGCCTGTCGCTGTCAAGTTAAATCCTTCTGTCATTGAGCTAGTCAAGGTTATACTTTTATCAAATAGGGACACCCCCCTTGGTGCGGCAGAACCAGAAGTGAAGGGGAGGAGCTCACGCAACCTCCTGTATTCAGTTGGTTGAATCTGCCTGTGCATTAGACGTGGCAAACCCTAATGCTGATTCAGAAGAAAAACCAACACCTCTATCATAAAAAATCTATAAATAAAGCCTTCTCCAAACCAAATGCAATTTTTTTTATGCAACTCTCAAATTGAGCTTCCATCAAAAATCTATAAATAAAGCCTTCTCCAAACCAAATGCAATTTTTTTTATGCAACTCTCAAATTGAGCTTCCATCCACACCATTGCAATAAAGGTTATGCTTTAGTCTTTACGAGATATTCTTAAAAAAATCTATAAGTAAAGCCTTCTCCAAACCAAATGCAAGATTTTTTTGATGCAAACTGTGAAATTGAGCTTCTATCCACACGATTGCAATAAAGGTTATGCTTTAGTCTTTATGAGATATTCTTATATTAGTTCCCACTTTTACTTTTAAGCAAGAAGGATTGTATGACACATTATAATTTTTTTTACCTGACTAATCTTTTTTACATATTGATAAATCACACTCTCTTTTGTTTTTGATTATGGTAAGCTGCAAAACAGACAGTGCTTTAACATCAGATGACCTTTTGTTAAGCTTGATTCATAAGTTAGCTTTTATTTTTATTTGATTTACATTACTTTATAAATTTTTCGTTATTGTAAAATTACTTAATCATATTTATATGCTTTAGTGACATTCATTAAAAGCCACGCCATAGCCTTGTTTCATATTTGCATCTTTGTGCTCTAGTAGCCAATTATACTATATTGACTAACAATTAACTTGACCTCAACTATGCCACCAAGCTTCAACTTGGAGGTCAAACTTACCCTAACAATTAAAATAATTTTTGGCATAGTAAAATTGTCATACATTCATCTTTTAACAATTTCGTGTTAAGCCACCTTATGTCTTCGATCTCTACGTGTTGTTAAACAGACTTAAAAATCACTTTGTGATAGCTCATCCATTGATAACTAAACAATTGCTATTATTACAATAGTACAAATGCAGGACTAAGTGGCACTTAATCTAGTTATTTAAATACATTTATTTATAGTTTTTATCACTTATAATGTTGTCAGGTTGAGTGAGTGACTAAAGTAAAATAATTTTGGCCATATAGACAATAACGCAACATACAGATGTCCATGTGACATGCTAGTGTCCTGGACAAAGTCCCATTTTTTGTTCCATTCTTATATCTCTTTCTGTAAATTTGTATATCATTTTTCAGAAAACTATTATTTTGTCATTTTTCCTTGTACATAAGCTTGGTACAAAATTATTCTTTTCCCAATTTAAAACATTAATGGAATTTTCTAAAGCTAATTTATTCTTTTCATTCAAATAGTAAAATTTATTTCCTTTGGACTAAAATTTATTTCCTTTAAAACTAGATAAATCCTAGAGTAGTGTTGAAAATATTTAATTGGAGAGGAAGAACATAACAACAATAAAATTTATTTCTTTTAAAGTAAAATTTATTTCCCTTAAAACTAGATAAATTGGAGAAAAGAACATTCTCAACTAGATCAAATTCCCACATTACAAATAATTTCTACTCTATTTATGCCGAGAGACATTCTACAATCACACGTGAGAGCACTATTTTTTGTGTAAATATATAACAAACAAAATAAAAAATAAAGACAAAAAAATGAAATTGAAAAAAAAAAAAAACTAAGAAAGAAATTGGAAAAAATAAAAAATAAAAATTAAAAAAGAAATTAGAAAATGGAAAAAAATGGAGAAAATCACAAAAAACTATGGAACCAAAAAATAAATTGAAGGAGAAAATCACAAAAACTATGGAACCAAAAAAAATTGAGAAAAAACTCTAAAAAATAGAAAAAAAAAAAAAAAAGTTGAAGAAAAAGAGTAGCTATAGAAAACACAAAAAGTACAGAGAAAAGATCCATTTTACTATACTTCTTTAAAAAAAAATAATGCAGAACAATTCCTCCAAACAATAGTTAATTAAAAAAAAATCTATAGTATGCCATCTTCTGCTTGGTTTTTTGCAACCTTTTTTATTTATTTTTCCATAATTTTTGATTAAAAAAAATCTATAGTATGCCACTTTTGTGATTTTTTGATTTTTGCAACCTTTTTTATTTAATTTTCCATAATTTTTGATTAAAAAAAATCTATAGTAGCTTTTGTGATTTTTTGATTTTTTGCAACTTTTTTATTTATTTTTCCATAATTTTTGATTAAAAAAAATCTATAGTGTGCCATCTTCTCCTTTTGTGATTTTTTGATTCAATTTTTGGTTTTTATTTTTTATTTTATTTTTTCTATATATTGAGACGGATATATGTTTTTATTAGTTTCCCTCGACCAGCCAGGACTTTCAACCTTCGCACACTCCCATGAATATGCTCCTCTTTGCTTTTGCAATGTTGTTTGTGGCAACATATAAATGGAAGGCGGGATGTCGCGTTCGAATCTCTGTGTAGCATGAGGACAAGTTTTAAATGGTCGTGATAAGGGATTAGGCTTTCATCACACCCAAGCCTGTGTTCAAGTAGTTGGGAGGATACGGTCCATAGAGACATGCTTTTTAATAGTCTTCTGTGAAGAATGAGGGCATCGATTTTAGGGTTCCATCTACGGCTGGTAGCTATGGCGACAAGAATGCTAGAAAGACAACACATGCAGCCCTAAAATCTCCCTAAATGCCTTCCGCCTCAGTGCATGCTTGTATTATTCCAATTCTGGCGCTAGGGCTGGGCCTGATTTTCACAGCCAGCCCAAATCTTGTCGCCCTTAACCGATCCCAATGGTTGATTTTGGGGAGGACATTATGGAAATTGAAAGAGAACACAAGAACCTCACATTAATTTGCTGGTTTCAAAATCTTTGGCCAAGCTTGCTAAATCTGAATAAGTGGAGTTTGGATACGTGGAAGCCTCTGTTGAAAGAGGAAATTTTCATCTACCCAAATGCGATGGGCTTTTTTCTTATTATTTGAGATTCTTCTGTTGACCTTAGACATGGGTAATTCGACATTGTACTTGAAACCATGGTACCTTGAACTTAATCCTTTCACCTAGACTTTCTCTGTTTCCCCACTTTGGGTGCAGCTACCTAATCTTCCACTGCAGTTTTGGAGCGAAGATAGTCTTTCCTCCATTGGGAATTCGTTTGGTAACACTTGTGGTTCCGAGTCTTTCAGAGCTGCACTCTCATTTCACTATGCTCGAATTCTTGTGGAATTAGATCTCTCTAAGTTGCTCCTGAAGAAGCTTGGCTTGGGGAGGGTAACCGTTTATGGAAGCAACGACTAGATTATGAAGGAATTACCTGTTGGTGTAGATTGTGTTTCTTTACTAGCTAATATGGTGGATCACTGCCCAAACTTATCCTCTGAGGCTAAAAGATTCAAAGCAACGAAACAGGCACCTTGGTGGAAAGGGGTAGATTTAAGCTACCAATTTATTACTCCTAATCATTTTCTAAACAATTCCAAATCCGCGTCTTGTCTTGCTAAAGATTCTTTTGTTTCAAAGGCAGAGGCCGAAGGCGGCCCCAAAGATTCATGTGAGAAAATTTCTCCTTCCTCCAGCTCCATGGAGCCGGACCTTCGCCCTTTAGAGTTCTGTGGGGAGGTTTTGGAGTCTGATATTGAAGGCTCCATAGATCTTGGTTCCAAAGGACGGACAACAGTTTGAAAAAGAAAAAAAGCTTCCTCCAGCAAAGTTAATGTTCCGTGCTCTATGAACCTTTGCTCCCATGGCAAGAAAGGTGTGCTGGGGAATAGTTCTGGATAGGGATGTTTGCATGTTTTTGGCTTGGGTTATATTTTTGACAGGTTGATTATGTTTGAAATGGCCATGTTTATATTAATTCATACAGAGCTCTGTTTCGACATCTCTAGTTTTTGTTTATTTTTTATTTTATATAATGGGAGTGGGACTACCTACATTTCCCCAATTAAAAAAAAAAACTTTGTCTGTGGCAACTGAAACAAACTACATCTGTGTGCACGCATTTAAAGTTTTTGTTTGATTTTGTTCTATTTCAGGAAGAAGAGTGCCAGCCGCGGACGAGGGGGCTTGCAGGCAGTGGGAAATCTTGCAAACAAACCCAGTTAAATTAGGGTTGCAGCGAGCATTTGAAGGTATCTTTTTAAATTTAAGTTTTTGTAAGTTATAAAGGGGAATTTTCTTGAATTTTATAGTTCAGAATCTTCAGATAATATTCCAGCTAGAAGATAACTGAGGTTCTCCATTGTGCGCATATCCCAAATTCACCATGAACCACATATGTGCTCTGCATTTTGTCAAATAATCTACACGCGTCATATATCCTTCTGCAGTTCGTACAATCCTCTTGCCCATGTGACTGCTTCTGATTTGAAATATGATCCTTGTATGCCTTTTAACATCTGGTGCCCCTTATAAGGTATTCAATCGTAATAAAGATTCATTTGGGATACAGTCTTATGGTGTTTGCTGCAAAACAAAATACAGCAGTATAAGGAAGTAGATATAAAATGCCTTAGTACCGTGGTAACAAAACTATTATTTAGAACAATGACGTTTCTTCCACCAATTCACTGCATGCAAATCTTTAATCCACGAGATCAAGAATATCATACCGCTAATACAAACTTTTGGTTCTTGAAAACTTCGAAGGAAAATCATTGCATCAGATCAAGTATAAATATTAAATCCATGTAGCCAGAGTTCAATCGATAAAAATGCATTTGTAATTTTTTAGAGATTTTACCTGTTGTGACCTAATCACACATCGCCCCATTGCAAATGGGGACCCCCTTTTTTTTGAGCTCTTGGGGTTTGCATTGAGTCTTGGATGATGTCTTAGAGTTATTTTACGATGAAGTCAGTAGTATTCGAGTCCAATAGTCCCCTAATGTCCTGATATCCTGATGTATGTTCTGAGATCTTGAAAAATGACTAAGTCTGATATCCTAAAAATCTTGAAAATTGGCTAAGTCTGAAATCTGGTGGATCCCTCAAAATCTAGAATCTACATGTGAAATCTGGTGGATCCGAGACCTATCTCAAACATCCTGAAAGGTATATTGAAAAATATTTAAAGTATATATTTAAATATATTTTTCAATATACCTTACCCTGGGGACTTACATTTCTAGGTGCAGAATTTGCTCCAGGAAGTTAGGCGCATTTTCCCACTTGCAGAGGCCCAGATGGCGCCTAAGGTAGAAGCCCAAATGTGCGCCTTGAGCAAGGAGAGGTTAAAACTAAGGCGCCTTGATTGAAATTGATCTCGGAAAGCCTTAAACTTTGAAAATTTGCAAGAAAATGACTCTAACACTTAGGGCGCAAATCTACTCATTAACAACCAAAAAGTGCGCCTAAGTTTCAAACATCAAATTGCGCCTAAGGGAGAAATTGAGGCTCATTTCCACCATTGAGAGGTCCATTTTGGGCGCCTAGGATAAAATCATGCCAAAATCACATAAGACAAGTTTATAAGCCTTATGCAAGTCATTAAGATCATGGGAATTGGAAGTAAATGTTACTTCATCTCAAGGCGCTTCATCACATGTAAATCATCACCTAAGTGCGCCTAGCAATAAAGGTGTTAGAAAGTCCGGAACAAAGTCAAGTCCCAAGGCGCCAATCCATATCTATGCCACCTATTCTAGCCCCTGGCCTTAATAGGCATGTTTCATTGACATTTGGATGTTGCGCCTAAGATGAAGGGGACTTTCTTAAACATTTAAGGATTGAGTAACAAGCATGAAGACCTTAGGCGCAATTTTCAACTCATTTTACCTTTGATGAGCGCCTAACTTGGAGAGAACACCTATTAGCATCAAGGCGCCATTTCCTACTTAGAACATCACATATTTGTGCCTAGGCATAAGGAAGCTTAAAACCATGAATTTTGATGTTGAAGAAATCAACTAAGTGATAAGAGGCGCTCTTTTTGTGTCCCACAACGTCAATTTGTGCCTCAAGTGCAAAGCCATGATCTCATTTCATCAAATGGGCGCCTAGGTAAGGAGGGTCATGATAGGTCATCTTCGATCATTTGGAAACATAAAATAGCAAGAAGACCTCAATAAAGCCTAGGCGCATTTGCCTATCTCTCCACACCTTAGCAAGCGCCTAAGAGGAAATTGCATCCAATGACACCATTGATTGAGTGTCTTGAAAGAATGAACCATCATAAGTCATCTTCAATGGTTTGAGAACATAAAATGTCAGGTATAAAGCCAATTTAGCTAAGGCGCAATTTCCACTTTCACATACCTCAATTTGCGCCTTATGAAAAATGCATCAATTTCCCTTAGGTAGTGGGCGCTTAGAAGGTAGAAGTCATTCTAAGACATGTTTAACCATTTAAAATTGCAAAATTGCAAGAGTAAAGACATTTAAGCCTAGGCACATTTTCCATCAATGCCAACCTATTTTGGCGCCTAGGAGGAAGGTGCATGAAATGACATCTTTGAATTATTTCCCTGAGGGATATAACCATTTTAAGATCTATCCCATTGCTTGAATCATTAAAATGACAAATATAAGGTCAATTAGAGCAAGGCGCACATTTCCACTTTCACATACCTCAATCTGTGCCTTGACTTGGAGGAGTTAGTTTATGCTTTAAAATGATTTCTATGTGTTATATGATTCAATATTTGTCAATAATTTAATATGTGGTTTCCTTTGTGTTGTAGGAGAAGGGATGGGGCTAGGAAGTCATTCAAGGAACCAGCCGTTTGGAGTCATCTTCAAGTGAGAAATGAGGTTAGAAGGCCATTACTGAGGAAGGGGACATCTTGACGCTCTTCATCAATGACATCATATTGGATCACATCAAGTTCAAGTATACTTCATTATCATCTGCATCAAGACAAAACATTCATCCTTCAAGCTTCAAGTTTTTCCATACAACTTCAAGTCTCCGAGAAGTCTCTTACTTCATTATCAATGTATACATCATCATCACCTACTCTATATCGTGAAGGAAGCATCAGCATCACCAATATCTACTCTCTACATGAAGAAGCTTCCGAGAAGATCAAATATACCCTACAAGAAGAAGTAAACAGAGTTAGACAAATGAGCTACATGCATCATACATTCAACTTACAATGAACAAGGCAAAGCTTAACAAGATACATCCTAAACATTCAAGTACATTCAAGCAATTACATCAAAGACATCATACAGATGATGCAATTTGGGAATATGCCCACAGAGCAAAGTGAATAAACAGTTGAAATCCATAAGTCTGCTGAGGTGGCACCTACGTGGCGGATAAACATCATCAAGTTAATCACAGTTCGCCACATCCCCTGACTACATTCAATGCATCTACAACAAACAAGAAGCCAAAGGGACGCCTATGTGGAAGATGCTCTAAAAGATTCCATCTTATCCTTATCTTCTTGGAAAACGTGCCTTCATTGCCTCTCTCATGTACTAAAAATAGCAAGTTGTTGTAACTACCTGCTGAGATGGCATGATCCTGGCCCTTGGCTACGTGAATTGATCCTAGCTCTTCATTGTAAATCTGGACTTCTATATAAAGGCCTTGTGGCCTCATTTGTAAAGTCAGTAGTTCAGTTGGTAGGAAAGTAGAGTAGAGTAGAAAGAGACTCTCGAAATTCTCTGAGAGTGCTTGAAGTTGTTATAAATATTTCTCAGGATTAATGCAAGGACATTGGATCTTATTTGGTGTTAAGTGTTGTCTTGTGGAATGACATGGTTTCTTGTACTTTGATGAAGTGGAGAGATGTTTCAAATAGATTAGAAGTACATTAGAATTCATTGATGTAATGTATGTTTGTATTGAATAATTGATCAACTCTTGGCTGATGCTTTTGACATTCATCGTTGGTGAAGTGTTGTGTAACGTTAGTATGAGCTTCATCATAATTTGCTTGAGTTCGATTGTGGACGCTTGTTTGAGTTGCGCCATGTAATGAGTGCTTATGTGAGCTTTCATGATTTGAAAACCTTTCGCTATCCTTAGGAGATTGCACTAACTCCATGTAGTTGTAGGCATCCTTGGCGAAGTGGAGTTAGGTTTATTCAAGAGTTTGTCTATTCATGCATCATCATTGCCTCATTGACCTTAGATTAGTTTCCTGAAACCTTTATCTTTGTCCCTTTTTTTTTTTTATCATTGATACATCGTGAATACTTCATCCACACTGAAAGGAGAAATAAGTTGAATGAATGAAGAAGAAGTCTACGTAAGTCCCTTTGTGATGACCAGCAAGATAACATGATTACCAACAAGATCACATGTAATCACTGAGTTCATCCACTGCAATCATAAGAAAAGGAACCTTGAAGTTACTTCACTGGATCATGTAGTTTAGCCTTTGAAGAACTTTATTCAAGAGAGAGTTGGATACTTAGTGTTTTACTCTATTGTTGACTTGTCTAAAAACAATCATCAACATTACCCTAGTTTTATATTTCTAGTTCGATACCAAGTCGAAAAATTAAAAAAAATGGTCTGAATACAACATTGTCCCAAAAATTTGATTAAACTTCCTCTACATTAAACTCTCATGCTAATACTTGTGCAGCATGAATTCTGACTTTCTTGAGCAATTTGTTTCACATTCTGAGAAATTCATTCCTTTCTCATCGCAGCTGAAATGCCATGATCACCATCTATCCTATGACTCATTATAGACACTACCTATCCTCAGGATCAGTTGAACATAACTACAATGCTGTAAATTCATTCACGTGAATCTTGTAAATGTTTATAAATTAAAAATATTATTATTGTAGTATTAAAAAGTCTGGACCTCAGTTTACTGTCATAAAGTTTAACGCAGAACAGAATAATATCTTCGTAATGCATAACACAATCAATATCTCAAAGAGGTGACAATCCTTCAGAACAACTAATATGTACTATCAAAAGAGAAACACAGAAATTCAAGAACTGTATATGATATGATCAACCACGAAACAGAAAACTTAGGTGGACAAGCCAGTAAAAGTATAACAAATTCATGACATAAAGAAGGCAAAGCAAATTTGAAATTACTGATATATCCAAGTTGTTTTTTTAGGTTATTATATTGGGGTTCTATTAAGGGGCCCCAGCCATACTAAACTTCAAACACATACATAAAAAACTACACGAACAGCCTATAACCAGGCATAGCAGAAAAGAAACAGAATCCCTGATAGTAAAACTACAAGTATACCATCAACGAAAGAAATTTCAACTAAGAGCTCAGACATAACAAAAGCCTAATCTTACACATGGAATAAGACACCCTAACAAAACTAAAGCATCTATACCATGAAACCAGGCATAGCATCTACCTCAGTGAAGTTCCAGCACACCAACTTTCAACATGCCAGACCTACACGGGGGAGATTTCCACCTGTCACCAGCCCTGGAATGCACACATTGATTAATTCCATAGGCAGAACTTGCAACCCTTCCACCAGCTCAAGTCCATGAAATTTAATACCCTTTTTACCCTCAGCACGCCGCATTGCATGAACCACATGACCATCTTCCGGCACAGGCAGGGGATACCCACTAATAACCTCAAGCACACCTTTATGAGGAGAAATAACAAAGTTTTTCATTACCAGATTTGTGTCTTGACAGAAGGCGTCCAAAGCATGAACATGTTTCATTAGTTCTAAACCCCTTGAATTCAATAACCACAACCCACTCCCTCTGCACTAGTAAACAGCTTCATGTATTGCACCTCAGAGGAGGAAGCTTGCCTTTCTTCCAACTCATCGTCCAAAGCTGGTACTGAATTCAGGAGGAGAGCAGCCGGACATTCATGAATCTCCACATCCATCACCTCACCCTACAGTTTCTTTAAAAAGCCATCTATAATGGTGCCTCTTGACTTAAGCTGGCCATTATCGCATAGATCTGATCCAAGCACAACTTTCACCACCCTAAGCATGCCCTTGGACAGGCAGTTGAAAATCCTCTTGAGCTTGAAGTCTGACACATTGCCATGACAATATTGGTCTCTGCCAGTCACCTTATATCCAAGTCATTGTTATCTTCTCTACAAAACATTGTTGAACATGATATCCTACAACCAATTACGGCTTAAATATTTCCCTTCAAAGAAATGACATTGAAACTACTGAGGGTCTTTGAAATCTACTTAGGTCAAACATGAAAATAATCTCTTTTACCATCCATGATTTGATTCTTTTTTCAAGGATTTGAAAGAGCTACCTTTAAAAAGTATGCCAATGCTGTCATGGAAAAAGCTCTTGGCTGCTTGCTATGCAATATTATAACTGGTAATCAGTACAACACTGAAATGGTGTTGTAAAACCTTACAAGCTTCAAATTCTGGAAATCTTTCACAAAGGATAGGTTGAGTGATTGATTTCCAGTTTCCTATTTGCACTCTTGGAACACCTATATACTTAATCCTAGTGCCACTAAAATTACATGGATCAACAATCAAAGTGATGACTGCAAAGATAGATGCAAGCGTAAAATGAGATGGATAATCCTGCATATGGAAGAGAGAAGGCACATGGGTGAAAATTTATTGGGGGCATTGGATGTGTATAACAACAACGCAACTACCAGGCAAGTTAGAGGCCATGGCTGTTTGCTGGATCTAAGAATGTACAGAATCCCATTATGAACCCAAATCTCTCAGATTTTGATTTAAGCACATTGGCTAGACTAGCAATTTTTTCCCATATGTATCTTAGCTGCTGTTTTATGCTGGAAAAACATACAATCTATCTCCATGTGTTTCCATTGTTTCATATTATGGAAGCCACCCTAGAAGTCGTAATATAATAATGAAATTGCATGCTCTATGTTTGGAGCAATTTAGCAGTACTGGAATGGCCATTTGTAAAATGTTATTGTCATAGACTACCTCATCTTCTCCTTGAATTCTTTTTTGGCACCCCCTGAAGATGAAAACTTAAGGTTTGCAACTCCACCCTTATTGTCTAATCTAGGAAATATGTATTTTAGAAGCTCTTACTAGCTATGTTACTGGATTTGTTCAGAATTGGATCCGTGTCTGGATTGAATGGGAGTAGGACCAAGGCATGCTCATGGCTGTCCCATGCGCTCACCAGGCCCCATTCTTGCTCCTGCTCCCGTTCGATCTGTAAACGGGTCCCATTCTGAATGAATCCGGTCCCAGACGTAGCCACAGGGTACTCGGGGGCACTAGGGGTGTGCCCTGGCTGTTCTATGACGTACCCAGATGCTCCTAGCTGCATCCACAGACCTAGCTATGTGTTTTGACAAAAAAAGGCACTTTTTTACATTAAAAAATACATTTTAACAACCGAAATCTTTGCAAACACTGAATCTCTGCAAACATTGGATAGAGAGGAAATATGTATTACAAAATCATAACAATTAAAACATATTAAACCAAATTACATTTTGCTCGATATATCTGCCATGTAATGGAAAACAAGACACTACTACGCATAAAGCTCCGGAGATTGAAAGGCAAGTACAAAATTTTACATTTGATTTTATGAAGGAAGAATTGAAGTCATTCACAGATGCAGGTATTGAAGAGGAATCAAAAAGACCAAAGAAGGCTAGAAAAATGGTGCGAGATGAGGTACCAGCGGGGTTAGTTTTAACTTAGACTGTGCTTGTTTAATATATATACAAAATCTTGTAAAAAGGGAATGCACACATGGATGATTAATAGAATATTAAAATTATATCTATGTAATGCAGGTACGTGTCCCCTGCAAAAAGTGGACCCGTCCACTATAGGGGATGTGGGGATGGGTAGGAAATGCTCCCCTCATCCCTAATTTTTTGCAAAATTTGGAAACGTCTCAGAGACGCCAAAAAAAGAAAAACAGGGGACAACAAGAAACATCAAGGGATGGCCAGGGGACATCCCCAACGCCCCTGAGATGGCTAGTTCTCCGCTACAGCCCAGCAGTCAAAAGTCTGAATTTTTTTAAAAAACAACACAAAATTGATAAAAAAAATTAAAGGGATGGGGATCCACAAGGACCCCCACATCCCTTTACACAAAAATCAAACCTAAAACTCATTTTGCCATTTTCCATATTGTGAAGAAGACTTGTGAGCAGAGAAAAGAATGGAAAAACTACATCATTAACTTAAAAGCAATAGATCATAAAAAATGGCATACACCTTGAAGGTATGTGTGGTCTCAAAAGCTTTAATTTGGGCTTGGTGGTGGGGCTTCGTCCCTCGACTCCACCCTGTATCGTGATAGGTAGCATGCTCAAGGCATTGCCCCCGGACCTCACGAGTGGCGCTGCCCCAAAACCCCATGAGGGCGTTGCCCCCAAACCCCTAGGAGGGGCATTGCCCCAAAACTCTTGTATTGGGCGTTGCCCCCTCGATGTGCTACCCCTAGACCTCACAAGGGGCGCTGCCTCTCGACCTTGCTTACAACTTCATATAGTCAATCAAGAGGCTTACCTCTTGATGATTGGAGAAATTGTGCATAGTGCCTTGTGACTTTAGGATTAGCCTCTCCAATCACATGTTGGGATGGTAATCCCAAAGCTGCTACAGAAGGTGATGAGGAGGAGACACATAAGGGATTGGTTGGGGTTTTGTTGGATGAGGCAGTCGCTCATAGTGGCAGTGACCTAGACTTAGACTCCGATTTTGATGCAATATTAATAGATGTTGATTAGGGGCAGCGGCATATTTTCTATGTTTTTGTCATTTTGTAGTTGAAACTTGCAGCCTTTGGGCATTTTGTTGTAATTTTTATGCAATATATACGCACATTGACAATGAAAGCAATTGAATTTTGTTAATTTGTTATATATTAAGATTCTATAATGTATATGATGAATGCCTTATCAATGTTATCATATGGATATTTGAAATTTCATATATTTTTCAATTTTCCCTATTTTTTAATAGCTGTCCCCTGCCGTCTCCTAAAAAATGGCCTCCTTGCTACCCTCATCTTGTAAACGTGTCCCCCCGTCCCCGACTATCCCTGTCTCAGAAACTTGGGGTAACATAGAATTATATATATATTAATTTATTTATATATTTATAGATTCTGATTATCATTAATGTAGTATTAAATATTATATAATATATCTATATAAATATTAAAAAAAATATTATATATATTAAAAAATATATCAATATAATATATTTTAGAATATATATATTTTATATAATAGATATTAAAAATATATAAAGATAATATATTTTACTATTTTAGAATAGATATATAAAATTTATATTATAATATATATAACAAATATAATTTTATAATATTATATTTTAATATTTATATAAATATTTTATAATATTTAATACTACATTAGTGATATCAGAATATATATATATAAACAAACTTGTAGCCGCAACTGGGAAAAAAAACTACCCTACCGGAGTACCGGAACTTTGAACCCGTTCCCCTTCCCATACCAGGATTGGCAACTTAGCTTACTAGTGACAACAGTTGTTGGTTATTGTAACAATGCAGTCATATAAGAATAGCAAGGTCTATCTTCTAAATGAAATTGCACAAACAAGCACTGCTGAATCTTTTGCCAATATAAAAGGGACTAAATCACGGACTTCACCTCAGGGCTAAAGCAACGGACTTCACCTCATTTAAAAAAACAAGATCCAATGCTATTATCTACCAACATCATGAGACAAGATCTAATAAGGCAGTCAGGAACCTTCTATAATTTGAAAATTTCTACTTTATCATGATCTATTCAAAGCACGATCTGATTCATTCATTGAAGCAATAACTTATATGATCAAATGCATGGACTGTTTCCAACTCCAATATTACACAAATTTAGAAAAGCACTTTCACCAATTTCATAAACAACAGATCTGAATTTAGTGTCAACAACATTCAAAATTTTCAATAGAATGCAATGAGTCTTAAGCAAGTAATCAAATCTCTATTATTGGTTGTTGCAGGGGTGGACTAATGGTCAAACCTAAGCATTTATTCAAGTGGGATCACATTTAAACTCTGGTGAACGATGGGCAGATGAGGCTGACAGCAGAACACTATGATTTCATATACTCGCCATATTTGGTCAAACCTAAGCATTTATTCAAGTGGGATCACAGTTCAAACTCTGGTGAACTATGGGCAGATGAGGCTGACAGAGCACACTATGATTCCATATACACTCCCCATATTAATCACAGTGCAGTTAATTTCACCTGATAAATCCAAAATATTTGCTCATTCGTTTTAGATATAAAGAGATCAAACATAAATAATCCATACATGTTAGTTGTTTCAGATTATTTGCAAACCATACTCACTCCAAGAGATGGAGTTCTGTATGCTCTGAATGACCAGGAGGGGCAACCAACAGTGTTCTTGTCCGTATTGTTAACTTCAGAGCTTGCTCCACCCACTATAAAGGTAGGGCTATTCACGATATATAGTTGAATTAGAACCTTTCATATGTTCACCAGGGCCTTCTTAGTGAATACCACACCCCTTGACCTACTGTAGAGAATAGAACCCCTGGCCCTTTACCTCCTCCCTGGATATCCTAGTGGACAGCTTACCAACATAACTCCTTTGTAGAATATTAAGAACTCTCAGCTTACCGACATAATTCTTATGCACATTCAAATGGAATTTACAAAAAATAGCAAGATCAAGGAGTTAAGAAAGTTTAAATGCAATCAATCATGAGGAAGCTCATTAATTTAACCTGGAGAATCACAATAACTGAAATGCCCCTTATGAAAATGCTCAAATGACACAGAAAATGCTAATATTGCTGTAATGACCCATACGAAAAGCACAAATTTGAAATAATAGACACAGAAAAAATGTTCCAACAACAATTATATATATAATTTCTGTTGACAGCATACTTTCAAATGGAAAACTAACAAACTGATACAACTTACTGCATATTCCAGTATTCAAACTGCACTCTACTGAAGATTCTAATGACACTTTAAAACTCGTACTGCACTCTGAGGGTTTTCGTCCTCAGAATGATTAATATCCATGCCTGAAGGGTTTTGTCTCCAAAGCACAGCTGCTGAAACACCATGTCCAGACCAGAAGAGAAAATGGTTTGTTTGCAATATTCATAATACCATATCCTTTCTTCTTTCCCAGCACAACTTTATAATCTTCAATTTAGGAGATCCCAAATTAATGGGAATCGGTTGTTTCTAACTGACAATCAACTCTCCATAATTCACTGGCAGCTAACTGATAAATCAGTCCTCAAATTAAGGTGGTCAACGTGAGACCAACTCAACTTCTTATTCCATTATTCAAGAATCCTAACTAAAAGTCCCAGCTGCTGCTCGACTGGAAGACAGAACCTAACTAAAAACTTAATCCTATCTAACTGCTGAAAAACTCAGTGCTGTGGATAAAATAGAAAAGGGGACATTACATATTTATGTACTGTTTTCTAATATTTATATACGAAATAAAAGTCTAATATAGATTTATATAATTATATACTTACAAATCTACGAATTATATACTTTTTAAAGTTTTTATCATAATGTAAATTTAATATTAGATTTTTTAAATTTAATATTATGAATCTATTAAAATAAAAATTTAATATTATGAATCTATTAACATTATAAATTGTTTCACTTTCTGAACATTATTACACTTTCTGAACAATGTCAATTATAAATTGTTTCAATTTTTGAATGTCTATCATACATTTAACTTTGACAAATTGATATTGAATTAGTATATTGTATTTCAAATTTGTGCCATTAATGGTAGTTTTGTTTAACATTTGCACGATATTTGATATTCTGAGATTAATTCTTGTTTCTAGACAACAAATATGTATATATTTATGGTTTTTATATATTTTTTAGTACAGATGTACCCAAAATGTACCCAACTATTAATTTTTTTTGTTTGGTCGTATTGGCATACCATACCCATGTCCCTGATTCCAATTCGGTAACTTAGGTCAACTTCCTTTATAATTTGATCGAGAGGAGCAATCCAAAGGGCAATGCACTAAATTGTAGAATTCAATATGATATAGATCCAAGGAACAATCAAGGGGGCAATACACTAAACTGTATAATTCAATATTGGTGCATAAGCCAAGTTACACACACCTAAGTCATAGAAATCAATGTGTTATGAATATATGCTAAGTTATATATACCTCAATTTTAGAACTCAAATGTGTTATGAGCATATGTCAAGTTACATACACACCTCTTAAAGAACTTTTTGCCATGTACAGAGCTTTCTGATCCATGCAATCCATGTTTATGTTCACAGTAATTGAAATTTTGAACATGGCAAACTATATGAGAGGAAAAGTAGAATATGCATATGTAACTTAGCTTCTGCCCATGACACATTGAATCCTGCAATTCGTTTGTTGTCCTCAGATTGTTCTTGGAATTTACAATCATAATCATCTCGAAATAGTAAATACTTAATATAGAACATGCATTGATGGGTGCCAAGAAGTTTATTAACTGTGAGTGCAAGCAGTTTTTGAGAGAAAAGGAATGATGCCACACATTTGTTTCTGAATTCCTTTGCATGTGGCGAAGTGCTTTTCTTTGAAGAACTTTTTGAAAACTCTGTGGTTGCTGTAGTGCTGCGGGCATTCATTGATTATTGTGGAATTGGAAACTGTGGGCTTTTCAGAATTGGGGGACTGAATGTTTGATGTGAGTTCAGTGACTATAAAATATAGACTTATTGATATGCTTCCAGGGTACTGCAAGTAATTGGAATATTGGGAGCAATATATAACACAATACTCTGAAGCTATATGCCTTAATCAATCAGTAAATGCTCGTGTACTAAAAAAATACTTCGTATTAGATTGTGGCTCATGCAATGAAAATTTACATGTTCATCTCTTCTTCCTTATTTTCTGTCTGACATATTTTTCCCTTGCATTCTACATGTGCATGAAATTGCCTTCTCTTTTGTTGAATTCTAGGTCCCATGCAGTCAAGAAGCCTCCTTTATGTAATTTTAGGAATTTGACTATTGTCAAATAGTACTGTGTACCCCTATACTCATGAAATTAAGTGTACTTAATTTATTTAGGATTTGCAAAATTTGTTGATTTTGTGTAGAACATGATAATGGGTGAATGTTACTGATACAGGAGAGGGCCTATATCCAAAATGCTTCTTTCATGTATTGTGGTTCTGGTTATGTCCTGTTGCATATTCCAATTTCCATGGCTTGAAACATGTTGACCTTGTCCAAAAGGGAAGATGTTTAACCAAGAATGTCACAACATATCCAGAACAGGGAAGTTCATGCAATTCCATTGTCCTGCAGGCCACTACAATGACCTTTGCAAGTTTGCTTTTCAATACAAATGATGCTGCTGTTAGAAATATTTTCAGCTCTGGCACAGGTAATGACTTTCACGTAACATCACTGATGCTCTACTTTGTTGCAGTTTTTATATCGGAACTGGTAATAAATGGACTTGCATGTTAGACAACAGAACTTTACATGTTTACCTATATGTATTGGAAAACGTGTAAAGTTCTGTTGTCTGATATGCTATGTTACCGGTTCGCCTAGGGTTTCTGTAGGGTCCCGGTCCGATTTGTACCGGATCCGGATCCGGGTTCGGTTTGGGCGGAGATTCGTCCAAGAGTCGCCAAAACCCCTGTGGGTTCGCCCCTGACGAACCCGGGCGAACCCACCATGATTTCAACAAAATTTTAAATATTTCCAGACGAACCTGCTTTAGTTTGTGCGCGAATCCTTCGTCAGAAATATTTTAGGCTCAACGAATACGCCGATAGGAAGAACTGACTAGTTTAGAGCAACGAATACACCGATAGGAAGAACCGACTAGTTTAGAAAAAATTCTGGCATGAATTTTATTACGGTGTGAGACAATCTTATAAATGCCCATATTTTTTCACGGCGTGAGACAATTACTTATAAGTTATAGAAAAGCCGATGTTTTCTTACGGCGTCACAGTCATATAAAAGCCTATCAGCTATTTATTATTTTATACAACGTCCATTTAATTAATATCTAAAGACTATGAATATAAAATTTAAAAGTAATATATTAATTATGTTTAATTAATATTTAAAGATTATGGATATAAAACTTAAGAGTAGTATATATAATTATATTTAATAATCCAATATTTTTATATAAAAGCTTATAAGCCTTTTTTTTGGAGCTTAAGTGGCTTCTATATAAAAGTAATATATATATTTAAAATTTTAAACTATTAATTTATTAAAGTTATTTAAAAAAAAATTTATTAAGGAATATAAATTTAAATATAAATTATAAAAGTATTAAATATTTTTTTAATTTATCAAGGAATGTAAGTTTAAATATAAATTATAAAAATATTAAATATAGATATGTTTTTAATTATTTATTTAATTAGGAAAGAATTTTTATGGTTTAAAATTTTAAATATAAAAGTTTTGAGAATATAAATTATTAAATTTATAATGGGAATTTGGATTGAATGAAAGTTTTGTGTGTGTCTATAATATATCTATATATATATATATATAATTTTTATATGTTTTTGTATGGACGAACCCAAAACGAACCCACACCCAAATTTTTTTTTTACCGAACCCGCGAACCGAACCGGCGAACCCGGACCCGAACCCGTACCAGAACCGGTAACTTAGCTGATATGCCTATGAGGTATGCTAGCCAGTCTGTGACATGAAGAATAACTTTATAGGTCAGTATATTTGTGTTACTTTACTATGCCGTCTCTGTGAATTTGGGTGTTTCTTTGCTTTTGTTGAGTGCAATATGGGAAGTCTTTGTTAGATTGTTGGAATTTTTTAAAGCCGAATTACAGTAGATGATGTATTGAAAATTTTTAACATTTGTAGAATTTGAATATGATATGGTTATTGATTATAGTGTTTAAACTAATTTTATAAGGGGTATTTATATGTGTAAGAAGCTCTGCTATCAGCCTATATTTACTGTCATGCATTTTGTTTTTGGCAGTGAAGTAATGCCATCTGGAAGTCTAAATCGATTAACTCATATTTGAGCTGGTTGGAGACCAGGAGAATGTATTGTTTCATATAAAATGTTGCCTGCAGATATCATATAAATTTTTCTTTGTTTCATGGCCATGCCTTCCCTCTCTTCATGCTGTCTGTACTGCAGTTTTTGGATCAAATGTTTTTGTTGCCTTTTCAATGCGGGGTTCTGAACTTATGCAAGAGCCTTCAAGTTGGTGTTTCAATTCTGATTCACTAGTATGATATCCACTTATAATTTGCCAGAGAAACCCATATGCTGTAACAGTATCTGTGTCTTCACATAAGCTATCCACTTGTTCTTTAGGAGCTTTTCAATCTTCCAAGTCAAATAGAAGTGCCATTGTTAAGTCCAATTAGGTGTAGTTTTCCCAAGTCACTTTAAGCCAATAAGGCAAGGAATCAGGTACGGGCAATTGAACAAGTTGTTGCCTAGTAAGGCAACAGAATCCCACACTTCCAACAGGAAAGAGCTCTCTACAGTTTCTGTAGGCGAGAAATTTCACCTTGAAGATGTCATTGAAGCTCAACAATTCAAAAAAGAAATTTTAAGTGCAATTTTTGATGTGGCACAACAAATGGAAAAGACTGAGAAAGTTCCAGCTGGAGGACAAATTTTGCAAGGTTACTTGATGGCTATTTTGTTTTATAAGCCCTCAACAAGAACTTGACTTTCATTTGAGTCTGCTATGAAACGGCTCGATGGAGAAGTTTTGACAATGCTAGAGAATTTTCTTCTGTGGCAAAAGGAGAGACTTTAGAAGGTATATTCATTCTACATAAGTATATTACATATTAAAAAGTATAAGCTTTCTATGTTTTTATTTTTCAAGGATTTACACACTTTTGGTCTGTGGCAGATACAATAAGAACTGTGGAAGGATACTCAGACGTTATAGTTATCCATCACTTTGAGAGTGGATCTGCAAGGCGAGCTGCAACCACTGCCAAAATTCCTATTATTAATGCAGAGGATGGACCTGGTTAGCATCCAACACAGGTATTTTTTTTCTCTGTATGCTTGGAAAAGTGTTATGTCTTCCTGGTATTACAAGTGAGGTTCTTCATCCCTTACTTTGGATGTTTCAGTTAGACCTATCTTAGATCAATTTTTGCCTCTATACTGGTTCAAAGAACAATACTTCTGAGTTTCATTGAGATGCTATTATCTTGCTATTTCGAGCTACTGATATATTCTAACAAGTGCCACTGGGATTTACTGAGTTATTGAGGTTAGCGTAAAATTCAGAATGCCCTTAGAAGTAAAGCTTGTTGCTGATAAAAGATAAATGTAGTTTGGCTATTTTGAGATTTTTATTATAATGATAGAGGATCATTTCCAGGATTTTCATCATTACTCATAAGTAAAATAGTAATTACTGAACCTGATTTCCATGTCTTAAACTTCTAAAATACCCATAATTTGCATAAATTATTAATGATGATGGATTCTCAGGTTTATTATTAAGTGTTAGGTACTTATACGTCTGTTGGATATAGGCATTGCTAGATGTATATATGATTCAAAGAGAAATTGGACGTCTGGATAACATTTAGGTTGGTCTTGGTGGGGATCTTGCAAATGGTCGAACTATTAGATCACTTGCATATTTGCTTGCCAAGTACATCAACGTGAACATTTATTTTGTAGCCCCAGATGTCGTGGAAATGATGGCAGGTTATCTAAAGTGCTTCTCCAAGTTTCCGGGGCGGGGGGACAAGGCGACGGGTTCCCGGGGACGGCAAGGGGACGTTTGTGTATATATATATATATATATATATATATTAATTATATTTAAAATCTTATGTATTGTAATATATTAATATATATAATAATATTATAGTAGTCTTATTTGTTATAATATTTTAATATAAATAATAATAAATATATTAAAATTTAATATTTATAATAATATTATAATAATCTTATGTGTTATAATATATATATTTTTTTGCTTCGTAATAGATGGAATTTTATTCTGACAGGAAAATGCCTGGCCCGATCTAGGTGAGATCACAGAAGAGGGATCTCATCCCCTTATTTCAAATTACAAAATAATCAGACATGGTCAGCCTGACCCAAATACCTTCCTTCCTACTTGATTAAGCTAAAAATCTACAATTGATCCATCCAATATTCTACAGTAAAATGAATACCAATTCAACCCTGCTGTGCAGACTGAGTTTGCTGAGAGTTGACATCGAGTTTAATTTGAGAATGCATTTTGTTTTTGATCTCCATTAACTTGAGGATAATCTTTTCCTTTTTTTGGGCATTGGGCCATTCAACCTCTCCCCCCAATTTTTGTTCCTCAGTGACGGGAATGGAATGATGCCGAAGTTGTGTTCCTTTACTTTCGTCCCTATTTTGATTGTTGCACCGCTTCTTCTTCTTTACTGTTTGCCAGTCATTTTGTCCAACCTCATCAGTGGAATCCGTTTGTACAAATGCTGGAGCCTAAGAGAGGGAACATTCAGCCAATGTGGTTTGAGCACCTACAACCTCTGCGCTAGCTTCAAGAGGGATCTCACTCAACTTCCTCTCATCCTTCAGGCTGCGATCCTGCTTTGGGGATCCATAGTTCTTGGGCGAGCTTGAGACGGAGTAATGCTTTGGGGAGGCGTCCTTCCACCAAGACGCCTCCCAATTAGATTGAGGTTTCCCCAAAGAACAGTTTGCTGCAATATGTCCGACTTTATAGCATCTTCTGCATCTGAAATTTAAACCTTCATAGTCTAAAGATTGCGTCCAGCTTTTGTCATTAGCATCCAAATTTGCCGGGAGAGCTTTGGAGATGTCCATCTCAACCAATATCCGTGCAAAAGTAGTATGAATGAAATTTTTTGAGTCAGTAACTGTACATATAAATTTACCAATAGAATTGCCAATGGTTGCAAAACACATTTCAAACCAGTAGTGTAGGGGGAGATTTGGGACGCGGACCCAAATGGGCATAACTGAAAAGGATTTGGTAGCTGGATCGAAGTTTGGGTGCCAAGATTTTAAGAACAGTGTGCTGTCTCCCCACATCCATGTGCAATTGAGAATATCCTTTTTGTCTTGCTTACTGTCAAAGACCACTATAAAGAAACCTTTTGCACTTGGATATATTTCTAGATTTTTTTCCATCAGAGGGCCCCATGAATTTGAGATCCATTCATGCAAAATGGGAAGACTAGGCCAGAAATGGTTGAACCTACCAATCAGCCCATTCTCGGAAAAAAATTCTTCGTTTTCTCGCAGCTCTTTTAATACTATGGTGTCGAAATTTACCTTCCGAGGTTTCTCTGAGCTTTGAACCTGCCTTTTGCTAATTGATCCTTGGATTGGCGATATTGAAGATACCCCAGACGAATCATGCCTGGAACTGGGCCCCAGCCAAGGGTGCGCCACATGTAGAAGCCATCAAACCTCGAGTGGAAAAACCCTGCCCGTGCTGAACTGCATCCGCAAAAGTAGGGTTTTTGTTCGTTCTAACGCCTGGGGGCTGTAGCTTGGAGGGAGGTGGGGATGTGTCGATCTCTCCCAGGTCTTTCCCAATTGCTGCTCGGGAATCCACAGAGGCGAAGGACGGTTTAGTAGACATATTACTAACTAGGGCAGCTAATCCTCCTGGCGGGCCATTCAAAACCCTATTCGAGCCTGATGCCGGCAAAGATTTCCTTATGGCATTTTCGTCTTCCTTTAGGGTTTCTCTCCCGGCTTGCATCGAGCCCTCCCAACCACTGAGAGAACCCACCTCCAAAGTCTGCAAGGCCGTCTTTGAAGCTACGGATTGTGGTTTGTTATCCCCAATACCTTGTGCAGGCTGAGCCAAGGCATCCGACGAACCAGACTCGCTGGCTAAAGAACTCCGTAAGCCTTTGCCCATAGAAACTCCATTCGCAATCCTGGCCTTGGGCAATTTCGGCAGTGATGACATCTTCGGCAGTAGAATCAACATGTGTTATAATATATTAATATAAATATTAAGTAATATTAAATATACTAATAAATTAATAATAAATAAATATATATTACTAATAATAAAATATATATATATATATATATATATATACACTAATAATAATATAGTTATACTTATTATCAAACATCAAAGCATGCGATAAATAATGTGTCAAACCATATGGTATGATGGACTAATTATCTTTAGCTCGTCGCATGCCAAAAACAGTATTCATATTGGTACACCTCCGATAGAGGAAGACATGGACTTCTCCTCCACCCGGTTCGGATATGTTATCTCTTCCCAATGTCTTTGTCTCGCTCATAGCAGTGCCCTTCTTTTCTATTATTGGGAGACATGGCCCGTGCATCCACCCGAACTTCCTTTCCTCGCACACATTATCTTCAAACTCTTTCAATCATTTTTATTACTTCCAAACACATAAGGTGCAGATTCAATCCACAGAGCTTCCACATACCTTCCGACTACATCCGTCGTGTGCCCTAATTGCGTTCATCTTGATTTCATTCATCCCGACTGAATGATTTTCTTGCGTTTTTTCCTTTGATTGTGTTTTTTGTCTTTGACTGCGTTTTTTTCTTTGACGGGGATGCTTGGCACTAGAAGGGCCGTCCCCAATTTTCCTTCATTTTTGGAATGACAAGAGGACATTTTGTCCCCGTCCCTGGGGCATCCCTGTTTCAAGAAACCCCTTAAAAATAGGGGGGGCACTTCCCCGGGGTACACTAATTTTTACATAAGAAGTTTTTTGAACATAGTTACTAGGAGATTGGTACTAGTACTGGTACATTTGTTTTTCATACAAGAATCATGCTTGTGCTAAAGAGTTGTTTTGCAGTTTGATACTCAAATAATGAATATCTTTGATGTTTTTTGAGTTTATTAATCATATTGGAAATTGACGCCCTATTTGATAAGTTTGCAAAAGTTTAGAAGGGATTCGATGGAGTTTCTTGGTGGCCGTACTCTTCTTGGGAGTCGCGCCTATGCTTTAGATTGGGTGTGATGATTTCCTTGGTTCGGTTTGCTTCTTTTTGGCATTGGAACTTGTGAAAATGTTGGCGCCTTGGAGTCTGGTATTGATTTGCACCCTTTTGCATTGGTTTCTGCAAGAGTTTTGGAGGATGCATTGAGTTCTTGGAGTCACGCCCTTGTTCTAGGCGTGGATTTTGGGTAGTTTGAATGCGCTTTGTCTGGGAGGAGTTTGGGGTGATTATCATGCTGGTTTGATGGCGCCTAAACCTCTTCCTACCTTGGCCGTGCCTCTGGAGATGTTTTGAGTTGATGGTTATGTGTTTGGAGCCCTTGCACCTTTGGTTTGACAGTGATTTTTAGTGCTGTTCTGAGTGTCACAGACCTGCACCAACTTGTTTCAGTTTGGTTCTACCTTCTAGAGTACAAGTTAAGGCTTCTATGATGGGTATACTTCATGCTCTTTCAGTTTGATTTGATGACAGTTAGTTGCTATATGCTTCTTATGTATTTCCATTGAGTTTGGTGTGCTACAACAGTGTTTTCAGATTTCAGTTCAAAAATAAAGTTATTTGTAGCCCTTGGTTAATAATTGTAATCTCATTTCTAGTTGCAATTAATGTGTTTGTAACCTAGAAGGTAGTACCGTCGGCGGATTCATGTTTATGCATTCATAATGTAATATTGGTCGGTTTACCGCCAATACTTTATAGCATACTTGATAGCCCGTTTTCCATGCTCACTCTAGTAGTGGCTTTGCATACATCATATGTCCGTTGAATAAGCGTCGATAGGTCGGCTTGCCGTCTTGTGTGATCTCATTCTGTAATGCATTATGCACTTCGCTGAACAAGCGTAGATGTGGTCGACATGACCGCTTGGTGCATGCATATCTGTGACTTGCATATAACACACTCCACTGAATAAGCGTGGCATGTGGTCGTCGTGGATGCTTGGTGTGTTTGTGAACATCTTGCATTGCACTCTCATTTAGTAGCAGTTGATTAGAGAATTGTGATCTTGCGCACCGTATGCTCACCTTGCCCATTCCAGGATCTGGGTGATCCGAAAATGTATCGAAGATTGCTTGGGCTCTTTATTTCAGCAGAAATTATTTCAAAAAAACTAGGGTGGTCATTACAGTGGTATCAGAGTTGGTTTTCTTGCCAGCCTGTGAGTTTGCTAACCCTGCATGGAGCACAGTAGTGACAGAGGAAGGAGGTATCTTCAGAGAGGAGAGAAAATTGTTTGAGCAGCATTACAATAATAATTCAAGAGGCCTGAAACATTAGAGAGCAGTAGTGGGAATTGAGGAAAGTATTGAAGAGATTTGAGTCATGGTAGAAAGGGACAAGGATGTTTGTCCTCCTAATAGTCTAGGTGCTAGATTTGAAAGAAAATTGGACACCATGTTCTCAATGATGACCGAACTCCTGACGGAAATAAGGAATGATTGAAGGGCATCTCAGAATCAAAATGGTCAGAATAGTAAAGCCAATACTTCACATAATCAACCAGTTAATCATGATCTTTCTGCTAGGACAATTGTTGGATCTATTGCTAGACCCCGCCAACCCGTCTTTACTCAAAGAGAGATACCTCCTGCACCCGAACCTGATATTCCTACAACAGAGGATGTTCTAACTAGCTATGCTGAGTATCTCACTCTTCTTGAAGATGTAAGAATAATCCTCACTTTGCACCAGTTCTTGAGCCAACAAAAGAAGAAAAGAGGAGGAAATACGAAGAATAAAGGCGCAAATGCTCAAAAGGATTACATGCAAGTGCTTGGAAAGGTTAGCCTTGTTCATTTTGATGGTAGTGATAAGTGCACTACGAGAGCTTGGGTTCAGAAGTTGGACAATTACCTCTCATTGAGGCCGACGGCAGAAGAAGCCCTCAAATTCGCCACTTTGCACCTTGACGGAGCAACACATGAGTGGTGGTATCGTGGATTAGTAACTCAAGGTCACAATCTAATTACAACATACGATGAGTTCACTAATAGACTCATTGAGAGATTTGACAAGAAGGATCTTGAGTAGAGCTTCAGAGACTTGGCACAGTTGAAATAACAAGGCCCTGTTGATTCCTACATTATTGAATTTCAGACACTTAGTGTCATGGTTCCGAATGTATTCGAGAAGAGGCTCATTTTTTTGTTCGTGGAAGGACTCTTTGAACCAATCAGAGGATGGGTCAAGTCACTTAACTCACAGACTTTGCAAGATGCTATTAGAAGAGCTTGGAACATGAAGTTTTCAGCTCCGAAGACCAAGATTCCGTCCAAGTCATTTCCTTGCAAGAAGGATAAAGGACATTTTTCCAAGCCCTCAAATCAGCAAAAGGCACCTTATCAAAAAATGGACGATGATCTTAGGAACGAGCTTAAGAAAAAGAAGCTATGTTTTACTTGCAAGGAGCCATGGGTGCCTGGTCATAGGTGCTACAAGAAAGGTCAAGTACGCCATCTTGAGGTCTATTCTAGAGATGATTTTGATTCAGAAAAATCAGACCAGCAAGTAGAATTTAAGGATTATGAGGAAGTTGAAGAACTAGGGGAGACGGAAGAGGTGAAGGAAGATAGGGGTATTCTTGCACAACTTTCTAACACTTAGTAGAACAACCCTTTCAATGTTCGTGGAGTTCCTTGTGGGCAATGCATGGTTGCATTCATTGGCACTGAAGCCACTCATAACTTCATTGACGAAGGACTTGTGGCAAAACGTGGGTTGAAGACGGAAGAGTTTGATGGGTTCAAGGTCATGGTTGCTGATGGCTTTACCCTCACATGCACATGGAAAATTCCTCAAATGAGCATTCAATTGGGAAATTATGAAGTCAAGGATAAATTTTATGTGATGAGCATTGGTGATACCAATGCAGTTCTTGGTATCTAGTGGCTGCAATCTTTGGGAGAGATATCCTTGAACTTCCAAACCATGGAGTTGAAGTTTGATTTAGGAGGGAAGAAGGTTCTTCTCAGAGGCATGTCAAATGGCGGTCCTAGAGTTGTAACTGCCAAAAGAATGGAGCGCATATTGAGACAAGGACAAGCAGAGTGGGTAACTGAGTGCGTGATCATGCCTACCACCTTTCATGAGGAAAAGAGGGCGCATCATCCAGATGTGCAAGCGCTCCTTTCAAAGCATAGCAAAGTTTTCAATGGGTTACCACTAGGGAGGCCTCCTGATAGAGGCATTGAGCATGTCACTGAATTGGAAGAGAGAGCCAAACCTATCATCACCACTCCCTATAGACATTCTAAGCGATTCAAAGATGAAATTGAGAAGGTAATTAAAGAGCTTCTTGACATGGGTTTTATCCACCCAAGCAAGAGCCCATTCGCTTCATCAGTTGTCTTGGCGAAGAAGAAGGATGGTACTATGCGCATGTGGATAGATTACCTTGAGTTGAACAAAAAGACAATCCAGAATCACTATCCAATACCAAGGATAGATGAGCTCATTGGTGAGCTACATGGTGTGGTCTATTTCTCCAAGATAGACTTGCGATGAGGTTACCATCATATCAGAATGCGCGAGGAGTATATTGTGAAGACTGCCTTCAGATGCCACTTTGGGCATTTTGAGTTTCTAGTTATGCCTTTCGGCTTAATCAATGCTCCTGCAACATTTCAATCTTGCATGACCCAAGTTTTTAGTGAGCAGCTACGGAGGTTTCTTTTGGTGTTCTTTGACGACATCCTCATTTACAACAAAACTTGGGAGGAGCATATGCGCCACTTAGATGAGGTGTTGGGAATCCTCGAGGCAAAATCTCTTTTTGCCAAGGAGTCCAAGTGTGAGTTTGGGATGATTGAGATTTTGTATCTTGGTCATGTGATTAGTGCAAATGGAGTCAGTGTTGATCAGGAGAAGATTCGTGCCATTTTGGATTGGCCTCCATCGAAAAACCTCACTCGTTTGAAGGGTTTTTTCAGTCTTTGCAGTTTCTACAGGCGCTTTGTGAAGGGTTTCTCACAGTTGGTAGCTCCTCTTACTGATCTCACAAAGAAAGGAGCATTCATGTGGTCAAATTCAGTGCAAAAATCCTTTGAGCAGTTTAAGGTGATCATGAGCAATTGTCTTGTTTTGGCTCTCCCTGACTTCACCAAGCCGTTTGAGCTTGAGTGGGATGCCTCTGGTGAGGGCATTGGTGCTGTCTTGATGCAAAACAAGCACCCAATCACCTTTGAGGGCAGGAAGTTGCATGGAGGTGAGAAGAATTACTCCATTTATGACAAGGAAATGCTTGCATTCATGCATGCATTAGTGAAGTTTCATCAGTAATTGGTTGGAGGAAGGTTCGTTGGTAAAACCGATCACAATAGCCTCAAGTACTTTCTCAATCGAAAGGATCTCAGTGAAAGACATCAAAGGTGGGTGAGTAAGCTTCAAGCTTACGATTTTGACATTGTTTATGTCAAAGGGAAGAAGAATGTAGAGAATGATGCCTCGTCTAGAAGGCCACATTTGCACTTAATCATGGAGATCATTGCTGATTGGAAGGATCAAATCCTTGTGGAATATGCCAAAGATCCTTTCATTACAAGCATCCTTGAAGGCGCGTTGCAAGATGAGAAGTATAAGGTAATGAATGATTTGATCATTTACAAGGAGAGAATATTTTTAGTGCCTAATTCCAAGGTTAAAGAGAACATTTTAAAATCATTTCATGATGCTCCCTTGGCTAGTCACCAAGGTTTCTTCAAGACTTACAAACAGATCAATGAGAGATTCTCATAGAAGGGGTTGAAGAATGATGTTTTAGATCATGTTAGAGAGTGTTCTGTGCGCCAACAGAACAAAAATGAGCATACATACCTTGTTGGTTTGTTGCAACCATTACCCATTCCCTATAAAAAATGGGAAAGCATCTCTATGGACTTCATCACTATGTTGCCTGGGGGCTGTCGGGTCGGATTTCGGCATGCACACGGACCCTTTCCCTCCTTGCCATGGGGCGATCCACCACGTCACTCTCGCTCACATGGGAGTAGCCAGTCGAGAGGAGGCGAGACACGGCGGGGGTCTGGCTCGTTTGAGAGCTGGACTTCGCGAAGGGGGGTCGGCAAGATCTGTGGCCGTTGTGCATTTTGTTGAATGTTTCTCTCAATTGTTGTGGTAGTTGAAATAACCCTATGACCCGAAGGGTCACTAGTTTCTCTCCTTCTATTTGGGTTCCTTGAATTCCACCTTTGTGTGCGTAAACGGTTGTTTTCGTTAATGGCTTCTGCTGTTTCTATGTCTCTGAGAAATGCTTTGTGTAGTTGTAATTGCCTAATTTCTTCAACCAACAATAGAACAAATGGGTCTCCTTGTGGTGCAATATGTGTTTGTTGTTGAATTTGTGGATGAATCTCCTCGATCTCATCTCGGATAGCCCTTACCCACTCTCCTCTTACTCCTAAACACATTCGTGAATCATGATAGAGAAAGTTGTGTAATTGCTAACTCTAACCAGATTTGGGGTTCCGACCTAGGGTTTTGTTGACCTAGGTTTTATTTGTGAATACCTCATGATGGAATCGAGGGTTTTGCAATGTTATCTATTTTATCAGATCTATATGAATGCAAGCTAAATGATAATATGCAAAGTGTCTTTTTGGTATTTTTAGAGTATTTTTTGGAAAGGAAAATGCTTCTAATCTATGCAATAAATGTGCATGCAATCCTATATGAAAAGTTGAATCTATGTTTTTGTGGGTTTTTGGTATTTTCAATGCAATCTAATTAAATGGAAAGGAAAGATGCTTTTTCTAACAAAAGTAGATTTATGAATGTAAAAATGATTAATCTAGCATGCAAGATCTAACCTATCAAAGGAAAAGCACAATGTTACTATTCCTAAGAGCAAAGTATGATGATCTAATTACTATGAAAGCAATGAAAAGAACCTGAAAGAGATGAAGATTTGAAGACTCCACTACCCTCAGTATCCTTGTGTAGGCAACCTTGAATCCTTTTGTGACAGCAGGTGATTCTCTCGACGACAAAAAGACTCAAAGAAGCGAAAAGAAGCTTTTGTGAAGCTTGTGTGAGCTCGATGTGAGCTTGGATTGAGCACAATGGCATAAAAAAAAGAAGCAGCGTAGCGTTGCATGTCCGAACAATCAAAGTAAAAGGCACTTGCGTCTTGTATGAGCATATGAATGCTAGATTGGAGAGCAAACTTGGCAAGAACTGGTGCACAATGAATTTGCCTCCCTTTGTGCTTAAGGGAGGGGGTATTTATAGGTTTGAAGAAGGGATTGGATTGAGGAGTTAACTCATTTGGTTGATGAGTTAACAAGAATAGATTGGGGAGTTAACAAGGTTGATTACCTAATGAACTCAGCTGATTAGGGAGTGATGAAGCAATGATAGCTTATCACTGAAAAAGAAATGGAGGTGAGGGAATGCATCAGATTGATTAGAGAGTTAATTTGAGATCAAATAGAGCTAATTATGCATGTGTAGGTGCATGAAATAGTTAACTCTATATCAAGGATAAAAAATCATGCAAACAGAAGGAAAGACAGGCAAAAATAGAGCTAAAACGCGAGAGAAACTTCAGTTTTTCCGTGGGTCAAAAGACGGCAGGGTCGCTCCCTTCGTCAGACAGGGTCGCCCAAAGAGATCCTAGGTCGCTTGGGGGGCGACCCTGGATCAGGAATGCAAAATGCAGAAATCAGGATGGTAGAAGGCAAGGGGGAAGAAAAGGATGGATTCTGCACCAGAAAATAGGGCAATCATGTGGAAGAATCCAAATCTCCACTTGCGTCCTCAGGATCCCCAGTGGGGATTTGGAAATAATAGGGGGAGATTTGGATTGGATGGTCGAAATTGAAAACGGAAAGTGGGAGATGGATCGGGGGACCTCTAGAAGGCTTCTATGAGGTGCACTAGATGAAATACAAAGGGGAGAGGTGAAAACTCACCTACAAGACACTCACAAGGCTTAGGATCAAGGTCGAAAGCCAGAAAACCAAGTCGACAAGTGTCGCAACAAGTGTCGAAAAGCGTCACAAACGGGGAAGAAAAGAAATCGACAAAGCAGAAACGACACAAGACAAGAAGAAAGGACATGTCGTCAAGAGGCCTGCTGCCCAAAGGATTTATTTTCACGCTTACATGTACGTGACAAGGATTTGAATCATCATAGGGGTCCTTGTGGAGGGAGTGCGTGATTTTGGTGCTTACAATCACTGGATTGCCTAAGGTGCAAGGGAGAGATTGCGTCTATGTTGTAATGGACCGTGTGACCAAGTTTGCTCACTTTGCCATTTCTTTGGAGTTTAGAGCAGCGCAAGTGGCTGAGTTATTCTTCAAAGAAGTGTTCAGGTTACATGGCTTGCCGAGCAACATTGTGAGTAATAGGGACAACAAGTTCCTAAGTTTGTTTTGGTAAGAATTGTTTCGTATGAAAAAACACTGACGTATGAAAAAACTTGACACCGTACCAATGTAAATTCTTGGGATTTATAATATTATCTGTTGTCTTATGACACTTAATTGATTTATATTCATTGAACTACCCAACTTCAAAGCACATTCTCTTCCTTTGTGTGGAAAAAAAAGAGATCCTACCATTCACATATGCACATTTTACTCCTTTTGCCAAGTGAAATCTTATATGTATATTCAATTCTTGATCATATTCTATGCAAATTATTCCAATGATCATTTAAAGAACATGCATTTAGAATTTGATTATACATGAACCTTACGTACCACATAGCTCTGTCACTACATTTGATCTACATGATTTCTAAAGCCTTCATTAGTAAATTTTAAATTAGGTACAAGGCAAGATTCATCAAATCAAAAGTTCTTCTAGGTGAAAATTAATTTTCTAATTGATATGTAAACACTTTAGAGGTTCAATATACACAAATAAAAGATCTAGTTGACCCCATTCTTAAATAAACTCACACATTTGAATTTACCTTATGAGATTTTGATATTTAATTGTATGTACATGCATGTGTGTAGGTGAATTAGAACATAATTTGTGATGGGGAACACAAAGATTAGGTCAAGGTTGTTTGATCAAGATCTAATGAAGAGAAAAATGTAAAAATAAGAAATGAGAGAAAATTGACGTTGAAGAACTGGTTGCACATAGTAAAAAAGAACAAGTTGAAATTATTGATGAACAAGAACATGTTGAGTCTGAACAAATTCAAGAAGCAATTGTTACAGGTGTAGAAAAGAATGTGACTGAGGAGGAAATTGATGATACAAGTTTTTTATGATATGGAAAATTTAGTGGATTTGGATGAAGATGCTCTTTTCAATAAGATTTCCCGTGAGGACATGTTACCTGAAAGTACAATAAAGTTGCATTTTAAAAGAATTTGGGATGAATTTTTTGAAGAAAAATCTCTAATTAGAATAACACAATTATGTGTTAAGTTATTTAAGCGAAAAGAAATGATCCTGTTTTAGACTTGCTAGGGGTTGATAATAGGAAGAAACAAACAAACAAATTTAGTAAATAAGATAGTAATTGAAAATTTGCAAGAAGCATTGGACTCTATTCAAGGTACAAGTCGAACAAGTGATTTAAGTGCTGTACGCAAGACATAATGACTATAATTTCAAGTAAAAAGTTCACATATGAGACAGGTGAAAGCATTTGCAAAATTACTGCATGTATCTAGGAGAACTGTTCAAAGATGTATTGCAAAGAGAAACAAGTTAGATGAAAGCATAAAAAATAATTAGATAAATATTGGTAGAGTTCCTCGAAAATATAGAAATCCAGAAGATGCTGAAAAACAAGTAATTGAATATTAGATCAGCCACTCTCGTGTTGCCTCGAATAGGAGAGACACTATACAAGTAACATGTGATGATGGTAAAAAATATCATCTAAAACATTTTGTAGATACAATACAGAGTGAATATTTTGAAGTATTCAAATAAGAATTTTCACAAGTGAATATTTCTCAAAGGGTGTTTGAGAAGTTAGGACCATGTTTTGTATGCATAAATAAAGTACATGAAACTTGTTGTCGAAATCATGTTAAATTTCATCTATACCTTCAATCATATTAAAAAAATATGACAACAATTTATTCAAATATAATCATTCTCGGAAGTACAACACAATTTTTGAAATCCATTATATGTGAAAAATTAGAAGGTTTAGATGAATTTAATGTGGAGTGTATTAAAAATGTATGTATAAATTGTGAAGATTTAAAAAAACTTGTTTTATTTGAAAATACTGAATTCAATAGAAGTTGTGTGGAAGAGATTTGAATATGAAAAATACACAACCAAGTTAAGAGATGAATCCAAAAACATTGTTCTCAAAGAAAGTCAATTGCTCTGCAATGAGTTTATGAACAAATTTTATAGTATCATAGATCCACATATCTAGAATTGTCATGGTGCAAGGTGGCATGTTAATAAATTTCATAAGTCAAAGAATTGTTTTTCACAAGGTTGTATTTTTTCTGTTGTGGATTTTGTCGAGAACTATACATTTAGTCCTTGAATTGAGATTCAAAGTCAATATTATCATTTAGAGCAGGTCGCAATCTTTGTACAAGTTTGTTATAGACATGCCAAGTTTCTTGTGGATGGTGTATAAAGTAGCACAGATGAACGAATTAACATGAAAGATGTTCATTTTTATATCAGTGATGATACCAAACATGATAGAAACTTTATATTATGATCAATATCATCTCTGATATAAAAATGAATATCTTTTATGATAATTCGTTCATGTGTGCTACTTTCTACACCATCCACATGAAACTCATCATGTCTTAACAAACTTGTACAAAGATTGTAACCTGCTCTAAATGACAATATTGATTTTGAATCTCAGTTCGAGGACTAAATGTATAGTTCTCGGTAAAATCCACAACAAAAAGAATACAACCCTATGGAAAACAATTCTTTGACTCATGAAATTTATTAGCTTGCCACCTTGCACCATGACAATGTCGGATATGCAGATATATGATACTATAAAAATTTGTTCATAAACTCATTGTAGGGCAATTCACTTTCTTTGATAACAAGTTTTTTGGATTCAATTTTTAACTTGGTTGTGTATTTATCATATTCAAATGTTTTCCACACAACTTCCATTGAATGATCAATATTTTCAATTAAAACAAGTTTCTTCAAATCTTTACAATTTATACATATAATTTTGATACACTCAACATTGAATTCATCTGAACCTTATAATAAATGGACTTCAAAAATTGTGTTGTACTTCCGGGGATGATTATATTTTGATAAATTATTGCCATAATTTTTTTATATGATTCAAGGTATAGATGAAATTCAACATGATTTTGACAACAAGTTTCACGTACTTTATTTATGCGTACAAAACATGGTTGTAACTTCTCAAACACCCTTTTAGAAATCTTCACCTGTGAAAATTCTTGTTTAAATACTTAAAAAAATTCACTCTGTGTTGTATCTACAAAATGTTTTGGATGAGGATATTTTTTACCATCTTCACCTGTTACTTTATAGTGCCCCTCCAATTAGAAGCAACATGGGAGTGGCTGATCCAATTTTCAGTGACTTATTTTTTCACATCTTCTAGAATTCTATATTTTTGAGGAACCCTGTAAATATTTACCTAATTATTTTCTATGTTTTAATCTAACTTGTTTCTCTTTGCAATATATTTTTGAATAGTTCTCTTAGATACATGCAGGAATTTTGCAATTACTTCACGTCTTATATGTGATAATTTTTTATTTGAAATTATAGTCATCATGTCCTACGTGCAACACTTAAATCACTTGTTTGACTCCTATTTTGAATAGAGTCCAATGCTTCTTGCAAATTTTCAATTACTATATGTTTTACTATATTTGTTTATTTCTTCTTATTATCAACCCTTAGTAGGACCAAAACATGGGTCATTTCTTTTTGCTTAAATAATTTAACACATAATCGTGCTCTTCCAATTAAAGATTTTTCTTCAAAAAATTCATACCAAATTCTTTTAAAATGGAATGTCATGCCCACATTTCCCATGCGGTCACGACATGCAATACACGTGTCATGTCCACACTTGTCATGTGGTCATGACACGAAATATCAAAAACTTTTCCACGCATCCTTAGAAACCCCCTCGCACGCGTCAGTGTGCTCGGTGGCAATATGCATAAGACAAACATGTCAATTGAATCTCGGGGTAGTGCGCTTACATGCGCAATCCCCTGCGTGACGATAGCCGACTAGGGGGTTATGTGACGTGATGAGCGTCGCCATTAGGGTTAGGATTGATTTGACCTGAACCCTAAGTTTCCTAAATGAGTGGTGGGAATTCGACACGAGTCAAAATCAAAACCCTAATTCTAGAGCATAAAAAAATTAAATAACAACTTAACAACATAAATTTGCGAAAACATTAAAATATTACTCAATGCAAGGATTAAATCTAGGGCGTACATAGGAATTATTCCAATTTAAAATTCATGCCAAAGAGTTCACTAAACTCATTAAAATTGATTAAATCAAACAAATAAAATAGATACGTTAGGAAAAATAATTTGCCGCACTAAGGTTTTCTAAGAGGTTTACTAGGTTAAATTAAATTAATAACCAACTTCGATTATTCCCAAACATATGATTAAATTAATTAAATCCACCTTGCTATAATACAGTTGCATTATTAATCCTAAAGTTACAATATTTAAAAAAATAAATCCCCAAAACATTATTAAAATTTTACAATAGTTACCCATAATAAATAAATATCTGACTATTGAGCCCACATAGAAAATCTAACCTTCCTTGCCAAAAACAAAATAAAGGTCATAATTGAAATAATACTATTCCATTCAAAAATAACTTTAGTCAAAAACAATAATACTAACTCCTACAATCTAACAAAAATTAACCTAAATAAATAAAAGTTAAATCCCTTCTAACCTATAGTTTATTCCAAAGGATTAAATTATCCCTACCAACTATAATACCCCAAAAACTATAGACTAAAAGAATAAAGTGCACCCAAAATAATAATTTCCTCTAATTTAAAAAAATCCTCACCTCTCCACCCTAAAAAGCACTCACAATAAAAAAGACTTTCCTTATGGAAAAACCCTAACTACTCTTATCTCTTTTATCCTCTCCCTTCTACCCTAGTTTTTTTTCTTTTCCTCTCATTCTCTCTTCTCTTAATCTATTTTTCTTCCTATTTTATTTTGCAGGTCTTATGCTATGGCAGCCATGGCCATACTACACAGAGGTTTTTTTTTTTTTTGAAAATTTGTTTATTTGAAAGCCCCTGGTTAATAATTTTTTTTTTTGAGGGATATATATACCCTGTTATACAAAAATATAGTGATAATGGCAACCAGGGTAAATATACAGCAACATATATATATATATATATATATATATATATATATATATATGTGCCTTAAAGAATAAATCGCATGTTTCATACAGTCACAAGGGGCAATAGGGGCCGAACGGCCGTGTTATGCCAAGGCACGGGCGGTAACAAAGGAGGCGCCGCTGTATTACCAACGACATGTTTGAAGCATAGGAAGTACACCGATGGGGGTGTGGGGGCGGTTTCCCCCCCACCCCAAATCACAAATGCCCCAAAACAACAAGCTACGGGGGGCGGCGGCCATGCCGTCCCCCCCCCCGAACTCTTCTCTATACAAGAAATCTCCCCACGCGCAGAAAGCAGAGCCGCTAGGGTTTTCCTTTCTTACACAACATTTATAAATTATTTTGTTTATAAAAAACATACATTTCAATTTGAATTTGCAGTTAAAATATAATATGCATGTGTATATATACACACACACACACACACAGAGGTATAAACACAGTTTGCTTATATATATTTATATATTTACACAGCCATCTATTATATAATCTCAACCAATATAAAATGCATTATATATATATATATATATTTATTCCTCAGTCACCCAGAAGTAATTTTTTTTTGTAAAAAACAAATACAAATATATATACTCTTATATATGATCGCTCAAAAATATATATATATTTTGATAGATAAGTGCCACCATAGGGGGTAGCTCCCTTTCTATTATAGTAATGCAAATACAAAAACCTGCTATCTAAAGCAGTATGAAAGTGCCAAATTGGCTATTACATTCAGATTAGGAGTGCCATAGCACCCTTAGACCTTCAGCTAATTCCCCAGCCCTTTCCACCTGGGTTGGGGATATAAGATCACCATACTGGCTTATGAAAAAGGCAAAAGTCTCCATGTTGTTCCTCAAGATGCCTTCCCGGAAGAGAACCAGGGCCTGGGCAGAGATGGTTGGGGGCCCTTGTTTCTTGTTGACAGCAACAACATTGAATATTCCACCAATCGAGCCTCTGGTTGGCCTCTTATTGAAGGCTGAGATGGCACCATATGTTGCTTCTTTCATTTCCTCCTTGACTAGAGAGTTGACAAGGATTCTCCCTCGAGCCTTCCTTCCGAGGATGAGCACGCTGGTGGATAGAAACTCCTCATAGATAGTCCCGTCATGTATATGGCCTTCCCGGAGATTAGCAGCCCCAATGACTTTCAAGATTGCTTCCGTTGTGGCGTCATCCTCTGCGTAAAAGAGCCGTTTGATTTGCTCGAGTTTAGATTCCTCCGGCTGACCAACATTGTTCCCGCCCTGGCCATCACCTCCCGGCTCCGCAGATTCGTCTTCGCCTTCCTTTTCCGAATCCTCGAAGCTCTCAGTACTCTCTTCCGCCCTTCTCTGGCATATACACTCACCCTCGACCTCCATCGCAGATGTGAGCTTGGGCTATGGGGTCTCTGCCTTATGTAATCTTGAGAATAATCATCCTTGAAGGACGCCGTCAAAACCAGTGTGAGGCAGAGAATCCCTGCTCGACTGCCCATATCTATTGATTTCGCCCCATATCTATTGATTTCGCCTTATCGCCATTCATCAAGAGGCAGTCCAGACCAAGATATATATATATATACATATACATATTTATCAAAACAAGGCAAGTATGATTTTATAACATACACGTAAATGTATTTCTCTTTTTTCCTTCAACATGAAATATTCTATTTCTGGTCTATACATATATTTTTTTGAAAGTAAAACAACAACTAAATATTTCTTCTGTTTTTTTGTGCAAGCTATAATGTTTAAACAACAACCTAAAAGAAAAACATACAACCTAAACATATGGAAATGTATTTTTTCTTTGAAACCATAATAGAACCAGCAACTAAATAATTAAAATAGAGATCTAAAACAGCAATTTATATATTTTGTTAAAATCAACAATGATGTATATTTTTCCATTGCAACATTCCTCACAACCTCAAAATGAAAACCAGCAACATATATATTTATTTTTACAACTACAACAAGATGGAATGGGACATAAAAATCCATTTATACAATACATATTGGAGAGAGTGTTTATTTTCTTTCCATTTGAACAACCACACATAGGCCATTTTTGGCCATGGCTCCCAAGTAGCCCAAAAACAAGGAAGACATAAATTTAAATTTACTTTCACCAAGCTCCAAATGTCACCAAAATGAACTTGCAAGACTAAAACAAAGAAGGGAAAACCAAGCCATAAAAACCGCTCTCCTCCCTACCATAAACACGCAAGTGGGTCACCCCCGAGCTTGGAGGTCATCCACACACAAGGTTTTCACTTCACAACAATGCAAACACACATGGCAAATAGAACACCCAATCAATGGCTTAACAAACAACAAAATCCATTTGGGAATACATTCAATGAGGTAGGAGAGTGGACAGCTCTCTACTCAAGAGGTGCACACCACAAAATGCCTAAATCTCATGAACCTCAAGAAAAACAACAAGGCTTCAAGCCCAAATAAATATCTCAACAAATTTCTCAAGGCACTCTTGCCTTTAAAAATAATCCCATGCACCTCCAATATACTCAAATGGCCAAAATACCTCAAGTAGAACAAGAGGGTGGTCTCGAGGAGGTCCATTCCTCTCCTACCCGTCACATGTTGAGCATCTTCTCCAAATGGAGAGGCTCTTACAAACTCCCTCAAAACCCCACAACATAAAAATGCAAAACACTCACAATACAAGCACACAAATAACATAAATGCATAAGGAAAAGGCTTCAAACCTTGAATCCTACCTTGAAATGCCCAACATTGGAAGATAGTTGAAGTAGAGCCTTCCAACTCCACCTCCAAGTCCTTCCTTCAAATGTGCCTCCAAAACTCTCCCCAAAACCTCAATAAATTAAAAGATGTAAAAAAAATCCAGAACCCTCTCCCTCTCCTCAAGAGGGAGTAAAATAGGCTCTCTTTATGAGCCTTGAGGAATGAGAAGGTGACACATGTCACCTTCTCCTTTCTCCTCACATCCACTTGTGCTCTCTTGCACATGTGTGAGAGCCAGGTGGAACCCAAGAGGATGAGGGTACGACATGTGTCAATATCCTATCCTCCCATGAAAACCCACAAAACTTCAAGGTACTCTCACACATGTGTGAAAGCCTTGGAGTTGGGTTCACCACAATTAGGGGTCTTGAAGACTCCCCAAGCCTTCAATGCAAGGTACCCAAAGCCTTGGAATGAGGTGTGGATAAGGTTGAAGATTTGACCCATCCTTCCACTCCTCCCCAAACTTCCATTTTCGTCACTTCACTTCAGGGTGAAGTTTAAGTGACCATATGGGAGTTACCCGAGGGTTAGGCATGCTCAAATGGGCCCTAGACCCCAGGGGTACAACCCAGGGTCACTTTTAACTCAAATTTAGCACCTTAGGTTGTAGAAAAACACTTGAAAATGGGTCACAAAAAATTAAAACACAAAAATTGAGACAATAACATCACACATTTACAACACCATAATACAATCAACTAAAAATGGGTAGGCCTAGCCCAAAAGACACCATATGCAATCATTATGAAAATTCATCATGCAATACATAGTTGATCTTGGTTCCTCTTGGAACTAGATCGGTTCAACACGGGATTCACAAAATGTGTGGGATGATCTCCAATTTTCCGTGGCTTGGGAAAATCACCTGCGCACTTGAACAAACAGATTAATCCAACATGTATATTATAGCCGAAGCAAGGAAAAACATACACTCACACTATCGCATAATCATTTAAAACATCATAAAAATCACATCATAGTTAGATTCATAATTTGCATTTCTATATACCATCTCAAGATATTTAAAACATCATAAAAATCACATCATAATTAGATTAATAATTTGCATTTCTATATACCATCTCAAAATAAAAATCGCATAGTAAATACATAATATGATCTCACAACTAGTATCTCTAATAATATCAGAATGCATATCACATGTCTAATCATCATCAGTGAATCAAAATCAGGATCTAGTCTCATCACAACATACTAAGCATAACTAACCAAAGTAAAGGAATATAGTTTAGAAAATCTGCATATCGTGATCATCAGTCCCCAAATGTCTAAAATGTCTCCAACAGTGAATATGAAACGAGCAAAATAAGGGAGGGAAATAATAGGCCTCACATGGAACTTTATTGTACTTTCAGGTAACATGTCCTCATGTGAAATCTTATTGAAAAGAGCATCTTCATTCAAATCCACTAAATTTTCCATATCATGAAAAAAATTTGTATCATCAATTTCCTCCTCAATCACATTCTTTTCTGCACCTGTAACAATTTTTTCTTGAATTTGTTCATACTCAACATGTTCTTCTTGTTCATCAATAATTTCAACTTGTTCTTCTTGACTATGTGCAACTAATTCTTCTGAAGTCAATTTTCTTTCATTTCTTCTTTTTGCATTTTTCTTTTCATTAGATTTTTTTCAATCAAACAACATTGATTGAGTCCTATTGTTCTCCATCACAAATTATGTTTTAATTCACTTGCACACATACATGTACATACAACTAAATGACAAAATCTTATAAAGTAAATCCAAACTTTTGAGTTTATTTAAGAATGGGGTCAACTAGATCTTTTATTTGTGTTTATTGGAGCTCTAAAGTGCTTATATATTAATTAGAGAAATAATTTCCACCTAGAAGAACTTTTGATTTGATGAATCTTGCCTTGGAGCTAATTTAGAAATCACTAATGAAGGCTTTATAAATAATGTAGAACAAATGTAATGATAGAGCTATGTGGTACGTAAGGTTCATGTATAATCAAATTCTAAATGCACGTTCTTTAAATGATCAATGGAATAATTTGCACAAAATATGATCAAGAATTGAATACACATAAGATTCACTTGACAAAAGGAGTAAAATGTGCATATGTGAGTGGTAATATCTTTTTTTTTTCCACACAAGGGAAGAGAATGTGCTTTGAAGTTGGGTGGTTCAATGAATATAAATCAATTCAATGTCATAAGACAACAGATAATATGATAAATCCCTAGAATTTACATTGGTCCAGTGTCAAAAGTTTTTTCGTACGTGAGTTGTGTATAGTCGGTATAGAACATGTGACAGAAAATACATTGGTGGATGATAATTTAGTGGTGAAGTGGGGTATGTTCTAGAGAATGATAGAATGTGTCTAATATGGTGGTTATTGGTAAGGAGTGGTAAATGGTGGAAAAAACGGTGGATATGTACACCCACTAGAAGAGAGAGAGAGATGGGATGATAGGAATGGTAGGGGAGACAAGGTAATTTAAGCAAGTTCAAGAGTGTATGAAGGAATAAATGTATAGTATGTGAAGTTCTAAAGGGATATAGATAAAGTGGAAGATGGTTCAAAGCAAAGAATGTCTTATATTATTTAGGTTTTGGATTTCCAGTTTTGTATACAACTTTTACACAAAAGAGTGAGACAAGGAAAACACAAAAACAACCTATACTATTTAGGTGGGAGTGTTTGGCTTGTGAGCTCACCAATATACTAATCATGTTCGTAAATAGTGTCAGTCCAATGTTTCAAAGCAATAACTATGGAGGAGTGGAACCGTACTAACTATTTTTTAATCTTTGTTTATTATATATTTCTTTTAGGATGTAAAAACCTATTTGTAAATATTACACAATAAAAAAAGTAAAAATCTATCAATAAATTATAAAAATTATATAATATAAAAAAATAAAAATCAATTAATAAACATAAATTAATAAAAATAAATTTTACGTTTATTAAAAAACAATTACCTAATAACATGTGAGCTCTTTGTTGAAATTCACCTTTACAACGTTGTTTTGCTCTTTTTTCTACCTTTTTGTAGAAAGTAATTTTTTTTACCAAGTTGGAAAAAGGATGGTTGAATTTTTTTTTTATATATATAGGTTTTGAGTGAAACCTTATCGGCCGAAAACATTTGGGCCTAAACTAACTTGCCCCAGGATAGTTTGGATTGAAATGTTCTAGGGCAAAACTTGATCAACTAGAATAGTTTCGGCCGAACTGCCTATGTGGCAGTTCACCCCCCCTTTCGGACAATTTTAAAAAAATTCAACTTTTGCTACAAATTTCTCTAATCAAAATATATTTTTATAAAAATCATCGAATACCCTTTTGTAGTGCTCAGAGTGTAGATTCAATTTAAATATATATTTTTAAAATATTTTGATTAGTTTTTTTTGCTCAATGAATTATGGCCTAGGGGGCCATTCCCATAAAAATGATTAGAAAAAAAGAAACCAGGCTGCTCCATAGGAGGGTCAAATACTAAAACCCTCGCTAGGGTGATTATATTATATAATATTTATCCATTACATTAGAGAATTCCTATTCTGAACTATAATAAACTATACAGAAGACTAATAGACTATTCTGCATGCTATTATGTATTACTAGCAAAAACTGGATCTTCATAGGTACCTCGTCATTCCGCATCATCTCCCACTGCACTGCTTGCACCAGAAACATCTTCATTCGATTCTAAAACATCTGAATCTGGGGTGAATGATTAGTCAACTTCTAAAGCTCTATAGACACCCACAACTACCTTCAAAATTCAATCCCCCACCTGGGTTTATGCTTCTGCACCGATTCATCATGCCCCACCACTGGTATTACGAATGGCACCCATGGGCCATTGTAAGGTAGGAGAATGACACGCCAAATGCCCCTCTCGGTATTGAAACCCAACCCCAACATAACTGCTTCCAAAACCTCCTTCAAGCCCCCCCCGCCAATGGGGAAAAACCAGCGTTTCCATGATCACCTTAATATCATCTTTGGTTTCCCCCAAATCCAATAGAACAACAACCAACACTGAGGAGGTATTGGTATTAACATGATATCTATGAGAAGTGACGAGGAAAACATCTCCCAGGGCCATGCATATGGCGTGATGGATAAAACTAGACTTGGTCTTGAAAATTCTCTTAAGTCTATGGTCCGAGATAGCACCCTTGAACACAATCTATTGTTCTTCGCTATCAATCCAACTATGGAGTCCATAATATCTAACAATGCATCACAAATGTAGAAGTCGAGGCATATAAAAATAGATGGAGAACACAAAGGTCTGAGATAATCATCAATACATCGTCCCATTGAGCTGCCACCTTCGTCCTTGATCAGTTCACCCATCGCAACTCAAATCTTCATAATAACACTTTCTTTTCCAAGCGTGTGATGGTAGCTATTAAACAACTCAATGTTCTGCCAATCCTTCGCACAATATGCAATCAAATACTTGGAACACATGGTTATAGCCACGTTGGCATATGAGTCAGCGTCTGTGTTAGCTTCATGGTAAACATGTGATATCTTATATTCTTTCAACCTATCCAATAATAACCAACACTTCTTTAGAATATTTCCTATCTTCTAGTATGGGGTCATTTGTTTTCTAATGGTGTTTATTATGAGCTGGGAATCTCCTTCGATGTGGATCCTTTGGAGACTTGAATCTTGTAATGTTCATTTTTGGATCCATTCCAACAATCTTGGAAAGCTCCAAGATTCTTGGAGGATTCCATCATCCTTGGAGAGCACCAACTTTCTTTGGATGAAGTTATGTACTGCAGACTGTTGGTTGCGAAGTTATGTATTGCAGGCCATTGGTTGCGAAGTTATGTACTCTAGACTGTTAGTTGCGAAGTTATGTATTGCTGACTGTAAGTTGGGAAGTTATAATCTGTAATACATATTGTATGTTAAATAATTATTTTAAGTTGTCAAAAAGTAACTTTATTTTATATTTCTATTTATCAACTTAATTGATTATTTAAAGGTACTTTAAGTTGTGCAGTTAAGTGGCGTTAGGCTCAAGGGGACAAAAGGGGGACTTTTACACAATAAAATGTTTTATTTATTATTTTGAGGAGAATATGGAGGAATAAGGAAAGTAATATTTTATTCTCCCCAAAGAGTTGCCCTAAAAGTGCCTTTATAAGGAGGAGTTCAACACAGAGAAAGGGTTAGACCGAATATTGCTATTTGCTATTTTTGTTTTAAAAATTTAAATATTCACTAGTAGCTTACTACAGATGAAAAATTGAAAGACAGAAATAACAACATTAATAACAAAAATTACCTGTAAAAAAGCAAGGAAAGCTTGAGAAGAGCTCCAAATTTTTTTGAAAATTCACAAATCGAAAGAACCACGATTTCCAAAACTAGTTTCGGAGAATCTACCCCTCATTAGTTGGAATGGTGGATGTGATTTGCAATTGTGAAATTCAAAAGGGAGGGGGGGCTATTTGAACAAATCTCGAACCCCAAGTTAGTTATGGTGAAAGGAGGTGACCTTTCATAAAGAAAAGTTAACTCCTAATAAGGAAAGTCGCCCACATCGGTCTCCTTAACTAAAGAAGGCCGCCCACTTAAGAGGGCGGTCCTTTAAGGACCATAAAAAACTTTTTAAAATTTTAAAATAATTAATATTAAAATATTTAAAATTTTCTAAAAAATAAAAAATAGGTAAGAGTTTACTTAAAAAGTTAACAAAAGGCCTATTTTATAGAAAATTAAAAATATTAAAATATAAAATATTAAAATATTAAGAATATTAAAAAATTAAAAAAAAGGGGGAGACCAGACCAAGACAAGTAATGGTTCATAACGGTAACAAAAAAGGTAACAAGCGAGGATACTAAACCATGAAGATTACCACAAAAGTAGAACCAAAATGAATACCATAATGGTAAAAATCAAATGGTTACCCGATGGTAAAGACGACGGTAAAGTAAACCAATAGTTACCAGAAAGAAACTGGAGAAGGATGGAATCATTGAGATTTGGAGGCGAACCTACTGCGGAGAAGAAATGAACCTAGTTTCCTAGGGTTTCTCCAATAGACTCTAGGAAGAGGGATATGTTGCAGTGTAGGGACTTCTTGGCAGAGCCGATGAAGTGTAGGGTTTAGGGTGGCCCCCAAGTTTAAAGCTTTAGCAGAAGAGCTTTAAAAATTTAGAGTTTGAAAAATTTTAAAAATTTAGAGTTCTAAAAATTTAGAGTTTTAAAAATTTAAATATTCACTGGCAGCTTACTACAGATGAAATGAAAAACTGAAAGATAGAAAGAAATAACAACATTAACAACAAAAATTACCTGTAAAAAAAGCAAGGAAAACTTGAGAAGAGCTCCGAATTTTTTTGAAAATTCACAAATCGAAAGAACCACGATTTCCAAAACTAGTTTCGGGGAATCTAACCCTCATCAGTTGGAATGGTGGAAAGAACCACGATTTCCAAAACTAGTTTTGGGGAATCTACTCCTCATCAGTTGGAATGGTGGATTTGTGAATTTTCAAAAAAATTCGGAGCTCTTCTCAAGCTTTCCTTGTTTTTTTACAGGTAATTTTTGTTGTTAATGTTATTTCTTTCTGTCTTTCAGTTTTTCATCTGTAGTAAGCTGCGAGTGAATATTTAAATTTTTAAAACTCTAAATTTTTAAAATTTTCAAAACTCTAAATTTTTAAAACTCTAAATTTTTAAAGCTCTTTTGCTAAAGATTTAAACTTGGGGGCCACCCTAAACCCTTACACTTCATCGGCTCTACCAAGAAGTTCCTGCACTGCAACATATCCCTCTTCCTAGAGTCTGTTGGAGAAACCCTAGGAAACTAGGTTCTTTTCTTCTCCGTAGTAGGTTTGCCTCCAAATCTCAATGATTCCATCCTTCTCCAGTATCTGCTTCCGGTTTCTTTTCGGTAACTGTTGGTTTGCTTTACCATTGTCTTTACTGTCGGGTAACCATTTGATTTTTACCGTTATGGTATTCATTTTGATTCTACCTTTGTGGTAATCTTCATGGTTTAGTATCCTCTCTTGTTATCGTTTTTTGTTACCGTTATGAACCGTTCCCTGTCTTGGTTTGGTCTCCCCCTTCTTTTTAATTTTTTAATATTTTATATTTTAATATTTTTAATTTTCTATAAAATAGGCCTTTTGTTTACTTTTTAAGTAAACTCTACCTATTTTTTATTTTTTAGAAAATTTTAAATATTTTAATATTAATTATTTTAAAATTTTAAAAAGTTTTTTATGGGCCTTAAAGGACCGCCCCCTTAAGTGGGCGGCCTTCTTTAGTTAAGGAGACCGCTCCACTTAAATGTGGGCGGTTTTCCTTATTAGGAGTTAACCTTTCTTTATGAAAGGTCACCTCCTTTTACCATAACTAACTTGGGGTTCGAGATTTGTTTAAATAGCCCCCCCTCATTTTTGAATTTCACAATTGCAAATCACATCCACCATTCCAATTGATGAGGGGTAGATTCCCCGAAACTAGTTGTGGAAATCGTGGTTCTTTTGATTTGTGAATTTTCAAAAAAATTCGGAGCTCTTCTCAAGCTTTCCTTGCTTTTTTACAGGTAATTTTTGTTGTTAATGTTGTTATTTCTTTCTGTCTTTCAGTTTTTATTTGTAGTAAGCTGCTAGTGAATATTTAAAATTTTAAAACTCTAAATTTTTAAAGCTCTTCTGCTAAAGCTTTTAACTTGGGGGCCACCCTAAACCCTACACTTCATTGGCTCTGCCAAGAAGTCCCTACACTGCAACATATCCCTCTTCCTAGAGTCTGTTGGCGAAACCCTAGGAAACTAGGTTCTTTTTTTCTCCACAGTAGATTCGCCTCCAAATCTCAATGATTCCATCCTTCTCCGGTTTCTGGTTCCGGTTTCTTTTCGGTAATTGTTGGTTTACTTTACCGTTGTCTTTATCATCGGGTAACCATTTGATTTTTACCGTTATGGTATTCATTTTGGTTCTACCTTTGTGGTAATCTTCATGGTTTAGTAACCTCTCTTGTTACCGTTTTTTGTTACCTTTATGAATCGTTCCCTGTCTTGGTTTGGTCTCCCCCTTCTTTTTAATTTTTTAATATTTTATATTTTAATATTTTTAATTTTCTATAAAATAGGCCTTTTGTTTACTTTTTAAGTAAACTCTACCTATTTTTTATTTTTTAGAAAATTTTAAATATTTTAATATTAATTATTTTAAACTTCTAAAATTTTAAAAAGTTTTTTATGGGCCTTAAAGGACCGCCCCCTTAAGTGGGCGGCCTTCTTTAGTTAAGGAGACCGCTCCACTTAAATGTGGGTGGTTTTCCTTATTAGGAGTTAACTTTTCTTTATGAAAGGTCACCTCCTTTCACCATAACTAACTTGGGGTTCGAGATTTGTTTAAATAGCCCCCCCTCCTTTTTGAATTTCACAATTGCAAATCACATCCACCATTCCAACTGACGAGGGGTAGATTCCCCGAAACTAGATTTGGAAATCGTGGTTCTTTCGATTTGTGAATTTTCAAAAAAATTCGGAGCTCTTCTCAAGCTTTCCTTGCTTTTTTATAGGTAATTTTTGTTGTTAATGTTGTTATTTCTTTTTGTCTTTCAGTTTTTCAACTGTAGTAAGCTGCCAGTGAACATTTAAATTTTTAAAACTCTAAATTTTTAAAAGTTTAGAGTGCATATAGGCATCAAGCTTGCATCAAGAGTTTCCCTCCAACCCATCTGTCCCAGGTTGCTAGGCTCCTCACACATAGTCGGAGATTGTTCAAGTTAGGAAGAAACCCGAAGAAGTGTAGTGCTTTGTGGTTGGGTGGAAAAAGCACCTTAATCATGCTCTTGGCCTTCGGCTTGCGGAAGACCAGTGGGTCATGGTGACTGAAGAGAGATTTCATTTGTTATGTATATATCATTGTATGGCTTGTTTAGCGAAATATGTAATTATACTCTCCTTGGTGTATTTTGATGTATTATTGATGTATTTGGAACAATTGTATAAGATGAAATGTTACTTCTCTTATTGTGCTTGTGATGCACTTTCTTCTTATGGAAACTTGCAAAATGTTATACATTTATGGATATCCCAGTTAATGAAATCATTCTCTTTCCTTATTTAGATTTAGTTTTCTTTCGTTGGTTATTTTTAGTAAGTGGTATTATCGGACTTTACATTTGGTATCAGAGTGGCGCAGTGGAAGCGTGGTGGGCCCATAACCCACAGGTCCCAAGATCGAAACCTGGCTTTGATATCAAATGTAAAGTCTGCAAATATCACTTACTAAAAGTAGCCAACGAAAAGCAAAACTCAATCCAAATAAAGGAAAGTGAATCATTTCATTAAATGGAGTATCCATAATTGCATAACATTTTGCAAGTTTCCATAATAAGTAAAGTGCATCTACAAGCACAAGAAGAAAGTAATATTACATCTTTTCAATTGTTCCAAATACATCCATAATACATCAGTAAGAAGTACAGTTACATATTTGGTTAAACAAGCCATACAATGATCAATACAAAAATATATCCATTTCGAATTATATAACATATGAAGTCTGTCTTTAGCTGCCATGACCTACCGGTCTTTCGCAAGCTGAAGCCAAGAGCATGGTTAACGTGCTTTTTCCACCCAACCACGAAGCGCTACACTTCTCTGGGTTTTTTCCTAACTCGAAGAATTCCCGACCCTGCAGGAGGCACCTAGCAACCTGGAACAGATGGACAAGAGGGAACTCTTAATGCAAGCCTGATGCTTATATGCACTCTAAAATAGAATGAACATATGTCTTGCATGCAGGATGTGGTAGAGATAAAATAATAAATACAACTAGGCTTTTATTTCCATATATTTCAATGGTACATCTAGCTTTGACCAAAACAATAAATAACACTAGTAAACTTGAAAAAGAAGTCTACCATCTCCATGAATCCACACTCGACATCCTGTCCCGGAAGGTATACTCATCATACACATAGTAAAATGCTAACTCTATTGCAGAAGTCATACAGTTCCAACATTTATCCAATTACATTTACAAGAGAAAATCATATCATTTGGTTCTTACAGATAAAGTTCATTTATTTCAAACTAACCAATGAAAGGATCCAGGTTGGATTTTTGTGATAATTACATGTCAAAGGTATAGTAAATAAAAAAGTAATCATAGGTACACTTTTGTAGACTTTGCTTTCTGGTTAACGATATTTCAATTAAAATGATTCCATCTAATAAGGGTCTTGTTGATGTGTTTTCCTTGCACATGCAACGCAGAATAAAATACTCACATACTCTATCCTCTCTTGAACAAAATCACTCAAATGCTAAACTAGGTGATCAAATCAGTAGATTCCAAGGTTCTCTTATATTAGTTCTTTGATTTTGCCATTTCAAGTAGCCTAGTGGTAATGATGTGATTTATGCTGTTCTCACAAAGGGACTTACATAAATGTTCAACAATAGAAAACTTGTTTCTCTCGAATAAAAGGTAATGTGGCTCCTCAAAAGGTCTAACAATATGACAACTTAGGATATAGCGGTGAAAGCTCTTGAATCTAATTCTAACAAGACTCTAAGAAAATACAAAAGAGATGAGGTTTAGAGAACTCTAATCTAAATGCAAGCAATTACCATTAATCCACTGAAATCCCAACCACACTTTGCTTTGCCATAATATAACAACTACACAAAGGTGATGCAATCTTCTAAGGAAAGTGAAAGATTTTCAAATTACTTATGCGCATGAACTCCCACAAACATGAAGGTGAATGATCAGAAGATAATTGAAGTTAAGCTTAAATAAAGTTCAGACTAATCATGCACTACAACTTACCATCGACAAATCATAAATGGTATGAACCTATAAGGATTCCAATCATGAATTAGCAGTAACAACTTCCATGAACATAAAACGAATTTGCTGAAAAAAAACTAAGCTAAACTTATACTATGAGCGAACACTTAGAAATCATGCAACCATCCAAAATAACACAAAATCACCATGGAGAACTCAACAATGAATTTATATTTATTTCGGCAAAGTTTTTGGCAACAACTTCTCAAAGTATTCGCCCCCTCCAAATGAGAGCAAAGTGAGGTTTATATAGCCCTCAAGATACAATGAATGGCTGAGATTAAATCTGGGAATCAAAGGCCCTTATTATGCCACATAGGAAGGTGGTTACAAAAATTTTCTATTTTAGGCGATGCATTTATGAAGAATCTTCTAGGTGGGGCGCCCTCCTTTGTGCTTATCCTTCTTTGTGGTAAATTCCACGAACTTGGACACGTGTAATCTCCTCCATAGGGACACTTGGCAGCCTCTGAATGGTACATTCTGCAATTTGCAGCTCTTCCGTGCATTTGAGAAGTGTCCTCTCCCATCCAGCTATGAATGCCTGAAATGTGCCCATGAAGGTGGAAAGTGTGCAGACATCATCCAAAAGCTCCTTGGAAACAACATGGGTGTGTCAGAAATACAATGTATGCATTTTATCTTTTCAAAATATATTCATCAATTTTTCCAGCAGGATCAAATATCTTGTTTACTGAAATAAGTATTTTGCCTCGAACTTCTTGAAGTGTCTCTTTTGCTCGGATGCTTTCACTCTCAATTTTTACAAGAGTCTACTCCTTTATGATCAAAATGCAATACCAAGAAGGAAAATCGTATGATGAACCCTGCTCAATCACTCCATCCATTAAGGTGGCATTTGGAATATATATCAACTTCTTTAATTGTGGCATAATTTCTTCTTTGACGACTTCAAACTCTGAACAAGGAACCAAAACAACTTGGACTCTATCCAAAAGTGAGGAGACCTCCCCATATAACTTCACGATTTCATCGTCGAATCTATCAGCTTTGACCTTGAAGTTCACTGACCATTCTTGCAATATTTGGGATGAAGATCTCATTCCTTCCAAATGCGCAATAGACTCTTGCGAAAGCAAGGCAGGCGGTGCAAATATCCCCTCTGCTTGATTCACAGGCTTCATCAATTGTTGGATGTTATGCTGAAATGCTAAATTATCTTTTTCCAATTGGATTCTCTTTCTTGTTCCCTAATCTTTCCTTGATGGTCGTGTTGATGATTGTTTTTCGACAAGTCAACAATTAGAGTGAAATACAAAGTATCTGACTCCCTCTTGAGCAAAGCCTCTCGAATGCTGAACGAAGTGATCAAACAAGATGACTCCAAGGTTCCTTTCTGATGATTATATAAGAGACAGCTCAGTGACTAAGTATGATTTTGCTTTTAAACACAAAGGGACTTACACTAGATCTTTCTTCTTTCATTCAGCTTATCTCTCCTTTAGTGTGGATGATATGTATACAAGGTCTCAATAACAAAGAAATAGAAAAGGGTGAGGGTTTAGAAAACTAATCTAAGGTCAATGAGGTAATGCTGATGTATTAAACGGAAAAACTCCTAATCAACCTAACTCCACTTCGCCAAGGATGCCTACAACTACATGGAGTTGGTGCAATCTCCTAAGGTTATGCGAAAGGTTTTCAAATCATGAAAGTTCATATGAGCACCCATAAGACGGCGCAGCTCAAACAAGCATCCACAATCGAACTTATACAAATATGGCTCAGACTAGCTTTACACAACACTTCATCAGCGATGAATGTTAAAAGCATGAGCTAGGAGTTGATCAAATATCCAATAAAACATGCATTACAACAATGAGCTTCTAATCTACTTTTAATCTATTCTGAAACATCTCTCCATTCTATTGAAGTACAAGAAACCATGTTATTTTGCAAGACAACACTTAAACACCAAGCGAACTCCAATGTTCTTTGCATTAATCTTGAAAATATTTACAACAATCTCCGGCCCTTTCAGAGAATTTTGAGTCTCCTATTCTACTTCTAAAATCTAATCTCTAGTCTATATCTTACAAATGAGGCAACAAGGCCTTTATATAGTAGTCCAGGTTTACAATGAATGGCTTAGATCAATTTGATAGCCAAGGGCCTAGATCGTGCCACCTTAGAGGTAGTTACAACAACTTGCTATTTTTAGCAAAAAAGAGAGGCAATGAAGGCACGTTTTCCAATGTGATAAGGTAAGGCGAAAGCATTTAAAATATTCCTCCACATAGGAATCCCTTTGGCTTCTTTCATTAAATGATACATTTAATGCATTTAAAATAATGTGTACTCGCCACATAGATGCCACTTCAGCATACTTTGAAAATTGTATCAACTTGTAATGATGTATTCGATATGATTGCTTTTGATGATGAATACTAGATATGTATCTTGTATGTTTGGGAATACATCTTGTAGATCTTGCCTTGTATATCTTCTTGTAAACTGGATGTTGATAGATGTTGCTCCATTTGATTTACTTTGTAATGCTTCTTCTTCTTGTAGGATGATGTGATGATCTTCTTTGATGATGCTCCTTCTTGAAGAGTGAGTAATAGAGTAGATGATGATGATGTATACTTCATGTAAGAGTAGATGATGAAGCTTGCTTCATGAATCGGAGTAGGAGTAGGAGATCTCTCTTTAGACTTGAGGATCAAAGAGTCTTGAAGTCGAATGAATGAATGCCCTTGCTTGATGATAACACCTTCCTTAGATGTGAAGTAGATGTTGATGACCTCTAGAAGAAACTTGGAAGCTTGATGAATCTTGAAGCATGATCTTTCATGATGTCATTAATGAAGAGGATTTGAGATATATCTTGCTGTGACGTCTTGGAACAGCTACCTCTTGAAGTGATGTTTCCTCGGGAGTGATTGCTTCCATCTTAAGCTTCTAGCATGAATGAATGTGGAAGGCTCCTTTAGAGTTGCTACATGATATCTCTTCCTTGAAGATGATCTTGACTTGAAGCTTGGATGGATAAATGCCTTGTCTTTTGACCATGATGCCACTTGATGAAGAGTTCCAACACAAGGATGATGAAGGATACCCTTGAAACCGCTACATGATGCCTTGCTCTTTTCTCATTCCTTGCTTGTCAAAGGTTCTTATCGCTTGATCTTTAGATGATTCCTCCTTTTTGCTGCAACACAAGTAAAGAAACAGCATCAATCCCCTTTCGATAACACATAATACATAAGAATCATTACAAGCATTTCTAATCTAAGCACATGAGTTAAGGACTTTGATGTCTAACTTGAATGATATGAAAACTTTATCTAGACTTCACACTAAGATGGCGTGCTGGTTGAGGTAAGTGAATTCCTCCTGGATTCCTCCTTGATAAGCCTCTAAAGTTTGCCTTCAACACTTGACTTTACTTCCCTTCATAAGGTAGCGCTTTAGACAAAGGTTTTAGTTTCTCCTAGAATTGATGCACTAGATAAGTCGCATTGGATAAGGATTTCGAAATCCTCTTGATTTTCTTCTCTGCTGGCGCACCGGTTGAGGGGTTAGAGATCCTCTTGCTATTTGCAGATTAGATGAGGGTCTTTGAATCTTCTAGATTGGCGCACTAGTTAAATCTTTACACTTTTTCTCCTTCATCACTCTTGGCGCATTAGTTCAAGTGTTTGTATTCTTCTTTAATAGACTTTCAAACATCTAACAATCTCCCTCTACATGTGACGCGTTGGATGGGGACTTTAAATTCCTCTTGAAATATATGTCTTGATCAAACTTTTACATTCTCAAGGGGCTGGCGCATCGGTTAAGGCTTTCAATATCTTCCTTAAAATGTATATTGTATCCTTGCAAATCAGTCTTGACGAATCACTTCTACTTAAATCGCATTGGTTGAGGTGTTTGATATCTCCTTGAATTGAGCGCACCGGATCAAAGGTTTGATTTCCTCTGGAATTTTGCCTATTCTTCTCACTTACTTTCCATCAAGCGCATTAGATTTTGATGTTGATCCTCCTTGAATTGGTCGCATTGGATTGAGGTATTGATTTCCTCTGGCATTTCCTCAAAATTTACATTTTGGAATTAACCCTTCCATCCTTAGGTCGCATTGGATGAAGGGTGGGGTTTCCTCTAAAATTCGCATTGGTTAAAGATTTGAAATCCTCTGGAATTCGCATTAGATAAGGATTTGAAATCCTCTGGAAACATCAAAACTTACACCTTGACACCCGGCATTTTTCCTTCTCCCTTTGGCGCATTGGATGGAGGTATTGATTTCCTCTGAAATTTTCGCATTAGATAGGCATGTCACAATCCTCTTGAAACTTGCGCAATGAATAGCACCTTAAAAATCCTCTTCAAGTTGGCGGATTAGATGGGGAAGTCAGAATCATCATTTATGCTACCTTTGGCGCATTGGATAGAGGTTTCAAAATCATCCTTGATGTTGGCGCATTAGATCAACAATGTGATTTCCTCTTGAAAGTCTCTTGAACATAAGCAATTTCCACTTTGGGCGCATCACTTAAAGTATTCGGAATCCTCTAGGGATGGCGCATCACTTCAAGGTGTTGAATTCCTCTTCTTTTGGCGCATGACTTGAAGTATTCGATTCCCTCTACAAATTGGCGCATTGGTTCACACTTGCGAGATCTTCTAGAAATCGGGGCGCATTGGTTCAAGTTTTTGAATCCTCTGAAATACTTAGCCGATTTTTCAGGGTTCTGGAGGGTAAAGGTATATTAAAAAATATATTTAAGTATAAGTTGCTTTAAATATTTTTCAATATACCTTTCAGGATGTTTGAGATAGGTCTCGAATCCACCGGATTTAACATGCAAAATATAGAATTTGGAGGATTCACCAGATTTCAGACTTAGCCATTTTTTCAGGATTTCAGGCTATCAGACTTAGTCTTTTCAGGATCTCAAACATGCATCAGGAAGGGTCTCATTATTCATTACTTGAATGGAATTTGATCAAGAGTCTTCATCACTGCAAGTTCATGTTCCAGATGAGACCTCTAGCAACAACCTTCTAGGAGAGAGACTTATTGGATTGGCAGAGGAAATGAACCTAAGGCATCATCTAAGATCTCATGCAAAACATCGGAGCTCAAAAAAAAAGGGGTCCCCATTTACAATGGGGCGATGTGTGATTTGGTCACAACAGGTCGCAATTGAATCTTCTAACTCCATTTCTTGTTATACCGTAGTTGGACCCAAGTCAACATTATTAATATCATAGCTTACTAGAACAACTTCATCTACATCCACGTTTACTCTTGGGACTGCGATATGCACCTGTCTTGACCCAGAGCTGTCTCTCACGATCTTTGAAAATTTGGTAACCTTTTGCTTTCCTTTGTGTGGTTTGGCTCGACTCAATAAATCCTGCAAACTCAAAATGGGCTCCCTTTCGACAATAGACCTTTCCTTGACTCTATCCCTTAGCCATTCCGGCAATTCTGACAAATCTTCTTGATTTTCCTCTTGAACTTTCTTCTCTTGAAAAGTAGGAAGAGCTTCCTCATCAAATTCATATGGCTCATTGTCATCTTGATTTTCAGCATCTACCTCAATCATGACTTTATCCTGACCCTTTGATGGATTCGACAAGACCTCCTTAGTTTGATTTCCTTGCAAAGTGGATTCCAAGGATTCATGCGTATCCTTTCGAGTTTGCACATCCGAAGCTACTTGCTCTTCTTGCCTTTCTTCATCTCCTTCAATACATATTATGTTATTGTTTTCTTCCCTTGCAGAAGTACTTGCCACATTCTGGACGTTGGTCTTCACCTTCTTTTTTGGCTGAAAATTCTCCTTCGAATCAGCACTTGTACTTTCAGAGTCACTGGAGTCACTGCTTGATTCACCACCTAAGGTTTCCTTGGAATGATGTGCACTACCTCCTCCCATCAAATTGTAAATGAGTTGAACCTTCTTCTCCTAAGGCCTTCGAACTTGAAAGTCTACATATTTCCTTGTATGTGCCACAATTGGTATCATTAAATCATCATTACGCGTGATCTCTTGCTCCGACCAATTGATGGTGAATGGCTTATTCTTTTCCTGGTCATATGAACTTTGTGATAATCTTCTATGATCTTCAAGCTGATCTAGAATATTTATTACCCTTGTTGCCCTAACCAGGTCCAAAGACAACCTATAGCAGCTTTTCTTTCTTATCTCCATATCATCATGTGCACCATCCCAATGATCTTTAAGCTGTGGTTTATGCTCATACTTACTTCCAAATTTCTGCCTGATTGCATTAAATGGATCAAAATTGCTGCGGGCATCATTATGGCGCACCAGGTTATAGGCTTGCAATTCTATTTCCGAATTCTCAGCTGCTTGTAATGACAAACAAGTCTCCAGCTTCCCAATGCTAATCGAAAACTTAGTTGTAGTTTTCTTTCTTTTCTTTTGAAGTTTGTCGAATGCCACCGGCTGTCTTGTCACTTCCAACAATACCATCCTGTCTTTAGGATATCTTGGCAAACGGTAGGGCAATGATGAGTATCCTTCAACTCGGAGGTAGGTGAACCTCGGGAATTGAATGAACCATTTTCCATACTTCTCCACTAAATTCATAGCTTCTTTTGACAACCTCTTACATATTTTGCCTTGTAACATTCTGACAATGTACATGGAGAAAGCGTCGTTGAACCTCGTGTAATGTGAGATGGCCTGCAAGTGTAACTGAGGGTAGCAATCATAGACCTTAAATTGCCGATCACCGTTACCAACTCTTCCTTTGCAAGTCAACAACGGATATCTTTCATTTCTTGCGAGCATATATATCACATATGAGCTCATGTAGAATGACCTTGTTTCTTGTAGATTCTTTGAGTTGCTCATCAATATTGTTGTTGATCGTCTCAGCCCAGTCAATCATCCTTTTCACATTCATGATCTCCTCTATAAAAAAGAACATCCAGGATTTGAAGTTCGCCGATTGCGGACAACCCATAATGCGGCTCAAGAATACAACCATGTAGCCAATCTCTTGGTGAAAATCTGATTTATGGAGCTTTTTGGGTACTCTGCTTATATGTGGCTTGGCTGTATCAACCACTTGCTATTAATCACCTCCATGCATTTCTCTGGTTCGGACATGTATAGATGCAAGGCCGACTCCTTATCACAGTATGTGGTGATCTTATGCAAAGGAATTTTGAAAGTCTCTGCGATTGCCTCTTTTCTCAAGTAAGCCAGTACTTTGCCATCACCTGTCACAATACATCTTTTTGCATGATCATAGTGCCTGGCGCACTCTAGCATCAACTCAGGACTCAGCATTGTGAGTGGGAAGCATGCAGCCTGCACAATTCCATTCTTCAACATCCTCTTGATTAAATCAGGGGGATTAGGCCTATACAAATTTTGTTTGATTTCGTCCATGTTGGCTCTCCCAAGGTTGGTGTCGCCTAAATTTTGCCATTTGGAAGTAATCTTGGTCTTCGGCCACGTTCCCTTCAAGTCGCTTTTCATCATCGCTTGCCTTTCCTTTGCGTTCATCATTCACTTGTACGAACATCTTACGTTAGCATCTTGGAGTGATGCTTGATAAATGAACAAATAATGACAAATTTCACTGCCTAATGCATGTGGGATTAAAATATGTAACTTCAAATTACCTTGTCTTACTACAAGAAAAGTCAATAATGTGAATTTTGCAAAAATAAAAGCTTGACTTGTTTCTTGACAACTTCACTTCCCTATCAGTGAATCCAACTCCAATTCGCCCTTCCTTGTGTTGCTAAAATCTGCCTTTAAAACAACATTTGAAACGGACGTTTGAAATGAGGAAGTGTAACCTACAAGGTTTTAAGCAAATTTCATTTTGATATTTAAATGGCTTTTCTTACCTTGGCCGACCTGCATAGAAACCTTTAGCGCCGAGTTTGTGTATGCGTGCATGGTGAGAAGTGCCGATTTCAAGCATGTGTATATCACTCACAAGCTTTGAAGACCTCCTCTAGGGCGGACAATTCCTAAAGCGACGCATAGTGTTAAAGATGCAAACTCTAAATTCCTTATATAAGTGTGCTTGGGGCGGGCTTTTTGAACTTCGATGCTAAATTTAGAAAATGCAAAGTAACCCGGGATGTGTGCCTAGGCAGACTTTTTCGCTGTCTATGCATGATACTAAATTTAGAAGATGCGAGGCTCCTTCAGATGTGCGCCTTGAGCGGACCTTTTGATTGCCTCCGTATATCATTTGAAATTCGCACTTTGCAAGGTGACCACAGATTATGCCCCTGGGCAGACTTTTTGAGCCATAGTGTATAAGTTGGAAAATACATATTGCAAGGTAAGGCCGGAAGTGCACTTGAGTGGACATTTTAGAATGTCATGTATGCTTTGAAATTTTACAACTTGCAAGGTGACCCCGGATATGTGCCTAGAGCGATCTCTTCCTAGGAGCGCCTTGAGCGGACTTTTAAGGCTCTCACGTATAACATTTAGAACTCGCACTTTGCAAGCCCTCCATATATTAGGTGGCAATTTTGGACCTGTTTGCATAAGTTTGAATTTTGACAAAATTGAGACGGATTTTAATATTTAATTTATAACTTTTGACAACGTTCTTACCCAAGTTATACTCATGAAGCTTGTTACCTGGGAGTGCACCCTTTTGAGGTCATTTGTATTGCAAATACTCCAGACTTAGATAAATTTCAGATTTCATCCAATACAGATTTATGACTCAATTTTGGGAAAGGGGTCTATTGGGCTCTTCTAATTCCTTCGGGGATTGATTCCCTCAAGCATTTGATGGATTTCACTACGGCATTTCATTATTTGCAAACTTCTTTATTCAGACGAGAATTTCTGAGTGGGACAACTGCCAAAATAATACAACCCCAAGCCAAAAACTCAACAAGCCAAAACAAAAAGAGGGGGTCCCCACTTGCAATGGGGCGAGTTGTGATTAGGTCACAACAGGGCTCTATGTTGTATCTCACTGACCTATGTAACTTTTAATTGCATAACTGATAACCAATAGATGCATTAATTTATAGAAGATAAACATATTGTCATAGATATATCTATATCTGGTTATAAAACTAGCTAATTTTCACTCTACTCCAAGTGATTTAATTGTTCCAATTTACGTTATCTCTATGAATAACTACAGATTTTACTTTGTTAATGATAAAATAGCAATAAGGAATGCCCTTAATAATAGTCAGTCAAAGCCTACATAGAAAGTCATACAACTATTTCCTACAATATTATTCACTATTGCTTGAAAAGAATTAAAACAAAGTGGAGGTAATCATAAAGGTCAATGACATCTTTTATAAGGCCGTAATCTTTATGGTTAAAGGAACATAGATGAACGGTCTCCTAATGACTAATAAGATTAAGAGAATAAACAGGCTACAACTATGGATTTGAAAAGCCGAAATCTCTTTATTAAGCAAATCGATATATATATACAAAAGGCTGAAATCTCTTTACTAAGCAAATCGATACATATACAAAAGGCCGATATCTAAAGTAAAATGAGATGTGCTCAGATAAAACTATGGATATAGCTAAAATGACCCATACCTAAGCATTTCCCAGGCCATCAATGACATGAATCGCTGCCAAGACTGGTAGGGCGTGAGTCTTAGTTTCTGCTGCAGATTGAATTAACAAGACATTGAATCGATTGTAAAAGCATGATAAAGGGGGTCGCTGGAAGAGATCAATAAGAAGAAACATCTACGAATCTCAAGGCCAATATTAACTATGCGTTGGAGAAACAAAGAAGAATCAACAAATAAGGAACGAATAAAAAGAGTCAGCTGAAGGACAGCGCTAGAAGATGTACTGCATACGAGCTAGGGACAGTCGATTCAGCCACTGAAGATCATGGCGTTATCAAAGTAGAGAGATATTTAAGCAAACTGTTATGGCTCAAGACTCACAGAGGTATACAAAACAGACATGGATACCATAGTAAGCATGGTAAGAGTAAAACCCAACGATATCTCATTTATAGAGAACAACAAAAAGCAAGGAAAACATTTACTAGCTTATAACCCTCCACGAGGTAAAACAAGTGTTGATACAGCCTCCCTGTAGAGGCGCTGCCCTCCAATTTTAACCATATCTCAAGGATACTACAGGCGTCAAAGGTCGAATACTAAATCGTTTTTGCCAGGAGGTCGATTGTAATTAGAAAAACGTTGGATCGATAACAATAGCAGAATAAAGGGATTGCTTGAAAAAGAGATTAATAAGAGAAAATTGATGATAGCCAGCAAGGATTGGTTTAAATGAAGGTTGGGGTGGGTATGAGAGTATAAGTACACGCAACCTTCAGAGGCCGCTTTTACTTTATCGAAAATGCTAAGAGAGACATGGAAAATCCGCTTATTGGTCATCCTAATCTTGAAATAGTAGCCATATCCAATTGATAACTTTAACACTAGATAAAATACGAATACAGCAACCAAGGAAATTGAATGGTTCTAGACAAAACCTAGTGAATCGCTTTCCTGAGGTTCCTGAATTCCTCTCGAGCTCTTCTTTTCCTTTTCTCTGTTCTTCTCGCTGTGCTATATTCTTCTTTCTGCCTGCTATTTCCTTTAAAATAATTCTCTTGTCCAATTTAGATGGTTTCTATCTTTTTCTTATCTTGATTTTTGGCTCTCTTTGTTTTTCTTCTATTTTGGTTGTCTTTTTCTATTATTTGTTTTCTTTCTCTTCCTTCTTGTTTTATTCTATCTTTTTATTTATCATTATCTAATATGATAAAAGAATCTATTTTTATAAATTTATGACTAAAATATAAATATATATAATTTATCACAAAAGAATTAAATAAGTAATTTATTTTAAACAAAAAAGAAAAAAAATCACTTTCTTTCTCATCTAATTTAATAAAAGAAAAATATTACCTTCTAAATCTATTTTATTTTATTTAAGCGACAATTTAATTTAATGAACCAAAAATTTGACTGAGTCTAAAGCAAGCATAACTGAGATGATTTAACATGTGCAATAAGTCAATTCATCAACATAAGATCAATCTTGCAATGATAAGATGCAATGAGATGCAACTAAGTGCTCGTGTGTGCAACCCAGAGTCTCTCCATCCCATCCCTGCCAGGTGGCTAGCCACCTCTACCTCAACCATACTCTTGTCTTCGACAACCTGCCATCATTAAACTCAATTCTCCATTGATAGGTTAGTGACCAATCCATAGCCGAAGCACTATACATTTCATCATTTTCAATCATTCAATTAATCCACAAACAATTATCCATAAAATAGTTCTAATTATAGTTAAGTTCAGAAAGCATAACAGTTTGAGACATGACACCTACAAGGGTGCCGAGGGGAGGCTCTTTTCTTCAGCTCAAGCAATTCAGAGGGAAAAACAACTAGGTAAAAAAATAATCCTTCAATTTTAAGCTCAATACTACTAGTAGAAACTAGAAACTTGAAGGTTGAAAGTTTGAACTTTGAACAAGCTCTAAATTCTTTACTTAATTTTTATATTTTTTAAATGTTTTTTGTAGATTTATAGTGGGAGAATTATGGTGCTAGCACACCAAATTTTCAGAGGCTAGCTATCTGTATTTTCTCCCAGCCTTGTAGTGCTTTTGGGTGTGAATGCAATTGGAGCCTATTTGAGAGCATTTGCACGAAGAAGAGAAATAAGTTGACCCAGGAGTGCCTCAATGACCTTGCCTTTGTTCGGTACAACCTTCGCCTTCGAACTAGAAAGATGGAGGGCATTTCTCATGACGCCATCGACTTGGATGAGATTGATCCTTATGGTGAATGGACAGTCAAAGAACAAAATAATGACCTGTTTACTAATGAAGATCTTGCAGAATTGGAGAGAGGAGCAACAAATGCAACAAAATTGGATGCAATGGAGGAAAACGAAGACACTTTTGAGGAAACAATCTATCATCATTTTGATACCGACTTACTTTCTAGCTCGAGGCCTAAAAAATTAAGTTACACTAGGAGGGGAAAGATGAAGATGTAGATTGTATTTGGTTGTTTTTTCATTTTGACATATCATTGTATGTTAACAGTTATCGTACTATCATACATTTATTATTTATAATTTTGTTGTATTATAGTGTATTTTTCAAATTTTGAGAGTTTGAGGATCATATGACGTGTAATGTTTGAATTATGACAAATTGATAGTTAAATTAGATTTTTGTGTTCTCTAAATGCATTATTTTCTTTTTTTTGTAATTATGAGTTTTTTTTTTTTTTGGCTGATTTTTTTGCCTTGTTTATGCCGAGTCTTGAGTCCGAGCCAAAATTTTGGGTTGTGGAGTCCTCACTGAGTTTGAGTTTTCGAACTATGGTTTGTATACATATGCATCCATAGATGGACTTGGTGCAGTGCTTATACAAAGATGTTGAGTGATTGTATATGAGTCGTGAAAACTCAAGAGTCAAGACCCATGAGCTGAATTATCCTACGCATGATTTGCAGTGGTGGTTCATGCATTGGTTAGATGGAGACACTTGCTCTTGGGCCATCATTTTGAGTTTCATACAGATCACCATAGTCTCCAGTATATCTTCATGCAATCGAATTTGAATGCTTGCCATTAGCGTTGGATGGAATTTTTGTGCGAGTATGTCTTTGATGTGCATTACATCGAAGGCAAGAAGAATGTGGTTGTAGACACCCTTAGTAGGAGGCAAGACGAGGTCATGGCTATGACCTTGAGCATGGATTTAAGGGGTCACATTCTTCAATAGTTGCTAGAGGATGAGTGGTATATATAGGTTTAATAGGAGTTGCAGTCCCAGAGGGCCCTTAAGGGCAGTTTTCAAGGTATTCCTTGGATGTAGTTGGATTGTTGTGTCACTAGGATTCGATTTATGTACCTATTTCACAAGATCTTTAGACATTGGTCTTGATAGAGGCTCATAGGGCACCATATGCAACACATCTAGGGGTGAAGAAAATACATGCAAACCTTGGACAATTGTATAATTGGGTAGGTATGCAACAATATATTGCAGAGCTAAGTCACAAGGTTGCCGAATTTTTGGCATGTAGTTCGAAATTCGGTGAACATCTAAACTTTGCGTAAAAATTCGCCTTTAAATTCGGTCTAATAGAAAAGCTCAGTTTTTAATAAAATATTATTTTGTTAGTCACGTCTGGGCGGCATACATTCTTCTGAGAATCGATTGAAGCTTTCAACTACGGGTGTGGGCGGCACATGTAGGCGTCTCACGTTTTATTTTTTGTTTTGTTTAGATTTTTTTAACGTTTTGTTTTTATAATACTTAATGCATTTTTATTTCTCTGTCATCCCTGTTTTTTAAATAAAACTTAAAACTTAAATAAAACGTAATGCATTTAAAAAAAAACTATACACACAGACTTCAGTCATTATTTTAAATAAAAATTATTATTTATAAATAAAAATTATTATTTATAAATAAAATTTATTAATAAGATTTTTATTTTATTTTTAAATAAAAATAAAAAATACAATATATATTTTTGTTTAAGTTTTTAAAATAGGTATAAGTTTTTTTAAATACAATTTAATTTAGTATTTTATGTTTTTTAATTAATATTTTAATTTAGTATTTTCAATTTTTTTTATTTTAAAAATAAAAATTAATATATTTTTATTTTTATAATTTTTAAAATAAAACCTAGTATTTTTAAAATTTTATTTTTTAAAGTAAAAAGTCTATATTTTTATTTTTATTTTTTATTTTTAAAACAAAATTTACAATTTAGTGTTTATTTTATTTTGTTTTTTGAAGTAAAAAATAAAAATTTAATATATTTTTATTTTTTATGTTTTTTAAAACTGAATTTAATGTTTATTTTATTTTTCAAAATAATTTTTTTTTAAATTTTAAATATTAATTCTTATTTGTTTTTTGAAACATTAACTATTATTATTATTTGTTTTTTGAAATATTAATTATTATTTGTTTTTTTGAAATATTTATTATTCTTTTTATAATTTTGTCACTTGTGGATAAATTACTTATATTTAAAAAATAAATAAATTTATATAGGCAAATTTAATGACAATTTTTTTTTCCCCTTGCCGAACTTCATCTGAATTTTATAGCTGCCAAACACAAACACGAACTCGAGCCTTCTGACTTAGTTGTAGAGTATGCTGCTTGATGCTTTGAGTGCCAGAGTTGAGCATCAGCACCCAGAAGGACTTTTATAGCCCCACGACATCCATTTCCATGGATTATATAGTTGGTCTACCATTGTCGTCTTGACGTTATGATGCCATCGTGGTGATGGTCGACAAGTTGACCAAGGTTGCATATTTTTCTTTGGTGAAGACTACGTACAATGCTCCAGTAGTGGCGAGCAATGTAATAGAAGATGGGAGACTGTTTTGGCTTGCTATTGACACAGTATAGAACAGCAGGGTCCATTCCATCCTCTTTTGGCATGATTGGCATGAGTGAGGATCCTATATCTGACAGCTAACCATACAAAGTCTGAAGTCTTGGGCAGTCCTTCCTTGAGCCACACAAGGGGAAATTCTTTCTTGTCTTGCATGACGGTAATATTGTATTTTTTTAACATTTTATATGCTTGGATTAATTCCATTTTGTATAATCTACAGTATTTGTAAGGGGGACAAGCTAGGAAGCTCATGTAGTTGCTTTACATTGTCTCTGCTGATTTGTAAGCTTGCTTGATACATGCTCTTCCATATCCCTATTTGGTTCCAGTAGCCATGTTTAGGCAACCGTTCATTTCATACCAACCTTCCCAGTGCTCCAAGGGCTTGTCCATAGTCCCAGTTTATTTGTAGAAACTGAAAATGGTCTCCTTTCCTACCTCCCATCTCAGGAATGGTTTGATTAAGTTAACTGACAATGTTCTCAAATTTCAAATGCTGAATTTCCTACTGCATTGCCGAACTGCAAAAATCTGCTTGGGATCCATACATGTTAAATATTTTCCTTTGAGAATTTTACTTCAAGGATAATGTTTTCTTGGAATATCCTCCAAAGGAATTTAGCTTCCATGGCTTTGTTCATCCAATTTACTCTTTTAATCCCTGTGATGCCCCTTTATTTGGGTTTTCAGACTTCATCCCAACTAAGAAGGTGAATTTTCTTCATTTTAGCTGCTCGATCGACACCACAGGGAATTATTCTGAATTGTTTCAAAAATCTTGGCTACTTTTGATGGCATTTTAATACGGACATCATCTAAATTGGCATGGCCTGCGAAGTGGATTTGATCAACTGAATTCTTCCTGCTAATGAGAGCCAGTTCCTTTTCCATCCTGCAAGCTTGGGTTGGATTGGTAGACATTGCTTACACAACCATTCTGTATGTTATCCTGTAAAAAAGAGTATTTACTATTTTAAGGTATGAGTTTGCCACTGACCCCACGTTTATATGCAATATCCAATTTAAAAAGGTTGGAACTTCTGCATGGCATTAGTTAAATTGATAAGTGATGAAAGCAGAATGATAAATAAATTAAAGGATACTAGTACTGTGGCCTTTTAAAGGAATGAAGAAACCATCTTTTAGGTATCCCTGGTACATTTTATATACATCCTTTCTTCTATGTTGTTGCTGCTTACGTTTTCCCATGTTCAAATTTATTCAGAATGACATAAAGGACTATCTCACCGCAAAGGGAATTGACTGGGAAGAATCTGGAGATTTGATGGAGGTGGCTTCAAAGTGTGACGTTTATCAGACTGGGATTCAGCCTGAACGTTTTAGTGACACAATAGATTTGTATAACAAGGCTCATGGAAAGTATATCATTGATAAAAATGTAATGAATGTATTACAGAAGCATGCAGTCATCATGCATCCTCTTCTGAGGCTTGATGAGGTGAATGATTTTCTCATACAAAAGCACTTTAAAGGCATTGATTGTGTCAGAAAGACAAAAAGGCCAGGATGGCTTATAAATTTCATGACCTCCACTTTATGATTCATGGTAGATGTTGCCTTATGATGTTGAATCTTGGAGCAGTACAAATGATATATATATATATATACTAACTGTAACAGTGTTTTGTCTGCAGATAACTGTTGAGATTGATTCTGATCCAAGAGCCACATATTTTTGGCAAGCAAAGAATGTAATTTATATTCAAATGGCTATTTTAAAGCTTCTGCTACTTGGCTGGCAATATAATTCAAATATTTTTGACTTAACATCATGAATGTCACATACTACATCTTATTATCTACTGGTTGGCTTGGGATTGAAGGAGTTAATTACTGACTTGGTATTGTTTAGTATTCATAGTCAACAAATCACAATGTCTGTAACTGCATGTTACAATTTTTACAATACCTCAAAAGTATTGGATAACGGGATGTGAAATATTGAAAAGTTGTTTTTCATGAAAGGGCATGGAGTTGGCATGCAAATAAAGCTACCAATACTGAAAGACACGCATTTGGTTGTTCAAACTGCATGTATCAAATAATTCTTTTTCCTTTTTGCTAAGTGCAGTCAAAAGCCGTACTGCAGCCTACTCAAGTGCTCAGCTATTTTTTGGGATAGGATGGAGATTTGCTTGATTCATTGATTGTTGTAAATTCTCTCGGAGATTCTTCCTTTTCCTTAACACTGATTGTCTTGGGCATCACTCCTATGCATGCCCAATTATTGCTGAGAGCATTTGTTTTCACAAAATCTTTTAAGAATGCAGTATTCCTGGAAATTTTGTTATGAAACTTACTTGAAACAGGTTGCTTCACATATTGATTGTTCTTGCCCTATTTCCAATGCTTGTTGCATGCTTGGATTCTGCCATGATGTTGGTGGTAAGGTGGATGGGATAGAGGATGACACTGGCACCATTTTCATAAAATTTGCCCTTCAATTGCCAAGAACAAAGTATCTCTACACTTAATAGAAAAATATTTAAGTTTGGGGTTTGAATTGGATGCGGTGATCAAATTTGAAGGGCCACACTTCGCTTGAGGTTGAAGGAAATTTTTTTATTAACCATTCAAATGTATAGGATTAAAGAAAGCATCTTCCCTTCAATTGCCAAGAGTAAAGTAGCTCTATACTTGGGAGAAAAATATTGAAGGTTGAAGATAAACCAAATTAATAAATATTCACAATATGCAAAATGCAGCTGAGTCTGCATTTCTGAAACCACTATCTGTCATTATCATTGCATTACATGTCTGGGTAGTATAATTTCTGTGTAAGGTTATAGATGGAAACGAAGTTCTTGAATGATTCAAGTAGCCCTCTAGGCACTTGAAAATGTAGCATTTGTATCTTATTATAACAGTTCTGGAACCACTATTTATATCAGTTCACAGTGTTTGATAGGTGCTGGCATTGAAAATGTCCACCCATGGGACAGGTAAAATTTGATCATGCTAGTAATGTCCTTGGAACAAAAATATACTATAAGACCATTATAGTATATATTAGTGTAATCTACACCCTAGGGCCTATTGTGATGTTAACAGACCAGTGGGCTATACAGAAAAGTGGGGACTAAAGCTTAATATCTGTTGGGTAATCATATATGGTGTTGGCAATGGTGTAATCTGCAGATGTATGTGCTCATCACTATGTAATGCCCTCTTTCAGTCAATATTGCATGCCTTGCTTCATTCAGTAACCAGCATGTTATTACCATCTATGTAAAAGCTCATATAATGTCTCCAACCATCCATTTTTTGTGTAAATCCATGCTTCGTGCTTCTTGATAAAAAATCCTAGTATCCATCCATTGATGACATATGTCAAACTCTCATTCAGTTTCAAGCCTCGTTAGAAGACTTTAGATTTTAGAAAGTTGTCCATTGGTAATCAGGATCATGCAGTCAAATAATATGAGGGATCACAACGATTTAGAAGTCAAGGTTCTAGTAGAGATAATTTTAGGATGCATCGTGACTGTGGCTACTATGAGAAGCCAAATCATGATGAGAATGAATGTTGAAAACACATTCAAGATCTCGAGGAGTATGCTAAGAGGACAGGTGGAGATCTTTTTTGCTCAAAACACACCGCCTTCTCATTCCAAAACATCTAGTGAATGGCTAGTTGATTCAAGAGCTAGTTGCAACAGTACATGTCATCAAAATATGCTCTCCAATAACTTCACACTGCATCAGGAACAGGTTGCAATAGGAGATAATTCTGCCCTCACTGTATGTGGAAGTGGTGATGTCTCCAACAACAATGTGAGGTTTAGAGTTCTACATGTACCAGATATGGGTCCCAATCTTTTATCTATTTATCAGATAATGGTTACAAGACAACTGCCTTCGGATATTGTGACGAGTTATATGAGATTTACAAGCTTGGTAGTACCAATCCTTCGTGTAACACATCAACGTTTGAGGCTATGGATGCAAAGGCGGATGATGCAAGTTCTCCTTGGCATCACAGATGAGCACTCACAACATGGTTAGACTACCTTCCATTCATCTCCTAAGCAGACTCTGCAAAGGTGTATCCTAGGAAAGCATCATTGAGAATCCTTTGCGAAGAACAAAGCTCATAGATCCACTCATCCTCTTTAGTTCATACACAACATCTATAGACCCATGTGAAAGTCCTCACCTTCAGGAACTAGGTACTTTCTCACCTTCATTAATGATTATTCTTGATTCCTTAAGATGTATTGTATCAAAGGAATGGATGATGCATTCTCCAAGCTTCAAAGAATTGAAGCTCTTGTGGAGGGTTAGTGTGAGAAAGATCAAGTGACTTTGAACAGTTAGACGGGGTGGCTATGACAGCAAAGATTTCTATCGATTTCTCACAGACCACGGCATTACATGCTAGTGTATAGCTTGCTACACTCTATGGGAGTTTCCGAGTGGAAGAATTGAACCATTATGGAAATGGCCAAATGCATGCTTCATGCTAAGCATAAGGATATTAAGTTTTTGGGAGAAGTCATGGTCTATGCCACACATCATCAACCAATCACCTACTCGATCTCTCAAAGGGTGTACTCCATATGAAGGTTTGATGCAGGAAAAGTGAACATGTCTCATCTCTGAATTTGATGCTTGGACTCCCATTCTGAACAATGAGGACTCTTTTGCTACACTCTATAGGAGTTTCCAAGTGGAAGAATTGAGCTATTATGGAAATGGCCAAATGCATGCTTCATGCCAAGCATAAGGATCAAAAGTTTTTGGGAGAAGTCATGGGCTATGCCACACACATCATCAACCAATCACCTACTCGATCTCTGAGAGGGTGTACTCCATATGAAGGTTTGATGCAGGAAAAATGAACATTTCGGATCTCTGAATTTGATGCTTGGGCTCACATTTTGAATGAGATTTGTCACAAACTAGAACCGAGGAGCTGCAAGTGTGGTCTAGTCAGGTACAACAAGGACTCTAAAGCCTACCTCTTATATGATATTTCAATGAATGATTTCTTTGTCAAGAGAGATGTTGTCTTGCATGAAGAAATATTTCCTCCATCCTTAAGGCTACTCTCATATTTTCTTGCCCCTTAGGATTCTCGCTCTTTTGTTTTTATTCTAACTCTTGCTTGCAAAGAAGGGGCTCTTACTACTCCAACTACGATTGTCTTGCACTCTACCCCAGAATGTACATAGGATATCTTCACTTCTCTCATTACACTTCTCAAAGATACTTCATCTCGAGAGGCTTTTTTGATCAATCAGCCAGAGGAGACCATTGTTTCTCATGCGTCAAAAGTCAAGTGATTAATGAGTCAGCAAAACACTCAAGTGCTGTCCTCCTACTTTGAAGTATGTTGCTTCGATGTTGTAGGAATGTGATGAGAATCCTGGAATAACACAATCATGGATGTATCAATCTGTCATAGTTCAACATAGTGGCCCTAGTACCAAGAAACAAGCCAAGGGCCAACCCCATTGGGAAGATGCTGTGCAAGTAGAATGTGATGCTTTGATGCAAAATGATAATTGGGAGCCTGTTCCTCAACCCAAGAATGAGAACATTATAGGATGCAAATGGGTCTATAAAACAAAATGTAAGCTGATGATGATGTTGACAAACAAAAGGCTTGTTGATGTCATCACCATGAAGGAAAAACTTGAGAAGGACGACAAGACAATTAGGAAAGGAACAAAAGAAAATGCAACAACAAATGCCAACTTTAAAGAAACTATGCTCAACTTGGTAAGGCTTAAAATCAATGACATTCCAAGATTTTGAGTCTACGTGGGACTTTTTGAGGAAGATCAGAAAGACATTAACGTAGCTAGAATTTTGATCAGAAAGATGGCAAGCCACTAATGATGGTTTCTCACCTTCAATTGGCATTCAAGGTCTTTTCTTGTACAAGACAACAAGGTCCCAACCCATACAAGCTCTCCAATTCTCACTTTCAAAATCTATTTTACTAGTCCCTGAGACCCATAGGCTAAAGTGACATAAGTCTCTACAACTAACAAACATGCTATCACAACAGTAAGGAGAACTTAATTACAATGACCTCTCCTAGAAGTTTTTTTAACAAGAACCGAGTTACAAGAAGAGTTTAAGAGGAATCCCAAGCATCCTTGTAAGTAAAGAGAACCTTCTGACATGTTCCAAAGCCTCCAGACCCCACAAACACTGTCTCTGATGTCTTCTACAATGAGTTTGGCCAGAGTCAAAACCATTCTACATGGTAGTTCTCATAGGGAGAACCTTGTGCACAGTCAAACTAGTGTAATGTGTTTGACTATAGTTGAACCCTTCACTATTGCGTATTTCTTCTGTCTATTTCAATCACTTTGAGTACTTAAGCCCTTCAATTCATCTTCCTTTGTTTTTCTTAAAAGACCAATTTTTGAAACCTAGTTTAGGTGTCACTTTGCAAAATAAGCATTCAAAGTTGTTTAGCATAAGGGTTTAGCTTCAATGAGAACAATTAAGTGACTAAATTAGATAACTTGACTGATCCAATGTCAAATCATTTATTCTAAACTTTCATGAGTTATATGAATTAACATCTTAAAAACAATATACTAAGGAACTAAATATTAGTAAAATTAGAACATAGGGTTTTCATCTTTCAAACACATGGAAGTCAAACTGGAATAGATACAAAATGCAGTTAACTAGACAATCTTAGGTAGAATTTACACACCTCCCGAGTACTTTCCTATATATTGTAAACTTTCCAAGTACGGGTAGAAAATGATATATGAATCATGATCAGTTATCTGAGCTTTCTTATGCTTTTATTTGCCTTGATAATCACAAAACTGATTATTTGCCCATTATGTCACATGTCTAATTCAATGCTAGTTGGCCTGTTTACCGACCATATGGACATAACTATACACTTGCTGATCAACCTTTAATTTCTATATTTTAAAGGAATCCTCCATTTGGGCAGGTGGGATCCCCTAGCCGTTGCTGAACTAACACTTTAATTGCACTACCCCCACATCCAATATTTGGGTGAGCATAGATAAACTGAAATAAAAATAAATTTAAATGCTCAAAAAGTCTATAGTGGCCATTTTAAAATTTTTAATGCACCATGTCACTTCTCCTTTCAATCTATCATAAATCAAACAAATAAATATTAAATATATTTAATTGAGTAGATTCACACGTCTTTTTTCTTGAATACAATGAACTCTATAAGTTTCATTTAGTGAAGGCCTTTCATGCACCCTAATAGAAACTATTTTCATTTAGTGAAGCCCTTTCAAGTTTATCACAATAAAAACTTTTTGGTAATTTAATGGTTATTACTGAATAATGAAAGATATTTACAAGAAAACCATCACATTTCATCATTGTGAAATGCACGTAAGCTCTAATTTTTATCACTTGTTTTTAATCTGCATAAAAACACTTGTAAATCTCTACAACTTTGCAATTTATGGAGGTATGGGGTACTAGTTTGCAGCTAAAAGTAAACAGTCGGCAGACTGCTTGTTATTTAGAACTTTGAATATGGGGGCAGTTTAAACTCTTCCCTAGTCTACGGACATAAAACAAAGTGAATAGGAACTGAAGCCTGTCATTTGAAAGCATCTATTGTACTTCATTGGGCTTCCATACATCAAGTCACAAAAGAATTCTTTTCAATACCATACATGAAGAATAGGAAAAATTGAATTGAAGCTCAACTCTTAACATACATAACCGACTCTTAAAAGAAATTGTCTACTTCTACTACCAAAATTTTCCAGTCATGTTTTACTTATTTTTCATCCTTTGGATTTATGAGTCCAAATGCCAGTAACAGGATTGATGCTTGCAGGCATGATGAGATCAACCCTTATCTTGTTATTGTTGTTGGCACTATAGCTCCAATTCTCCGTATGATTCATCATTCACGCAGAATTGGTCTAGTATTATCCACAAAAGCAAATCTTAAAAAATCCTGTCATATTTCTAGAAAGGTTTTAACTTTAACCAAGATAATTTGTGACATTATGGATGTGGTGTAAAAAACATTAATAGTTAATTTACTTGAAGTTGAAATGGGTGATTCAGCTTCCTGATATGAATCTATTCAATTTAGACATAACATAAAAGTGATCTAAATAAAAGCATAATTTCTGCAGAAGGTTTTTGGAAAGAAAGATTGTCATGTTATTTTCAATATTTAAACTCTAATTTCTAATTTCATAAATGACGTTAGGATTTTAATAATTATTCAATCTAGGTTGTAATTTTTATTTAATTTATTAATTAGTCTATTTACCCATTAGTTTATTTAAATTAATATCTATCTTAATATTTAATTTACTTAGTTTAATTACACATTTATTCTACCAATGTATATATTATTTATTATTTTTCAAATAAATTATTGAACTAATATTGTCCATGAATTGAACACTTTAGATCTATAATTTAAAGAGGTGCTTATTTAATTATTAATTATTTTTAGAGTTTTAGGAGGGTTCATGACATCCTCTATATATATTAGTTTACCGATTTAATATTTCTTTTTATTTAAATTTAATATTCTTTTATCACTTTAATTTTTCTAATTTAGTTTCATTTCTTTAATTATTAATCTTGTGATTACTTACTAACACCTTCCAATGAGGTTCATTTAATAAAGGGGGGATACATATTCATTAATAAAGCTAGGGTTATATTATGCACTTCAACAAATGATTGATGAATAATAAAATGATTTAATTCAAATTAAGTTAGTACTTGGTGTTTATATAACCTAGTAAATCGATAACTAACAACAATTAAATTATACAAATCATTCAAAATACTAATCTACTCATCTCTTATCAAAGGTTGGACCACTCATAACATCCCTATAATTTACTTAGTAGTTATCAATCAATATTTCCTATTCATTTGAGACCTACCAAGGTGATATGATTTAAATAGATCAATGGAAATAAATTCAAAAATCAAATATGAGGGTTGTGACAATGGAAAGAGATAAGAGATTACAACAACTATAGATGCTTGATGAACAACGTATCAATGCTCTCGACCATCTTAAAACTCATCAGAAAACCATCCAACGATCGTACAATGAATGTGTAATCCATCGTTCATTTGAAGTTGGAGACTTGGTACTCTATGAAAATCAACGTAATGTAAAATCACCTCCTGGCGAAAAAGGGAAGTTCAACCCTAATTGGCTAGGACCAAATGTTATCACTGAAGCTTATGGATTAGGAGCGTACAAATTAGCTGATGAACAAGGTACGCCTCTCAAAGAGCCTATTTATGCTATGCATTTGTGAAAATTTCATGCTTAAGATTGTATGTTAGATATTACTTTATAAAGCAATTAGTTATTAATTGTTTCAATTTCAACAAGATAATACATTTTGTCTTAATCCATTTAACAAGCTAGCATAAGATCTTTATTAAAAACAATTAATCATTGTTGCATATAATTAAACCATGTTTTGTTAGATCACAATTGCATTAATTAGAAGTAATATCATACTTTACCATGTGTAAAATTTTTAATCATTGTTGTATTTACTAAACAGTCTGCAAAGAATGATTAGCTTAAATCACATTAGCATTAAACTCATTTTCACGTGATCATCACAATTATCACTTGTTGCATTTACATAAATCACATGTGGTACCTCAAATAACACCATAGCATTAATAGAAAAACATCATATATATACACCAATTTGAATATACAAATAAAAAATTGACTATCCCATACATCAAAATGGGATGTTGTAATACAATACATGAGATACATATCAAATCACTGAACCTCAATTACCAGGACCCTCAAGACCTGGTGGTGTATGAGTGACAAAAGGCTTCCCCTGTGAGGTCATGGACCGTGAATGACTCCTAGAGGCACTCCGTGATTGTAGACCCCTAAGCTCCCCTCTAAGCTCTCCCATCTCTCTCTGAGAATATATATACAACTGCTAAAGTCTATCTCTCTCTAACTGTGCTCTGTATCTCTCAGCTCTCACCTGATTTAACTCAGTGTGTAGGATCTGAGTCATGACATAACCCATCTCAGATGGAGGCGATGCTGCAGCCTAATCTCACTGTGCGTGGAGATCCACTTCCACACACTTTGCCCTCTGGATTGCCTGATCTAGAGTAGCTTCCATATCCACCCTGTATCTCATGAAGGGCATGAATATCTCTACATGTTGCTTGCTAAGTGCTATGACGAGTATCCTGTCTGCACTCGTTGCTTTGTTGCATCGGTAGGAACCATACCCGCTATGACATGACTCACAAAGTCGCGCCACACTTGGGTACCAACTATCAAAAGAAACACAAAGATAATATTAGTAACTCATCATCACAAATATATATGTATATACATGACATCATCATAATCAAATCATATATCAACAATAACATGATTCTCACCAGGGTCGCCATCCTGCCAATTAGGATCGCGTATTGCTGTTGCTATAGTAACATATGTAGTCGCCTCTGTAGCTGGGGGCATAGAGGTGCTCATCTCCCCTTGCTCGAGTCAAATCGATCTCCTACTGGCAGTAGGACCTAGACCATGAGCTCTCGACCTGGGTCTCTCCTTGATCTCCTCGTCGTCCACCTCTAACCGCCCTCATCGTGGTCTCTCCTTGAAGATGAAGCACAACAATGTATCCTCCTCCTTTTCCTCCTCATCATCATCATAATATCCAGTGAAGTGACTGAAGTCGTCCTCATCTCCTGATTCATCCCTGCGACCCGTCCATGGCCGTGGATCCCTGTGGGATGACTAGCAGGAAAAATTGGATCAGGTCGAGCCCTCTCCCACCAGGTCATGTACGCTCAGGTACAATCGATGTCATCTGCCTCTGACGCTGGCTCTGCATCTGCTACTCCATCATCATCACTCTCGACTACCTCAGCTATTGTTGGCCATGGGGCATCATTATCCCTAGTCGCGTAGCGCGTTGAGCATACATAGCTCGGATGCATGCTAGGGACACCCTTCACGCATCTGAACTATCGCATAACTCTATCAAAGTAAAAGATGATGACGATGTGGTCTTGACAACCGGGTAGTAGTCAATCTCTCTGCATTCGTGCTAACTATCTCCACTATCCCATCCACTGCCTGTGGCTACAATATGGTCTCCATATGATATCACCGTGTCGTAGTCTGTCGAACACTACTTTGCAATACAACAAATCACCATATCTCCAACATCTAATAAGTGGATAAGCATGTGTGCATGGATGTGTCCACGTTGGCTCTATGTGAAACCTCATAGGCCGAGTGCATCTAATATGCTCGAAGATCCATACCTGTAGTAGGGTGCATATCATCAAACTCTACGCCTCATAGTGAACATAATGACTCAAGTTTCGGTATAGGTGTGCAAACATATTGTACGCCCATGCGTAGACCATCCTCTCCTCCTCCATTGCTCTAATAGTATGGACGAGGCCCACATGAAGGTGTGTGCCTCATCCATCTGGTGTAACCGCTAATGCGATCATGATGCGATGAACTAGGGGTATGTCCGCACAACCTTGCTTTAACCATCAAAGTATGATATGACCTCGTTTGAGTGGCATCATCACACGACCCAGACAGTGAATGTGACTCGCACGAGTGTACTCCTTGAAGTGCTGCTCTACGATCCACACTGCTTGCCCTCGAATTGGAAGTCATAGGATGCGATACATGTCCTCAAGTGTAATCGTCATCTCTCTTGTAGGTAGATGGAAGGTAGACTTGTCTGCATCCCATCTCTCCATCAGGGCCATCAACATGCTACTGTGGAATCTCATTGTGGGCTTAGTAAAAACCCACCATAGGCCTACATCCTATAGGAGGCATCTATCCACATCGGATAGCGTACCTATGTGGTTGTGAAGCAATATCACAAGTTAGCCACCAGTATGCTCCCGTGTCTTGGGGACATCGTGTATATCAAGTAACCAATTTCAAATCAGTCTATGCTCATCACAAAATCATCTACTCGAACCTGGCAGAATTTACTCGAACCTAGCAATCAAATTCTGCCATGTCAACTAGGCCCATGTCCTCTCTGGACTTGGGTGCCCCAGGAAGACCTGGGCGCCGCAGGAGGACTTGGGCCTGGGTGCCGTAGGAGGACCTGGGAACCTAGAGACAACTTGGGCACCCCGACTTGACTTGGGCGCCCTAGTCAGGAACCCTTGTCCATAGAGCCTTAAATGGCACATAAATGAGAAAAAAGTACAGAAATAGGAAAGAACTAATGCAAGAAATGAAGTCTAGAGTCCTACCTCATGCTCGACTCACCTGTCTGCTACTTGGGACTGTAGTGCATCTAGCCTTGGGGCCTGATAGGGACATCGGCTCGACATGGTAGCTCTCTCTCCTTATCCTCTTCTCCTCTGACAATGAAAGTGACAAATGCATGGTGAAAATGTGAAAACTCCCTTTACTTATAGTACATGGATGAGAATTTCTTTTCACTATATAGGAGCAAAAAGTGCATAACAGTGTTTGATTACCTCTATCTCGGGTTGTCAAACTTGGATTTCTACGCCATTTGTTGCGTTGGAATCCTCGTTCTGCCCTTCATCAAACCTAATGCTTTGTGTCTCAGTGTTAGTTGCAAAAGTAACCCTACCAAAGCATTCTTTCAACAAGTTTCTTTGACATTGGTGTGTCAAAGATTACCACCTTATTTCTCTTTTTTGGACTAAGCAAGCAGAAACAAGGGGGGCATATATCTCCCACAATTTCCACCCTCATCATGTCTCATCACTCACCTCCTTTAGTGTTTATGATTGACTTATTCATTTGTTGTTTGTAGGTTGATTTGATTATTTCTTTGACATATCTTTCTTTGTAGGTTGCGGTTCCTAACCTTGGTGATCTTGTAGGATTGTAGATTGGGGGCTTCTTCCTCTCGCTTGGAAATGTTCGACTTCCTCTACAGTATTCTTTTGGGTATCCTTTTTGCGATTGCTGTATTTACTTTCCTTTAGTTGCATATACATGTAGTGTCATATGGCAACTAAAGTGGGGGCTAAATGTTATGTCGTAAATTGTGCTCGTACTTAGGTTAGCACAATTTCACTAAGTTTAGCTCCTACCTTTTAGTGTCCCTCAACCCCTTTTATTATTGGACCTATCTAAACCCTAATTGAGGCTTACCTTATTGAGGAAATGTCGCATTTCAGAGTAATTAACGATAAAACCTAGAAAGAGATGATGGATTTTGGACATTTAGGGCACCCTTAACCCTGATTTGAAGTGAAATTTGGGGGCTGGACTTGGGCGCTCATGCCCTAGTCCTGCCCTAAATCTCAGGATTCCAAGTTTCATTTTAGTGTCGGCTTTTGTCGTGTGTTTCGAGATTCTGAATTCAAAATTTAGTTTTCACGCGATGTTGACATATTATTTCGATCTATTTCATTTCTAAGGTTAGGTATTTAAAGAGAATTCAAAATCATTTTATCACAGACAACTCACATGCAAGCTTACTATGCCGAAATTTTGCTACAAGTGCTATTGAAGGCCTGCAAAGTGTTGAAGCTCATTGAAGAATTATATCTTTTCTATCATGGAGATATGTTGTGAAGATTAAGAATCAAGATCTTGAGTTATCTTGCTCTTCCTAGGGGTTGTGAAGGCTTTTGTATGATCGGGAGAACGGTTGAAGCCTCCAACTTGAGTTTAGGAATCCTCCACAGATGTGGCTTCCTTGCCTTCTTGTTCTACAAGTCTTCATTGATGTCATCTCCTTGAGGTGAAGTTGTTGTTTCTGTGAGTGAAACATTTGTGGATCTAATCCTTGATGCTTGAGTCATTTAGGATCTTGCATTTTCTTATGCTTACACATTTGGTTTATAAGCACACACATGTGCATACTTTAACATTGGCTCTCATTGAGGTAGAAATACAAAAGATGGGGTTTGAATGAGACAAACTCCTATATAGCCACAACCTTCCTTCTTTTGTTTGTGCAGGTTAGATTCGGGAAGATCCGACGGAAAGGAGCAGAGAAGAAACAGATGTTACAGTCATAATTAGCATGAATGTTACAGATCCATCTTTAGAATATCCACTGGACTTTGGGGCAGGCGCCCAAGTCTTTCAGGACATGACATCTGGGATTTGGAATCCTTTTCAGAGATACAGTCACCTGGTGAAGACAGTTCTGTTGCCAGAAAACTTACAGGACTTCAGGGTAGGCGCCCTAGTCTTATAGGCCTTCAGATTTCAGGTGCACAGTCACTATAGCCTCCCATTTGCATTTATATATTCATCATGTAGATTTTTTCTCCCGAAATTAGTCTGTTCTTGCATATCTTATAACTAGGGTTTGGCTTATTATTAGCTAGTTAGGGTTTGCAAAAACTCTAGTTTGAGACACCTTTTCATACAAAATATAAAAAGAATAAGATACCTATAGCTTAGCACTCTCATAGTGATTGAGATCTGTTCTTATTTTGAATGTTAATGTGTGAAAAGAGGGGTTTGACCTAGTTTGCAAATGCTAATCATTCTCTCTTTTTCACCCTAAACAAGAGCCTTCTTTCTAGGTGGTAGATTGGTTTCATGGTTAAGCAAAAAACAAGATTCAGTTGCCTTATCAATAGTAGAAGCATAATACATTGCAGTAGCAACTTGTTGTACTTAGGTTTTGTGGATGAAACAGACACTGAAGGATATCAGAGTTATGTATGATGAGCCTATTTCTATTTTGCGTGACAATACAAGTGCAATTAATATATCTAAGAATCTAGTGATGCATTCTAGAACAAAGCATATATCCATTAAGTATCATTTCTTGAGAGAAAAGGTTGCAGATCAGAAGGTCAAATTGGAGTATGTGCCTACAAAGGATCAGATTGTAGATATCTTCACAAAACCTCTTCCTAAAGAGACATTTGAGTATTTACGGCAAAAGTTGGGAGTGATATCACTCTCATCAAATCAGTAAAGATTTATGATAGAGCATTTGTCCAGGGGGAGTAGTACAAGGTATATCCTTATCCTTGGTTGGATAGTGGCTACCTCTTAGGGGGAGCAGGTAGATAGAAGGCAGTTTAGATAATCAGAGTTTGGCATGGTGAGGAGAAGCTTCAGGCTTGAGGCTTGTTTCTGTTTGCAGTAAGGAAATAGATTGTATCCCTTTGCCATTGATGTCAAAGGGGGAGAGAGTTCAGAAATTGTGTAACAGTTCAGGGAGAGTAGAGTAAGTGGAGCAAGTGCAAAAGAAAAAGTTTTCTATTTGTTTTGTGTTTGTGTTGCCATCAATGACAAAGGGGGAGATTGTTGAAGTGTTGTCATTGATGTCAAAAGAAAGAGATTGTTGAAGTGTTGTCATTGATGTCAAAGAGAGGAAGGTTTGTGTCTAAGGCATAGAAGAAATGAAAAGAAGAAAAAATGTCTAAGGTAGAAGAGAAGAAAAGTTTCTAAGGCACGAGTTCTGCCTTTAGTCAGCAAAAAGTTCAGTTCACAAACTTGTAAGTTCGCCGACAACCAGTTCTTTTGACAATCAGTTTGCTGATAATAAGTTGTCAATTAAAAATCTAAGGCATGAGTAATTTCTGCCTTTGGTCGGCAAAATGTTCAGTTTGCAGAATGGTTCACCAGTTTCAAATTTCATCGTTTCGTCAATTTGCGGATTCGCCGACAAAGGCATGGTGATGGAAGTTTGAAAGAAAAATCTTGAAGTTAAGTTATTGGAAATATCTTTAGCCGAAAAACTTTTGTTTTGTGAACTGGTTTGTCATTTTCTTAGTTCGCCGATTTGCCGATTCGCCAACAAAGGCGTGAAGAATAAAAGTTTGAAGTATAAGGTTTGTGCTATCGGCAAAGTTTGTATTTCACGAACTAGTTCATGGGTTTGTCATTTCGCTAATTTGTCGACTAAGCAACAAAGGAGGCTTGAAGACAAAGCTTGTGGAAAGTTAAGTTTGTTGACTCTATGTTTTACTGATAAAGGAGACAAGGCTAAAAGTTCGTGAAAGTGAATTTTTGCCAATAAAGGGCTTTTGCAATGGTTCATGAAAAGTAATTTTTGCTGATAAAGCGCTTTTGCAATGGTTCATGAAAAGTAATTTTTGCTGATAGAGACAGGCTTTGAAAGTTAAGTTTGTGAAAGCATGCTTTTGCTAATAAAGAAGAGAAGTTGACTCGTTCAAGAAAAAGGGGCAAGGCATCAGAAAAAGGTTTAGTTCGTGAAGGACTATGGTTGCCAACAATGAAGTTCACCGACAGGTGACATTGCCAATAAAGGCAAAGGGCATTGAAGTGAAAGTTTATAGAAGTAAGTATTCATCGAGAACGAAGGCGACAAAGGTCAAGTTTGCAGAAAGAAGAATTTGCTGATAAAGGTGATAGTTTGTGAAAAATTGAATTTGCCAATAAAGGCGATAAAGGTGATGGTTTGTGGAAAGTAGAATTTGCTGATAACGGCAATAAAGGTGATGGTTTGTGAAAAGTAGAATTTGCCGATAAAGGCAATAAAGGTGATGGTTAGTGAAAAGTAGAATTTACCGATAAAGGTGATGAAGACCATAGTTTGTGAAAGTGACATTTCACTGATAAAGGGCCAGAAAGCTAAAACAATGTGACATCGATACAAAGATTCAACATATTCAAATTAAAGATTTGAATACATGCCTTGAGGCTGACTGGGAAGATGGTTTAATGATTAAGTGAACTCAAAGATTTAAAATGTAGATTGAAGCCGACTCAATGGCATAGAACAGAGAGTTTAAATATATGTATGGTGTCATTGTTGTAACGTGTGGATTATTCAGTTTTGTGTCCTGACCTATTTTTGGGTGGACCTAAGTATATGTGATTTAGTCCCTATTTCAAAATACTGAAATTACAGGATGGGCCACATCTTGGAATTGTACACGTTGCAATTAAAAATTATGGATGCCGACCTTGGAGAATGTTAATTCGACTTTGGTGAATGTGTTCGATGCTATATTGCCGACATGGAAATTTATTTTCTATAGAAGGATATATAAGAAAAATTAGTTTGTGCATTCGGTGTATTAGTGTGTATGTGTACGCAAGATCTGAAGCGAAAAATCTAAACATATGTGAAGTGACTGGATAAGCGAAGTATAAGCTAATATCAAGCGGTCAGACATGAATAAAGAAGTGGAGTTGAAGTGTGTGAAGGGCATGAACTGGATATGATTTTGAGTTTGCATAGTAAGTTTTGTTTATATTGAGAATTGATTCTGTTTTAGTTTGCTGGGTTGAAGTGCAATCTATAGAGAGGTTGAAGCCTCAGTTTGTAAGTGTTGTAGCACTTTAGGGAGTTGCTTCTTCTGTTGGGTTGTAGCCCATAAAGCTCTATATTAGGAAGTTGTCGCTAAATAGTACTGGGTTGTAGCTCAATTTGTTTTGAGATTGAAGTCTCTGGTAGGTTGGAGCCTACAGATTTGTAAAAAAGATTGCAACCCTTCTCAAGTTGAAATTCCTATGGGTTGGAGCCTACAAAATATTATAATTCACTGTTTCATTTTTGTGAGGCTAGATTTGGACAGTAGATCCAAGTAGCTTGCTCACCGTGGTTTTCCCTTCTAGGGTTTCCATGTAAATCTGGTGTTATGGGCTTTTGTGTGGATGTGTGAATTTTCTTATGCTTGCATAGTTCTTTCAATTCTGTTTGATGCTGTAGAGATTATGTCAGTGCAATAGAATTGTTTGAAAAAGTGGCATACACTGATTCATCCCCCCTCTCAGTATATCTGTGTGTTCTAACATATTTTTCAATCCAAGTGGCATAATTTGATAGTAGAAGATACCCCAAGGAGTAGTAAAATATATTTTTTGTTGATCTTTAGGAGAAATTTGTATTTGATAATGCTAGAATAACCATCCATGAGGGATAACATTTTGTAGCCTATAGTGAGGTCAACTATCATGTCAATATTCAACAATGGAAAGTCATCTTTTGGACATGCCTTGTTAAAGTCTCTAAGGTCAGTGCATATGTGGATTCCCTTAGGCTTTTTGCTGACAAGAATGATGTTGGAGATCTACTCAAGATAGTCAATGCGCCTAATGAAGCCAACCTCCAAGAGTTTCTACAATTCTTCCTTGACTAGAAGGGCGATCTTGGGATGCATCTTTTTGAGTTTCTATTTAATTGGTTTAGCATCAAGGTACACTACCAGTTGATGAACCACAAGAGATGGGCTTGACCTAGGCATATCAGTACATATGGTGAATCTTTGAGGATGGATGTGATGCTTCTTTTTCTTCTGATCCCATGGTAACTATAAGATAAGTGATTTTCTATTTATCTTCAACCAATATAGTAGATTTGTTCTATCATTGTGGACATGCTAGGGGTAGGTTAAGTTCCTCATCCATAGATGCCTCATAAAGGTTTTCATCGATAGACATGCCATTTTCTCTTTCTCTTTCTATGTTTGATAGAACCTCAACTTTGACTTTTTATTTTTTTTTTGTCTTTTTTAGTTGTTTGCCTTTTTGAATTGTGTGGACTAAGGAACCTGGTCTACTCCCCAAAATATGCTGCAATGTCAAGGTTGATCTCAAAGCCTTTCTTTTGATCTTCTATTGAGACAGTCTAGAAGCCTCATGAATTTAGTGATAACTTTGTTATTCTAAAATGTGTCTAAAGACACAAGATCTTGTTGGTCCTAATCAATAAGCTCAGAGTTTATGAGTTGGAAGTCAATGGTTCAAATGGAGGTTTCACGGAAAAGATTGGTAATGGATAGGTTTTTGAAGGAGTTTGTGATGACCCTTACTTTGATTTGTTCAATATCAAGAAATGAATCCCCTATAATTGTGGAAGTGCCATTTAGTTTATTGGATTCGTTATCAGGTGGTATGTATCCCAACTCTTGAGTTTTAACATTTACTTTTCACATAGATGGGGTCAAGGCCACCTTGCTCATGTAGCCCAAGGCCTTTCCCCATGTAGTTCATGTTTCTGTAGATGTGAAGATCCTTGAGATATTTCTCTTTCAAGAAACATGGTGAGAACTCTTCATCTTTATAGATCCAAGAGCTGGTGGTACCTTTAATCTCTTCATCGAACATGAAGCCATGTTGTATAAATGTGGTGGTACTAAATTGCAAGATGTTTTTGTGTCTTTTTTCGATCATAGATTTGGTCAACCATGAGACTGTGGGGATAGAGGGAGCTTGCCTACATTGAAGGTGTCGTGAAGCTCATACTCTCCACAACTGGTGTTGATGATCTTGACTTGGGTTCTAGAGGGTTGAGGAGTGGATGTAGATGCAAGATCTTTATGATTAATGTAAGACGATGATGTTTTGACTTTTGGATGGGTGACAACTTCAGTCCTATGACAATGATGAGCCTTTTGGTATGGGCCTTCCAACATTTGAAGTATAGGAAATAGGAATAGTGATTTCCACACCATCATGAGGGAATTTCAGGCATTGATGGTGTGTGGATGGAATCGCCTACATGGAATGGATCATTGGGTGGCCTAAGGATGTTGTATAGAAAGTCAAGATCAATAACATGCCACATAATTTATTGCAGGATTAGTACCACTTTAATGGGTAGGAAAATGGTGCCTTCTGAATCACCTTCCACATTATCATAAGCCATGATGGTAATCACATGTAGTTCTATGTCTTCAATGGAATAATCAACTATTTTACTAGTATCAATGTGCAAAGATTTAAGCTGGATCCATTATCTAGGAAAAATCATTTGACTTTATGCTTGGATATGAAGGCTTCAATGTGCAAATGTTGATTATGGGATGGATCAATGGTGGGCATGTCATTTTGTCTAAACATAAGTCAGGAGGTGGATGAGAATTATCTCAAGGGTGCCTGGCATTGATTGGGGTCAATGTCGTTGGGGGATCTCAACTCCTTAAGACATGGTCTGATATGTCTCTATGAATATGGAATTTTTCAAGAAGCTCCATGATGGATATCTGCACTCATGTTCTCCCAAGATTCTCACTAAGGTTATATTGGTTGGATAGAGTATACAAAGAGGGCCCTTGGATGGTGACCCAACCATGTCTCATGGTGATGGGATAATTGGATGACTTGATTTTGATGGTTGCAACTTGTGTGTTGGCTTGGTTGATATGTCCTACGATGAAGTCATAGGAGTGGGAAGCTTTTTTTTATGGCCTTGCTTAGACATTGGCGGTTGTGATTGATCATGCTTTAGAAAAGGGTTTTGATATATCCCCATTTGGTTATCAAGCAAAGGCAAGGTGTTCTGCTCTATTTTAATGTCGCCTCTATAAATGAGGCCTTGAGTACATAATTGTTTAGTTTCATGCATTTATTGTGGTAAGGCCCTTGATTTTGTGATAATAATAGTATTCATTATCTTTGAACCATGTGGGCTTGGGTTTGTATCATCGAATGGCTTAGTAAGTTCGAATGGCTTAGTGAGTGGGAATGTCACCATATTTATTTGGGTGAGTTTTTGGAAGACTATTTCTAAGGGTTCACCCAAGGAGGTGCATTGACATTTTTGGTTATTTATTTTAGGTTGGCCAGATGGGTTAGTGATGTTAGTAGGCCATTGTACATTCTACACACATTTAGAGTTAGGCATAGGTTTCACATTCTATACATGCATGGAGTTAGTGCCCCCTTCATTGACTACATTCTTATTTTTGGCCCAAATCTTAGGTTTGTCATTTTGATTGTAGTCTTTGGAGAAGATTTTTACCAAACCTTTGGCAATAAGGTCTTTTTCAATGTGCACCCCTTCTCAATGGTTTCATCAATGTTGTGACACAATGCACTTATAGGTGGAAGGCCATTTCTTGGTTTAAATTTGTGATGAAAATATGGATGAGTTATTTTTAGGGATAGACCAGGGAAATCTACTTGCAAGACTTCACCATCATTATAGGAAGGATGAGAAGCTTATGGTAAGCTCATGATCAACATTGTACAAAAAGTGTGTGACAAACTTTACTATCAAGCTGGAAAAATTGATGATGGAGCCTTGAGGAAGGTTTAGGAACCACTTGAAGGCTTGGACTTCCATCCTCTAAGGGAAGAGTCTTAGCAAGTATAGCTCATCATAGACCACCTCCTGACATGTCATGAAAATTTCCTTTACATGGACATGATGATCACCCTTTCCTTTGTATTTATCAATTTTTGGTATCTCAAAGTGAGGAAAGGGGATTTGTGAGATGGTTCTATCAAAAGGAAAGGACATAGGTCCTTGAATTTATATGGCTTGTTTGATGTCCCTAGTTATAATCCTTTGATAAAAATTTTCATTTCTCACCACTCTTGATCAAAAGGGGTACCAAGAGGTGGAGGCAAAGTAATATTTGAAAAGATTAGGTTTGGTTGGATGGGTTGACAAAGGGAGTTGTTGAAAGGTGTTAGATTTGATTGGTAGGCTTGACAATTAGGGATAAATGGCGGGGGTATGGATTGGTTTGGAATGGTTTGATTAGGGATAAATGGAGGAGGTATAGATTGGTTTGGAAGGGTTTGATTATAGATGAAATGATTTGTTGATTTGGGTTGCAGGATGGTTTTGGTTAATGTTTGGTTAGCTTGGGTTGAATTGAGGTTTTGATTTGATTAGGATGCTGGATTTTCTTGAGTGGGTTGGTAAGTATTCCACAAACACTCGAGTGATGAAGATTGTGGTTTATCTTGATTGGGTGGATTATTGGATGATGTAGTGTTTATAATGGTAGGGTGTGCTTAAGAGCCATCCTCATTAGTTTGGTTAATATGATAGTTGGTAGGGTGTTGATTTGGTAGGGTGGCTCCTTAAGCCCAAGGATTATAAAAGTCTTGAGTGGATGGCTCAAGATTTATGATGTTGTTGAGGTTGTCCAAATTATAGCCAAGAGGGATCTTAGCTCCTACTTTGATAAGGTGTTGGATCAAAATGTCTTTACGACTATCCACAAATTGATCAACCTAGATTTGGGTTTGGTTAGAGATAAGAAAGTCTTCATACCCTTGCAAGTATTCACTTTGTTTATGTAGGCTCCTAGCTTTGTTGACGTTATCATAGAACACTTGATGAGACGTTGTCTCGACATGTGATGGTTTTGATCGGATGATGGTGGATTGATTTTGATTTTGAGGAAGGTCTAGGACCATAGGTAACTTGATGGCATAATTGATTAAGGTCAAGGACCTTGAGTAGCTTCATGTTTTGATTGATTTTTCATTTGGATTGAAAGGTGATGATGATCATGCTGAGTCAAGGCATAGGAACTTAGGTAACTTGATGATGATTGACATCAATTTAGATTGGGAGGTAAATTGATGTTGGATTTGGGATTTGGTTTTAGGGATTGAGGTCCTCAAATGATTTTACTTGGGATGCTTGGATTCTTTTGGATAACTTTGAAATTTTGGGATGCTTGATTAGATTTTTGGATTAGGGTTATTTGATTTACAAATGTTTAGATTGGTTTGATTTTTAATTTTGGGATTGGTTCACAAGATCCAAGATCTTGGATGGATTGACCTTAGGATGTCAAACTTTTGGATTCCTCCTAGATTATGGACTTTTAGGATTTTTCAAGATTTACATTTTTTGGACTTTCAAATTGTCTTTTTTGAGGATTTTTATACTTTTTGGTTTGATTTTTTTGACTTTGTTTTGGATTTTTTGATTTTTGGTAGGTTTCACACAAGGTGAAAACAATGAAAGAACAAGAACTTAATTATTCAAGTGGGATTATTTGGCTAATGAGATCATGAATATACCTAAACTTGGTCACGATCTTGGAACGCTAACCACAAATTCATTTTTATTGTTTGTGGCCTACTATTTTAGATCCAAAGGTACATGGTGAGTAACTTCCTAAGGATAACTACTTATTAGTGCATCATAAGTTATGAATGACTGAAAGGTTCTCTAGATAGGTTGAACAAGTGGCTTTCTAAGGGGAGTCCTCAATATACCTTGCAATACAAGAGGTCCAAATATGTAGAATCAAGGTGGATGTCTAAAGGCATGGATTGAGAGGCTAACCCACTCTCATCCATCACTTAACAAGCTATAAAGTTTATTCCAAGATTACCCAAGTGACAAATGTACCTTGAAGTAAGAGTCTTTTGATTCTCTTCCCAATTTGTATACCCTATCAGAACACATGGGTTACAATCACCACTTGGTGATGAAATCCAAGCTAGGCTTGCTAAAAATAAATAAAGAAAAGACTAGCCATTTTTAGTTTCCAAGATTTCCTTGTGGTGTGAGGAAAGAGCATACACAAGAACTAGATTTTTAGGAAAAAAAGAGAAAAAGGGATTCTTTTGATTCTGAAGGTGACCTTGCAGTGTGATAGAAGATAATGCACACCCTTTAATACACAAAAATGACAACCAAGTTAATTTACCTTATAAATGACAATGTGAGGTGTGAAGATAAATGCGAGGAAGGGATGCTTTTGATTCTCAATGTCACCTTGGAGTGTGAGAGAAAAGAATACACACCCTTGAACACACAAGTCAAACAAGAAAGATGATTCAACCTTAAAAAAAATGGTAAAAGCAAACAAAAGGGATCAAAGATTGTTTCTTCAATAACTAGACCTACAACCCACACATTAGTAATTTCATGCTACCTTTGATCTTTGAACAAGAAAACCTATGGAAAAGGGTCAACAAACAACAATAATTATCAAGATAAAACCCGCAATGATATGGGTTAGCAAGAAAAGTCCAACAATTCAAGAAACTATTAAACTAGAAATATATACGTTGTTACACAAAGAAAATATTCCACAAAGGGTACATATATGTTCTTAAATAGAGTTCTTGTGATGACAAACAATAAAATAGAAAACCTTAGAGTGGATGCACAAAACATAGAGTGCATATGCTATGATGAGAGTGTATAAACCATTTTGTAGTGTGAATATGCTAAACAATTAAGAAAACCTAAGAGCGGATATGTTAAGAAACAATGTGCATATTCTATGATGAAACCGTATATGTCATTACACAATATAATACATTATGTAAAATTTGATATGCTAAGACACATACTAGATATACTAAAGCAATTAGAAAACATGAGAGTGTATACCTTAAAGGACTTAGCGCATATGTCGAAGTAGGCATGAATACGCTATTGCATGGAGTGTATGTGCCAATAGGTTTTAGGGTTTAAGCTTGTAGACATGGCATGGATGTGCTAAAATAGTGTGTGGATATGCTAAGCTGAGTGCAAATATATTGTTTGATAGAGTAGATGCATTGAACTATGAAAAATGATAAAAAAAATGAAAAACCTACAAAAATCACTAAAGACGATCCTACAAACATGAAAAATTATATATGGACACTGTCCCAATGGGTGTGCCAAAATGTGTATGTTAAAATTTGAAACTGTAGACACCTAAAACCCACCCTTGCATGCTAACTAATCTAAATTCCTCTAGATTTGATTAATTAATTAAATTATTTAATTAATAAGGCCTTTTCTGAATCTGCTAGCCAATTAAATAAAATTTATTTAATTAGTGCATCCTAACATTAGTTAATTAGATAAACCATTTTATTTAAATAAATAAGCTACTGTCCTAACATTAGTTCATTAAATAAACCATTTTATTTGATTAACTAAGCTAATGTCATCATCTAAAAAATAAAAGTATTTATCTTATCCAAAATACACATCATCTATTTCTTCTAATTTAAAGTTCCTTGGCCCTCCTATTTCTCCATCTTGCCTTGCTATTTGTCGGTCTCCTTTTTAGAGTCCTTGATGGTTTGTAGGTGGCATTTAGGTGTATACCTTGGCCCTTCCTCCTCTCCCCCTCTCCTCCCCCCTTCCTCCCTTCCTATTGGCTTCACCCTAACTTGAGTTAGTGCAAGCTCAGTTTTGACGGAGCTTCTAAGGGTAACTTGTGGCTGATTGGAGGTGGGGGTGTTGTTAGGGATTACTTAGGTAAAGTTTTGGGTGCCTTTGCCATCAATCTAGGTGTCCAAAATAGTCACTTTGTGGAAGCCTCTGCTTCTTTTTGGGGATTTTCTTTGGCCAAGGTCTTGGGGTGTCAACCTTCTAGAGGTAGAGGGGGATTCTTTAAACATTGTCACTTGTCTGAGCCCTAAACTAAATCCTCCAAGTTGGTGCATTAACCATATCTTTGGTGACTCTATGGATCTGCTATCAAGCTTCTTGAAGGTTGCAATTCATCACATATATAGGGAGGGCAATCATGTGGCCATATTTTTTTCTCACTAAGGGATGCAAACCAAAGGAATTCAAAGATGGAAAGGTAATGATGATATCCCTAAAGAAGTGGTGACCCTCATACAACATGATAATGTTGGCTACTCATGACAATAGGACAAGTCAAACCTTTGTGTTAATGATTCACATCATCATTTCCATTAACAATGTCACACCCCATTTTTGGACAATTTGTTTATATGTTATCTTTAACTAATTACTAGTTAGATAAATTGCCTTGCATTTTAAATTATATTCTTAAAACTATGATTTGAGGATATTTATGATGTAATAATCATATTTTTAATTATGATATGCAGAATGTGAATATCAAATTTTATGATGATTAAAAGAAATAGACATGATTGTTGAATGTTGATAACAAATTATTATCATTATTTTTGTTTATTGAAATATTCATATGATGTTATGGATGTTGTGGTAATTGGACTAACTATCTTGTCAGATAAATGAGGTCGATGCAGGAAACTAGTTCCCCCTCCCAGATGAGGGAGAGTATCCCCAAAGAGAGGGAATCAAATCAAGGAAAATGGGCCGATCATCATACTCCAAGAACTCACACACACAATATTTGTTATTATATGATTGTGTTAATAGAAATCTTCTTGTGTCGTAAGTTTAGTAGATCCTTACATCTTGACATAGTCATTTACATGTCGTCATAATTGTCTTCATGTTACCACGTTGTCTTGCAACTGTTGTTTAAAGGCTATGGAGTCAATCTTCTATTTTGATTTTTCCTTGTTGACCTCATTAAAAGGTGTTATTTATCTTCTATTCAAGATACATGCATAAGTATATTTATATATTGTTATGGAGTAAAAGGTGGACACATGCCTTTTTACCTCCTAGTTTACCTCCTAGGTCCCTGTGTTTACACTCTACAAAGAAAAACTTTCATCCCAATGAGAAATCCATCGAAACCCATGTCAAATAGGAACTAGAGGTCCATTTAATGCTTAGGTCCCGACCAAAAAGGCACCTTGGGACTTGGGTGCCTGTGCCCAAGTCCACCCTGATTGGTCGGGGTAAAATTTAAAAGATGTTGGCATAGGACTCTTAAATGGGTTTTCCCTTGTTGGCTCTTTCAATTGATTTGTGAAAGTTTAATGGGATAGCATATATAAACAAGTGTTTGAATTCATTTGTAACCTAGGTTGATGATAGACAAGTTGATGATAGCAAGGTTATGATATTGTGCAAAGGCGAATTCAAGACATTCATTGTGTTTATGGCAGACTTGTGTTAGTATTATGTTTGTTGAAGATTTGGATTCATTAGCAACATCCTTATGATTTGAAGAATATTCATCCTCTATGTAACAGATTCACCACTAAGGTGTCATCATTGTGTTTGAATCATTTCATCATCATTTGGATTATCTCTAGCCTCTGTCCTGTAAGGACACACTCTCTCTTTAATAACAGTGTTGGGAGAGCTTGAATGCTAACTTGAGATTTGACCGAGGCAAATCCCTAAACACCACAACCTCCAAACCCCTTTTCTTCTTGTGTACAGGTTACAGGTGTGGGAATTGGGGAAGTAAAGGTTCAGGGAGTCTGCTTAAGGTTAAAGATTTGGGCCCTGAAAATAGAGTTCAAAAATTCTTCCATAGTAGACTAGGGCGCTAGCCCCAATGTCCAACAGGCAAAACAGACCTCGAATTCAGCATCAGAGCATCATTCACGACATTTTTGCAGTTTAGAGCTTTCATAGATCAAGACTTTCTGGTCTCGGGCGCTAGCCCCAGAGTCTTCTGACATTTCAGCTTCTGAGGGACAGGTTTGGACATCTCATTGATCACCATGGTACTTTTAGATCCTGACTTGCTGTTACCGTTTCTCTGTTATAAGCTAATTATCATAATTCTAGGGTTTAGTGCATTTATTGGCCTAGGGTTTGATAAAAGGCTTGGTTGAATCACATATTTCCTCTGCAAACAAGAGCACAAAATCAATAGCCGAGTCCTCTTCCATCTTGTAGTGACTTGGCTTAGTTTTGTCCTTGAATATTGTAGTGAAAGGAGGGTTTGATATAGTGTACTCACATACTTTGTATCCCATCCTCTTTTCTCTACTAAACATATATAAAGGAAATTATATAAATATCCATATATATATACGCATACCTACATAATCTTATAGTTATAATTATAATTTTATTTGGATGATTATTCAAATTCAAATTGCTGTGGAATTTAACTCCACGAAGTGGTGATATTTGCATTTATTATGGAAGAATGTGGATAAAATCCAATGAGTGGCACCTTAGTGCATACTCACTTTAGTTAAAACTTCAATGGTGAAGAGGAGTGGAAATTACTCCACCTGAATGCTTGGCATTCCGAGAGGAATTCTAGGGGTTTCACTGCCTAGGAATGAAGGAGAAATCGGTGAAGAATAAGAGGGAGTCGGAAAAAAAGTGGATGTAGTGTGGAAGCAGCAAGAGAGAGGGATAGATCTGAAACTTATTGAAGGGATATTGCTTGAGTTTTGATTGTTCTTATAGTACTTTGAAGAATTTAAGTATTATATTCTTCAATCATTCTTCTTTATTATATTGAACATGGGTTTGTAATATTGTTACATTCCTTAACAACAATGTATGTGAAACTTGAGAGAAGGGTCTTTCTCTATTTTTTCAATAGATATTCTTGTGGGTTTTAAACCAGTTTTATTTTGAGTTTGTGTTTGGTTAGTACATTGGGGATTCTTAATATTAAATTTTGAGACCATATTAGTTCTGTGTTTGATAATATTAGTGGTATTACTACAAGAACATTTTTAGTCTGAATGATGGTAGTATATTTTATTATATGTATAAACCCCATTAGGGATTGTATATTGGAAACCGTGGTATTCTGGTTATTCATATAGTAAGACCATTTTCAGTCTAGAGACTGTTATTTCATTGTCAAACATATTTTAGGAATTTTCGGCCATATTCAGACCTACCCTTATTATGGGTATAGATGATAGTCATTTGACTGTGGTCATGTCAGTTAAGGAAATGAGTTTGGTTATCTTCAATTCGACTTCATATAAGCCGAAAACCAGAACAAGATAAATTCTTAGATATTGTTTAATCCTTCATCGATTAGTGCTCTGCTAATATATAAAAATAGAGTAGAGTATTTCGTTACTTATTTTGAACCACTTGTTTATCCTTCGACGATACTCAGGTCTGCAACTGGTATGAGTTTAGACTATATTGTCATTTGACCACCTACAGGTCGACATTATGTGGAGGTTTAGGTTTTTGAAACACTCAATCATGTTCGCGTGTTCGTGTTTGATTTTGATGAGTCTATTTATTTATCCTTCGACCATACTTAGGTCTGCAAATGAAATGACTAAGTATGTAGTAAATTACTATTCGACTTCATACTGGACCTATAATGTATAAGATGATTCACATATTGTTTGACCAAAATTTATGTTTTTACTCTGTATGGAAAAAATAAATATGATTATAAAGTGGCTCGAATATAAACTAGTCGATGTTTATGTATAGTATATAAAGAATGTTTTTCATGTGCCTTTGATCTTTTAACATGTCGACTATATGAGGGCCTTTGGATTTATTTTTCAGATTAAGGAAATATTTGTCTTGGGATATAAGACAAGGGTTGATAAACTAGTTTAAATTGGAATTATTCCTTCATTTTGATTCATATTAAAGTGTGAAGGAATTATTGATTATTCTACATATCTTGATGGATTATGAATCCATCCATCTGTATTATCATAGGGTAAACTTGTGTGCAGGAAAATTAACATTATTGTTAGTTAATGATATATTATTATATATATAGCTTTTGTATACGAGAAACTTATTATATCAATCAGTTAGAAAATGCTTAAAGAAGAGCAGAGTTAGTTTTGAAATGTATCAAGCTCTATATATATTCTTGTAAATGCAATGACCTTGGTGTCTATATTAGGAAACTTTAAGTTCATCATGAGCAAGGACATTTGGGATCGATGTTTAAAATTGACATAGTTTTACACATTCTTGAGGGAAGAATTATATATGCCTAAATTTAAGAGGAATTAGAGAATGAGGGCAACAAGGAAACTATTTGAGTTAGTTAAAATTTACAGACTTAAACTTTGACTCATGGAGATCTTGTGAATTCAGTTGATTTCATAATTATGCCTTGTTTGACCTCTATGAATGACTAATAGTATTTATGATCTATCTCTTAAGTGAATTAATTTTAGTTGAGAATATTGTTATGAATCCTTTGATAAGATTTAGGAGGTAAATTCTTATATGATTAATAATTTCCAAAGTTATGAGTTGGGAATTCTTAATTTGACTATCAATATTGACTAAATGCTGAGAATGCATGGTAGTGCTCAACAATATCATTAATACTTAGTTGCTTTAGTTAGTCTTCTATCATTTACTTGACCTGTTGGATTTGTAGTTGGCATAAACTCCTTAATAAACTAGCCAAGCCAGTGATAGAAGGGCTATTTTCCTAATGCATATATGCTTATGTTTGGGATGTTATACTTTTATGAATGCATGTAAGTGAGAAATGATTTCTTGTTGACAAGTTTGAAATAGAGGTGTGTGAACAAACAACACAATCCTATTTGGAATGTGTATTTATTTATCAAAACTTTGGCCAAAGTAATGCAAAATTGTTGCTTGCATTGTTGATTCACAGTGTCTATATATTTGCATAACAGTCGGATTTGTGTCATACTTAGCTAGAGAGAACCTAGAGTCGTATGGAAGATTGTATGTGATTAGACTCAACACTAGTTCTTGGATGGCATGCTGTTATTGCAAATTTCCTTTATCTACTACCCTCGTGAAGGGTCTAGGGCCACTTCCTATTGGAAGGTGTGCAGGGGACTGCTAGTTTGTGGTTGGAGGTAAAGCACTCGAGTGATGCTATCCCTGTTGTAGATGGAGAACAAGGAAGACTTGGTCACACAGAGACATTATTTGTATTCTACATGTTACATGTATTATTGCAAGTTTGTAAACTTGTAAAATTTGGCATTAAAATGTAAATGTTACTTTGTAACATATTATGGATGATGGTTTATTCTTTTATTTTATTGTGAAATGAAAATATTCTTTATGAATCTCTTAAATGCATTTATGTGGTATTATTTATATTTTTTTCTAAAAAATAGTACTTTCTTGGTTAAAATACAAGTAAGTTCTTAAGAAATGGGTATACGTTCGTTACACATGGTATAAGAGTATGGTTTAAACACTCAGGCCTATGAGTCTACTTCGCAAGAAGTCATCAATGTAGATAAGCTTGTGTTTATTAACCTAACTCAAGTGATGCTATTCTTTGAATGCAAAAATGAGAGGGTCAAAGTCAAAGAAAATAGTGAAGAGAAAACCAAATAATTGAAAATAAAAGGCAAAACTGAAGCAATTGTAAGCTATGAAGCAGAGGCCTGGCTCTTCGATTTTGAAACATTGGTGAAAGCCTTAGAGTAAATCAAATTGGAAAGAGAAAAATGACTAAAGCTCTCAACCTCCACTATGATCAAACCAAACAAACCATCAGTTATTTGTGACATGCCTTTTGGGTTTGGACGAAATGTGCCAGTCCTAAACAATGAGATGATAGAGGAGTACTTTTGTGCACATCCTACCTCAAAATTTGTATTGTTAGATTCTGATGGAGAAGAAGAACCTGAGGAGGTTCCATTGCCTGATAGCGATTAGGAATCTTTGTAATCCTATAAGACATTATCTAAATAAGGATGTATAAATCCACTTATATGAATAAAATCATTTTTTTCCTTATTCATCAAAAGTGTATCGATTTATTGTGTTGGAAATTGTGAATTAGTTATTTTTGGTGTATGCGATGAATAATGCATTTATTTATATTTAAGAATTCAACATTCTAGCCTTTTTCCCATAAAAAATATTGGGCTAACGAATGCACAATATGACCCACCAGGTGCAATTATGGTTCAAACTAGAACAAACCCTAGAGGTAGTCAAGATGAACCAGGTCAAGCTGCAGAAGATCTTGCAACTAAGTTGGACCAAATCCTTGCTATATTGAACAAAACCAAAGAAAGGATAGGAGCTTTAGAATAGGAAGTAAGAGGGCCACTTAACCAAGATGATAGTGAGAAACATAACTAAGAAGATGGTGAGGAAAAAGACTAAGAGCATAGTGCTTATGGAGGGTGTGGTGAATCTAGGGAAAATTGGGTGAACTAGGAAGAAGTAATAAGGCACGCTGATGTAAGGACACAATTAACCAATGAACTTTCTAGAGATATGAAGAAAATAACCCTGCCAAAGTTTGATGGAACCGTGCTTGGAGATGGAGCAGAGGCATGGCTCAATGACATGGAAAAGTACTTTGAGAGTAGGAATTATTCTGAGATAACTAAGGGATTTTGGGGAGCTTACTAGTTGTCCAGAGAAGTATCCACATGGTGGATGAATAAGAAGATGGAGTTAGGATTGATTTACCTAAGTTTTACATGGGACCAGTTCATGGTCATTTTCAGACAAAGGTGGTTACCTCAGTTGTATTTCTATCAAAATTTAACTGATTTTTAGAATCTGTGATAAGGTGACATGATAGTGACTAAATATTAGGAGAAATTCACTAGAATCCTAAAGTATGTGCCTTGGTATCAGTGTGATGAACGCTTTCGTATATAGAAATTCATCATGGGATTGAATGCAAAAATAGGGGGAGAAGTGGATGTTCATGGTCCATCAACCATGGATCAGGTATTTGAAAAAGCAATCAAGCAGGAGCAGAAAATTAAGTCCATTTTGGCTTACTGCGATAAGTCTCCTAAGAAGTTTGGTTGGTCCAAATCTTCACCTTCCTTTAAGAAGAAAATTTGGAATTAGGATTCTAAATTGAAATCCAATGGGAAAAGATTAAAAAATAACAAGAATGCTTCTTGAATTGGAAGAAGGGGCAATGATTCCAAGAAGAGGAATGCTAATAAAAATGATCATTCAATTGAGAAGAAAGGACCTCCTGGTGGTCTTTTTACATGTGGAGGTGATCATTATGCAAATCAGTGTCCAAACAAAAGCTAAGAAAATTAGTACTAGATTTTTTCTCTGCCTTCTTAGTAGACAACTTTCTAGCAGAGAATCCATGCAGTTGTGGATAATCATTAAGTGGAGTATGAAATTGCTCCTATCGAAACTAAAGGTATTTTGTTTAGGATACCTATTTCTATTCTAATAGATAATGGTGCTACAGAAAACTTTGTAACACCTAGTTTGCTAAATACAATTCCTAGTTGAGTTGGCTATATGGCTAACTCTTGGTCAATAATGTATGCAAACTAGTCAAGAGCTCAGGTAGAGCAGTGCCTATTTCAAGTTGATGTAAGATTACCCTCTTTTTTCAATTGAAGTCAATTTGTATGTATCCTCGTTGGGATCATATGATGTCATACTAGGTATGAATTAGTTATGGCATCATAGAGCTAAGGTAGATTGTTTTGATAAATAATCGAGTGTTTAGATGACTTAGGAAATCCAGTTTAGATTCAGGGGATCAAATGTGAAATTAAGATTAGATAGGTGTCGAAAATACATCTCAAAAGAGCTAGAAGGGATGTCAATTATTTGTAGTTAAAATTGATCAAGTAGAGAAATCAAAAGAGCTGTCAATCCAAGATTATCCTTTTCTCTATGACTTCCAGGATGTTTTTCCTAATGAATTGCCACATCTACCACCTAAGAGATCCTTTGATTTCTCAATAAATATAATACTAGGTTCCACACCAATGTCCAAGGCACCTTACCACATGACAACCACAGAGCTGTTTGAATTGAATGCCCAATTACAAGAGTTGCTAGCCAAGGGATTGATTCAACCTAGTGTGTCACCGTGGGGAGCGCCAATGATCTTCGTCAAGAAGAAGGATGAAACATTGCACTAGTGTATGACTAGCGTATGTTGAATAAAGCAACAATAAAGAACAAATACCCTTTACCTCACATTGATGATCTCTTTGATCAAATGCATGGTGCATCAGTCTTTCCAAAAATTGACTTGAGGGTTGGTTATCATCAACTGAGAATTAAAGATGAAGACATTCACAAAACAACTTTTAGAATGAGATATGGGTACTATGAATTTATAGTCTTACCTTTTGGTTTGACTAATGCCCTACAACATTCATGAAATTTAATGAATAGTGTCTTCAAATATTAGTTGGACAAGTTTGTTCTTGTCTTCTTAGATGACATTTTGATATATTCTACGAATGAAGAAGAACATGCTCATCATTTGAGATTTGTTTTACAACAGTTGAGGGAGCAAAATCAGTATGGCAAGTTGTCGAAATGTACCGTAGATTCAAAAATAAGTTTAGTATTTAGGGCATATCATCTCCATTGAGGGAATTGTAGTAGATTCCTCAAAGATCAAAGCTATCATGGAATGACTAGCACCCAAAAACGTGCATGAAGTACGAAGTTTCATGGGATTAGCTTGATATTACAGAAAGTTTGTTTTGAATTTTTCCAAAATTGCAAACCTCATCACCACACTCCAAAGGAAAGGAAAGTAGCTTGAATGGATTGAAACGTGTGAGGAGTCTTTCTATACTCTCAAGGAAAAATTGACTTCTGCCCTAGTTCTTTGAGTTTCTAATCTAGAAGGTCACTTTGTGGTCATTACAAATGCATCACGAGAAGGATTGGGTGGTGTGCTCATGCAAGATTGATAGGATGTAGCCTACAAATCTAGGAAATTATGGCCATATGAATTAAATTATGCTCCACATGACTTGGAGTTAGCTGTAATTGTGCATGCCTTGCAAGTATGGAGATATTATCAGATGGGAAAATATTTTGAACTTAAGTCGAACAATCAAGGACTTAAGTATGTTTTCATTTAGCCAAACCTCAATGCATGTTAAAGACGTTGGTTGGAACTTTTGTCAGACTATGACTTTGATATAAATTTTATTAAGGGGAAAGAGAATTGAGTTGTCAATGCTCTTAGTTGTAGAAGGCATATTGCGGCAATGGCCACAATTCAAACCACTTGTCAAAAAAAGTGTTGAGGAATTCCCTAGGTGATGAATTTTATGAGTAAGTCAAAAACACACTATCAAAAAATTCTCAAGATACCAGATATGAAGGGTATTAATTTCAAACTGATGGGTTGATGAGGTACATAGATAGAATGTATATTCCAGATTAGGGTGATCTGAGAAATTCTGTGTTGAAAGAAGCTCATTATGCTCCTTATTTAGGACACCTAGGAGTAACAAAACTGTTAGCAGACTTGAAACCACTTTATTTATGGAAGGGTATGAAGTAGGGCACTGCAAATTTTGTGGCTAGATGCTTGGAGTGTTAGTGAGTCAAGGCTGAGAACTAGCACCCAGTAGGACTGTTATACCCTCATGATATCCCTGAATGGAAATGACAAGTCATTAGTATGGACTTTGTCCAAGGGTTACCTATGTCTAGAAACCACCATGATACAATTCTTGTAGTTGTAGAAAAGAAGCACATTTCATTCTAGGAAACCTTACAAACAGAGCACCTATTCTGGCAAGAAGGTTTGTATAAGAAATTTTAAGACTTCATGGAGTTCCTGAGAAAATTATCTCAGATAGAGATGCACGGATGACTTCAAGGTTTTGGAAAACCTTGTTTTAAGCGTTGGGAACTGAATTGAGTATAAGTTCAACCTACCATCCAGAAATAGATGGTTAGATTGAAAGAGTGAATCAAGTGTTAGAGGATCTGTTAAGGATGTATTGCATGGATCAACAATACAAGTGGGAAGAGTACCTTCCATTGGTTGAATTTGCCTACAATAACTCTTATCATTCTACTCTTAAAATGGATCCTTTTGAAGCATTATATGGTAGGAAGTGTTGAACTCCTATAAGTTGGGACAAACTAGAAGATAGGATTAGCCAAGTGGGCTAGAAATGCTGATGGAAATGGAGGAGCAATTTAAACTAATCTGGAAGAGATTAGTAGAAGGAAATTATAGACAAAAGAGTTATGCTAATGCAAAGCGTACTCCATGATAGTTTTTGTCAGAGATAAAATGCTTTTAAGGGTCAAGCCTCATAAGAGTTCAATTAAGTTTGGAAAATCCACCAAACTGACACCTAGATATGTGGGTTCATTTAAAATTCTAGAAGTAATCAACCTAGTTGCTTATAGACTAACTCTACCACCTACTCTTTCTTGCATGCATAATAACTTTCATGTGTCCTATTTGAAAAATTATGTGTCTAGTTGTAATCATGTACTTGATTGGAATGCTCTCAGATTCTGGATCTAGGGGTGGTCAAGATCGAGCCTCTCAGAGTGCTTGAGGTTTTCAATCTTGACTTGTGTAATAGAGAAGTCACTCAGTGCAAGGCCCAGTGGGACTAATATTTGGAGGACAGTGCCACCTAGGATGACTATGAAGAATTCTGTCGATGATTTCCTCATCTTTTTGCTTAAGTTTATTTAAAAAAAAGATGTTCTTATGTTTGATACTTGATTGAACTAGTCATCGGGGACAATGATCTTTTAAGGAGGAGATGTTACAGGTCCCATTTTTGGATAGTTTGTATATGCTATCAACTAATCATTAGTTAGATACATTACCTTGCATTTTAAATTATGTTCTTAAAACTATGATTTGAGGATATTTATGATGTAATAATCCTATTTTTAATTATGGTACATATGCAGAACATGAATATCATATTTTATGATGATTAAAAGAAATAGACATGATTTTTGAATGTTGATAAGAGATTATTATTATTATTTTTATTGAAATATTCATACGATGTTATGGATGTTGTGGTAATTGGACTAACTACCTTGTCGGCTAAATGAGGTGGATGCAGGAAGCTAGTCCCCCCTCCCAGACGAGGAGGGAGAGTATCACCGGAGAGAGGGAAGTAGATCGAGGAAAATGGGTAGATCATCATACTTTGAGAACTCACACACACCTAGTATTTATTAATATATGCTTGTGTTTTAATGGGAATCTTCTTGTATCGTAAGTTTGGTAGATCCTTACGTCTTGACATAGTCATTTGCATGTTGTTGTAATTATCTGTGTTACCAAGTTGCCTTGTTGCTATTTAAAGGATATGGAGTCAATCTTCCGTTTTGCTTTTTCATTGTTGATCTCATTAAAAGGTGTTATTTATCGTCTATTCGAGATATATGCATAAGTATATTTATATATAAAGGAAATTATATAAATATCCATATATATATATATTCATACCTATATAATCTTATAGTTATAATTATTATTAGATTGATAAATAATTATAGTTTATTTGGATGGTTATTCAAATTCAAATTGTTATGGAATTTAACTCCATGAAGTGGAGATATTTGCATTTATTATGGAAGTGATGTGAATTAAATAATGGAGATAAAGTCTAGCAAGTGGCACCTTAGTGCATACTCACTTTGCTGAAGAGGAGTGGAAATTACTCCACTTGAATGTTTAGCATTTGGAGAGGAATTCTAGGGGTTTCACCGCCCAGGAATGAAGAAGTCAGTGAAGAAGAAGAGGGATTCAGAAAAAAGAGGATGTAGTGTGGAAGTGGCAAGAGAGAGGGATAGCTCTGAAACTTATTGAAGGGATATTGCTTGATTTTAAATATGTTTTTAGAATAATTTGAAGCATTTGTTTAAGTATTTAATGAGGGAGGTAAATCTCAAAACACATAACAATACATACTGCTCATAGAAAATAGGAATGTTCTTTCATTAAACTAGAAAACAAATTACATCAAATAGATTAGAATTACATTATAAGATGAATTCCCAATAGGCTACAACACATGATAGCTTCCTTCCTCAGGATTCTAGAACCTTATGTTTTCTGTATCTTCCAATCTGCTAGGGTTTCTATTTTACCTCCTTTTCACAACTCACCACTTTTCACCCTTTACCTCTATTGCCTTCTAGAGCTAAAAGGTAGGCTATAAATACACATTCTCCCCAATGTCAGTTTTAAGCACCAAAATGAGCCCCACTGTCCTTGCTCCCGCCCAAGAAGAAATTTTGAATTTTAAAATTGGAAAACTGAATAACCAATTTTGAGTTTGAAACTTCGTTGGATGAAATCTTTAATATCTTGAAATCTGGGCGTGCTTCCGGGTTGACACTTATCGAGAATGCTTATTTCACTATTTTAAAGCTTTGGGAAAAATTTTAGGCTCAATTGCTTCTCTAATATAGGGTTACTAAAAATAGTAAGTCCTGATATCTCTAGCCTTTTTGAGAACTTTGAAGGTTCTGAATCATTATTCAAGCAAATGGGTATCCAAAAATCCCAAATTTGAAAGAAATAGAAAAGAAAATCATTTTTTTGGGTGATGCAAGATTGCCCTTACACCACTGGATGCTCTTGCATTATACACCCAGGGTAGTTTGAGAAGTGACCTTGTCACATCTTAGGTGTTTGGGAAAAACTCAAATAGTCAACCTCTGTCTTAGACAACCAATAAGAATCTTCAACAAGCCTTCCTCTCCACTTAACCAGATATTCTTCATATTGCTTGTTCTTGGTACTTCTTCCCACACAACTATCCAAGATTTCTTCTATCTCCTCCTCTGAAGCAGGTGCCAGAATATCCCACTTTTCTTCTACTGGTCCATCCTTTGTGCTACCTTCATGATACTCTAGAATTAAATCAACAATGTTGAACACAAGGGAAATGTTGATTCCACTCGGCAACTCTACCTCATATGCATTTCCTGAATCACGCTTCTTCAGGATCCTGCATGGTTCAAATTTCTTCATCTTCAACTTATTATATGTACCAACAAGAAATCTTTCTTTTCTTAGGTGAACCATAAATTTGTATCCAATCTTGAATTCTTTAAACCTTCACCTCTGATCTGCCTTAGCCTTGTACTGAGAATTCATTTTATTAATGTGTTGTCATACCTCTTCATGCAATCTCTTCAGGTGGTTTGCAAAGTCTTCAGCCTCAACACTACTCTTCTCTCCTCTGTCTATCCTTCTCACTTCAGAAGCATTTCTTGGATTACTTCCATATACAATTTGGAATGGGGATTTACCAGTACTCCTGTTGATAGAATTGTTGTAAGCAAACTCTACCTATGGTAGAATCAAATCCCATCCCTTGGGTTTATCTCCTACTAAGCATCTCAGTAGGTTGCCCAGACTTTGATTCACTACCTCTGTCTATCCCTCAGTGTGCGGATGATGTGCAGAATTGAACTTCAACTTAGTGTTCAACTTCTTCCATAAGGTCCTCCAGAAATACCCAAAAAACTTGGTATCTCTGTCTGAAAATATACTCCTTGGTAGATCATGTAGTCTAACCACCTCTTTGAAAAACAAGTTTGCACTATGAACATCACTATTTTTTGACACAGAATGAAATGTGCCATCTTTGAAAATTTGTCAACCACCACAAATATTGAATCATGTCCTCTCTATGTCCTTGGTAAACCAAGAACAAAGTCCATGTTGATATCCTGCCATGGTCCCTCTGGTAGAGGTAATGGCTGATATAGCCCAGTATTCTGACCCAGTCCTTTGGCGATCTGGCATACTCTACAACTTTGCACAAATTTATTCACATCTTGGTGCAACTGTGGCCAATAATAATTCCCACTAACAAGAGCAATGGCCTTATTTTGACCAAACTGTCCTACCAACCCTCCAATATGCTTTTCCTTAATCAGGTTCTCTCTTATGGAACTCCTCGAAATGCACAACTGGCTTCCTCTGAACAACATACCATCTTGGATTATGTAATCCAACCATCTTGTCCTATCCAGGGTAATAGGCTCCAAACAAGCCTTCTAAGCCTCTGTAAAGTCTGGATATTTAGGGTACAAATTCTTGAGTTCATTGAACCCAACAACCTCTATCTTCATCTTTGTCAACAAAGTTTGCCTTCTGCTCAAGACATATGCAATTCTATTGGACTTCCCACTCTTGTGCTTCAAAACAAAAGTATAACTTTGTAAAAACTCAACCCATTTTAAGTGCCTTTGATTTAACTTTCCTTGACTATTAAGATACTGCAAAGCTTGATGATCAGTATATAAAATTGTTATGTCAGAAAATGTCCCCTTGGGGGTTTTCCCTCTTAAGGTCTATCTCTTGGGTCCTTTAGAATGCATTTAGATAATCTTGCATATTAGTGGTGACTTCTGGTGAAGAAACCCCTAAGTTTTATGACAAATGGGACCTAGGGGATGCACTTATGATGAATCCTGCCTGAAATAGGAGGGAGGACTTGGGCACCCGCGCCCTAGTCCTGCCTTATTTTGGGTCAGGCCCTATTTTCATGTGTCAGTTATGTGACCATTATTAGGTCCTATACCGACACCTCAAGTTTGAATTACAAATTTCTTGGTGGGAAGTTGTTTAGTTGCACATATAAGCATGTTCAGGCATTCATTTGTAAACTAGAAGAGATCTAGAGAAGATGACTGCGAACTTTATGCATATTTGTGATTTCAAGATATTCATTGTTGCAAGAGTAGAGCATTGTTATTGTGTTTGTGATTGCAGATTTGACTTCATCTTCTCATGTGATTGAAGAACCTTCATTTATGTGAGATCTACACTACAAGGTGATATCTATTATGTTTTTGATCATTTATCATTTGGATTTTGCCTCTATCCTATAGGGATACACACTCTTTATCTAACAATGGTGTTCAAAAGACTTGAATGTCTCTCCGAGGCTTGATCGAGGCAAGCCTCTAAACACCACAACCACTAACCCACTTTTCTATGATTGCAGGTTATAGATTTTGGAAGTGAAAGAAGTGGAGTTGCAGGAAAGTATTACAGACTGTCAGAAGTGCATAGCAAAGAGAAAATTAGGACTTGGACTAGGGCTCCTGCTCATTAGTCCTCTGGATTCCGAAGCGGTGAAATCCCTGTGACAACAAGATTGTGTTACAAACATTCTTCAGAGATCCCAACAAAAGAAGGTACATTAGACTAGGGCACCTGCTCATTAGTCCCTGACTTTTCCACACACCAAACTTTGAAATATGGTATGTATTTGATTGTCATTTGATATCTCTGTGTGCGATCATTTTCTATAATTTGTCTGTTTGTTTTATGATTTTATAAAATTAGGGTTTTGAGCATAATCAGACTTAATTGAACAACAAATTCACACAATTCCAATCCTACCCTATGTTTCAAGTGATAGGAGATCTATAGTAGAGTTCTCTACTCGGTTGAATATTCTTGAATGTTAGTGGTGAAAGGAGGATTTAACATAAACCCTTGAAACAAACCAAAACATGTTCTCCCCCTCTTTTTACTATTAAAATTTTTGGTTAACCCGTGTTTTAAGGATTTTTGCACCTTGCTGAGTGTTGTACTTCATACTTCCATTCATTTCATTCATTCATTCATTTCATTTTCATCTTATTGCATTTGAAAAATTACAAAAAAATTGAAAAATTAGAAAAATTTGAAAAAAATTAGCATTTTTTTTTGCATTTTCAAATAATTTGAATTATTTTACATTTAATTTCTGTTATTATCATTAGATCTAATTTATTTTATAGAAATTAATCATTCATCATTCATTTACATTGCATTTCTATGCTTAAATTGTTAAAAATTGCTTGAAATTGTGCATTTTTTTATATAACCTAGTTTTGCATTAGCTAGGGTTTGTAGTCAAAATCTTGTTTCAAATTTTACTACCCTTTCAAAACACTCATTAGGACCGATTTCTAACTATAGTGTTTCATCATAGTGGTTTTCTTGCAAAATTTCATGTCTAGGGTTTGAAAACCATGCATTTTCATTAGATTTAGCCTTATTTTCTCTTTAGAATTGCATCATATGCATGTTGTGAAGGATTTTTCTGCACTAATTGACTATTATCAAGGTTATAATCTTCTGCCTCTCCTCAAATTCCTCACAAAACCCTTTCTCTTGGGCCTTTGGATTGAAAATTGGCGAAAATTTGCATATTTTAGGTGTATTTTCACTAGGTTTTGGCTTATTATCATTATAGATCTGCATTAAAGGTGTGTTGTGAAGGATATTATTAGTTTATTGGACTGATATTGGACATATTATTTTCTTCCTCTTATCAATTTCCTTACAACACCTCTTCTTTCACTCATTTGCATTGAAAAAAGTTGAAAAGAATCAAGCATTTTAGGTCATTTCCACATATAGTTTTGCACTTGTTCCTTGCATAAGCATTGAAATTTTTTTAAAATTTGATTTTGGATACATTTGAATACATATACACATGGATTATAATTGCAACAATAACACTAGGCTTCCCCCTAGGCCTTATTTGAAAAGAAGGAGCCCTGAACCTGAAATTACCTTTACACCTCATGACAAAACATTTGTAGACAATGAAGGGCCTCTTTACATTACTGTGAAAATAATGAAGATTCTGGTAAATGGTACACTTATAGGTCTTAATTGCATGACTAATGTTGCAACGGAAGAATTCCTTTATTCACATGGTTTGATATAAGGCTTCTATGAACCTTCGGACATGATGAGTAAGATACATAAGGGAACCTTTATAAACACTTCTAGGAATATATCTTTATTGGTTACTATATTTGATAAATCCATAGAAAAATTATTTGATGTTGTTCCCGTATCTAATCTTTTTCACATAAAACTAGGGCACCCATGGTTAAAGGCTATGAAAGTTGTCCCTTCAACAATTTATAATTGTGTAAAATTTTCTTTGAATGGACAAGTGCATACTATTCCTCACAATAGATATAAACCTTTGGTTACAAGACAACACGTTAGGCTTAATTACTTTTGGGAACATTCTGAACTGGAATCAAAGCCACAAACATATTTTAACTTCTTGAGCTATAGAAACTACAAAACATAATTATTACATCGAGTTTCCCATCCTTCTATTCAAGAAACAATAGCAGACGAACAACCCGCATTTGAAGAGCATCCTAGACCAAAAGGAAAAGGGCCCTATGCTGAGGTTCCTCTCCCACCATCCTTACAAGGATCGGGTGGTAGTCGTTGAGAGCTCAAAACATTCCACTGAGACAAATGAGATTTGACCATGGTGCTTCCTCCTCTAAAATACAAAAGCCTATGGAAGAACAAGACACTATTTTAAAAGAGATAAACAGTAAGACAAGAAGGAATAGACAAGCAAGAGAAAGGAGGAAGAGAAGACAAGCTTTTGCCCAATGAAACACATCTCAACAAGAAAACATCACACCTGACATTGAATCAAACCAAGAAGACCTTAAGAATGGACAACTTGAATACAAGAATAAAAGTTGGGCTATGGTACCTTATGTCCCACTTTCCTCTAACATTTGGGAGTGGGAAGATGATGGTTTTATCATTGACAACCTTTAATTAGGTTGTCTTTATAGGTAAGTGTTTCTAACCTTGGTGGTCACCTATGTCGTGGCATTATTTTCTCGTTTATGTGACCTCCCCTCTCATGTTGTGTTCCCCCTATGATGTGTTATCTGTTGTTTAGGCCTCCTAGGATGACCCTTGATACTCTTGTAAGGTCAAGGATACTGGGAGACCGCCTCTATTGTGACCTTCTATTTGTATCATCATTCTTCTATATTATTTCTCCTCTATTTTCATTGTTGTGTGTTGTGTCTTAAGGACATAGCGTTGCGGTTGGTGACTTGGGGGCACCCTCCTACATGATTGTCCCTAAGGCACTTGTTCTCCTCTCTTGATTTATTGTTTACCCTCCTCTAGTGGTTCTATTTAGTTAGCAGATGATTAAAAACAAATTATACTGATAAGGACCAAGTGTCCCTTTAGCAAGAAATAAAAAAATGGACCTAGTCCACACATGATGATGGGGTTGATATATATTATCTAACGCTTCACTAGTAGAATAGCTCCGTATGATATTTTGATGTTGTATTATCGCACTAACAAACTATAACAATACAGTTGCTCTGTGCACTTTGTTTATCTTTGAATCTCACCTCGTTACATTGGATTTCAAGATCTTTACAGTATAGCCCCATGGTTATACTCAGTTTCTGAATCCATAGTGTAACCTTGGCTTTTTGATGTGGTTACTTTCATGCATTACTTTTGATCATGTGATATGGTTGTTATCTTATGGAAATATTTCTAATGTCTTTTCTTGTAGGAATGTGTTTGTGGGAACATTTGGCGATCGTAAAGTACATGTCACCTCTGGGGGGCATGGGCTTTGCTAGAGCTTGTGTTCCCTTGTGTGTTTTCTTCCTACCTTAACGTGCTTGATATTGGTACACGATATCAACCACCTTAAGGTGGGGGCATATATAAGGGAAGCTGTCTGATGATTTTGGTACTAACGAAGCATGTTTGTAAGTCCTGTGTGGATGTGGGATGTTTTATCTCCGAGCGAGTGCACATCATTCTTTTCTATCTTGCAATCATTTAAGCCCTCTGCAGAGGCGGGGATGGTGTATTTCTTGAGGAGATTGCACATCCTGTCATTTTCTAAAAGTCCTCCAAGCAAGCGGGGCGGATCTGAGACTATCCTAACCCTTAAGCATGTCTTCGATGATTTTTGTGGCGGAGTGCAATTATCGGTGTGTGCCTGTAATGTGCCTAAGATGACTACGAACCTAGCAATAGGTTTCCTCCATCACTTGTTTTCTGTGTTTTCTCTGTCTTCCATGTGTGTGTGTATGGCATGTTTGTTCCCAAGCATAGTTTCAAGACCGCTGGCGATGAGCTCCTCCTATGCTTTAGATTTGTATGACGTGTTTGTTCTCAAGTGTAGTTTCAAGACTGGTGGCGATGAGCTCCTCCTACATTTGGGTTGTGTGTTTACTTTCCTTGTACTTGCATTTGCATTCATATGAGAAAATGAAAAAGAAATAATCATTGCATTCACTGTATTCATTATGTTTTGCATGTCTTCAATGTTGTCTTCTCCATGTTTTGCATGACTGTTACTATCTTATCTGTGTTTTGCGTGCCTGTTACTTTCTTCGTTGTGATTGGCGTGTCTTCTCCGTGCTTGACGTGTTTGTTGTGTTTGTTGACCATAGTTTAATGTAGGTATTGGCCTTACGTTTATACATATATTTAAGTGGGGGCTAAATGTTACATCAAAAAATGTCCCCTTGGGGGCTCTTCCCTCTTAAGGTTTAGCTCCCAAGTCCTTTAGAATGTATTTAGATCATCTTGGATGTTAGTGGTGTCTTCTCGTGAAGAAACAACTAAGTTTTATAACAAATGGGACCTAGGGGATGCACTTATGATGAATCCTACTTGAAATAGGGGGAGGACTTGGGCACCCGTGCTCTAGTTCTACCCTGTTTTGGGTCAGGCCCTATTTCTATGTGTCGGTTATGTGACCGTTATTAGGTCCTATGCTGACACCTCAAGTTTGAATTACAAATTTCATCGTGGGAAGTTGTTTAGTTGCATATATAAGCATGTTTAGGCATTCATTTGTAAACTAGAAGAGATCTAGAGAAGATGACTGTGAACTTTATGCATATTTGTGATTTCAAGATATTCATTGTTGCAAGAGCAGAGAATTGTTATTGTGTTTGTGATTGCAAATTTGACTTCATCTTCTCATGTGATTGACAAGCCTTCATTTATGTGAGATCTACACTACAAGGGGATATCTATTGTATTTTTTTTATCATTTATCATTTGGATTTTTCCTCTATCCCATAGGGATATGCACTCTTTATCTGACAACAGTGTTCGGAAGTCTTGAATGTCTCTCCGGGGCTTGACTGAGGCAAGCCTCTAAACACCACAACCCCTAACCCAATTTTTTGTGATTGCAAGTTATAGGTTTCGAAAGTGAAAGAAGTGGAGTTACAGGAAATGATTACAGACTGTCGGAAGTGCAGAGCAAAGAAGAAAACTAGGGTTTGGATTAGGGTGCCCGCTCATTAGTCCTCCAGATTCTGAAGCAGTGAAATCTCTGTGACAGCAGGATTGTGTTACAAAAATTCTTTAGAGATCCTGACAAAAGTAGGTACATTGGACTAGGGTGCCCGCTCATTAGTCCCTAAATTTTCCACACACTAAACTTCAAAATCTGGTATGTATGTGATTGTCATTTGATATCTCTGTGTGCGATAATTTTTCGTAATTTGTCCATTTGTTTGCAATTTTATGAAATTAGGGTTTTGAGCATAATCAGGCTTAACTAAAAAACAAATTCACACAATTCCAATCCTCCCCTATGTTTCAAGTGATAGGAGATCTGTAGTAGATTTCTCTACTCAGTTGAATGTCCTTGAATGTTAGTGGTGAAAGTTAACATAAACCCTTGAAACAAACCAAAACATGTTCTCTTCTTTTTCCCACTAAACAAAAAAAAACTCTTTCGGCAACAAATAATGTCTCCATTTCTTCAAAGTCTAAACTACAACATAAAAATCTTGATCATAAAAAGAATACTTTTTCTTGGCATCATTGAGATTCTCACTGAAACAGATAATGTACTTACCTTCTTGACTCAAAACAACTTCTATAGCACTACCACTAGCATCACAATCTACCTAAAATACCTTGTTGAAATATGGAAGTGCCAAAATAAGTTGCTCTGTGACTTTCTGCTTCAATGTATCAAAACTCTTGGCTTTTCTTGTAGTCCATTTAAACTCTTTTCTATCTCCTCTCATTGTCTTCGTTAGGGGTGTAGAAATGCTACTGAAATATTTGATAAATTTTCTATAAAAACTTGCCAAACCATGAAAAGATCATACTTCTATAGAACTCCTTGGAGTAGGCTATTCAATGATAGCCCTCACCTTCTCTGGGTCTATTTTAAGACCCTCATCCAAGATAACGAATCCCAGGTACACCAACTCCTTCACAAAACTACATTTCTTCAAATTAATCAACAACTTTTCTTCCCTCAGTTTCTTAAAAACTTTTCAAACATGCATTAAGTGCTCCTCCAAAGTCTTACTGAAAATCAAAATATCTTCTAAATAAACAATGAAAAATATACCCAAAAACTCTTTTAGTACCTCATTCATGAGCTGCATAAATGCACTCAGTGCATTGGTTAGCCCAAATAGCATGAGTAACCATTCATATGGGCCCTCCTTAGTCTTGAAGGTTGTCTTCCATTCATCTCCTTCTCTAATTAGGATCTGGTGATATCTACTCTTCAGATCAATCTTTGTAAAGTACTTCGCTCCACTCAAGCAATCCATAATATCATCCATCCTTGGCAATGGAAATCTGTACTTCATTGTAATTTTGTTGATGGCTTGGGAATCTGTACACATTCTCCACTCCCCATATTTATTTGGTGCTAGTACTGTAGGTATTGCACATGGACTTAGGCTCTCTCTTATTAGTCCTTTCCTTAACAACTCATGAACTTGTTTGTTCAACTCTTCATTCTCTGCAGGAATTATTCTATGGGATTCCTTATTTGGCAAACTAGCTCCTGGTATCAAATTCATTTGGTGTCTTATCTTCCTCACCGGTGGTAAACCTTCTAGTACATTATCAGAGACAATGTCCTAAAATTCTTCCAACAGATCCAAGAATTCTATTGGTACATCTTCACATTTCTCCTGGCTGATCTTAGGAATCAACGCAAAGCAATGATGCTCATGCCTCATACCCTTCAAAAAATTCTTACCATCTACCAAGCAAATTCTGGCAGTACTACATACCTTTTCTTCTACCTCCTTCAAGGGCTTCAACTTATGACGAACTCCATCCTTTGTCAGGGAATAGGTGTTAGCACGACCATCATGGACAGTGCACCTATCATACTACCATGGCCATCCCAATAGCATATGACTTAAATCCATCGGTATGATGTCACACATCACCTCATCATGGTAGTCTCCAATCTTGAACTTGACTAAACACTATTCATTGACCAAAGCTTTATGGTCCTTCTGCAACCATGCAATCTGATATGGATGTGGATGCCTTCTTCTTGTCAACTTCAACTTGTTAACCATCTCCTCTGAAACAAGATTGTCAGTCCTTCCACTATCAATAATAATATCACAACACTTACCTTGACACTTGCACCTTGTGTGGAATAAACTCTTCCTCTAATTTGGTTCTTTCTCCTCATTTAATAGGGTTCTTTTGACAACTAGGGTTTCTCCCCTTTTAGCATCTTCAGAATGCTTAGACTATGCATCTTCATCTACATGTGAAACTCGTGCATTACCTTCAAGTCTTCTGTTTATCCTTCTTTACTATTGCAGACACTCGTATGCTCGATGTCCTTTTACATATTGGAAACAGGTTTGTTTGAAACCTCCTCTTCCAGGTCCTTGCCCAGGTCGGCCTCTTCCTCTTCCTCTTTGCTCACCATTATTTTGGTCACGAGCATTATCTCCTCTCTAATTTTGTCTGGTGCCAGCTTCTTCACTTTTCTTTTCATCTTCATTTCAGCCTCTATAGGATCTTCCACTAGTCCTTCCACATTGACCTCTTCCTTTTTTCTTGCTTTCAAATCTTTTATTTAGCTTCTCTTCCACCTTTATGGAAAATTGGTATGCATCTTCTATGGTGGTCATTCTGACCAGGCTCAACTCCTCTTGAATACTTGGCCTTAACCCATTAGTGTAATGGGCTACTTTCTCCTTGTTGGCCTCTGCATGGTCTGTCCTAATAGTAATCTTATAAAACTCTTCTGTATTCTCCTTGACAGACTTGCTACCTTGCTTCAATCCTTGCAGCTTCTTCAACAATTCCAACTCATAGTCCATAGGAATGAACTACTTCTTTAGTTTGTCCACCATCTGATCCCATATGATAATCTTTCATTTTCCTCTTCTATTTCTCTCCAGCTAGACCTCCTTCCACCAAATACTAGCATGGCCCTTCAACTTCAATTTTTCAAACTTGACCCATTCTGGACCCTCCACATCTTCATAGTTCAAATATTCCTCCATATCATTTATCCAATCAATAAGCTCTTCCAGATTCAAATCTCCAGAATAGGTAGAAACTTTGATCCTAGTTCTCTTTCCGATCTTTGAAATGACCCTCAACAACCTAACTTCTGCAGGATCTCCTACACCATCTTGTTCTTTCTCAGAGAACTCTTATTCTTCAGCTTCATCACTTTCTTCTCTTATTCTTGGCTGAAACCCTCTCAACTGCTCTTGCAATGTATTGATCTGCCTCTATAGGGCTCTAAAACCCTCTTCTATCCAAGCATTTCTCCCACCATGGTTTCTTCATGGAGGCATTTTGATCTATACAACAAACCCACAACCTCAGGTCTTGGTGTAAACTACCTCACGGTCGGTGATCTGTCTACACATTCAAGAACCCTTGCTCTGATACCACTTGATGAGGGAGGTAAATCTCAAAACACACAACAATACAGACTACTCACAGAAAATAGGAATGTTCTTTCATTAAACTGGAAAGCAAATTACATCACATAGATCAGAATTACATTATAAGATGAATTCCCAATAGGCTGCAACACATGCCAACTTCCTCATGATTCTAGAACATTATTCTTTCTGTAGCTTCCAATCTGCTAGGGTTTCTATTTTACCTCCTTTTTATGAGTCCACTTTTTGCGCTTTACCTCCACTGCATTTTAGAGCTAAAAGATAGGCTATAAATACACATTCTCCCTAATGTCAGCTTTGAGCACCAAAATGAGCCATACTATCCTTGCTCCCGCACAAGAAGAATTTTTGAATTTTATTGGAAAACTAGATAGTGCAACTTCTGGGAGCCATAAATTTAGATCCGACTATTGGATTTTCAAGTATTATATATCGTTGGAAATCTTGTGAAGAGTTCTACACCATGCTTGAATCAAATTTGTAAGATCCGTAACTTTTAGCCCTTTCCGGGGCTTCTAAAGCCCTCAATTTTGAGTTTGAAACTTTGTTGGATGAAATCTTTAATATCTTGAAATCTTGGTGTGCTCCTGGTCTAAAACTTACCAAGAATGCTTATTTGACTATTTCAAAGCTTTGGGAAAATTTTTGGGCTCAACCGCTTCTTTGATATAAGGTTACTAAAAATAGTAAGTCTTGGTATTTCTATCCTTTCTGAGAACTTTGAAGGTTCTAAATCATTATTCAAGTAAATGGGTATCCAAAAATTCCAAATTTGAAAGAAATAGAAAAGAAAATCATTTTTGGGTGATGCAAGATTGCCCTTACACCACTGGATGCCCCTGCATGAGTATTATATTCTTCAATCATTCTTTTGTATTATATTGAACATGGGTTCGCAATATTGCTACATTGCTTTACAAGAATGTATGCAAAATTTGAGAGAAGGGTCTTTCTCTATTTTTTTCAATAGATATTCTTATTGGTTTTAAAACTAGTTTTATTTTGAATTTTTGTGTTTGGTTAGTACTTTGGGGATTCTTAATATTAAATTTCGAGACCATATGAGGTTTTTGTTTGATAATAGTGGTATTACTACAAGACCATTTTCGTCTGCACAATGGTAGTATATTTTTTTATATGTATAAACTTCATTAGGGACTACATATTAGAAATCATGGTACTCTGGTTATTCCTATAGTAAGATCAATTTTGGTCTAGAGACTTTTATTTCATTGTCAAACATATTTTAGGAAATGTTGACCATATTCAAACCTGCCCTTATAATGGGTGTAGATAATAGTCATTTGACAGTGGTCATGCCAGTTAAGGAAATGAGTTTAGTTATCTTCAATTATGAAACTTTAAGTTCATTATGAACAAGGAAATCTAGGATTGGTTTTGAAACTTGACATAGTTTTACACATTCTTCAGGAAAGAATTATATATTCCTAAATTTAAGAGGAATTAGAGAATGAGGGAAGCAAGGAAACTATTTGAGTTAGTTAAAATTTATAGACTTAAACTATGACTCATGGAGATCTTGTGAATTTAGTTAACTTCATAATTATTTCTTGTTTGACATATATGAATGACTGATAGTATTTATGATTTGTCTCTTAAGTGAATTTATTTCAGTTGAGAATAGTGTTATTAATCCTTTGATAAGATTAGGAGGTAATTTCTTATATGATTAATAGTTTCCAAAGTTATGAGTTGGGAATTCCTGATTTGACTATCAGTATTAACTAAATGCTGAGAATGCATGGTAGTGCACAATAGTGTCATTAATACTTAGTTGTTTTAGTTAGTCTTCTATCATTTACTTGACTAGTTGGATTTGTAGTTGGCATAAACTCCTTAATCAAGTAGCCAAGATAGTGATAGAAGGGCTATTTTCCTAATGCAAATATTCTTATGTTTGGGATATTATACTTTTATGAATGCATGTAAGTGAGTTAAATGATCTCCTGTTGACAAGTTTGAGATAGCGGTGTGTGAACAAACAACACACATCTCCTATTTGGAATGTGTATTTATTTATCATTACTTTGGCCAAAGTAATGTAAAATAGTTGTTAAAATTGTTGATTCACAGTGTCTATTTATTTGCATAATAGTCAGATTTGCGTCATACTTACCTAGAGGGAATCTAGAGTCATATGGTAGATTGTATGTGATTAGACACAACACTATTTCTCAAATGGCATGATGTTTTTGCAGATCTCCTTTATCTTCTACCCTCATGAAGGGTAGGGACACTTCCTATTGGAAGGTGTGCAGGGGACCCTTGGTCTGTGGTTGGAAGTAAAGCACTCAGGTGATGCTCTCTCTCTTGTAGTTGAAGAATGCCAAAGACTTGGTCACATAGAGACATTATTTGTATTATATATTTTAAATATATTATTGCAAGTTTGTAAACTTGTAAAATTTGGCATTAAGATGTAAATTTTACTTTGTAATGTATTATGGATGATGGTATATTCTTTTATTTTATTATGAAATGAAAATATTCTTTATGAATCTCTTAAATGCATTTATGTGATATTATTTGTATTTTTTTTTAAAATAATGTTTTCTTGGTTAGAATGCAAACAAGTTTTTAAGAAATGGGTAGGCATTCATTACAAACATTGTGAGTCGTGTGAAGTTCAAGAGGCTTCTTCTAGCTTCAATTTACTTCCTTGGGTTTACTCTTCAATATTGTATCAATTCCTAGGCGCCCATTTATAGTTGTTAAAGGGACATCACAATTGAAGAGTAGTTTAATCTATTGCCCAAGAACAATTTTCTTGTTGACACAACGTGTGGGGATTGCAATCATATGGAACCCTTTTCTTGTGAATTTGTCAAGAAAAACCCACCATATCAATAGAATTGTTGCTAACTAGTGTAAGAGTTGGTATAGAATTCTCTATATCATGTAAGATTTGGCTATGAAGGTAGCCACCCAAGATCTAGGAGCTTCAATGAAAGCACAAGAGAGACCCAACACGAAAGAACAATTGTATTTTAACAAAGGATCCAAATAAGCATACAATAGATACATGATATGAACATGGATGCGATTACAATGAGAAGCTATTGGTTATATAATCCAAGGTGAAACATAGGACAATATAAGACTATGATAAATGTCTTAGTCTTATGATTTGAGACACAAAAAGATAACTATCCTATGTGTGCCCTAAGTATGCACTAAGTAAACTTAATAAGACAAGTGTGAATAAGACCTAATGTGGAAATAATTAGGTAATATACCTCATTCACATGAACACCCCCCTTAAGTGCAACTTAGGGAGAATACTTAAACATGCAAAGATGCAAATATGGGTCCCAACTACAAGGCCATTTTAGGTACCCATGTACAAACAATCTCTCACAAATAGAGTAAAGGAGAAAAACCTATAGAAAAAACCCCTTTCCAAAAGAGAGAAAACACAATATGCTCTCCAAAAGTATGAGAAGGAAAAACCCCATGTGAGGAAAAAGTCCCCTCATAAGAGAGAAGAAGAGAGACCATGTAGCCCCGCTTAATGTATTATCTCCTACACTAATAGTATATGCCCTACAATGGATGTTGAAGATGATTCAAAACCGTCGAGCAACATTTCTCCCGTTTTGAAGAAACAAAACCAAGGATGAATGTAGTATGTATTCCCATTCTTGGAAGGAATATGAGGCAAGAAAATACAAGATATATGGAGTCTTTGAACTTTTCTTAAGTTTCACCATGTCGATGCTGAAAGGTGACACAATCAAATCAAGAGTCCCAAGCCAAACTGAAGAAAGTGACAATACATAACCTAGTGGAAATAGATGTAGAACAAGATCCAAAGACAAAGATGAGTCCTCTAAATTCTTCTCAAAGATCTCTAACCCAATGGTGTAGGAGCATCCTAGGTTGTAGAGTAATCTTGCATCAACCAAAACTATTTGCATTCTTTTTTTCTTTTATTTTCCAATTTATTTCAGTTTAGTTCAGTCAGTAGCAATTTCAGCATTTTGTACCGCATTCTATCACAATTTCATTTCAAAGCTTGTGGAATAGGAATTAGCATCTATAAATCTTCATGCACATCATATCCAAAATTCAAATCATTTGGATCAGTTTCTAGAAAGAAATCACTATTAGAAGATCAACTGTTTTCTTAGAATAGAGCATTCAGACAGTCTTAAACAACTAGCTGAAGGAGAAGACTTGCGGAGCACTTCCATGACTTGCGAAGCTAAATGGAACATCATTCAAGATACTTTGGGACATGGCTGACCTTCCCTGAGATCCACACCTTGTTCCATTCACTTGCAGAGGAATACAAGTTACTTAAGGCTGACTGGTGCAGGGGTACCCTTGGTTTTAGGTGCACCCTTGCTGTCATGTAGTAGAATTTTGGATTTTGGTCATATGAAGGTTTATTTCATGTAATAAGGTCTTTTAGGCCATTTCATGTCATTTAAAAGTCATTGTTGAGTCTTTAGGTGTAATGTAGTACAAACATGTCAATGTCAATGTTGTCAATGACAACTTTTCTATGTAATGAACCAATTTGCAAAGTTGTTTCAAAAGTTAGTTGGGGTCGGTTGAATGGTGAAAACTATTTGTAGAGGCATAAATAGGCCTATATTGTATGACCCAAGGGTTGGATGGTGGAGTTTTGAATTTGAAGCAATAAACAAATTCTATTTTTTTTGCAATTTCTAACATTTTCTTGCTGTTCTTTGGTGTGGTACGGATTTGTATGACCCTGTACCAATCTAAAACCAATTATGGATGAAAATAGGGTGAATCTACTTTCCATTTTGGTTGTTTGCATGTGATTTCATTAAGTTAAAACCTTCCAATGTACTTAAAGCTACTAAGCATTTGCAGTTGGAATATGAGGATGCAACCCAAATTATCTTTGCATTGCTTAAAGGTAGTTTGGTATTCCATTTTCTATTTTGCAAACTAATATGAATAGAGAAAAGGAAAAGGCCACTGATTGTACAGATCCAAAGAAGAGAGCAACATTAAACATTGCAGGCTTGGGTAATATAGGTTGTGTTGTTGATTCTCAGTCCAAGCCTCTTCCACATCTGAGAAGGGATGGCATTGACAAGGCAAGGAGAACTCAATCTTCTCTGTTTTCCATTGAGGGTGAAAAAAATACACATTCCTTGCAGACACTACACAAGGAAATATTGGAGGTTAGATATGATTTACTTCTTTTAGAAGAAAGCAGTAACACTGATCAGAAGCCTAAGGTCAAAATGAAGCCACCTATTGGAGAAGAGAAAGGTGCTCTTTCCATGTATGCAATCCATCAAGCAGACTGGGAGCAACTACATATTGGAGTTAGCAGATGCAAGCAAAGGGTAGTTGTGAACAGAGGAGCACTTGATTTCCAGGTTGAAGATTTAGTTTTTGCTTTGCACCTTTTCCAAGGGGATGTTGTTGCAGGTCATGATGCAGGTTCCCAAGCATGGATATACTATAGCAGGTCTCAACTCAAAGGGGCCTTGAGTTCTTTTCTCCTCTGGGGAGTATGGTGTAGGGGCACCCTTGGTTTTAGGTACACCCTTAGTGTCAGGTAGTAGATTTTTAGATATTGGTCATATGAAGGTTTATTTCATGCAATAATGTCTTTTAGGCCATTTGATGCCATTTAAAAGTCATTGTTGAATCTTTAGGTGTAATGTAGTGCAAACATGTCAATGTCAATGTTGTCAATGACAACTTTTCTATATAATGAACCAATTTGCAAAGTTGTTTCAAAAGTTAGTTGGGGTCGGTTGAATGGTGAAAAATGTTTGTAGAGGCATAAATAGGCCTATATTGTACGACCCAAGGGTTGGATGGTGGAGTTTTGAAGTTGAAGCAATAAACAAATTCTATTTTTTTTGCAATTTCTAACATTTTCCTATTGTTCTTTGGTGTTGTATGGATCTGTACGGCCCTGTACCAATCTAAAACCAATTATGGATGAAAATAGGGTGAATCTACTTTCCATTTCTATTGGTTACGTGTGATTTCATTGAGTTTCAAGGGAGTTGTGTTAATTTCTTTCCAGACTGGTCTAAACCCTAGGTAGGGTAACCAGTGAGCAAGTAAAATGTATAAATCTCCATTCCACTCATAGAAAACCCTCAAACTTAGTGGAATGGCCTATGTTAACATGTATTTTAATGCCCCAAGGTTGCAGAGATAGGTGAGGGAGTTTGCACGTGTGGGAAGGCATTAACAGTATGATATCTCCATGTATCAGAACTAGAAGCCCTAGAGACTTGGAGAAATTGTTGCAAGACCATTGGAGAATGATCCATGAAGAAGGAGTAGTTGATTGAGAGCATTGAGATATGTTTGAAGTGTTGAAACAGGAGTAGAGACCCCTTGAAGTCCAAAACTCTGTTGTGTAATGCTTAATTGCCCTTTTAGGCCTAGTAAGAAGGAGGACAATCAATTGTTGAACCCTTCCGTACAAAGGAACCCTACCTCACTTTTGAATATGTGTAAGAATGGCCAAAAGGGTATCTAAAATGGGTCTCCTTTTCTGTAGATCAGGTTTGCTCCAAAAGATATGTCCAAAAAGGCCTTTTTGAAAGGCTACAAGGAACAACGGTGGTTTGTGGAGGAAAGCCCATTGATTGATGACCAAGGGCTCTTGAGAGTGGTTGTCTGAGTGAGTTTGATCATTCCATACCCTTTCTCTGCATCACTAACCTATCTGTGTACACACGTTACACCTTTATTGGAGACTATAACTTCTTCCTTGTTCTTGTGATCCAGAGATGATATATAATCATGTAATAGATGCATAGGAAAGTAGTTAATCAGATAGTGACTCATATTATGATGTTTTAGTCCTAAGATTTTTTTCTATAGGGTGCTTCAAAGCCAAAACTTGTGCATATATTATAACTGGAGAATCAGGCTTGTGAGCCTGAATTTGTAAGCCCACATGTTGCCGACATGCCTACATTTTGAATCTTTGATATATTAAGTATCTGGATCTGCATTTGCATTCTATAATTGAGTTGTTGCCATTGTGTTTACTCTTGCTGCATGGTTTGGATAGTTCACTCCATGGACCCTCCTAACCGTGACTACACCAAGTGGTAGCAAAGTGATGTTTGAATCCTTTGGGAGTGAAGTTGAGTGAAGTTTGTGAAGGCATTCTATAAGATCTTGCTATGAACATATTGCTGAACCCGAGGCAAACTACCTATGTTGTCAACCGATCACTGATTGTGAGGTAGTTGCAAACCTTGTAGCCTGATCGCTGAATTTGAGGTAGTTACACTTGATCCTAGGAAGAGATGCCGCTGAGGAGTTCATACCTATTGTTGGTACTATGGCTAGAAGAATGGATGAGATGATGGAGATGATGAAAACATTGCGAGTTTGATTGGATGCTATTGAAGAAGATCGCAGAAGCGGACTTACACCTTGACCTAATGTTGAAAGTGATGATGAAGAATTTCAATCTACTAATCAAAATGAAGAAACCCTAGAAGAAGAAGAATCGGATCAAGTGAAGATGTTGAGAGCTATTTTGAAGATTGGGAAAAGACCTAGAACAGATGTACCAAACTATATTGGTAATTTCAATTCAGAGGTATTGATTGATTGGATAAATGACCTAGAAGAATACTTTGAATATGAAGAAATTGAAGATCTGGAGAAGGTGAGATTTGTGAAGACTAAGTTGAAAGGACATGGTGGTATTTGGTGGAAAGAAGTTCAGTTGGATAGAAAAAGGAGAGGAAAAGAAAAGATCATAAAGTGGGATAGAATGGTGACAAAGTTGAAGAATCAATTTATACCTACTGACTATGCATTGGAATTGTTGAAGAGATTGCATAACTTGAGACAAAAGGAGAAAATAGTGAAGGAGCATACTGAATAATTTCATAAGATGATTATAAGGACAAGACATAGTGAAGCAAGAAAGGAGAAAGTGGCAAGATGCATCAATGGATTGAGATTGAACATTCAAGAAGAACTGAGTTTGGTGAGGATGACAACACTGGAAGAAGCATATCAGTTTGCCCTGAAAGTTGAAGAAAAGTTAAACAAGAAGCATGATCAGAGATAGAGAGGTAGATGATGTAAATTTGAGAAAGGTAGAACATATTCTAGAGGAGAAAGACCATATACAGAGTAGAACAAACAAGATAGCCCATTCAAGGAGGAAAGAGATAGTAGTTCATACCGGAGAGATGACAAAACTTTCTACCGCAGAGGAAACCCTAATTCTTACTGGAGTGAAGGATACATAAGCAATGAAAGATGACTAGATAAGATAACATTCAAAGGAACCTATTTTAAGTGTGGAGGTGAAGAACGTAGAGCATATGGTCATCAGGGAAGTACAAGCAAGAAGACAGAGAACAATAGAAGAACAACTTATGTGGAAGAAGAACCTGTTGGATCACCTAATTCAGTTGATAAACCTAAGAAAGGAGAATCACTAGTCATGAGGAGAACACTATTTCAATCAGAGACAAATGAGGAACCACCGCAGAGGAAGGGTTTGTTCCGGACCAGATGCAAATCATGAGGTAAATGTTGTAAGGTTGTAATTGATAGTGGTAGTTCTAAAAAATTACTTTAAGAGGAGATGGTGACTAAGTTGAACCTGGAGAGATTGAATCACCCTAAGCCATATCAGATAGCATGGATTCAGTATGATCATAAGGTACTGGTGAGTGAACAATGTTTGGTGAAATTTCATATTAGATCTTATCATGATGAAGTATTGTGTGATATTATTCCTATGGATGTATGTCATATATTGTTGGGTAGACCATGACAGTATGATAGAAAATCTATACATGATGGAAGAAAGAATACCTATACTATAACATCAAATTGAAAGAGAATTACCTTGATTCCTTTAGAAGATGAACCTAAGGGTGAAGTATGCGGGAATGCTAGAATCTGTTTGGTTGATGGAAGGAAATTTCTAGATGGTTTGAGACATGAGAATATGTGTTATTCTTTGATTCCTAAGAAGCCTGGAACCCTAAGTACAAAGATTGAAGAATCACAACTGGAGGTGATAACTGAATTGCTGACAGAGTATGAAGATATTATATTAGGTAATGTACCTGAATGATTGCCACCAATCAAGAGTATTAGTCATCACATGGATCTTATACTTGGAGCTAGTTTGCCTAACAAAGCAACACATAGAATGACACCAGCAAAGAATGAAAAATTGAATAGATAGATACAAGAGTTGCTAAGGAAAGGTTTGATTACAGAAAGATTGAGTCCTTATGCAATACTTGCAGTGTTAGCACTGAAGAAGGATGAAGAATGGAGAATATTTATAGACTCTAGAGAAATCAACAAGATCACAATTAAGTATAGATTTCCATTGCCTAGGATGGGTGACATTATGGATTGCTTGAGTGGAGCAAAATATTTTACAAAGATAGACTTGAAGAGTGGATACCATCAAATCAAAATTAGAGAAGGAGATGAATGGAAGACTACTTTCAAGACAAATGAAGGATTGTATGAATGGTTAGTGATGCCTTTTGGATTGACTAATGCACCAAGTACTTTCATGAGATTGGTGAATGAAGTTTTGAATAAATTATTGGGTAAGTTTGTTATTGTATATTTGTATGATATTATGAATTTAAGTAAGACAAAAGAACATTTGTGACACCTAAGACAAGTATTGTAGAGGATGAGAGAAGAGAAATTGCTAATCAACATCAAGAAGTGTAGTTTCATGAAGGAAGAATTGGTATATACTTGGGATTTGTGATTTCTGGGGAAGGATTGAGGATGGACCCTGAGAAATTTAGAGCAATTGTTGAGTGGCCAACACCTAAGAGCATTGAAGAAGTCATATCATTTCATGGATTAGCTAGTTTTTACCGGAAGTTCATCAGAAATTTCAGTTCAACATGCACACCAATGACCGAGACAATGAGAGGTGATAGAAAGGACTTTAAGTGGACATCAAGAGCAAATAAAAGTTTTGAATTGTTGAAGTAGAAAGTGACAGAGCAACCAGTGTTAGCATTATCAGATTTCAACAAAGTATTTCAAGTAGATTGTGATGCAAGTGGAAATGTAATAGGAGCAGTGTTAAGTCAAGAAGGAAGACCTGTAGCATATTTCAGTGAGAAGTTGAATGATGTAAGAAGAAGATATTCAGTTTGTGATCATGAATTCTATACCATAATTCAAGCCTCGAAGAAGTGGAGACATTATTTGTTGCCTAAGGAGTTTGTGTTGTATACAGACCATCAAGCTTTGTAGTATTTGAATAGTCAAGGTAAGTTGAATCAGAGACATATGAGATGGGTAGAGTTCATGTAGAGTTACACTTTTGTATTGAAGCATAGGAGTGGAAAATCAAATAAAGTTATTGATGCATTGAGTAGAAGAGGGAATTTGTTGACAAAGACGAGAATAGAGGTATTAGGTTTTGAGGAACTAAAGAACATGTATGCAGAAGACCTTGATTTTGCAGAACCTTGGAAAGCATGTAAGGAACCTATTCTAATAGATAGGAGTAAGTGGCTGGATTATTTCATTTAGGAGGATATGTTGTTCAAAGGAAATCAATTGTGTATACGTAGGAGTTCTATGAGAGGTAATTTGATCAAAGAGAAGCACAGTGGTGGATTGGTAGGACATTTTGGAATTGATAAGACAATGGCTTTGGTAAGTGAAAATTACTTTTGGCCTAAGATATATAAGGATGTTAGGAAATTTGTGTAAAGTTGTAGAGTATGTCAAGTTGCAAAAGGAAGTAGTGAAAATATTGGGTTGTACAAATCATTGACAGTACCGAAGAGACCTTGGGAAGGCATAAGCATGGATTTCATATTAGGATTGCCAAAGATACAGAGAGGACATGATTTTATATTTGTAGTGGTGGATAGATTTCCAAAGATGACACATTTCATACCTTGTAAGAAGACAAATGATGCAGTGCATGTGGTTGACCTATTTTTTAGGGAGATTGTGAGATTGCATGGATTACCTGTTGGGACCTAAAATTTTCTGCAATTTTTCGCAAAAAATCTTAAGGTTCCCACAATGTAAAGTATAGTTTTTTGCACTCTGAAATACATTTGCTAAAACAATCTTAGGAACCTATTCTAGAAATAATGGCCTTGATTGTTAATACACAGAGTCCACTACATATTGCCTAAAAACAAACTCCCTTGGTGCAAAATATTTGGCAGATTACAGACTATGTGCAAAGTAGAGATGGGGACTATGGTACAAGAAATGAACATCCATCTAAGCACAAAAAAAAAAGAATTTTAACAGATGTATAAAATATATTACAAAGCACCCCACATTCTCGCTAGAATATACAAAGTTAAAAAACTCAGTAGAAAACCCTAATCGGCAAGATATAGACGATCGGAGTGGATTTATTAAGTCCTTCCGATTGCATAAGTCATTCTGATAACTAGAGCTACAAAGATTTCGGTAAGACTCTTACCGAGGGAGGATATATCAGAAGGATATATATTATCGGGAAGGGTCTTGTAGGTCTCATCGACGATGAAGATTACTTTGATAAAGAAAATACTGATGCACCGTCGTCGGTATGACCATTCCCATCGGTGAATGCTTACAAACCTCAGCCGATGCACCGATGGATACATTTGACTTTGTTGACTCTCCCCAACTCTTCGGTGGGACTTCCGTCATCGGCGAGCACCTTGTATCTCCTCCCGATATGCCGATATGCCAAAATATTGTATATACAATACATGACTTGTTATCACCAGTTCTCTCTACCGTTTCTACCGGTCACTCTTTGCATTTGACAAAAGATACATTCTCGATATGCTTTTGGGATATACAAAGCTATGTGCATATCATAGAATCAAAAGGATTAAGAAATGAGATATAATTGTTGTATATTTCATGCTTTTGTATGTATGTTTTGGACACATACATCGTGATATACATACAAGGCGGAATTCAAGAAAGATTAAAATCTGATTAAAAAGATGCATTGCACTTTATACATGGCTCGGATCCGAGAAGTGAGTAAACTGTGGTCTATGAAAGTTGAAGTCCGAAAAAGACATACAATTGAATTTGAATGTATCGGGCATTGCATACGAAGGTTGGATACACGTAGTGGGTCCTGCCGCTTGCACATTGGGCTTGTGTAATATCAATGTATATCTTCGATATACAAGTTTATACAAGCCCGGGTTTGAATGACATATCAAATATTATGAATTTTAGCTTGGGCCCCCGCTCGTATATGAAAGAAATGTATTCGATATACAAGGGAGACATATTGGTGAGAGAGATGAATCAGGATAAAGCCTGCGAGTCTCACTGACACGATAGTCACAACGATGTCGGGGACATGTTGTGAAAGGTCTTGCCGATACAAAACTTAGAAACCCTAAAATGACACTAAAATCCAAACGATTAAGATATTCTTCTGACATTTGAAATATGGGCTTTTTGCAGGATATACACAGTGGGGGTCAAGTTATTAAACACCCATGAAAGGATCTTGAGGAACTGATAAATTATCAATAAGGGAAGTAATTGAGTAAATACATATGTTTAAGTAAATTTGTTTTGATCATTTGATCAGAAACTAACTTGTGTTTTATCTAGTCTTATTAGGAATAATAAAGAAACCCTCAAAGAATATTAAGTAGAACTACAATTAAAGATTATCCATTTGATGATTAGTGGCGAGAATTAAATTTCCAAAATCTATTTTATTAGAACAAATACTGATTTTGGTTATCAACCATCACAACTATTGTAACTGGTCTGAAGCTTGTATGCCTCTCTTTATAAGAGATGACCAAGACCAGAGAGAGGAGGATAGAATATAGGATAAAATGAATGGAAAATAGATAGATAGAATATGAGGAGATTACAAAATAGAACAGGGGATACTATAGATTAGATTTGAACAATAATGCTATTTCATTTTTAATATATTTTATTTCTGGTAGACCATGTGCAATCATTCTCTGATGAAGTCAAGTCTATAAGCATGAAGTAGTGACTGCAAATTTTGGAATCAACTATTTGTTAAATTTATTCAATTATATGTCTGTCTCCTTTCAAAGTTTTCTCTATTATTCAATTTGAGTTATCAAGTATATCTTCAAGTTGTCTATGCACATTTGCTGTTATAGTGTGATAAGATTAATTGGTTTCTGCTTTCATAATTAAATCCTTTAAATCTATCACAGTAACTGTGAAGACATTGTCATGGATCTGTAAGAAGAGTCATATAGTTAGGGTTTATATTCTGTCTCCAGTTTTTGATGAATCTGTTACAATTGCAGTATTATTCTGATAGGTTCCTTCAAAGAGGGATTAAATCCTTTTAGATGAATGTAGGTAATTTCATTTTGTCAATTGGATATATATAAGTATGGAATATTAACTACTTCCTTGCAGGGTTGTACAAGTTACATACCTATTCTTTCATGCCAGATAGTTCGAGTTTTTACCAAACAACAGTCATTTATTTCATGATCATACTGACTCTATATTCAGTAAGGCACTGGTCTAGTATTTTCATTTTCACTTATACAAATTCACTTCAGATTTACTTAGTTAGATTGCATTATTGTTTTAGCATTACAATTTAGATCATTTAGGATTAACTTGCTATCTTTTTATCCGTTTATAATTTGTGCCATTATCGATAGTTAGATTAATTCTGATCAAAGTAGTGATCATCTCTTTATCTACTTTATTAATTAGAGGTTTACCCACTTAGGTCTGGCAGAGCCTGAAGTGAAGGGGGTTTAGCCATATCTACCCCATGTTAGTTAGCCAAGAACGTCAAGAGAGCCTCGCAACCTCTTAGGGTTAACGACCTGCATTTTTGAGACCTAATAGAATTGGTGACTCTACTGGGGAAGAACACATAGAGAAATCTGGTAGTAGGCCATGTTATTAGAGTCAGAGAATTAAAAGGCATAACTTTGCTGGTGGAAGGAAAAACCCAGAAAATTGATTAGTCCTCTAAATAGAGGTGGCGACTCTACACAAAATTCAAATACAGATTGGTAGACTTTGCTGGCAAGAACCTAGAAAGATAAAGTTTTCCTCTTCTCACAAGAAGTGGTGACTCTGAAAATAAAGTTGATGAAACATGAAAAAATATAACATACCTTCTTTAGATGCATTCTTTGAATTAAGGAGACATGAGGGAGAATCTGGGTGTGATTTGTTCCACAAGTTGGTGGACATCTATATACATATACCTTTTCATCTCAAACCTAGTGTATCCTTATGCATTAAAACGTTCATGCTTGCTTATGAGCCTATGTCAATTTATTGGCCTGAATCATTAAAGCCAGTTACTCTAGACCAAGTGGCTAAATTGATTCCTATCATAGAAAGGAAAAGGCATGAGGATGCTATCAATATTAAATCCAATGATAATAAATATCAAGAGGATGATAAAAAAATGCAGCCATTAAAGGATGGGTATGCAAATGAAAATAATAACTATAATAGCCCACATGATGAGGATGAAGATAGAGAGGGTCTATCCTGCATAACAGATTGTGACTGTAAATGTTATGAAGAATCCATTGCAAATCTAGATTTTGATGACAATCATGTGGATTTGCAATTAATTGATTCTCGCAGCTCTTATGAAGAACAGGAGAGGTTTGCTGATCAAGTTGTTGTTGATCTTGATAGCATGACTAATCAGGAATTAGAAGTGTATTTAAAATGGAAAAAACAACAGCTTAGGAGGATACAATAGAGGATACAAGAAATTGATGATAGACAAAAAGCACAATTAACCATCCAGGCATCAAAACCACCAAAATATGTCACTCCACATAAACAAGGTGGAAATGTCAATTCACATATGCCCTTTCAGAACACATACGCTCCATATACTCCAAGAGTACCTCATAATCCATACCATAACCCTATCCAGCATAATAAGCCACCACAAGGGCTCCAACCTATAAATGCAAGTAACATTCCTCAATACTATCCACCACTGGGATAGTACTATGCCCCACAATACCAGCAATATGTGCCACAACAAAATGTTTACTATCAGCCTCCATATCAGACAAGTTTTATCCTAGCCCACCCACCGCAATATATGAATCAACAATGTTGGGGGGGAAGAAGATCATTGTTTTCAAAAAGGAAGACAAACTTTTGATAAAGAGGGTCTACCAGAACATGAACTCCAAGTGTTTCCAAACCCATGCTATCCCGAGGATGAAGTCTTTTCAGATAACCAGGGTGAATATTTTCAACAAGTAAAACAAAATCTTGATCAAGAGGAAGTGCACATAGTAGAAACTAATCTTCAGGCCTGTTCAAAACCATTGTATGATGGCATAACACAAGAAGATGAAGAGGATGAAAGGCATTCAGATAGTCAGGGAGGTGGATATTCTGATAAAGACTCTATAAATGATCATGTTGATGAAATAAGTACATCAATTTTTGAGCAATATAGTAGTGATGAAAAGAATGATGAAAATTTTAGTGAGAGGGTTGATGAAGAAACATGCTCACTTGACAGTGAGCATATTTTAGAATTGCTCACCAAAGAATATCAAAGATATGTACATAAAGATGATACCCAAATACTGTGTCCAGCACATATATCTTTTGATAGTGAATCCATTCAACACGGTAAGGGTGATGAAATATATGAGGCCATATTTCCCAAGTCACATCTTTGCAAAGAAGAGACAGATAGTGCTCATGAGTTCTCTTGTGACACCGATCCAGAGATAAAGATGTCCATTGAACCAGAGGAGGTTGATGATTCCAATATGTATGATTGGCAGATTATTGATTCTCAAACGTGTGGGGAAGATGGATGTGATAAGGAAGAGGATACGGTGTTTTATTTTGGAGCTAGCATTGATGATAGCATGTGTCAGAAGCAGCTTGACCTATTCCATTTTCCAATATAGTTAAAAGACCAGCATTTGATGAATAACAATAGATATGATAAAGTAAGACATCCTACAAGGTCTAACAATCATGACTTCCTTATGTCATACAATGATGAAGGTGTTCAGACTATGCCTGACTTCCAGATACCAAATAATACAGAACACACTTGCAGCATAAACTATGATGGATTAATGAATTATACGAATAGATTCAGTCAAGCAGATGGAGTATCATTACAACATGATCAGAACAAGGTTTTTGACAGGGGAAAGACATGGATTTTCTTTTCTGATATGGTCTTTTGGCCATATCAGTTTTGGGATAGAAGTTGACTCTATTGCCCAACGGAGTAGGCACCAGTCTGCTCCCCAGAGATCTGGAATCTTTCTATGCCCACAAGGGGCATACATCCCCAGAAAGAGCCACTGTTGGGACCTAAAATTTTCTACAATTTTTTGCAAAAAAATTTAAGGTTCCCATGATGTAAAGTACAGTTTTTTGCACTCTGAAATACATTTGCTAAAACAATCTTAGGAACCTATTCTAGAAATAATGGCCTCGATTGTTAATACACAGAGTCCACTACATATTGCCTAAAAACAAACTCCCTTGGTGCAAAATATTTGGAAGATTGTAGACTATGTGCAAAGTAGAGATGGGCCTATGGCACAGGAAATGAACATCCATCTAAGCACAACAAAAAGAGAATTTTAACAGATGTATAAAATATATTGTGAAACACCCCACATTCTCGCCAGAATATACAAAGTTAAAAAACTTAGTAGAAAACCCTAATTGGCAAGATATAGACGATCGGAGTGGATTTATTAAGTCCTTTCGATTGCATAAGTCATTCCGATAACTAGAGCTACAGAGATTTCGGTAAGACTCTTACTGAGGGAGGATATATCAGAAAGATATATATTATCAGGAAGGGTCTTGTAGGTCTCACTGACGATGAAGATTACTCCAATAAAGAAAACATTGATGCATCGTCGTCAGTGTGACCATTCCCATCGGCGAATGCTTACAAACCTTGGCTGATGCACCGATGGATACATTTGACTTTGTTGATTGTCCCCAAATCTTCAGCGTGACTTCCCTCGTCGATGAGCGCCTTGTATCTCCTCCCGATATGCCGATATGCCAAAATATTGTATATACAATGCATGACTTGTTATCACCGGTTCTCTCTACCATTTCTACCAGTCACCCTTTGCATTTGACAAAAGATACATTCTCGATATGCTTTTGGGATATACAAAGCTATGTGCATATCGCGGAATCAAAAGGATTAAGAAATGAGATATAATTGTTGTATATTTCATGCTTTTGTATGTATGTTTTGGACAGATGCATTGAGATATACATATAAGGCAGAATTCAAGAAAGATTAAAATCTGATTAAAAAGATGCATTGCACTTTATACATGGCATGGATCCAAGAAGTGAGTAAACTGCGGTCTATGAAAGTTGAAGTCCGAAAAAGACATACAATTGAATTTGAATGTATCAGGTATTGCATATGAAGGTTGGATACAAGTAGTGAGTCCCGCCGCTTGCACATTGGGCTTATGTAATATCAATGTATATCTTCGATATACAAGTTTATACAAGCTTGGGTTTGAATGACATATCAAATATTATGAATTTTAGCTTGGGCCCACGCTTGTATATGAAAGAAATGTATTCAATATATAAGGGAGACATATCGGTGAGAGAGATGAATCGGGATGAAGCCTGCGAGTCTCACCGACATGATAGTCACAACGATGTCGGGGACATGTTGTGAAAGGTCTTGCTGATACAAAACTTAGAAACCCTAAAATGACACTAAAATCCAAACGATTAAGATATTCTTCTGACATTTGAAATATGGGCTTTTTGCAGGATATACATAGAGGGGTCAAGTTATTAAACACCCACGAAAGGATCTTGAGGAACTGATAAATTATCAATAAGGGAAGTAATTGTTTGAGTAAATACATATGTTTAAGTAAATTTGTTTTAATCATTTGATCAGAAACTAACTTGTGTTTTATCTGGTCTTATTAGGAATAATAAAGAAACCCTCAAAGGATATTAAGCAGAACTATAGTTAAAGATTATCCATTTGATGATTAGTGGCGAGAATTAAATTTCCTGAATCTATTTTATTAGAACAAATATTGATTTCGGTTATCAACCGTCATAACTATTGTAACTGGTCTGAAGCTTGTATGCCTCTCTTTATAAGAGATGACCAAGACCAGAGAGAGGAGGATAGAATATAGGATAAAATGAATGGAAAATAGATAGATAGAATAGGAGGAGATTACAAAATAGGACAGGGGATACTATAGATTAGATTTGAACAACAATGCTATTTCATTTTTAATATATTTTATTTCTGGTAGACCATGTGCAAGCATTCTCTGATGAAGTCAAGTCTGTAAGCATGAAGCAGTGACTGCAAATTTTAGTATCAACTATTTGTTAAATTTATTCAATTATATGACTGTCTCCTTTCAAAGTTTTCTCTATTATTCAATTTGAGTTATCAAGTATATCTTCAAGCTGTCTATGCACATTTGCTATTATAGTGTGATAAGATTAATTGGTTTCTTCTTTCAGAATTAAATCCTTTAAATCTGTCACAGTAACTGTGAAGACATTGTCATGGATCTGTAAGAAGAGTCATATAGTTAGGGTTTATATTCTGTCTCTAGTTTTTGATGAATCTGTTACAATTGCAGTATTATTCTGATAGGTTCCTTCAAAGAGGGATTAAATCCTTTTAGATGAATGCAGGTAATTTGATTTTGTCAATTGGATATATATAAGTATGGAATATTAACTACTTCCTTGCAGGGTTGTACAAGTTACATACCTATTCTTTCATGCCAGATAGTTTGAGTTTTTACCAAACAAACAGTCATTTATTTCATGATCATACTGACTCTATATTCAATAAGGCACTGGTCTAGTATTTTCATTTTCACTTATACAAATTCACTTCAGATTTACTTAGTTAGATTTCATTATTGTTTTAGCGTTACAATTTAGATCACTTAGGATTAACTTGCTATCTTTTCATCCATTTATAATTTGTGCCATTATCGATAGTTAGATTAATTCTGATCAAAGTAGTGATCATCTCTTTATCTGCTTTATTAATTAGAGGTTTACCCGCCCAGGTTTGGTAGAGCCTGAAGTGAAGGGGGTTTAGCCATATCTACCCCGTGTCAGTTAGCCAAAAATGTCAAGAGAGCTTGGTAACCTCTTAGGGTTAACGACCTGCATTTTTGAGACCTAACATTACCTAAGAGCATAGTTTCAGACAGAGTTACAAGATTTCTTGGATACTTTTGGAAGACATTATGAAAGAAGATGAAGACAAATTTGAATTTTAGTTTAGCATTTCATCCACAGACTGATGGATAGATAGAGGTGGTAAATAGGAGTTTGGGAAACTTGTTGAGATATTTGGTTGGAGAGAAGACAAGAAATTGGGATCTCATTCTCTCACAAGCAGAGTTTGCATACAATAATTCAATGAATAGGAGCACAAGAAAGACACCATTTGAGATTGTGAGAGGAACTAACCCTAGAGGAGTAGCAGAATTGAGAAATATTAGTATGGAGAATAAAAGAAGTGCATAGCAAAAGAATTTGTAGGACACATGGAGATAGTGCATAATCAGGGTAAGAAGCATTTGGAGGAGATGAATATCAAGTATAAGGAGTAAGCAGATGAGAAGAGGAGACAAAGAATTTTCAGTGGGATATGAGGTAATGGTATATCTGAGAAAAGAGAGATTTCTAGTAGGGACATATAACAAGTTAAAGATGAAGAAATTTGGACCATGTAGGATACTCAAAAAGTTTGATTCAGGAAATGCATATGAAATGGATCTACCGGAGACATTGGGCATATCACCTATTTTCAACATTGCAGACCTATATCAATACCATGAAGGAGACTCAAGTGACAACATTGAAGAAGACTTGAAGAAGCAGTTACCACAACAAGCACTAGAACAAATTGAAGACATCTTAGACATCAGAATTAGAAACAACACCAGAGGAAAGCAATACAAGGAATATTTGGTAAAATGGAAAGGCAGACTAGAATAAGTTTCATCTTGGATTTCTTAGGCTAAAGTGGATTGTCTTGGTTTTCCTCTAGCCCCAACAAAGTGAGGGACTTACTTTGTCAACAACCCGAGGTGTCTGATGCAGGAGCATCCCAGGTTGTAGAGAAATCTTGCATCAACCAAAAATATTTGCATTCTTTTCTTTTCTTTCATTTTCCAGTTCATTTCAGTTCATTCCAGTTTAGTTCAGTTAGTAGCAGTTTCAACATTTTGTACCACATTATGTCGCAGTTTCATTTTAGAGCTTGCAGAGCAGGACTTAGCATCTAGACATCTTCATGCACATCATATCCAAAATTTAGATCATTTGGATAGTTTTTAGAAAGATATCAATATTAGAAGATCAACTATTTTCTCATAATAGAGCATTTAGATAGTCTCAGACAACCAGCTGAAGGAGAAGACTTGTAGAGCACTTCCATGACTTGTGGAGCTAAATGGAACATCATTCAAGATACTTTGGGACATGGCCAACCTTCCTTGAGATCTGCATCTTGTTCCATTCACTTGTGGAGGAATACAAGTTACTTAAGGCCGACCTATCCATGTACACACGTTACACCTTCATTGGAGACTATAACTTCTTCCTTGGTTGACGCAGAGGATTCTTGTGATTCAGAGATGATATATAATCATGTAATAGATGCACAGTAAAGTAGTTAATCAGATAGTGAATCATAATATTATGTTTTAGTCCTAATATTTTGTTTTGTAAGGTGCTTCAAATCTAAATCTTGCGCATATATTATAACTAGAGAATCAAGCCTATGAGCCCTAATTTGTAAGCCTGCATGTTGCCAGCATGTCTGCATTTTGAATATTTGATTTATTAAGTATTTGAATCTACATTTTCATTCTATAATTGAGTTTCTTCCATTGTGTTTACTCTTGTTGCATGATTTGGATAGTTCACTTTGTGGATCCTCCTAACTGTGACTACACCACCTGATGCCAAACTGTGACAAATGAATAGGCATAGAAAGAACAAGAGGGTCTAAATGGGCTTTCATCACATTTGAAGAAGATGATTCAACTCTATATAAGCCAAGATCAAAGAGGAGATGAATATCTTCAATAGTGTCCTCTAAACTTGTAAGATAGGAATCACAAAAAAACTTGCAATGTCTGTCAAGTACTCATCCCAAGTAGCTATATTTAGAAGATGATGATCTTGCTACATTGAATTACTGGAAACCATGGATGTAGCAACACTAGTCTCATTAGAAACAATATGAGATGATGGAGGAGATGGAATTTCAACACATGTATCTAGAACATTAGTTGATGAAAGAACACTAAGATTCAAATGACCATACTATATCTCCTCTAAAGTGTCCACATTAGATGCCTGAGTGTGAACATCAACTGAAGGAACAATAGAAGAAAAATGTGAGAACATGTATACTCAAGATTGATGATCTACCTCCCCAACCTCAACAATATCTCTACTATGCAAATCTTGAATAACCATATAATTTGGTGTGAACTCAAGACTCTTCCCTAATCCACCATGTGTAATCTAATAGATATAAAGGACATGTTGGCCATTAGGATGTGTACTGATGAACATGTCTCAAATGAAGAGAACATACTCTATGATGAAGCCATATGATGTGAAGCTCTAGAATCAAGGATCCATCTCCCTGACCTGGAATTTGTAACTACAACAAGTGCTTGCCTCTTTTGTCTCTCTGACTTGAGAAAGAAGAAGAATATGAACCCCTTGAAGGTGAATTGGTTTTCTATAGAAGATGTGTCAACTCATCAATTTTATTTGAATAACATTGATGTTCATCATGCCCTAGTTTCTCGCAACATGCACGTTTAGGCTTCTCCTTCTTAGATGATTCCCCTTGTGTGGGAGATTTAGAATTTGATTGTGTTTTTTCATGTGGCTTGTTATTTTTCTTCTTTTGTTTCTTTTTAGGATTACTAGGCCCCTTATCAATTTGTGGTTAACTAGCCACCAAAGCTTGTGCCTTAGATGACTTAAGAATACCCATTGTCATTAAATTTACCTATTCAAGCATCAACATTTATAAAAATGACTCAAATGATGGCATAGTGTAGGCCTTTCCCATAGTCAACTGATGAGTCTGAAAATTAGAAACAAATGCTGCATATTTAGAAGGAAGCTTTCCTAACATATTGAAGGTAAATTGTACATCCTTCTTGTCAATACCACATTCTTTGAGTTGTGCCCTTAGTTCATTAACTTTAGATACATAGTCTTGGATATTGTCAATTTTTTTGGATCTATATTAGTGAGATCATTATCAATTTGATATCCCCTAACCTCGTTAGTTTGACCATACAATTGTGCAAGTTTGTCCCAAGCCTCCTTAGGTGTAGAAAACTTATCAATATGATAAAGAAGATCAAGTGAAATAATTGTATGTAGATATCCAAGTGCCTTATAATTATAAATGAGTCATTCCTTCCTTTGGTTTAGGTTTGGGAATTGTGATATGGGGTGCATACCCCTTACTCATCAAGGCATTCCATGGATTTGATTTCTAAGTTGCATAGTTATATGGAGTCAAATGAGGGAACTCAGGATAACCCATGGAAAAATTATAAGAGCACAAATGAGAAATCAAAGAGAAGATAAACACAACCACACGACATCCCCAACCCCCAAAAATTACTCAATCAAAGAATCCCCCAACAATATATGATCTTGGCACTTTATACTTAATGCGATTATAGCTGCCCCTTGCCAAATCAGTGAAGTGGTCTTGATCTTAATACAATGTAAATGCAAAATTAGGCCATAAATTTGAAAGTATAATTTTGATATAGAAGTGGATAAATCTAACTACACCAATGAGAAGTACATAAAAAATTATGCACTTTCAAAAAATTTATACCAAAAAATGTTACCATATGAGCCTAAATGAGCACTAGAAGTTCCTGAAATGAGAAGTGCTCAACAAAAATTATGAGAATCTACATTTTTTAGAAAATATAGACACCAAAATCAAAAACTATTTGCACTACTATGAAGATTTTGAAGTTTTTCCCCAAATTAAAGAGTAAGTGCACAAAGATGAGGGACCAAAAAGTCACCACATGACTTTTTGGTCCCATACAAGTCATAACGTGAGTGCGTTATAACGCGCTCACATTATGGCTCGGTATTATCGAGTCTATAACGCTATCGCGTTATAACCTGATCGTGTTATAACAGGATTGTGTTTTGCAAAATCAAAACTCTCTTTCTCTCTCCCTCTCCCTCCCTCTCTCTCTCTCCCTCTCTCCCTCTCTCTCTTACTCTCCCTCTCCCTCTATCTCTCTTGCTCTTTGTCTCTCTGTCTCTCTATCTCTCTCCCTCTCTCTCTTGAAAATGTGTGTGTGTGTGTGTGAGAGAGAGAGAGAGAGAGAGAGAGAGAGAGAGAGAGAGAGAGAGAGAGAGAGTTGTTTTAGTTCACCCTAACGTGAGCGCGTTATAACGCGATCGTATTATAATGCGATCACGTTATGTGAATGCACATAACACGATCGTGTTATAATGCACTCGCATTATGCGTTGCCTTGGTTATTTCCAAGCCTAAGGATTGGATTTATCTTGGGCTTCTAACCCAAAGTCTTAGACTGTGTTTAGGACATCCAAAGACGTGTTTTTCCAGATTGTAGCAAAAACCACATAATTTGGAGCATGCTCTGCATCAAGTTTGCACTTATTTTGATGAAAACTAAAAAAAATACCACCATAATCTTAATCTCTCTATTAGCTATCTATCCATATAATTTTTTTCACATTTTGAGTATGTTAAGGGTTTCATCTTAAATTTCTTTTGTTAGCGTGTCTATTTTTTGTCAAAAACTAGTGTCTAGTATTTTTGACTTTTTTTTAACTGTTCATCAAAATTTGAAATAAGTTACATTTTTAGAAACTAGACTCCATTCTACACGTATTAAAAAAAATCAATTTTTGATTAGTTTTCAAACATTTTAGGGGGGAGCACACTCAAAGTTTTGTTTTTCAGGATGTGTCCACTTTAAAAATTACTAAAAAATCAATTTTTCATGAAAAAATTATCAGAAAAATTAGGGATAAACTACATGGTGTTAGCTAATTTCTCACTAGAGCAATTATTGAAATACTAAAAAAAAGTTTACATTTTAGGGGGAGCACACCGGATGCTATGTTATGGTTTTTTGAGAAAAACAAGACCAATTTGTGTGCTCCCCCTTTTTGAACCCCTTAATCTCAACCATTTTTGGAAAAAAATAGGAGTTTAGAAACTAGATTTGGAGTACTACGACTCTTGTTTTTGTTCCATCTTCAAATTTTGAGTGTAGTTATCTTCAATTTCTCATCCAACATCAATGTTTCTTGATTTCAGAAAAAAAGTGGCATCTTAAGACCCAATTTTGGTCCCTCATATTTGTGCACTTACCCTAAAAAATTTCTTTGAAAAAGGAGTTTGTTAGCCCAAGATATCAACTTGCAAAGTTGGACTACAAATTCAAAATTGTCAATGGTGAGGGGAATATTTTGAAAATATCTACTGATGTCAACACAAAGTTGTTGGTTGACAGTTTTGTCACCACAGAAAACACCCTGATTCGCCCAACAAGCAGCAACAAAAGCAACCAACAAATGGAGTAATCGTTGTGATGCAACGATTATCCTCTACGTTTGAGAGGGGCAACTTCTTCGTATGATGGGGTTTTTTTTGGATTTTTGAGTACCTTTAACCAAAAGGTACAAAAAGGTAACAAAAGAGAGAAAGAGAGAGGAAAAGAAGAATAGAAGAAATCTGCCTATGAGCATAAGCAACATAGCACAAACCCCTTGAAGAAAGATAAATTGAACTACAAAGGAAAAGCACAAAGTCTTCTGAAAGAGAGGGAATGAACAACAACTAGGTATAAAGACCTTCTAAAACACCTGCACATCAAGAGAGCTGAGTAAAAGAGTTTATAATCTAGATAGGAACTAATTAAACAGGAATAATTAGTTCATGAGAAGAAAATTGTAGACATAAGAACAACAACTCTTCTATCTTATTTTCAAATGAAAGAAGTACAAAGCCTCCTTATTACTCCATTACAAAACTCTCAACTCTGTAGGAACATGAAAAAGCAAACACCTTCCAGACTGATCGAGTCTCACTCATGCACCAAAGTGCAAGGGGAATCAGGAACCTGGCTGGCCCAAAAGATATAGAAAATAGAAATAGACATCTAGTTACTACACTCCTACAACTCTCACAGGAGCCCTTGGTTGAACAGTAAAAAGATCCCTTCCCATATTACAAAAAGAATTATATAGATATCTCTTCCCCCAGTTGGAAGATCAAAAGCCATCCGTTCCTCCAAGAGAAAATAAAATAATGGAAAACAAAGAGTCGTGAAAAACTCTTCACATTCTACTTTAGCATGCTATTTTAATTTTAGAATGCCTTGTACTCTTTTTGTTCCTCAAACTGCCTCTTCGCCTATGTGGAAACCAAACTCATATCCTCCCTTTCCACTCATGAACTCACGCCTCTAATGTCACAACTTTGGACCATGCATCTTGTTCAATTATTTTGATACTTCCAAGCATGATCAATCTTTACATGGCCAACTTCTATATTTCTGATTTTACCTGTGCTAGGGCTGCCTCATCATGAGCCTTTTCTACCACTTCCACCATACTCGCAAACCATACTTTGGCTCCCTTTCCCAATAGAAGTGAAGCTTGCATTGCAAGTGCATTGTAAACAACTTTCAGATTTGTTAATACATTGTGTAGGTTTCTGAGTGTGGGGTTTTTCACCCGATAAGGGTTTTTCCCACCATAAATCTTTGTCTCTCTTCTTCTGTCTACTTTCTGGTTCTTGTGTTTTGCTGCAATATCTCATGTTAATGGTTTAACATTGCTGTAATAGTTAGGATAAAGTTGAATTTGCATAGCCCTCTCCTCAATAGATTAGTGTAGGAAGCGTTTCCGCACACCTAGCTTCCTTTCAGGCACAACGAAGATCCAGTTATCTCTTTGTTGCAAACCAAAAGGAAAGAGAAAGGACCCAGCCAAAATGAAGGGGAAAGGAAATGACAAAAGAAAACCCAAACCATGTTGAATGCACAAGACAATTGAGAGGGGGGTGAATCAGTTGCATCAATAACCTTTAAACCCTCACAAACATTCAGATCCTCATTAGCTTGATTAACCCTTAAATTTGTTATGATGATTAAGCATGAAAAGAAAATCACAGAAGCTAAATCATAACCACATAAAACACAAGACAACACTAGATTTTTACATGGAAAACCCTAAAAGGGAAAAACCACGGTGAGGATTAGTCACAATATATAGTAGTATCAATACCGAATTACAAGAGGCTCACTACCCAAGAGAAAGAAGTGGACTCACTACCCACTAAGAAAAAGATAGAAGAAGAAGAGGCTCACTACCAAGAGTGAACTAATATAATTGCATCTGACATATGCATGGGTTCAGTTCCAATGAAGCACACCAAACATCACCTTCTCATCTATACCGAAAGATAGTAGACACCTTCTGTTCATTGCATCTAGTTGCCTAACTCTTGAAAGCCCTTACTACCTTTTATCACACTCACATCACACCCTTCATCTCCCTCATATGAACATGATTCATGAATCCTTGAACCTTATTTATACCATCATTAACCTTGAAACAATCTTCAAGGTTGGCAACACAATCATCAATCCTTGAAACAATCTCCAAGGTCGGCAAACACACAATATTTGAATTGGGTCTAGACCAAAACATTCCATGACACAAAGGAATGAAGGAAAACTAATTTACACCTTAGTTTAGACCTAAATCCATCCAAGCATGCTACAAAACACTCACATAATCATCAAATCAACTCCGCAAACATTCAAGGTCGGCCAAATAGTGTTCACATAAGGAATTCTTGATCACATGCTTCCACGATCACAACCATAACTTGTGGACCTTACACAGGGATTAAAAACAATCTAAAAACATCCATGAACATCTTAGAGTCACCTAAAAACCACAAATTCAGCCACAACAAATTTCACTTGAACACAACAACTTTCACTTGAACATAACAACTTTCACTTGAGCACAACACTATCGAACTCTGTCACACAATAGATTAATTTTCGGAGCACCAAATCACAAACCTTTTGGATGGAAGGTAGGTAAGATCATTATGAACACATATCTAGAGCCACAACACCTGAAACCTATCTACGGAGGAATGTGGAGAAAAATACTTTCTTCTAGACACCTCTGCACAACTTCAAAGACACTGTCAAATACTGTTCTCAAACTAGTGAACATAAATTTCACTGTACAACAATCTGGAGCACCAAATTCTAGATTTAGCATCTTCAAACACTTCTTGACAACATATTCAAACCGCACACTCAGATCTCCAACACAGAGGTGCAGGATCACGATGGGCCAAACACTACCCCTAAGTGGCAATGTAAATGTGAAAAATAGACTTAAGTAACTTCATGTCAAAAATTGAATGAGTTATCTACACAATCTAGAAATAAGGTAGTGATAAAAGTTGTAATAAATTGAATGTAGTTTATGGGCTACTATGTTTTTTTTGAAATTTTAAAAAATAGTTTGGTGAAAATTGGATATTTCAATGAAGCACTACTAAAATTTTTAGAAAATCGTAAAACGTAGGTGTCATTCTAGCCAACCTAAGTATGAGAAAAAAATAATATTTTTCTTCCATGATTTAGATTTTAGTAAAGGACACATGAGTAGATGTGACACATATTTTTTTGAATTTTTTAAATAAATAAATAATTATTTATGAATTTTTTATTGTGACTTTTTTAAAATATTAAAAATTAATTTTCCAGCCAACCTAACTTGGTCAAAAATATACGAAACTCAAAAATTTTAAATTTTAATGTATACCCAATAAGTCCTAGAATGTGACGCATCTTTTAGATTTTAAAAAGGATTAATATGTTCAAAGTTATGGATGATTTTCAATACATATATCTATTAGGAAATCATACATAATGTATGTAGAAAATTAATAATAATTACCTATTAAAATTATTATGAGGTGTATATTATATTTTTAAAATCTTAATAGCTTCCTCTATAAACCCTTTTCATTTGATTAAATTTAGTTACAAAAAAGCTTGTCAGCTTCAAGGATGAAATTATGGAAAATTTTAGGATAACACTAAATGGGTGGTTTTACAAGTTTCTTTGGCAAGTTTTGGGACTCCCACATGCATAAATATGAGGTAATCCTAAGGCATCATTGGAGGGAATCTATATTTGAGTTAGAAATATTAACATCCTTTCCATCCAAATCTAAATATTAGTCTAAATGTTAGCACTTTTTCATCCAACAAGTTTTTTCTCCATTGCCACTGTTTGGCCCATCATGATCTCGCACTGATGCAGAGAAAAAACTCAAACAATATTCTGTAAGCTAGAAGACTTCTTCAATACATTGTTTCCAATATTGATCAAATTTTCTCAAAAGCACTTGGAGACCCAGCAACAGGAACAATCTACTAACATCATCAACACCTCTACAAGGCAATCAAATCACTTTAACATAGTAACTCAATCAAACAACAATAGAAACATCAGAAGACACAATTGACACTAATGCCAACACAAACATGTTGACATCAATGACAACACTGATTAGCACATACTTGCAACAATCTCCCCCTTTGTGATTGATGGCAACATATGATGTGAAAAACCATCATGAAACAACTCACTCTCTTTCATATTTTCCTCTTTTATTTTACATATGTGATTACTGCCCCCCCTTTATTTTTCACATGAACTCTCTCCCCCTTTGACATCAATAGCAAAGGGTGATACAACTTTTTCAAGCTCTCTCCCTGATTATGATACTGCACATACCTGTATTGTTCTCAACTGCTCCTACTCTGAATACTCCCCCTTAGGAGTACACACCAACTCGTACTAACTACAAAAATCATCAATGCCACTACTTGCTCCCCTTGAGAGGTAGCCTCCATCATTAGTCCAGAAAAGAACAAGTCTTGAATCACACTGGACTGATCCATATCCTTATTATCTACTTCAAAGATGAAGGGGAAATAACCCCTAACTTCTCCCAGAGATACTCAAATGTATCCTTAGGAAGAGCCTTAGTGAATATGTCAGCAACCTGGTCCTTTGTAGGCACATACTCAAGCTTCACTTCATTCTCTGCAACCTTCTCTCTTAGAAAGTGATATCTAATAGATATATGCTTTGTCCTTGAATGCATCAGTGGATTCTTTGAAATGTTAATAGCACTTGTATTATCACATAAAATGGAGATGGGCTCATCATACACAACTTTGATATCCTTCAGGATTTGTTTCATCCATAATACCTATGTGTAACATGATGTTGCAATAATATATTCTACCTCTGTGCAGTAGATAAAGACACTGAATCATGTTTCTTGCTTAGCCAAGATATAATTCTATCTCCAAGAAAGAATGCACCACCACTTGTGCTTTTCCTGTCATCTATACATTCGGCCCAATCTGCATCTCTGTAGGCACTTAGAGCGAATTCATTGTCCTTAGGATATCACAAACCATGATTCTGAGTGCCCTTTAAATATGTGAATATCCTCTTCACCGCCATAACATGTGACTCTCTAGGATCTACTTGAAATCTTTCCACAAGACAAATTGCATGCATGATATCCGATTTGGTAGTAGTTAGGTATAACATTCCTCTAATTATTGATCTATATTTTCTCTGATCGGCCTTAGGAGATTCATTGTCCTTGCTCAGCTTGCAACTAGTTGTCATGGGGGTACAAACTAGTTTAGAATCTTCCATTCCAAACTTCTTCCACAATTCCTTGACATATTTTGATTGTGAAATGAATATGCCCTTATCTGTCTAATTAATTTGCAGCCCAAGGAAGAAGTTCATCTCTCCACACATTAACATCTCAAATTCTTTTTGAATCTCATTTGTAAAGTCCTTACACATACCTTCATTTCCACCAAAGATTATATCATCCACGTAAAATTCAACAATCAGGATTTGATCTTTGCTTACCTTGATGTACAAATTACTGTCTGTAGACCCTTTATTGAATCCCTGCTGTAACAAATACCTATATAACCTTACATACCAAGCTTTGGGAGCTTGCTTCAATCCATACAATGCTTTCTTCAATTTGCATACCATATTTGGTTTGTTTGACAACTAAAATCCATTTGTTTGCTCTATGTATACTTCCCCTTCCAATTCACCATTCAGAAAAGTAGACTTCACAACCATTTGATACACCTTGAAATCCTTATGTGCTACATAAGCCAGAAAAAACCTAATAGCCTCCATTCTTGCCACCAGAGCAAAGGTTTCCTCATAGTCTATTCCTTCCACTTGTGAGTAGCCTTTGCACACAAGTTTTGCCTTGTTCCTTACTATTTCTCCATCCTCATTCAGTTTGTTCTTGTATACCCACTTAGTTCCAGTCACATTCTTATACTTTGGTCTTGGGACAAGTTCCCAAGTTTGATTCTTCTCAATCTGTATTAGTTCTTCTTCCATGGCCTTAATCCAATATTCATCCTTGCAAGATTCAATCATTGTTTTAGGTTCAACTTTGGAAAGTACGCATAGATTTACATATTCTTTAGCAGCTCTGCTTCTTGTCAACACACCTTTTCTCTTATCTCGAATGATCTGATCTTCAGTGTGATGCCTCTGCACATATCTAGGAGTTTTAGGAACTCTTTCTAGAGCTTCTTGTTCTTCAACTTGTACTCCTCTTTCTGGAATTTCTTAAACTTCAACCTATACTTCCTTTTCTTTGGTCTTTTCTTCTTCTCTGCAAGTAGACTCATCTGATTCATATCAATTTGTCTCTGAAAACTTCTGTATATCTTCATCAACCTTAACATTAGCACTTTCAACAATCTTTCTTAGCCTCTTGTTATAGCACTGGTAAGCTTTGCTTTTGTTGGAGTATCCAAGGAATATACCTTCATCACACCTTGCATCAAACTTTCCTAGTTCTTCATCTCTTCTGATATAACATTTGCTTCCAAAAACTTTGAAATATTTAGCACTGGGAATCCTTCCATACCATAGCTCGTAGGGAGTCTTTGTGTCATTTGATTTCACTTGTCCTCTGTTCTATATGTAGACAACAGTATAAATTGCTTCTCTCCAGTATACTTCTAGTAGGTTTCATTCTTTTATCATTGTCCTTGCAGCTTCTTAAACAATCCTGTTCTTTTTTTCAACCACTCCATTTTGCTGAGGAGTCCCAGGGGTAGATAGCTACCTCTTTATCCCATGATTCTCACAAAACATGTTAAACTCATTCGAAGTAAACTCTCGACCTCTATCAGAGCTCAAACATTTTATCTTCATATCCATTTCATTTTCAACCATTGCTTTAAAAACTTTAAACTTATCTAGGGCTTCTAATTTTTCTTTAAGAAAAGTGACCCAAGTCATTCTAGAGTAATCATCACTAAATAACATGAAATACCTGTTATCTTGAAAACACCTTACTCTGGTAGGACCATAAAGGTCTGTATGTACCAATTCCAATAGTCCATTAGATACCCGATCCTTGCTTTTAAAGCTTCTTCTTGTTTGCTTTCCAAACTAACATTCCTTGCAGACAACAGTAATAGGCTTTGTTATCTTTGGCAGATCTCTCACAACATGAATTGAACTTATCCTTACCAGGCTATCAAAATTAATGTGACACAATCTCCTATGCCATAGACAACTATCACTAATGTAAGTCATAAGACAATAACTAACACCACCTTTGAGATGATAAACATTTCCATCTGTCTTCTTTCTAGCAGCAATCACTATTCCAGAGCTTTTTTTGATTTCACATCCATCATCTTAAAACATAAGATTATAACCCTTGCTACACATATACCCAACACTCAAGAGATTATGTTTTAGATCTTTGACATAAAGAACATCATCAGTGTTATGATTTCCATCAAAACTGATTGACCCTTTTCCACAAATCTTAGCTGCTTCATCACCGTTGAACCTAACCACTCCAACATCAAATCTTTCAAGTTTAATAAACTTACTCTTATCACCTGTCATATGATTTGAGCATCCACTGTCAATGACCCAGTCATCCTTTTCAATCCTAGCATAGAAAGTAGACATTACAATGATTTTAGGGTTAGTGCTTGCTTTTAGACCCTTTTTGCTTCACACAACTTCTAGGGTTAGCAGAACCAATTTCATCTCTTATGGCAATAAATAAACATTCATTATCACTATCATCATCATGATCAGTTTCATCATCAGATATACTTGCATCTTCTCTAACGTAATAGTTTTTCTTAACCATCTTACCTCTGCTATCCCTATTCTTGATTCTCAGAGCTCTATCTGGACATCTTGAAGCATAATGACCTATCTTTCCACAACTGAAACATTTAAAAGGTAACTTACCACTAAAATTTCCACTACCCTTTTTCATTCTTATCACAAAGTTAGCTTCCACTTCATCAAGATCTTCCAGATCTAATCCCACAGTCTTCCTTAATTTGCCAGCCTTGAAAGTAGTCTCATCCTTTGCAATTCCACTAGTTGTACCAAACTCTCTTATTTCAAAAGAAGTTAGGGTGCCAAGTAACTAATATTTTGTAAATTGATTTAAATTTTGTAATTCTTCAATAGCAGAAACCTTATGATTGTACATTTTAGGAAGAGTTCTAAGTACCTTGAATATCACTTCTTTATCATCTATATCTCTGCCAAGTCCTTTGATGCTATTGACAACTTCATCCACCTTCTATAAGTAGCTAGTAACACTTTCATCTTCAGACATACGCATGGTCTCATAAGTGAGCTTTAAATTGTACATTTCAGCTTGTTTAACCTTCTTATCTCCTTCATAAACACTTTCCAACCTTTTCCAAATCTCATTAGTTTTTTTCAAATTCACAACTTTCACCAACTCAGAATTAGTAAGACCACTTAAAAGATCATGTTTAGCCTTTCCATCTATTTCAGAAGCTTTGATCTCATCATCAGACTTTATACCATCTTTAGGTGGAGTGTAAGTAGACTTGACACATGTCCAGACCTCATAACCTAGAGAAATCATAAAAGCTTCCATCCTTACTTTCTAGAGTGCAAAGTCAGATCCATCAAACAGAGGAACATCCTTTTTGTGTACCATCCTAGATCTACCTCAAGATGTTAAGCTTTCTTCTAAGGAACTTCACTCTGATACCAATTGTTGAATGCATAAGACAACTGAGAGGGGGTGTGAATTAGTTGTATCAAAAACCTTTAAACCCTCACAAACATTTAGATCCACATTAGCTTGATTAACCCTTAAATTTGTTATGATGATTAAGCATGAAAAACAAATCATAGAAGCTAAATTATAACCACATCAAACACAAAACAACACCAAATTTTTATGTGGAAAACCCTAAAAGGGAAAAACCATGGTGAGGATTAGCTCACAATATATAGTAGTATCAATACCAAATTACAAGAGGTTCACTGCCCAAGAGAAAGAATGCTCACTACAGGTGGACTAACTATCCAAGTGGACTCACTGTCCACTGAGAAAAAGATAGAAGAAGAGGCTCACTACCAAGAGTGAATTGATATAATTGCATCTAACATATGCATGGGTTCAGTTCCAATGAAGCACACCAAACATCACCTTCACATCTATACCAAAAGATAGTAGACACCTTCTACTCACTACATCTAGTCGCCTAACTCTTGAAAGCCCTTACTGCCTTTTATTACACTCACATCACGCCCATCATCTCCCTCATACACACATGATTCATGAATCCTTGAACCTTATTTATACCATCATTAACCTTGAAACAATCTTCAAGTTCAGAAACACAATCATCAATCCTTGAAACGATCTCCAAAGTCGGCAAACACATAATATTCAAATTAGGTCTGGACCTAAACATTCCATGACACAAAGGAATGAAGGAAAACCACTTTACACCTTAGCTCAGACCTAAATCCATCCAAGCACGCTACACAACACTAACATAATCATCAAATCAACTTTGCAAACATTCAAGGTCAGCCGAACAGTGTTCACATAAGGAATTCTTGATCACATGCTTTCATGATCACAACCATAACTTGCAGACCTTACACAGGATTAAAAACAATCTAAAAACATGCATGAACATCTTAGAGTCACCTAAAAACCAACAAATTCAGCCACAACAACTTTCACTTGAACACAACAACTTTCACCTGAACACAACAACTTTCACCTGAACATAACAATACTGTCAAACTCTATCACACAATAGATTGCTTTTTGAAGCACCAAATCATAAAAAAATTTGATGGAAGGTAGGTAAGATCCTTATGAACACATATCCAGAGCTGCAGCACCTAAAACCTATTTGCAGAGGGATGTGGAGCAAAATACTTTCTCCCAGACACCTTTGCACAACTTCAGAGACACTGCCAAATAGTGTTCTCAAATTGGTGAACATAACTTTCACTATACAACAATTTGGAGCACCAAATTCTAGATTTAGCATCTTCAAACACTTCTTGACAATATATTCAAACTACACACTTAGATCTCCAACACAGAGGAAATGCAGAGCAAAAACCTGAACAGTATTCTGTAAGCTAGAAGACTTCTTCAACACACTGTTTCCAATATTAATCAAATTTTCTCAAAGGCACTTGGAGACCCAGCAACATGAACAATCTATTAACATCATCAACACCTCTATAATGCATTCAAATCACTTTAACACAACAAATCAATCAAACAACAATAGAAACATTAGAAGACTTAGTTGACACTAATGACAACACAAACATGTTGACATCAATGACAACACTGATTAGCACATACTTGCAACAAACCAAACCACACAAAAGGGAAGATATATACATATGCACAAAGAACCACATACCATCAAGAGAAATAGTGCTTGAGGTGCTATCCATGGACCAACAACTCCATAAATTCTCCATCTAGACTCTTCAGGTAAAAAGTGCCTTGACTGCACTTGTCTACAATCTGATAAGGGCCAAACAAAAAGGCTTCAAATTTTCCATGCTTTCCCTTATCTTCAGACCTAGAATTCCACATGAGGACTAGGTCAATGACTTGGAAACTCCTTTTAGCTGGCCTCTTATCAAACAAATGCTTGACCCTCTATTTCTATAATAGATTTCTTTCATGTACAGTCCTCCTAGCTTCATCAAGCTTAGACAACTCATGTATCCTTAAGAGAATGACATCATCCTCATTTCCTTCAACATTTTTTAGTAGTTTGTATATAGGTAGCTTAAGACTAATTGGAAAATTAGCCTCTACCCTATAAACCAACTCAAAGGGGCTCCTGCCAATTGAAAGGAAGCAAGGTATGCGAAAACACTTCCTACACTGATCTACCGAGGAAAGATTTATGCAAATTTTTAACTTCTATAGTTACAAGTTACTAGATGCACATTACTAGAAGGGTAATAAAAAAATCAAATGCAAAAGTCACGACACAAGATATACGTGGGGAAAACCCTTTCAGGTAAAAAACTCCATACTCCAAAGCCACCCAATATATTATTCAGGAATCAAGAAGATAACAATATACTTGCAGAGAAAGCTTTCATAGGAGTATAACCAACTAGAGATCTAGGAGGTAACTCAACATCTATAAGACTCTTACACACAACCTCCATCTCAAGCTCCTGATATATAGGAGATACAATACAATAAACTATCAACGGTAATTACAAAACCATGAGCCAAAACCACCCAAAAGTGGCACCCAAATTATCTCCAATCAAAGATGCCTTGTGATGTGCCAAAACACACACAAACATGTGTAGCTCTCCCCTTTCCAACTCTTTTAAGTGTCCAAGATGTTTTTACATTTCCCAAAAATAGGAGGTCCAACTTCTGGAGGCCATAACTTTTGATCTGGGTGTCTGATAGACCAACTATTTAATGCATCAGAAATCTCGTGAAGAGATCTATCATGCTATAACCCACTTCGTCAGTTACGACAAATTTCAAGATGTTTAGGGACCTCTAAGTGCCTCAAAACTAATTTCAAAACTTTTTTTAGCAGTTTCAAAAAATAGAAACTTTAATATCTCACAATCCATATATGATCTTGAGTCAAAACTGACCTAAGATGTTACTTAGTAGTTCTGCACCTTTGGGGAAAAATTTCAGGTCAATCTGAAGTCAAATGTAGAGTTACTAAAAATAGTAAGTCCCACTAGTTTTAGCCCTTTTGGAAACTTTGAAAGTTCTAGACCATTCTCCAAGATAAAGGGTATTCAAAAAGACCAAAATTGGGAAGAATAGTAACCTTTCAAAGTTGCAAGGTTGAGACACTTTTCCTAACATTCTCCCACTTGTTGAACACCTTGTGAGAGTAAAGGGAGTATCAACACCATGATTTAATTGCTAGGGGCTGAGAGGCCCATAGACTTTGAACACCATCTGAACTTCTCTGTGCTCATAGGTTTTGTCAAGGAATCTACAACATTCGTCAAAGTGTCAACTTTCTCCAAGTTTACCTTCCCATCCTCTACCATGTCATGAACAAAATGGTATTGGACATCAATGTGCTTAGTCCTCACGTGGAAAGTAGGATTCTTCGCCAAACATATGGCACTCTGACTGTCATGACAAATAGTAATCTTCCTTGCATCAAACCTAATATTAGAACATAATCTCTTAAGCCAAATGGCTTCTTTACAAGTATGAGTTTCTACCATGTACTCTGCTTTAGTAGTGGACAAAGCGACCATAGGTTGCCACTTATTCATCCAACTAATAGCACCACCAAACACATTGAACACATAAGCATTGGTGGATTTCCTGCTGTCAATGTCACCCACCCAATCTGAATCCACAAATCCACAAATACAAAGTGAATGCTAAGGTCCTATAGAATAACCATGATAACATAAGGAATACTTGGAGATACCCTGTAAATATTTGAACACTCTCTTCACTACATCCCAATGTACTCATCTAGGATTAACCATAAATCGACTAAGGACTCCCACTGCTTGGGCAATGTTTGGTCTAGTACAGACCATCACATACTTCAAAGTGCCAACCACACTAGCATAAGGAACTCTACTCATATCCTTCATCTCAGAAGGAGACTTTAGACAATCTGTAATAGATAACTTTGTCCCCATTGTAATAGGAACAATCAAAGGTCTACAACCACCATGCTGAATCTCTCCAACACAGTGTTAACATACTTACTCTAGCCTAACCAAAGTTTTCTGTTTGCTCTGACTCTTCTGATCTCCATCCCTAGAATGTACCGAGCTGCCCCTAGATTTTTCATCTCAAACTGAGCTAAGAACTGAGACTTCAAATCAGAAATCAAACTTTTACCATTCCCAATGAGTAACATATCATCGACATACAATGCAATAATAAGAATGCAGTCATTGTCAAACTTGTAATAAACACAATGATCTGATTTCGATCTCAGAAATCCAATACTCAACACAAAGGCATCAAACTTCTGTACCACATCCTATAAGATTGTTTCAAACCATACAAAGACTTTTTCAACTTACAAACCGGATTTTCTTTACCTTTCACTTACATATAGATTTCCTCTTCCAAGTCACCATGAAGGAATGCTATCTTCACATCCATCTGTTCCACTTCTAGATCATACGTTGTTGCAAGAGATAACAGGAACCAAATAGATGTCAGCTTTGCAATGGAAGATAAAATCTTACCATAGTCAATTCCCTCCACCTGAGATTACCCCTTCACAACCAATCTAGCCTTATATTTCTCAACACTGCCATCTACACCAAATTTCATTTTGAACACCCATTTGCATCCAATAGGTTTGCATCCTTCAGGAAAAGGTACCAAGTCCCAAGTATTTTTCTTTTCAAAAGAAGCCATTTCCTCTTCCATGGCTTCTTTCTAGGAACTTGCATCTTTCATACCCATAGCCTCTTTCACAGTTCTAGGCTCATCAGTGTTAGAAATCAAAGAAAAAATACAATTGGAATCATGCAATGAATAACCAAACCTATCAAGTTGCTACCTCATCCATGTGGACCTCCTCAAAGATTAAGGTTGAGGTTCTTCATCCTTTTCTGAACTTTTAGAGCTACTAGAGCTCTCCTCATTATCAGGTCTAATAGATGTTTTTGGTTCAACTTTGTCAAGGGTGGAAGGAAGCTGAACCACATTATCTTTCTTCTCTTCTTTCTCTAACTGCAAGCCAACAGAAGAAGGATTGAGCTCTCTGAAGATCACGCTTCTGCTATACAGAACTCTCTCAGCCAGCTGGATCCCAAAGTTTGTACCCTTTCACACCGATGCCATAACCGATGAAGATACACTTCACAGCCTTGTTCTCCAACTTATACCTCTTCTCCTTAGGCACGTGTGCATATGCTTCACAACTAAATGCTTGAATGTGTCTCAATGAAGGCTTTTTACTAGACCACGTCTCCATAGGTTTCAAGTATCAATGAGCGCTGATGTAGGAGACCTATTAACTAGGTAACAAGTGGTAGCAATAGCTTCAGTCCAGAACTTTTGTTCAAGGCTAGCTCCACTTAGCATACTCCTTGCCTCTCCATCAACGTTCTATTCATCCTCTCTGCAACTCCATTCTGCTGAGGGGTATACGGAGTTTTCTTATGCCTCTCAATCCCCTATTCTTTACAGAACTTGTCAAAATCTACTGAACAAAACTCACCATAGTTGTCAGTCCTCAAACACTTAATCTTTCTATCCTTCTAATTCTCTACAAGAGCTTTGAACTCTTTGAATCTACTAAAGAATTTAGATTTACTTCTAAGGAAATACACCCATGTCCTTTTACTATAATCATCACTGAATGAAACAAAGTAAATAGATTTTGAAATCGAAGGTACATTAACAAGACCAAACAGATCAGAATGAATCAAGTCCAACACCTCAGAAGATTTGTGAGACTTGGAATAAAACTGAACATTGTTTTGTTTTCCATAAATGTAATGTTCATAGAAATTAAACTCAAGATTATAGTCATTCATACCCTCACTAAGATTTTTATTTCTTAGGGTCCTCAAACTCTTTTCACCAATGTGACCAAGCCTTTGGTGCCATAACATTGTCTTCTCAATTGGAAGTTTCATCTCCATAGAATGAGCACCCTTAGGTACTTAGAAAGCATGACCATCGAAAGTAGATGCAACAGTCCTCTTCGTTGCTGGTTCCAATCATGAGGATGAAGACTCTGAAGCTCTCTTCTTCTAAATAGAGGCACTATTGCACTGAACCACACATGCATCAAGCTGAAACAAAGTGCCAATCTAAACACACTTAGCCAACACCATAGATCCTCTAGTCATCTTGCATCCTCCATTAGAGAAAACAACCAGCACACCCACATTATTCAACTTACTTATAGAAAGAAGGTTCTGTACCAAACCAGGGATATGCAGAACACCATTGATCCCCTTCACTCATTCATCAAGGAATCTAATCAAGACTCTTCCATGGCCAACAATCTTCAGGTGAATTATCACCCAAGTACACCTTTCCACCATCGTATTCTTCATACTTCGAAAACCAACCCCGATGTGAGGTCATGTGAAAAGATGCACCAGAGTCAATAAGCCACACATCCTCAAATGCATGTGTTGCCAAGGCAATGACAAATGCTTCTCCTTCATCCTGAGAGGACTTGTCAGAATCTGAGTCATAGTTCTTTTTCTTTTTGTCCTCCCATCACTCCTTGCGGAAGTGACCAGGTTTGTTGTAGTTCCAACACAGAGCCTTGGACTTTTTAGGAGACTTAGATCTACCATGTGATTTGGATCTTCCTTTTTCTTCCTTCTTATCCTTTTTCATTCCATTCTCTTTAGATCTACCACAAACTGCAAGAGCCTCCTTAGCCAATTCAGAAGACTTTCTTTGCATCTCTTCAGACAACAATGAAGAAACCACTTCATCCATCTTGAAGGTGGTAGTGGTACTCCCAATGGCCATAACAAGGTGATCCCACAAATCTAGTAAGGAACATATTAATGTCATACATCGATCCTCCTCCTCCATCTTCCCACCAACAAAGGTCAACTGGGCAACAAGAATATTGAAAGTATTCAAGTGATCAGCAATAGATCCCCCATCTTCCATCCTCATAGAATACACTATCTTTTGCAGGAATAACTTGTTCACCAGGGATTTAGCTTTATAAACATCTCCAAATTTCTTCCAAATATCTTTTACAGTCTTCTCTTCATGGATATTCAGGAGTACTGAATCAACCAAATAGAGTCTTATCAAACCCTTAGCCTTTCAATCTTTGAGATCCCAGTCTGCTTGAGACATTGCAGTTGGTTTTGTACTAGATATGGCATCCCATAAATCTTGATCTACAAGCATGTCCTCCATTTTGAGTTTCCACAACTCGAAATTACTTCCATTAAACTTCTCTATCTCAAACCTCCCAGATGTGCTTGCCATCTCTTTCCTGCAACAAAGATTTCAAAATCCTTTGCATAAGCTCCCACTCAAATGAAGATCAACTCAAAAAACCCTCTACCCAACAACTAGAACCAAAGGTGATCAGGCTCTGATACCAACTGAAAGGAAACAAGGTATGCAGAAACACTTCCTACACTGATCTACTAAGGAAATATTTATGCAAATTTTTAACTTTTACAGTTACAAGTTACTAGATGCACATTAATAGAAAGGTAATAACAAAATCAAATGCAAAACTCACAGCACAAGATATACATGGGGAAAACCCTTTCAGGTAAAAAACCCCACACTCCAAAGCCGTCTAATATATTATTCAGGAATTAAGAAGATTACAATATACTTGCAGAGAAAGCTTTCACAGGAGTATAACCAACTAGAGATCTAGGAGGTAACTCAACATCTATAAGACTCTTACACACAACCTCCATCTCAAGCTCTTGATTAATAGGAGATACAATATAGTAAATTGTCAACGATAATTACAAAACTATGAGCTAAAACCACCAAAAAGTGGTGCCCAAATTATCTCCAATCAAAGATGCCCTATGATGTGCCAAGACACACACCAACACATGCAACTCTCCCCTTTACAACTCTTTTAAGTGTCCAACACATTTTTACATTTCCCAAAAATAGGAGGTCCAACTTTTGGAGGCCATAACTTTTGATCTGGGTGTTCGATTGACGAAGCGTTTAATGCATCAGAAAGATCATGAAGATATATATCACACTATAACCTACTTCGTCAGTTATAACAAATTTCAGGACATTTAGAGACCTCTAAGTGCCTCAAAACTGAGTTCAAAACTTTTTTTGACAGTTTCAAAAAATAAAAACTTTAATATCTCAGAATCCAAATATGATCTTGAGTCAAAACTCACCTGAGATGTTTACTTAGTAGTTCTACACCTTTTGGACAAATTTTTGGGTCAATTCAAGGTCAAATGTAGAGTTACTAAAAATAATAAGTCCTGCCATTTTTAGCCCTTTTGGAAACCTTGAAAGATCTAGACCATTCTCCAAGATAAATGGTATTCAAAAGACCAAAACTGGGAAGAATAGTAACCTTTCAAAGTTGCAAGGTTGAGATACTTTTCCTAACACCAATAGCCTTCTTGAAAGTTGGGTGAGTGTGAGATCATGATGGGCCAAACAGTGGCAATGGAGAAAACTTGTTGGATGAAAAAGTGCTAACATTTAGACTAATATTTAGATTTGGATGGAAAGGATGTTAATATTTTTAGCTCAAATATGGATTCCCTCCAAAAATACCTTAGGATTACCTCATATTTAGGAAAGTGGGAGTCCCAAAACTTGCCAAAGAAACTTGCAATACCACCTATTTAGTGTTATCCTAAAATTTTCCACAATTTTATCCTTGAAGCTGACAAACTTTTTTGTAACTAAATTTAATCAAATAAAAAGGGTTTATAGAGGAAGCTATTAAGATTCTAAAAATCTAATATACGCTACATAATAATTTTAATAAGTAATTATTATTAATTTTCTACATACGCTATGTCTGATTTCCTAATAGATATACATATTGAAAAACATCCATAACTTTCAACATATTAATCCTTTTTTAAATCCAAAAGATGCGTCACATTCTAGGATTTATTGGGTATACATTAAAATTTAAAATTTTTGAGTTTCATATATTTTTGACCAAGTTAGGTTGGTTGAAAAATTAATTTTTAATATTTTAAAAAAGTCATAGTAAAAAATTCATAAACAATTATTTATTTACTTAAATTTTTTTAAAAAATATGCGTCACATCCGCTCATGTGTCCTTTACTTAAATCCAAATCATGGAGGAAAAATATTATCTTTTTCTCATACTTAGGTTGGCCAGAATGACACCTACCTTTTATGTTTTTTTGAAAATTTTAGTAGTGCTTCATTGAAATATCCAATTTTCACCAAACTATTTTAATTTTTTTTTTAAAAAAGTAGTAGCCCATAAACTACATTCAATTTATTACAACTTTTATTACTGTACCTAATTTCTAGATTGTGTAGATAACTCATTCAATTTTTGACATGAAATTACTTAAGTTTGTTTTTCACATTTACATTGTCACTTAGGGGTAGTGTTTGGCCCATCATGATCTTGCACTCACCTAGTTATTCTATCATCCCAAACAACAAGCTTGATATTAGCACCCCACCTCTTCTTGTTTGATTCAAGTGTCTTCTTGATGATATTCATGATGCTCTTGTTACTACATTGAACCTAACCATTTCCCTATGGATGATAGAGGGAAGAATGTGTTAAAGATATCCCATACTTAGAACATGTGTCAAGGAGATCATGGGATCTAAAACACATTGCATTGTCAACAATAATCCTCATAGGCACACCAAAGCTTGTGATGGTATTGTTCATTAGGAAGTCAATCACTACTTTAGATGTTACATTTTTTGTCGGTAGTGCTTCCACCCATTTGGTGAAGTACTTTGTGGCTACAAGGATCTATTTGTATCCATTGCTAGAATTTTCCACAATCTCTCTAATAAAGTCAAGACCCCATTGTTGAAATGGAGCCTTAGCTAATATGGATGTGAGGGGAGTGCACCTGTAAAATTCATCTTTCCAGCAAACCTTTGGCAAGGATCACACTTTCTAGAATAATTTTAGCCACATCTTTAAACATTGTAGGCCACCAGTATCCTACCCTAATTAATTTGTGGGTAGTGGTCTTTAACATGAAATATCCTTTGCAAAGTCCTTGATGACATTCATTCATGACCTTGACAGACTGCTCATGATCTAAACATTTTAGAAGAAATCCATCAAGGTTCCTACATAAGTCGACCCTACACTAACACATACTTTTGGGCTGCCAACTTCAAGTTTCTCCTTTGACGATCACTCAATCTTAGAGGAAAACTCAAGTTTTCCAAATAGAAAACTATATCTTTATACCAAGGATCATCTTTTAAAAATCAAGGAGAAGATGTCATATTGGAAGTTACTGGATGTATTTCTTCTACATCTAAGTTTGTATCTATGATTAGCTTGGAAGGCCTTGACCTCTAACTAGCCTCAAGTAGTTTACACCCCCATATCATATTCCTAGATCTTATTGATCTAGTCCAGAAGCTTCTTGTTGAGAAAATATGTCCCTCATAGTGGTATGAGGAACATATACAGTGATTTTGGCTCGTATTAGATAAGGCATGAAGCTCTTGATAGCCTTGACAAGAGCATATGCATGTTTTTCCATGATGGAACTTAATTTAACTTAACATTCTGTAATGATTTTCTAAATAAGGAAATAGGCTTCTCATATTCATTAGCATTTTTTTGAAGCAACACTACATCTATGGTGTAGAAAGAAGTAAAAGAAAATAGTTGAAAAGACTTGGAATAATCAGGACTAGCCAATATTGGTGCCTTCTTAAGTGGATCCTTAATATCCATGAAGGAGTTAGTTGATTCCTTATCCCAACCAGTTGATTGTCCTTTCTTTAGTACCTTGGAGATTTCCTTGGTCTTCTCAACAAAGTTAGGAACAAACCTCCTAAAAAAATTAATTTTTCCAAAGGACTATACTACTTTAACTATTTTGGGTTAAGGAATAAGGTCAATTGCTTTGACTATTTCTGGATCAATCCTCACACCATCCTTGGACATTATATACCCCAAAAGCTTACCTTAACACCAAATGTGCACTTCTTAGGATATAAGGAAATCCCATACTCTAAGCATCACTAGAATTTAATCAACTCCAAGAGTTTGCAATGGTCACCTCTATCCCTATAATAGGCTTTCAAATGATCCAGATAGACCACCATGATTTCATTTATCAATCTCGCAAATGCGACATCTATTGCCCTCTGAAAGGTGGCTCCTGCATTCTTGAGTCTGAAAGGCATCCTCACATACACAAACATTCCCCAAGGGGTGGTGAAGGCTATCTTGTATTACTTAGACTCTTTGACCATTACCTGATTATACCCTGAGAAGTCATCCATCATCGACATTAATTCAGACCTTGTCACTTTTTGCAACAAATGGTCCATACTAGGAAATGGGTAGTTATACTTAAGGGACTTAATATTCAAATTCTTGAATTCTACACAAAGCCTTATGTCTCCATTCTTCTTTCTCACATGAACAAGGTTAGACACCCACTTTGAATGCCTGATTTCTTTAATTATACCACCCTCCTTCAACTTCATTAATTCCTTTTCCATATGAGGGTCCAGTGTAGGATTAATAGGCCTTTACTTTTGCCTAAATAGTTTTGTACCTGGTTATAAAGGAATAGTATGTTGGAACAAGTCTTCCCTATAATATTTCAATTCATCATATGACCATGCAAAACACTTCTTAAACTTCTTCAATAGACTAATCAATAATTGCTTCTCTGTCGGCTTCAACTTCTTCCTGATGTAGATCATCTTTTGAGCTAATTCTATCCCTAGATTTACTCCCACATAATCATCACTAATTGGTTTGCTTCTTGTATTGTAGAAATCATTACTATCAAAAATTCTTTCAAGAGCTATAAGACCTCTTAGAATGGTGTTGGTCTTGAGCTGAATGACCTCATTTCCAAATAAAGTCTCCTTTCCATCCTCTACCTCAGTCATTAGCTATCAATCAATCTATTGGTTTTCAAATTCACTTATACCATTCAAGAATCATAGATATACTTGTCATCATTAAATACCTATTAGCTATATATATTATTGGAATGCTAGGCCTAGTGACGACTTCAACACTATAAGTGCAATGAGGTGATGAAAAAGATGCATCAAATTTTGAGGCCATAACAACAAGTGCATCAACTATGACATTTTCATTTTTATCCATCCACTTGATACCAAAAGTATCAAATAACTCAATGGTATCTGATGCAGGAGCATCCACAATCAATGGCAATCTTGCATCACCAAAAATATTGTTATTTTAATTTGGTTTATTTTCAATAAGGTTTATGGGCTTGGGAAATAATATTTAAACTTGCAACAAATGTATTTTCTTGGGGTATATTAATAAATGTAATTTTGAAGAAAAAGACCCCGATAATTTGTAAATTCTTCCATTAGTGGGGAGAAACTTTCGTAGGCATCCACTTGGAGATATGCATTAATTTGTATTTTGGTGGGGCTGATTTAGTGGAAGATTACGTCATAAGTGGGTCAACAACTCCTATTTTTATTTCCAAAATTGTAACCTCCAAGAAGGGTGTGGATTTCCAAGAGGTGGTTCCATTTGACGGTTTTAGTGAAACCATGGGAAATTTTAATGAAACCATGTGGGCCACAAGCTTTGCATGTTGTTGCACGTTTGGGTCGTAATTATGAAACCTAGTCTCAGTAAAATGGACATAAATTTCTCATTTCTTATCAAAATAAATAAATTAAAAATGTTTTGGAAAGGTGGGAAGGAGGGACACGAAACCTAGAAACTATTTTAGAAAATTTTAAAAGATGAGGGAGAAGTGAGAGGAATAAGTGACGGGTTGTTCTTAGAGCTTTGGGGGGAAGAAGAAAATTTGGGACATACCCAGATGCTACTAGAAGGAGTCCAGAGGTGGAGAAACTTATTGGTTGTAGGAGTTGGATGCGTAATTCTTAGAAAATCATAAGTTTCTTTATTTTGTAATGCATTTTCGGATTCAATAAAATATAAGTTGTAGATTTATCTTCATATTTCTACTATAATATTTTATTTTCAGTCTTCTTGCATAGGCTTGTGTCAGTATTGTGTTGTAGATTTAAAAGGGAGAGTATCCCATTTCATCAGTTGTATTAGAGTAGGTTGTTCCTGAGTCTGCAGGTAGATTGCTAAATGTGAGGCATCTTGTAGTAGGACCTGTGGTGGTGTGTGTGTGATTTGTGTGCAAACAGACCGCCAAATGTGAGGCAGTTTGCACTAAGACCTAAGGGTTGGATTATGTGAGATATTTGTTGCATGTGTATATGCAACTTGCAAGAAAAACTATTTAGAGGGTTTTGAAAACCTGTGTTTTGAGGCTTTGTGAAGCCTTGAGTATGGAAAAGAGAATGAGAAAAAGGACTTTTATTATTGGATGGATTCTGACAATTCCTAGACTTGAGGAAATCAGAGAAAGACTTAGGAAGGATAAGGTGAGAGAATTTAGGGAATTGAAGCAACAAGTGGAAGAAATTGCAGCAAAGTTGGAAAGAAGAAGAGTACTTCATCAGAAAAGAGGTGATAATTTTATTTATCTTTCTAATGATATTTTGAATGAAGGAAAGAAAGAAAATGAAGTAGAGTGTCATGCATGTGACATTGAGGAAGAAGAAGAAGATGAGTGGGAAGAAGTTTTTGAATCTGAAGCTTAGGCATGTTTTTTGGAAGGCACAGAAGAGGTGGTGAAGAAGGTTGCAATAGTTGAAGAGGATAAAGATGTTGAAGCTGAGAATGAAGATAAGAATGGAGATGAAGAGAGAGAGGCAATAAATTTGAGTATTGTTGATTTGAGTAGTGTAGAAGAAGTTGAGATGATGGAATTTGAGGGTCCTATGTTTGATGAAGAATTTGGTGAAGATGAAGAAGATCTCCTATTCAAAGAGGAGATGAGAAAAATAGATATTTTATTTGAAGGGAAAATTTCAGATGAGTGTGATAAGAGCATGGGGAAGATGTAGATAGGAGAAGATAAGTTCCATGATTATGCTAACATTGTTTTGTTTGCAGATGATTCTTTGTGTGCAGGTAAGGAAGATAAATATGAAGAAATTATTCATTAGGAAGCTAAAGAAGTTGCAACAATATGCTTGGATGAAAGCATGAAAGAAGAGGAGAAAAGTGAAGAAGAGAAATTTGTTACAACATTGGCTGAAGATGGAAGGATTCCAGAAATGAGCATTGAGGAGATTGTACAGAGTACATGAGAAGTTGTGAGTAAAGTTGCAGCAATTGAGGATGTCACACTTGAAACAAAGTATGCAGTGATGTATGAGGATCAAGTGTTTGATGAGGAACCTGATGAAGACCAAGAGTTTCTTGAGGAAGAGATCACAGAGGTAGAGAAGATGTTCAAAGCAACAACAGAGACAAAGCATTCAATAGTAAGGAAGAGGATGTTATGATAGAAGAATTCATTGAGGTAAAATCTAATTTTTATGAGTTTTGTAATGTTGAATTTGCAAAGGATGTGCATTTTGAAATGAGTAAAGAGTTAGAGATAAAAAAGATTGTGTAGATATAGAGTGGGATACAGATGTATACTTGCAGGTAGAGGTTGTAGAGGATGGTGCAGGTGGAACTTGGTGGAGGTGGTTGGCTGGTGGTGGGTTGGATCCCACGAAGAAGGAGAGGAGAGGAGAAATAATTTGGCAGAGGAAGACAATATTTGTTGGATGCAAATCCACAAGAGGATAGAAGAATGAAGTGCATATTTGTTCGAGGAGAGTGAAGCTTGTTTCAGCAAGATGCTGGAAAAAGAGGAAAAAAAGATACCATTTTTGTGCACATATATCAGCGATGGAGTTCACTGTAGATTACTTGCAATCTGAAAGGATAGTCCTACCATTCAACTCCATATTTGTGAGTGTATGCTCACAAAATTCTTACCCTGGGTGTTTGATGTAGGAGCATCCACGGTCAATGGCAATCTTGCATCACCAAAAATATTGTTATTTTAATTTGGTTTATTTGCAATAAGGTTTATGGGCTTGGGAAATAATATTTAAATTCGCAACAAATGTATTTTCTTGGGGTAGATTAATAAATGTAATTTTGAAGAAAAATACCTCAGTAATTTGTAAATTCCTCCATCAATGGGGAGAAACTTTCCTAGGCATCCATTTGGAGATATGCATTAATTTGTATTTTGGTGGGGCTGATTTGCTAGAAGATTCCGTCATAAGTGGGTCAACAACTCCTATTTTTATTTCCAAAATTGTAACCTCCAAGAAGGGTGTGGATTTCCAAGAGGTGGTTCCAGTTGATGGTTTTAGTGAAACCATGGGCAATTTTAATTAAACCATGTGGGCCACAAGCTTTGCATGTTGTTGCATGTCTGTGTCGTAATTATGAAACCTAGTCTCGGTAAAATAGACATAACTTTCTCATTTCTTATCAAAACAAAGAAATTCAAAATGTTCTGGAAAGCTGGGAAGGAGGGACATGAAAATCAAAAACCATTTTAGAAGATTCCAATAAATAAGGGAGTGATGAGAGGAATAAGTGATGAGTTTTTCTTAGAGCATTAAGGGGGAGAAGAAAATTTGGGACATACCCAGATGTTGTTGGAAAGAGTCTAGAGGTGGAGAAACTTATTGGTTGCAGGTGTTGGATGTGTAATTCTCAGAAGCTCATAAGCTTCTTTATTTTGTAATGCATTTTTAGTTTCAATAAAATATAAGTTGTAGATTTATCTTCATATTTCTGCTGTAATATTTTATTTTCAGCCTTCTTGCATAGGCTTGTGTCAGTATTGTGTTGTAGATTTAAAAGGGAGAGTATCCCATTTCATCAGTATCCCATACAACATTCCTATGCATTTTCAATCTCTTCTCTTTTGCTGTATATGAGCCTCTAACCTAAGATACTATTAATTCAGAATGACCAAATACACCGAGACATTTATTTCCATACCTAGAAGAAACATTCAACCCAAGCAAAAGAGCCTCATATTTTGCTACATTATTGGTACTTCCAAAATTCAATCTAAAAGTGAACCTGTAAGTTGTATTATTTGGGGAGATTAAAACAATACCTATGCCATTTCCCTCTTATGAACATGCACCATCAAATACATTTTCCATACACCACTACTTTTAAGGCAAGAAGGTGTCGGACATGAGGTCAAGTCAACATAGTTGTTAACATTATCATCAAAGTTTTCAATTATTTTGTCAGGCTCACTATCTTCATAGTGCACATCCTTTGCCTCTTTTGGGTCCCCCAAAATATGTAATGTTTTCTTTTCTCTATGTAATTGAACTTCTTTTCCATTGAATGGTATGGTCACATGAGATAAGTCCATTTGTATTCTACCACCTATTAAAGCTACCCATTTTCTTGACAATAACATATCCCACTTGGCTAAACAATCAATAATGATTATGTCCATAAAAAAACCTTTACTTGGGTATGCAGCGAGTTGCATCTTTACACCATTGACAACTCTAATAACATTTACCTTCCTGGAATCCATTGCATAACACTTGCCATAAGACCTAGAAACCTTCAAGCCTAGCAAGTTCATGACTTCTAAAGGCATCACATTACTTGATGCACTAGAATACAACATGCAATTATGAACCAACCATCCATTTATCAACAATGAAGTATAAAAAGGATCAACCACATGGTTGGATTACTTATAGATACTATACCAAGGTAGACCTCAAGTATTTCTTGAGCAATTATTTCAAAAATTGTATCTTTTACAGAATCACCTAAAGGATTTGTTTGGTCTTCAAATATGGTTGGAGCATTGATATACTACATGGATCTATCTCCATGTTTAGGAATTCTAAGCATCTTTGAGATTGGTACCAGGACTTTCATTTAGCTCAAATTAAGAACCATGTCAATTGGGACATAATCAAGTAGAGGGGTGGACAATGCAAAATTGTTACATGAGTGTTAGGAATAAACTTGACATTACTTGACCATCCTTGTTATTTCCAATAGCCTTGGCTACAAGTCATCCCTCTTGAGGACTCCTCTTTGCTTGATTTTGTTTGTTTCCAACTTCTTTCACCTTTGGATTTTGAATCTTGTTTACTGGTACACTTATATAATTTTTGTTCTTAGGAACATATTTATTATGCATAGAGACATCATGTACATATGATATTTTCTTTTGTGCTAGGATCTTTCTATAGCCTTGCTCACATTCTTATCTATAGTGTCATTTTTTCTTAGAGCAACAATGTCTACCTTTTGTTTCCCTTTATTAGTAGATGTATTTGACACTTTCAATGCTACTGCACTCTGACTATCACCTTGAGCATTTACTTGCTTATTTCTAAGTTGGTATTCACTTTGCACCTATATGAGAATGACATTAGTAAGGGCCTTAATGTCTTCATTTAAGGGTCTCGCTCTTTTGTATCTCTACTACATGAGTTCTTTGATATGTTAGAAATCATGGGATGGTAGTTCATACTATACCTAATGGCCATTAAACTCATATTAGAAGAATTCATGTTCTTCATATTCATCAAATTGATCTACATCAACATCGTCATAATACTTTGGGGTTCCCTCTTCTTTTGGGAACTCTTTGTCCTTAAATATCCAAGATACAACAACATAGTTTGCTAGATCATGTGGTAAGAAGCATGCTTCATAGCATAATGAATCATCCTAAACATTCACATGATCCTTCCTCAAAGGATCATGTGAATCCTTGTCTTAGGGCCTTGGAATTCCTTCCCTTGGAAAAACTTGTTTATCATTTTACCTTGGTCTCTTGGACCAATCAGTATTGTAAGGTTTGTTATGTAATCTCTACCCCTCATTAAAGTGAGTAGCAATATTATTAGAAGAAAAAACCTTCTCTTTTCTTGCAATCCAATATGATAAATATTTCATTGCTCCCATCAACTTTTCTAACTTGTCTTTAGTAGTAAGAGGCTCGCTTGAAGTTGCTGCATCTAGCTTTAAAATATTTACATCATCTCTTTTGACATGTTTTCCAGATGTCCTCATGTTACTTTCTTTATTGATTTCCATGGTATAAGCCTCTCAAAGATTGAGGGTTTTTATTGTGAAGGAAATATCCTAATTTTGCATCAAATGCTCCATAATAAAGAACCAAGAACATAGATTCATTTGGTCTCAGATTCCAGGGTCACCTTTCTCATTGTCATGACAAACCTACTGTTGAATTCTACAACAATCTCATTTATACCCTTTTTGATTGCTGTTAATTCATGGATTACAAATTTAGGATCAATTCTATTTCCATACTGAAACCTAAAATCTCTCATGAATTCCTCCCATGAGTCAATGCTACTATCTGAAAGACTTATATACCAATCTTTTGCACTTTCCTCTAATGATTGCATAAATAGCTTTATCATAACATCCTCATCTTCAATTTCGCACTCTCCACTACCTTTTGTTATTCTTGTTGGGATGCCATGTTAGTAATTATCTAAGGTGACTAATAGTTGGTAGTGTGGTGGTATCCTAGTGGTAATATTGTGGTAAATTGGCAACCTACTATTGGATGAAGATGAATCACTAGATTGTGGTGGGTCCACAATGAAATTTTTAGTATATTATTTATGGGCTTGTGAGTGGGGTCAGCATGTGCTATTTCCTTAATCCAATGGATGAAGGCCTTCATGGAGGTAAGTGAGCTTGGCCACTAGGCTTCTCACTTTATGCTATTTGATCACTTTCCATGTAATTATTCTTAATGCACATGGACATCATTTATTAGTCCTTTAGACTAATTTGAATTTTATGTGGGTCCATGGGAGAAATGAATAGTGACTAGCATTTTTCCACATGTCTATGGCTTGATATATGGTGGGCCTAATTCATCTAGGTGATAGACATGGTGTTCCTATTTAACAAGATTGATGACTTTGTGAAGGAGAGATATCCTTTATGGGTGAGACAACAATGTGTCAACTTTTTACTAGTGAACAAGAAAAACCACTTCAATGGGAAATTAACATCAATTATTTTCATTATTTCCACCAAGAATTGTTCATCTAATCTAAAGGATTGATCGACATCAGTCATTTATTTGTAGTCTTGTTTAAACAAGTTAATCAAATGGTTGCATCCAACGATTGTTTAAGGAACAAAGCATTGTCTACTAGGGTTTTTATACATGTCATGAAGGTGACATGAGGAATGAATGTGCATATGACCACAAGAAGTAAACTAGAGACTATCACAACATTTTAGAGCTCAACAGTATGTTAGTGACCATTGGTAATGGTGTAGGTAACTTTGCATGTATATGTGGCTTTCTCTTGTAAGGGCTTTTCAATTGTATAGAGTTATGTGCAAGGTGTAAAAAAAGGAATTTAATGCCATTGTTGATGAGGTTTAATTTTTCCTTTTAAGATTACAATGGAATGGCTAAGACTTGTGAAGGGCATATCTATTTGGATTAAGATAGAAAGTTGATTGAGACATGATTGGGCATGGCTTGGTTTTCTAGTATTCCTCGATAGAGTATCATGTAGTTCCCCATGGATATTAGAGATTAATATTTCTATTTGTGTGATAACTTTCTTCCTAGATCTGCCAAGGCATTAATCCATCCCTAAATTGTGCCATGTATCCATGAAAGTATAAATTTTCACAAATTACAGACTTGTGACCATTTATCTTCCCCTATTTAGGCTATACAATCCATTTGTGTGGCTAGATACTTCATAGTACATCCAAAATATCTTTCATAAGGTTTGTATAAGATTGCATTAAAATTAAAAATGAGGGATAAACCTTGTATACATGGTGGTATAGGTGTCATGTGAATGTGTAAACTTTAAGCAAATACCATGAGACTATATAAGATATTTATTCTATTGTACTAGGAGAAGGTTGGACTTGTTATCTTGTAAATACTTAGCATGTCCACTTATCTAGCCAATTCTACAATGTCAGCTCCTATAGTTAAAATTTTATTTTCTCAAGATCTCATGTGTTGCAATTCAAGAGAAAGTATTGTAATGCAAAAGTGTCTTCATGGCTTATGTGTCTCCATAGATGTCAAGAACATTTTAGGGGATATGTATGAGGTATATGTCTCTAAGGCTAGACTTTTTATCTTGATTCTTGTATTTATTAGTTAGTCCCTAGACTTGGATTTGTAAAATTATCTCAAAGCATTCGAGAAAATTTATTCAATGCAACATATGGGATATTCTTGTTCAATTATGAATTCTTAAAGAATTCCTAGTTATGAATATTTTTGATATATTTAGGTATGCATTTTGATGATTATGCAACTATTCTTATGAGTTTCCAAATGCATGCTTAGTTCTTGATACATAAATTGTACATGTATTTATATTTAAATTTGACTTTATTGCTCATTTGATCAAGGCATTGGTATATTGGATCCAATCCTTCCACCACATTTTAAATTTATATAATACATCTTTTATATCAATTTAATGTAGTTTTTTCCTAGCCAATATGCATGGTTAAGATCTATAACATTTTTCTAACCATAGGTGAGCCCATACCTAATCCATCTTCAGAGAACCATGTATATTGGATGTCCTAACATCATTGTATAATTGTGTACCATAACTTGTGCTAAATCTTAAAGGATCCCTTCACTACATTATTTTTAGAGGATTATGCATTGTGGATACTATGCATAGTTAACAAGATTCATTTTAAGGGATATAAATTTATTTTACATCTTTTGGTGTACATATGTAATTTTTCATTCTTATCTACATAATTGAGGTCTATAAGGTCTTTTATTAGCAAGTAGTATAGTGTTAATATACTTATATGTAGGGTATGTATTGTTAGGGCTAAATGTACTTTTGGTATTTCTCTTTAATTGTCTTATTAAAGAACTCTTAGGAATACCCTCCCAAGCCTAGGAGAGCCTAAAGTGTAAAGGAGTTTCCCACTCTTATTAATTGAGCTCTTAATTTTCATGGTCCAATAATGAGTCCTACCTCTTTTTTTAGGTTGATATGCATCCATTGTCCT